>CM046658.1:9180255-9792883 GCA_025594165.1 Tamias sibiricus | reverse complement strand
AAGTCTATTGGGCAGCTAGCTTCAGCCCCAAGGCAGCAGGGGCCTCTCAGCGTGGAAAGCAACAAAGAGGGGCGTGAGGGATGAAGCCCCAGGGGCCCACACATCAGCCTCCTGCTCCCTCACAGGACAAGCCAGCCTGCCGCACGGGAAAGGTTATCTGCTAAATACACTTCAGATCTGCTTGAGAGTCCTTTTCCATGTTATTTCTAAGTCCTTTCATTGTGTTTTAACTTCCAAGTCCTTTTAGACATAAATAAGGTATCAACTGAAAACAAATATACTGATTTCATGGAGAAGCTAAGGCACAGGCAAAGAAAATAATTTATGCAAACTTCACAAGTGGATTTGAATCCAGGGAGTTCATAAAAACACATTTGTGTACTCTCTTATTGATTATACAAAAGATTTTTTTTTAAAGTATTCACTTCTAGAAAGTAAGAGTGGACTGGAAGTTTGAGTGAAAGAAATATTCACTTTTTATAACATCCTTTTTATGATCTGACATTTCTTAACCTGTGTGGGTATCATCATCATGTTAAAAATATAAAATGAGAAGTCCAATACTCGTGTCTAGGAAGCTAACAGGCTTCTGTCATTGAAGAAAAATGCGAACATAAAAATACAAATTACTACAAGAGTTTACATAACACTATTTAAAAAAAATTTTTTTTTATAGTTGTAGATGGACAGAATGCCTTTATTTTATTTGTTTATTTTTATGTGGTGCTGAGGATTGAACCCAGTGCCTCATGCATGCTAGCCAAGCACTCTGCCACTGAGCTATGGCCCCAGCCCCTAGATAACACTATTTTTTGTTGATTTCCTCTGAGTCTGAATGTGAAAGCAATGAGCTTGATCAAAGGTCACCTGGAGGGGCAGTGCATGAAGCTCAGTGTGGAGTGTGTGCCTTGCATGCACAAGGATCTGGGCTAGATCCCCAAAACCACATTTAAAAAGAAAATGAGAATCAGGGAAACCACCTGTTGTCAGTTACTGCAGCGAGACCAGCAATATCTAGGATGGCAGAGCCCTCGGTGGAGCGGGTGGCCGAGGGCTTGTTGGGGTTGTGAGGAACTGAAGAGCCTTCGTGGGCCAGCATTCCCGTTCCTGTCATCCTCCAGAGCTGGGAACGCTTTCCTGGTTCCTGTTGAGCAAATACACACAAAGACAGAGACCCGCATCATGGATAGCCCTAGCCAGCTGCTCACTTCAAGAACTTCCTCTAAGGGCTAAGTCTGCACGTCGGAACTGGACTAAGACATTTTCACATTATACAAATGCTTAATTCAGACTTTTACTGTTGTCAATCTCCAGCTGAACCTAGGATGAAATATGCTAAACTCTAAAACAAACAAAAATTACAAATTCTGCAAATTTTAAAAAATTTATTCTTTTTATAGACCTAATATATTTTCGTTTTTAAAAAATTAGAAACAAATGGCTGGGAAGTCTTCTACAAAGCTATACTGCCAAGACCACTGCTGTTCCAGACAGTGACCCTCAGGTGCCTTTACGATAGAGAAGGGTCCAACTATATAAAGAATATGACAGTCTTGATGTCTGGTTAACTAGTAGCCCTTATAACTTACAGACAACCAGCATTTACCAATGGTCCTCCACCCCTCCCCAGTGCTCATAAAGGAAGCCTACCACATTGATCACTTCCAATTTTTACAAGTCAATTACATTCAAATGCTAGTTGGGTGAATTCAAAGGTTACACTAGGTTGATTTCTGTTCATTCTAAATATTTATTTCTCCTTAGGAATATTTAAAACAGCAAATGGGTTTTCAGATCAATCATGAAAGACTATAGAATATTTTTTTTATATATTTTTTAGTTGTAGGTGGACAAAATACCTTTATTTTTATTTATTTATTTTTATGTGGTGCTGAGGATGGAACCCAGTGCCTCATCCATGCTAGGCAAGCGCTGTACTGCTGAGCCCCAGCCCTGCCCCTAGAATCCATTTTGTGATAGGAGTAATAATACTTATTGAGACTTTACTATGTGCCAGGTATATTGGTCTGAGGGACTTTCATGCAATAGCACATTTGATCCTGAAAATAATCCAAAGAGGTATATGCTGTTACTATCTTTACTTATAGACGAGGAAGTTAAGGCTCAGGTGGATGACGTAACTTCCCCCGGTCATGTAATAGGTGGTATGGCGAGGACTGGAGTCTCCACAGCCTCCTGCCAGAGCCAGAGGCTGACCAGCCCTGCTCTGCTCTGCTGCCTCTAACACACCGGTAACACCTCTACTCCAGCCACTATGTCAAGATCACACACGCCCCTACTAGTGAGGAGCTCCCCAGAGCAACAGATACTTTGGGTCCTACAGACTCATTCGCATGCTCCACATGTGCCGGAAAGACTGCTTTTGCATTCTACAAAGTGGAAACTACATGTGTGTAGGGCGTATGCTAGCATCAAAATGCCAGGGTTTGAGTCCCAGCTGCACAGTTTACAAGTTGAGCAACTCTGCACAAGCTACCTCATCTCTTAGAGCCTCTGTTTCCTGATCTGTCAGAGAGGGAAATTAAGCCACATTGTACAGTTCTTGAGATAAGTGTAGTGCATACAAGGTGTGTAGAACATGCCTGGCATAGGGTATGGCCTCTATAAACATTTGTGCTACTATTCTCATTATATCTCTCGACAGTACTTTATGTACATTATCCAAGTTGATCCTTTTTATACACATGGGAGGTCAGTAGAAAAATGGTTAGAAAGAAATGGGAAGTACCAAACATCATCTATCTTTGACTGGATGAGCCAGGACTCAGACATAAAAAGGGTCCAGCGCTTCCTACTGGGGGCTGCCACCTCGCGTGTCTGCAAGGAAATGAGGCATACAGCCCTCCCCTCCCTCCTCCAGGCCTGCCTCTCTGCTCACTATCAAGCGCCTCCAGTATCCCACAGATGTCACAGGCCAGGAACCAAAGTACACTGACCAGGTGAGGTCAAGTTCTCAGACGGGGCCTCCTCTGGGCCTGGCCTGGTGCACATGCTCACCAAAAGCCGGAAACCACCGTAATTTCCACCTAAAAACCCGAGAGGCATGGTTCTCCTTCCAGTTCCCTTCCCCTTTCCCTAATAATTTAGTCCCAAAACTTCTAGATGGGACTGAGGAAGGCAGAAGTCTACAGGGGCTGGGTGTGTGCTGGGGGTACCCAGGTGGAGGGGGCCCTTACTATTAAAAAAAAAAAAAATCTGTCTAGAGCTGCATGACCTCCAAGCCAAGCCAGTGGTGAAGAGGCCGCGCTGCCACCTGTGGCACCACTGCACAGGAACACATGTCCTCCTTCAGTGGTCTTTTTAACTACATGACTTAAATGACGCAAAACCCTCGGGAACAAATGGCACAGCTGCGTGTGCCTCAAGTGGGGCACCTGGTGGTCTCCCTCTCCTGAGGGTGGCTTCTGCACCCCTGTGCTCCTAGACATCAGTTATCTTTAACAACTTACAACCAGCCTCTCTGTCATTTTAGATACTTCTGGCCACATTTTACTGCCTTTCTCTCCAAATATAGGCCCATCAGCATAAACATCTCCCTAAACTCACTTGAGAAGAAGGTCAAACTGACACACCTTTCCCTTTTTATGCTGATTTACCAGAAAGCATATGAAAGGGGAAATTCTGTCAGTATGGTTTTTTTTAAACATTCAGTTTAAAATCAGTGAAGTGTTACAACAGAAAAATAAATAATGAAAAAAACAAATCACAAATTCAAGGATTAAGTTCCCAAAATGTCAAAGATGAGAAGGCTTGGAATTTCTAGAGTGGGTGTCATGACACAGTGGGGACACTGAACTGGAGCCCTGGGGGCTCCCTGTGCCCTGCCTTAAGCAAGACACTCAACCCAAGTTTCCATTTCCTCATCTGTCGAACACACACGCTGGACTGGCTGGCCCGAGCGCCTTCCTATGCTACAAATCCTCCACTTTAAACCCCAGGGCCTGAGCGCTTACCTTCTTCTTCAAGATGACTCTCTGGGTCTTTGGCGAGACGTCCAAGACGAGCTCCGCACAGGAGATGGCCTTGTTGGAAGAGCCGGGCCTTCCTGTCCCCTCCTGCAAACTAGGGTTAAATCAATGAGCACACACATGCTGCACCTTCCCCTGCCCTGGTCAAGGAGTCATCCTAAGAAGGTCTACACTAGCGTCTATCCCGCCGCTGTGATTTCAGTGGCTTAAAATTCAGACATGAAAGGATGACTATATATATTTAGAAGCAAAAGGGAAAAAGAAAGCAGAAAACCAAAGAACAAGACAGATGTCCTTGGGACCAACCACCTCTCTACTCTGCCAGCAGAAGATCAGCATCACGGCATCCTGTGGAGTCTTGGCAAGAAACCACAAGTCCCTCTGGGATGAAGAGAAACCAGTGGGTTCAGAATCACAGTCCTTCAACTCAACGCTCCTAGGTTCCTCTGTGGCTTGAAATCCTAAGCTTTATGGAATGCTGCAGGCTAGCTCCTCTGGGGTGCCTGGAGGGAATTTGATTTAGAGTATTTGCCTGTTTCCATTAATCCCTGTTATCACAAAAGGTACTAGCAAATTCAAAGTTAAAAATTAGTCTTCAGGACAGCAAAACCGTAAGTGATAAAAAGAAAAAGAAAAAACAAAACAGGTAAGATTTCATTGAGGTGAAAAACTATTGCCCTACAAAGAATACCTTCAAAAAGTCAAAACACAACTCACAGAAAGGGAGAAACATCTGCAATTCATGTATCTGATAAGGAACTGGCATCAGATTTACATAAAGAAAAGACAATTTTAAGATGAGCAAAGGATCTGAATGGGTGTTTCTCCAAGTGGCTCCTAAGCATATGAAAAAAGGAGACACTCTATTAGGTATTAAAAAATGTACAAGAAAGCCGGGCGCGGTGGTTCACGCCTGTAATCCCAGCACTTGGGAGGCTGAGGCAGGAGGATCGCGAGTTCAAAGCCAGCCTCAGCAATGGTGAGACACTTAGCAACTCAGTGAGACCCTGTCTCTAATAAAATACAAAAAAGGGCTGGGGGTGTGGCTCAGTGGTCGAGTGCCCCTGAATTCAATCCCACGGTACCAAAAAAAAAAAAAGAAAAAATGTACAACAAATACACGTTAATCAAAAAGAAAACTAACACAAATCAAAACCACAATGAGATGCCACTTCATATGCAGCAGAATGGGCAGAATACAAAGAAAAAATAAACAGCAGTAGCGTGTTGGTGAGGGAGTGGAGAAACCAGAACCTTGCCTCTGCACCCTGCTGCTGGGAATGCACGATGGTTTGGCACTGGAAAACAGTAGGGCAGCTCCTCAAAAAGTTAAACACAGCCAAACACAGTGTCGCACGCCAATAATCACAGTGGCTAAGGAGGCTGAGGCAGGAGGATCGCAGGTTCAAGGCCAGCCTCAGGAACTTAGCTAGAAGCACACACTAACTAGTTTTCACTCCACCAATCCAGCACCCACACTCACAAAAGCAACTTACTGAGACCCTGCCTCTAAAAAATAAAAAGGGCTGGGGATGTGTGGCTCAGTGGTTAAACCCCTTAGGGTTCAATCCCTGGTAGCAAGAAAAAAGTTAAACACAGAATCACCATCAACCCAGCAACTCCTCTCTAGGCATTAACATGAAAGAATCACAAGTAGAGACTCACACAAAGGCATGTACAGGCATGTTCAAAATAGCACTGCTCACAGAAGCCAAGAGGCAGAAACAACTCAAATGCTCGGCAGCAGAAGAATCAAGAGAATGCAGGGCGTGCGTGTGCGTGCACACACACACACACACACACACACACACACACACACACACAGAACAGAATATTACTCAGCCACAAAAGTAATAAACAGTTTTCATAAAAAGAATGAAGTACTAGTACATGCCACAAAGTAGCAGAATCTCAAAAACAAGCTATGTGAAAGAAGCCAGACACAAAAGGTCACTTATGTGATCTCATTTATGTGAAGTATCCAGAAGAGGTAAATCCACACACAGAGACAGAACACGACTAGCGGTTGCCCAGGTCTCGGGGGAGGAGAAATGAGGCAGCTCTGACGGGTGGCTCTGGGATGTTTTCAGAAACGATGGTCAAACATCTAAAATATCTTAAATGAGCCGGGTGTGGTGACGCATGCCTGTAATCCCAGCACTTGGGAGGCTGAGGCAGGAGGATCAAGAGTTCAAAGCCAGCTTCAGCAATGGCGAGGCACTTAGCAACTCAGTGAGATCCTGTCTCTAATAAAATACAAAAAAGGGCTGGGGGTGTGGCCCAGTGGTCGAGTGCCCCTGAGTTCAATCCCCCGTATCCCCGCCCAAAAATAAAATAAAATAAAAATAAAAATGTCTTAAATGCCACTGAACGGTTCACTTTAAAATGGCTACTTTCATGTTATGTAAATTTTGGCTCAATTAAAACAAAATTAACAAAAACAAATGGAGTCTTTCTCTATCATTAGTTCCCTCCGAGATGCAAAGAAATAGTGTCAAAGACGCTCCTGAGAATGGCTCAACCACTTAGCAAACCAAGAGTCTGGAGTTCTGCCATGAGACCCTGCACACCAGGTTCCAGGTGCTGCTCTTTATCTGCTCATGTCACTCCACCTGCTGTGCTCATTGCCCTCCACCAGGACTCCTCAGTTAGGAGCTTAGCAGCTACTGGAATACACCTAGCAACCAGATTAGAACTGGTTTTTCAGGCACTAAACCCTAAGCAGGTCCACTCTCTAAAAACAAACAACAAGCAAACAAACATGACTGGTCAATTATCACAAGATGAATGCCTCAGCACAGCACCACGGTTGCTAAAGGGACCTGCAGGACACACAGGGCAAGGAGCTCCCTCTTCTCTGCAGATTCAATCCACAGCTAGTGAAATCTGACCTCCAGGCAGATGCAGAGATACAGAGGCACCTGTAAGAATCTCATGCTGAAGCAAAACCATTCAGAACATTTTGGAAAGGAAGATGACTTTCAATGTGCTATTCAAATTATTGATGTTTATATAATGCTAAAGATTCAGCTATTTCCCATTTCTTCACAGATAAACCTTATGTGGCCCTGCATCTTCAGCACATTTACACCTTGGCAAAATGACTATACTTTTTGAAAACCCAGTGCTCTGAATCCTGAATGAGCCCATCAATAGCAGAATTGGAATAAGCTTGATATTCTTCACTTGAGTTTTCTAAATACAACTATTCAAACAGTTAAGATTGTAATTCTAAGACGATTGGAATTACTGTGAAGTTAAGCTACTACAGTTGGCTCTAAATAAGCAGAAAGACTGTTAAGCATCTGCAGAAGCAGCATTCTCAGTAGGAAGGGGAGTCAGAATCAGGACAACCAATTAGGAAGATTAGTCAGTTTCAAATAAAGAAATGGGAAAACATCTATTATAATCCCAGCAACTAAGGAGACTGAGGCATGAGGATCGCACATTCAAGACCAGCCTCAGCAATTTAGTGAAACTCTCTCAAAATAAAAACAAAAGGACTGGCCATGTGGTTCAGTACTGAGTTCAATACCCAGTACCAACAATATTTTTAAAAAGGAAGAAAGAGGCAAATAGGAGAAAGTTTAAGAAATACATTCAAAGTAATTCTTTGGTATAAGAAGAATTTAAGATAAAAGAATAACTATAACCCACGGGAGGAGTTGTTAAATACTGGGATGGATTAATGGGAGAGATCTTTAAAAAGAGAAGAGTCTTGCCTCTTGGGATAAATTTTAAGATAAGTGAAAGAAAGAGCCGGGCGCGGTGGCGCACGCCTGTAATCCCAGCACTTTGGGAGGCTGAGGCAGGAGGATCGCGAGTTCAAAGCCAGCCTCAGCAATGGCGAGGCACTTAGCAACTCAGTGAGACCCTGTCTCTAAATAAAATACAAAAAAGGGCTGGGGATGTGACCCAGAGGACGAGTGCCCCTGAGTTCAATCCCCGGTACCACAAAAAAAAAAAAATAAAAATAAAAATAAATTTTAAGATAAGTGAAAGAAAGGACTTAGACTAAATGACCTCTCAAGTTAGACCCTAAACCCAGGATTTGATAAAGTAGGAAGGAATCTTTCTCTGTACTTTGGTTTTCCCCAGAAACTGCTTAAAATTTAAAAAACCAGTAAATAATTAGAACCTTCTGCTTTACAAGAAGAGTAATTTAATCCAGAATTACCCAGAGAATGTGTACGTAGCAGCGATGTAAATGAAATTTTTCATAATAAAGCTGTCGGTTATCCTGGAAGTCGTTCATGTTGCAGCTGATCTCCGAGGAGCCGGCCCCCTTCACGGTCAGCGTGATGAATGGCGGCAGGGTGGGCTCGTCCCAGGCATAGTCCAGTGATGTCATGGGCTTCACTTCAGTTCGGAGCCTGGGCTCAGCTACGCCATGCTGTGTGAAGACAACGGGGACCTGGAGCAATGAGCACAGAGGACAAGAGGACCTTCATTCAGGGCCGTGTGACTGGAAAGGGAGGACACACTTCAGAGGGCTCAGCTCCAGGTCCTTCCCAGTGACCTGCTCACAGGAATAGGCCCAGAGAGGCCTATCATCACAGTTCCTCCAACGCTTTCCTAATCACCCCACAAACTCAAAAGGCCCATGAACTGACGCAGCAGGGCTATAGCCCACTGGATGGAGTTTCAAGAAGCTTTGCCAAGCCAGCCTCGGTCGCCAGCGCCTGTACTCCGAGGGTCTTGGGAGGCTGAGGCAGGAGGATTGCAAGTTCAAAGCCAGCCTCAGCAACTCATTGAGGCCCTAAGCAACTGAGTGAGACCATGTCTCTAAATAAAATACAAAAAAAGGCTAGGGATATGGCCCAGTGGATAGGTACCTCTGGGTTCAATCCTCAGTACCCTAGCTAAAAAAGAAGCAATTCTATCCTTTCAAGGGCTTTTTTACTCCCCACGCCCCCTGTGATATATAAACAAGGGAATAAGAATTTAGAAATTTGGTTACAGAAAGCCACATATGTATCATAAGATACTGTTATTCACAGGAGCAATTTAAAATAGAAACTAATGATTTTCATTTTGGCTTTGCTTGTAAGAGTTATAAGAATGTCCCATAACTAAACAGCATTAGAAGTGCCCGTTCCACTATTGCTGGCCATCTGGCCACCTGGTTCCTTTCTCTGCCTGGATGAAGCATCTATATATCATGTCCCAACAATCAAATGCTCTAACCAAAATAAGTATGGGGAATTAAAAGTTTACTTCTGCCTGGACAAGGCTGCTCAGCAGTCCAAATGACCAGCAGGCACCACCTCCTGGTGCGAAGGACTCCCAGGGCTGAGGAGCCGTGGGGAGCCCCCTGTGCAGCCAGTGTGAAGGGTGCTGGGCCACTGTCTTAAACGTAGCGTACACTCCCCTCCACCCCCCGCATGTGAAGTCATCCATCAGCTCCCTAGCCCACTTGGTACCTTAGAAAAGTTGTCAATTCGGAAAGGAGGGGGTAACTGATCTGTGTCACTGAAGGAGATCCTGTATGTGGCTCCTCGGAGGGTGATCTCCACTCGTAGGAAGAAGCATTTTCCCAGGGTATCCCTGCAAAGGAGGAGACACACGCAGCTCAATAAAAGAGACAAGCTGCAGCTACTTTCTTCTCCTGCTGCACTATCAATACTCCTGGACCCACGGCAGACTCCTCCATCACAATGAAGAAGGAGAAACTGACAAGAGGCACTGAGTTGCTTAGGGCCTCAATGAGTGGTGACTATCTAATGCTCTCAATTTTTTTTTTAAATATTTTTTTAGTTGTTGATAGACCTTTATTTTGTTTATTTACATGTGGTGCTGAGAATCAAACCCAGTGCCTCACACATGCCAGGCAAGTGCACTACCGCTGAGCCTCAGCCCTAGCCCCTACTCTCACTTTTTCGACATTTATTAAGGGACATTCCTCTGTACACAAGAGCTAAAAAGAAGGGCATGTACACCGTGCATGTGTGTGTGTCTGTGTGACATTCACATTTAGACAGATCACTGGAGGGCGTGGGAAACACATCCTTACATAAAACTATCAACTGACAAATGAAGAAATGAGAAAAAAAATCAGAAAAAAAAATCACCATTTTACAAGCACTGATGTAATAACTTATTTAGGTAAGAACCATCAAATGTTTCAGTGAAAGGTTCTTAGGAAATAGGATATTCTGTCTTCTATGATACCTGGGGAGTAATCTCCTTTACAAAAAAGAAAGCAAAGCCAGGCGTGGTGGCGCACGCCTGTAATCCCAGCACTTGGGAGGCTGAGGCAGGAGGATCACAAGTTCAAAGCCAGCTTCAGCAATGGCGAGGCACTTAGCAACTCAGTGAGACCCTGTCTCTAATCAAATACAAAAAAGGGCTGGGGATGTGGCCCAGTGGTCGAGTGCCCCTGAGTTCAATCCCCGGTACCACAAAAAAAAAAAAAAAAAAAAAAAGAAAGAAAGAAAAAAAGTGTAACTATGACAGAGAGACCTGGCAGACACAAGCTTAACCAAGCGGTAATCAAGATTAACAATATCAATAACAGGACCACGTGTCCTAGGCCTGCCGAGGTGGTGTGGTGTGATGGAAACACTTTACACAGGTAGGGCTGCCACCAAAAATGTTGGGCCCAAATCTACATATAGGAAACTATCATCCAAATGCAGAAAACAGGAGATTCTACAAGGAATCTTCAAAAATGTCAATATCAATAAAGTCAACAAGGGAGAAATGGGGCTACTCCAGGTTAAAGGACATAGGAGACCATGTCAGCCACGCAAGATAAACAACCATGGACCGCCTCCAACATGGGGGAGAGGGGCTGCTGTAAGGACATCACAGCTGTTCATTCAGCCTACAGAGACTACCAGAAAATGTCCTATCAACATTAAATTTCTTCCATATGTAACAACAGTATTATATTTATTTAGAAAAAAATCATCCTGGCTTCTAAGTAATAAGTGCTGGAGGGTTTTTGTTGTTGTTGTTGTTTGTTTGTTTGTTTGTTTTTAAGTTGTAGGTGGACAGAATGTCTTTATTTTATTTATTTAAAAATTTATTTTTGTAGTTGTAGATGGACAGAATGCCTTTATTTTATTTGTTTATTTTTATGCGGTCCTGAGGATCAAACCCAGTGCCTCACGCATGCTAGGCAAGTGCTCTACCACTGAGCCACAGCCCCAGCCCTTATATATTTATTTTTTTATGGGGTGCTGAGGATTGAACCCAGTGCCTCACACTTGCTAGGCAAGCACTCTACCACTGAGCCACAACCCCAGCCCAGTGCTGGAGTTTTTATGGATGAACTGTCATGATGACTTCAATTGGCTTTTAAGTGGTTCAGAAATTAAAAATGTGTACTCACACAGAGGGAGAGGGGACAGTGGGAGAGAGGCAGGCAGCGGTGGAATAGAGAAAAAGGTTGAAAATCAGTAAATCTAGGTAAGAGATGAGGAAGTTCATTGTTCTACTTTTATAACTTTCTATGGTCTAAATTGTTTCCAAATGAAAAATTGAGGAAAGTAAAAGAAACAGATGGCACAGGCCTGTTCCCAGTAGTTTAGAACCACACATACTAAAACTATTTTTAAAGGATTAACAAAAGATACACAAGTCATCTCTCCTCCCTCCCCCTTTTCTGAGCAACCATGAGTAACTTTACTGTTGATTCCAGGCTGGCCTCCCGTTCTCCATGACAGGTCTGGGCTGCCTCCACCCGGGCAGCATGCAGGACGATGGTGGCTGTACCTTCAGAATCGCCTACCTTTTCTACCCCTTCCCCAAATGAAATCTCCTTTGGAGCATCTTGTACTAACAAAGCTCTGGGTGAAGTACAACTGAGGGCACGTGAGCCCTACACACGTGGCTCCCTGTCAAGTAACCACTGTACACGCAGCGGGCTCCAGGATCCCAGCTGGACAAGCACAGTCCGCAGACGCCATCCTCACTAAAAAGGGCCCGGGCAGTATAATTGGGAACGGCCCACCACTGAGGCACACACAGCATTATTAAGTCAAATACACACATACTATTTTGAAGTGTGTATTGTTGAATTATTCATATTTCTGTTCCTTTACAGTGGTATTCTCAGTGCAGTACTAACCAGAAAACATAAAAGATTGAATTTTGCTTCTAAATGTGTTCAAATAGCACTGATTTCATATTTTTAGCTTCAGAAGTATTAATGAAATAAATTAAGACACAAATCAATGGAACAACACCCAGCTCATGAATTGGAAACATATTGTCAGGGTGTCCATATCACCCAACATAGTCTACAGGCTTCACACAATCCCTGTGAACATCCTGATGGCATATATTTTTTTTTAACCACAAAACGGAAAAATCCATCATAAAAGTTATATGTATCTCAAGGGATTCTGAACATAAAAATGATCTTGAAGAACAAAGTTGGATATCTAACTCTTTTTGCAGTGCTGGGGACAGAACACAGTGACAAGACCCTTCTGGATGGAAATGGAATCTTCACACACCACACAAGCGACCCCTCCTCATCTTACTACGCACAAACATCACTCCAACTGGATCAAAGACCAAAAGTCAAGAGCTGAAACTATAAAATTCCTGGGAAAATAAAAGGGCAAAGCTTTGCGACAGGGGGTATGACAATGATTTCTTGGACATGACAACAAAAGTGTAAGTAGACAAACTGGCTACATCAAAAGTCAACACTTTTGTGCATCACAGAACCCAATTAAGAGCAGAAAAGGCCACCTATGGAATGAGAGAAAATATCTGCAAGTCACATATCTGACAAGGAATTAATGTCCAGAACAAAGAATTCCTACATGTCAACATGTAACAAACAGTCCAATTCAAAACTGGGCATGTGACTCAAATGGACGTTTCTCCAAAGACACTCAAATGGCCAACAAGTATGTGGATAGATGCTCAACATCAGAATCATTAGAGAGAAGTGAATTAAAAACACGAGGGCCGGAGTTCAGCTCAGTAGTAGTGTGTGTGTTTAGCATAGATGAGCCTGGGATTCACTCCCCAGGACCACAAAGACAAAACAAGACACTACCTCACCCCCAACAGATTGGATACTACCAAAAACCCAGGAAATAACATGTTGGTGAGGTTGTGGAGAAACCAGAACCCAGTGCACCGTTGGCAGAAGAGTAAAATGCTATGATCGTTACAGAACACAGCATGATGGTGCCTCAAAAAATTAAACTAGAATGACTGCATGATCCAACAATTCGATTTCTGTGTCTACACCCATAAGAACTGAAGCAGGGTCTTAAACAGATATTTGTTTTCTTCCTCACTTTTTCTTTTTTTCAGTGCTGAGGATCAAGCCCAGGACCTCACATGTGGTAGGCAAACACTCTGCCACTGAGCTAAATCCCCCACCTCAAAATACATGCCACTTTTGTGTAGGGTGTGTGCGTGGTACTGGAGATTGAACCCAGGGCACTCTGCCACAGCTACATCCTCAGTACACCCCTGTTTATTTTGTTTTTTGTTTTTGTTTTTTTTTTTAGATATGGTGTTTCATTAAGTTGCCCAAGTCTGGCCTTGAACTTTCAATCTTTGTGCCTCAGCCTACCAAATGGCCAGGGTCACAGGTGTGCAATATGTGCCCAGCTATTGAACAGGTATTTGCATATCCACATTCACAACAGCCAAAAGGTGGAAGCAATTCAATGTCCATCAAGGGATGGGTGGATGACAAAATGCAGGACAGACATACAAGCAAATATTGTTAGCTTGAAAAATATAAAGAAAATCTGACACATGCTACATACTGATAAACCTTAAGGCTGTTATGCTAACAGAAATAAGCCAGTCACAAACAAGAGAAATAGGGAGCTGGGCACAGTGGCACACACCTGTAATCCCAGTGGCTCAGGAGGCTGAGGCAGGAGGATTGCGAGTTCAAAGCCAGCCTCAGCAATGGTAAGAGCTAAGGAACTCACTGAGACCCTGTCTCTAAATGAAACACAAAATATGGCTAGGGATGTGGCTCAGTGATTGAGTGCCCTGAGTCCAATCCCTAGTACTCCTGCACACACACACACACAAAGGAGAAATAAGGTACAATTCTACTTATATATAGTCATAGAGACACAAAATAGAATGGAGGTTGCCGGGGGCTGGAGGCAAAGGGACAAGGACTGAAGGGTTGCTTAACTGATATGGGTTCAGTTTTGCAAGATGCAGAGAGCTCTGGAAATCACACAATGTGAATGCACTTACACTTGTGAACTGCACACTTGAAAATGCTTGAGACAGTAAATTTCATGATATATGTTTTTTATGGCAATTAACCTTTGCTTTAGCTGGGTGATGTGGTGTGCATCTGCAGTCCCAGCCACTTGGGAGGCTGTGGCAGGAATGCCTGAGCTGAGGAGTCCGAAGTCAAGTTGGATAACACAGCAAGAACTCCTGTCCCCAGAAAAAAAATCTTATTTAAAAAAAAAAAAAAAAAGCATTTGGGGCTGGGGTTGTGGCTCAGTGGTAGAGCACTTGCCTACCACATGTGAGGTACCGGGTTCTGTCTTCAGCACCACATAAAAAGAAATAAATAAAACAAAGGTATTGTGTCCATCTCCACTAAGAAAAAACAAAGCAAATAACAATTTTTTAAAAAATAGCATTTTTTGAGATCAGGAAGAGAGGTTAAATCACTGTAGGCTACTCGAGACTACATCTGGTTGATTTTTCTCAACAAGGAGCTGAGGATCACCGGGTTGGGCAGATGATTTAATGGAACAATACCAAACAAAAGAAGAATGTATGCATGTGTAAAAACAGACAAAAACATTTATAATCAATGTAACCATCTAGCTGCAGACAGAATTTTCAGAGGAACCATTCTCTGGGCTCAGTGCTGCCCCGTGGCCGTGACCGCATGCTCTCTGAGATGGGCCCATCCCGCAGAATGCTCCCTCACAGCTCCCACAGCTCTGGGAACTCTGTCTGACCCAGGACCACATGTGCCCATTCCACCAAGAGCAGCGCGGGCTACCTACATTACTGCACCTCAAACAAGTCTACATTTTGTCTTTGGAAGTTCAAACGTACCTCATATTGATATGGAAGGAGTTATTCTTGTTAACTTCAAAGCCTCCAGACCAAATACAATTGGGAACGTCCATCAACCTGACACACAAGAGCTGATCATAGTCATTGCGTGGCCAGTGGAACACCACACTGGAGCCAGGAAGGGTGGAGATGTAACCTTCAGGATTGGCTGTTCCCTAAGACACAGAAAGAAGATCACTGGCTTTAGTCAACAGGTCAGCTCAGCCCAATATTTTACAGGTAACACACAAATGTTTACTGAGTGGCCAGGTACTCTGAGCCTCACCCTCTACCAAGAGCCATTTGGGTTATTCACATCACAGAGCTTAGTCTACCTACTTTTTTTTTTTTTTTTTTTTTTTTTTTTTTTTAAACTGGGAATTGATTCAAAGGTGCTTTACTACTGAGCTACATCCCCAGTCCTTTTTATTGAGACAATGTTTCACTGAGTTGCTAAGGCTGGCCTCAAATTTGTGATCCTCCTACCTCAGCCTTCCAAGTCACAAGGATTACAGGAATGTGCCACTGCACCCCACCAGAACATACAATCGTGATGGGAAATAAGCACGATATTAATACTCACCATTTTTTTTTTTTTTAAACACCAGGTATTGAACCCAAGGACGCTTACTTACTAAGCCATATCCCCAGCCTTTTTTTACATTTTATTGTGAGACAGGGTCTCACTAAGTTATCTAGGACCTCTCCAAGCTGCTGAAGTTGGCTTTGAACTTGCAATCCTTCTGCCTCAGCCACCCCTTGCCCACTGACCCGAGTCACTAGGATTATAGGAGTGTACCACCATGCCTGTCTCACCATGCTAACCAATGAGCCCTGGTCATTCTTCAAAAGCAAACTGCTTACCTGTCCCCTGGCAAATTCCCTTTGTGCAAATGCAAGCTTGTGAGATGACTTATTGTCTAACAGGTAACGGGGGGCAAAGATGACCATACAGGTGTCAATATATCGACCTCGGCCTTTCTTGACATCAATACCTACAAATAACAAGAACCGTTTCAATAAATTAATCAGAAAACAGAAAATTCTTGGTCTGACAAAAATCATCAGCCTTCACAATTACTCAGTTTCTCTGAGAAAACAACCATTTCACTCGGAGGACATCAAGCCTTTCAAGGACGAGTGAAATCAGCCACTACACGCAAAGCACCAGGGCAACGTCAATATCCCCATGTGTACACCATGTGACAGCAGCTGAAGTACACAGGCGTCCAGCCACACACTGTAGGCTTCTGCTTATGAAACTGACTACCGAGTGTCACATGATGCCTTTACACACACACACACACACTCACAGAACCTCCCTAGAGAACCCGCTCCTCTTAGTGCGAAGTCCAGAGTTCTTAGCTGGACTCTTCTCTACTTTTTCTCTGTTCACTATCCAAGAATCCAGCTCAAACACAATGCTAAGTGTTATAGAGTTTATTTTTCACAAAATAAGTAGGTTCTCAGCACCTACTACATACTGGAAAAAACAACAAGTCAGTCAGAAGGAAATCTCAAAACAAGAAGTTCCAAATAAAGAATTACTTTTTTAAAAAATCCGATCACAATATTTAAAAATAGAATACTCAGTGAGACCAATCATTCATTCAGACAATAAATATGGGATCTATATTCCAAGCACTGGGCTGGGCTCTGGCTGTACAATAATAAAAAAATATTTATGGCAGAAATAATAAAAAATCACATTTACTCACCTCTTCATATATGCTAGGCCCTCCTCTAAAGGCTTTCCATTTAATCTTCACAATTGCCTTCTGAGTCAGTTATTTTAATCATTTCCATTTTACAGATGAGGAAACTGGTGTGGAAAGCTAAGTAACTGGCCCTAGCTAGCAGAGGGCGCAGCCAGGCTTCAAATGCAGACAGTCTGCACCCAGAGCACCACGCCCATGTGGCCTGCTCAAGCTGGGGGCAATATGCATAAGGCCCCCATGAAGCACTCCACAAGTATGGACAGACCATGAAAATGGAAGGCTCTGCCTTCTGACATGACAATCAGGTGCCCTAGGCTCTCTAACACAATCCTAGAGTGTACATCTTCCGATCCATTTCTTATCTAATGCACTGGCTTGAAAATTCTGGTGTTCCTTTAATATAAGCCTTGAAAATTACTGAATGACTAAGCAAATCACAAGAACAAGTATATCTGAGCCTTGACCTAAGGAATGCCACATAATACTGGGACAGGGAGGTTAACCTACTGCTTTTCTTTCTGTGATAAACAGAAAAGCTTCAGTTATCCAAAATCAGCAGCATCACACTTAGCTGATCTCAACTAATACAAAGCCTGCTTACAAAAGATGCATTTACTGTGATATTACCAAAAGAATCCAGAGGACCCTAGAGCAGCAGACACTGCAACATTGGGGAAAAGGTGATTCTTTTTTTCTCTTTTCATCTTTAACTGCCTTGGCACATCCCCTGTAAGTCAAGAGCTGAGATCAAAATGCACAAAATCCTTCTTTGGGGAGGTACACATAAGGCTAACTGGCAAAGTTCTCCCTGGCTTTTCAGCTTGGGATTGTGCTTTACATGTTGCTGATAGGGAGCCAGTGATCCAACTCCTCAAAATATTCAAGCAGGAGATTCCACAAATTCCCTTCAGAACACATGCCGAGATCTCATAAACATTAAGAGTTATAAAGTCCTATCTAAGCCTACCCCCTGTCTTCCTTTCTTGGTGGAGTGACAAAACTCAAATCACAGTCCTGCCCCTAAATGCACATGCCATGAGCTTTAGTGAATGCTCCTTGCACAGCAGTTTCTATGAGCAGCCACTGTGTATTTCTGGTTGGTCAGCTCAGAGGAACATGTTCCATTCCTTCCCCCAGGCCTCCCCGCGGTTTGTCCTGACAGCAGCTTCCAGACAGCATGTGGAAAGCCAGCATGGAACAGCCTTTGCCTACTCAAGTGGTGGAGCAAATAAATGTGAGGAAACGTGAGGAAGATTATCTTTAGCTGGAGGATCAAATAAAGTTTATTTCTTTTAAAAATCTTAATGTCAACTGTAAGGAGACAGTTTGCACATCAAGAAAGCATGAATATAAATTCAAGTTTAAAAAATCTGAAAAGGAAACTATACTCGTGGGATTCTTTTACTAAGAAATCCTCACACCCTTAAACATGCCCAACTCTCCACAGGATCCAGGGTAAATATGCAAACTCTACCACCACCTCAGTTCTTCCTTCTAGAACATCACTCTTTTTATCTTCATTGTCCAGTACTGCAGCCGTTAGCCAAATGTCACTATTTAAACTTAAGATTCTTAAAACTGAAGAGTGAAAGTTCCATTCCTCCATCACACTCGCCACATTTCTCAAGAACGTGCTGTCAATTTGCTCAGCAGCCACATGGGGCCAGTGGCTGCCACACCGGACAACACGAAGCAGGACATTGCCATCATCACAAGGGGTCCTACAGGACAAGGCATGTCTAGGTGGTGTGCAATGCTCAACCCCACACACGGTTGTGAGGTCCTTGGAATCAGACACTCTCAGAGGGACCCAAAGCATGTCTAAATCAAGTTGACCCCACTCCTTAGGACACTCCCTCTGAAGCAAGTGGGTACTGCACCCTCCCCTGCTCTTCCCACCTCCAGAAGCTAAGCAAGTCTGGGAGCTTTTAGCAACTTAGTCACCAAGTGCCTTTTATACTTTCTGCCTCAAATTCACACTCCCCACCCCCATTCTAATCCTACTTCTGACCCACACTTACCCTTTGCCTCTAGGCAAGTCACTTAACCTCTCTATTTAGTTTCAGGGAGAACAATACTTCTTACCCTCTTAGGGTTTACAAATTTTAATGAATGCGTGGGAATTCTTGGAGGATAAAAAGCATTCTGAGTGTTCCTATTATTCCCCTGAAAAACAAGGATTCAAGACAAACTGATACTTTCCTGACACAGGTGAGCCTGAAATTAAACAGCCACAGACCTCAAAAGGGCAGTGTTTAGGTGGCTCCTCAGATCCCTAGGAGAATAGATCTGTGTTGATATCAATCTAGCATTCAGAGAGCAGGTATCTGACCCACTGTCAAATGAGAAAATCGACCCTTGTAGCCAGGCCAAAATGCACTGCCATCTAATTCCTCTAAACCTGAGGTCACTGGCCACAGATTCTGATCCTCCCATTGCCCAAACGTAACCCACCAATGTTATAGATCAGCCCTGGGCGGTTTCCTTGCTGGATGACTTTCAAAGCTCGGACACCACTACCGCCATCCAGGGAGAAGCCCTGACACCAGCCCGGCATGCCTTCAGGATGAATCCCCCTTCCGATTCTCATGGTGCAGCTGTGGGGCAGAAAAGCAAAGATGTATACATTCATCCACAAGAAAGTCTTATCTACCTGGTCTAATCAGGAAGCGCTAGTGTGGCTGTCACCCAGTTAGGCCTCTAACACTGACTTCGTCCTCACTCTCATGTGAATCCCCAGCAGTGAGAAAAATTAACCAGTGGTCAAATCCTTATCTTAAGACGTAGCCGCGTTACAACAGTATGTGAAATGCTTTGACATCTACAAATGAACACTTTGAGAGCACAGGATTCTATGAGTATAAAACATGAGAATATGCTGCAGTTTCTACTATTCCCCTGAAAGTCGAGTCAAGAAGAAAGCCGAGAACAGTATGTAAAAAGGTGCGGCTGACAGCACGTCACCTCCAGGAACTGAGACCCTCATATTGGCAAAGCACCGTCCAGTTGGCTGGCATCCAGTCAGATCCTGGAAATATAACTCCCAAGTGTGTGCTCCACCTCTACCATGAACAAGCGACACAGCCCTGGGCACAGGGCACACTTGCCATGAGCCTCAGTTTCCTCATCTTAAAATATAATTATTTCCTGCCCTCCCTGAATCAAGGACATGCTGGGGAGAATCCAACAAGATGGCCTAGATGGAAACACTTTGGAAACTGCGAATCCCGTGGATAAAGTAAACACATGCTCAGCCCTAGATCTAAAACTGTCAAAATCCTTTGATGAACAGAAGGAGACAGCGCTTGCTGAATGTGTCAAGAGGCTGACTGTGTCTCCTACAATAGCCGGAACTCTGATTCCAACACTAATCTAGACTCTAGCCTCCCTGGAAAACACATCTGTATCCACTAAGCACAGTACTCCCGAAACCTTCCTGTTAAGCTTTCGACTAAATTCTACAGACAATGGCATGTGCCATTTTAGCACTATAAGATACACCCATTTATCTTTGGGTTAGGGCTATAAAATTAGAAGACTCCTATAAAAAGCAACATGTCAAAACCAAGAACAAAAGTGAATTAATGTTTCTACCATAAGTTAAAGGACATGTTATCGAATCCTTACTATTGTTATTTCTCCCAGCCATGAAACATGCAATGAGTGTTTTAAGACCATGAGAAGGCACATTTTGGAGTTCAAAACCTTCCACTAACAGCCCTGATTGGCCAACGTGGCCAAAGGGCCAGGGCCATCTGCTCTATGATGCCCACTCCTTTGCCAAGGCTACAGGGAAAGAGAAACTGCAGAGAAGAGAAGGAACACACAGGTTTCTCTTCATCAGTCCAGTTATGAATAGGAGAACTCCTCCAATAACATGTAAAATAAAACTAGCTTTCATTATAAACCAACAAATGGTTTATTTTCACGATCAAATAACACAGAAATTAGATCCAAAAAAAATCCCATTAGGTCATGGTTCTAGTCCTCTGCCAAGTCAGGACTGTTATCTACAGTATAGTTCCACTTACTCGGATATATTATAGCCTTTGCTAATTTTTCCCCTTCCCTAGGAGCTTATTTCCCCTTCTCATAAATAACTGTACTCACAGGTTTGGCTGCTCTTTGTCAGCATAGCAGAATAAGAGAGGGCTCAGGCTCCGGGCCAACTCGTGTTCCTCAAACTGGCCTGCAGCGTCTGTCTTTGCATTGTCCTGTCTGAAGATCAGTGGTAACCCTTTAGGAAGGAGGGAAAAGGTTTATATCAATCCCACCCAGTCTACCCATCAAAGATGCAAACAGTAAAAGAGGGGAAAAATCGGCAAGGGGGAAAAGAGTGAAAATTGAATTTTGTGGCTCAAAGTGTTATCTAAGGACAGTTTTGACCATGATTAAGCACATATCATGGAATCAGGAAAGTCTCAGCAGCTTAGACTGTTGAAGTCATCTATTTGCATTGGCTCCATTTAGTTAGCTAAGCAAATATGTCTGAATTCCCATGACCAACCCCAAGGCTTACTGGGAAAGCCTCTTTACATACCTGTTTTGTTAATGAGCCAATATGGAGCGGAAATGAAGATCTTTAAGGATCCTTCTGCTCGACACACAATCCGGATGGTGAGGTTCAGCTGTCGCCGGTTGATGTCATAGAGTCGCATTCTCACCATATAGTTTTGGGTCCCAGGTGGAATGAGCAATTCTTTACAGAGGGGAAAGTTCTCCAGTGACACCCCTAAAGAAGGTACAGCTAATGTCTTTCTGTATTTTCACTCGAGTTTGTCAAAACAGCCCATAGCAAAACTAAATTAAATTCCTTTTTAGAAAAAAATCACTAGTGATCTCAAAGGCCATTTTCCTCTAGCTGGGATGAGAACAAACATGGAGCAGATCAGATGGCCTGGAAGTCACACTAGGAGTCTACACTGCAAATGAGGTGAGTCAGAATTCCAAAAAGCTATCAACAATGATTATGATTATTAGAGGAGTCTGTCATAAGTCAGACCCTGTGCTGGAACCTGCCTTCAGACCCCTGGTCTGGCCTTATTATGTGCACGATATGGAACAAGTTATTGAACTTCTCTAGGCCTCATCTGCAAAAGGTGGTGATAACAGCATCCATAGGGCAGAACTGTGATGAAAAGTGATTAGCCAGGTAATGCACGGCAATGAACAGCAGGGGTACTGGTGGGAGAATAGGCCCACCTTAAACAGGGCCTTGGTCAACACATGAAGAAATATATTAGAAAATTAACTACTTAAATGCCCAAGACCTATTTTCTCTAGAATGAATGACTAGAGGCCAAGGGTACAGCCCAGTGGTAAAGGGTTGGCCTATAAGGAGTAACTACCATTGCACTGTTTTCCTTTCTTTTTTTTCTTTTTTGTGGTACCGGGGATTGAACTCAGGGGCACTCGACCACTGGGCCCCATCCCCAGCCCTTTTTTGTATTTTATTAGAGACAGGGTCTCACTGAGTTGCTATGTGCCTCGCCATTGCTGAGGCTGGCTTTGAACTCGTGATCCTCCTGCCTCAGCCTCCCAAGCGCTGGGATTACAGGCGTGCACAACCATGCCCGGCCTGTTTTCCTTTTCTAAATGAAGCTCAAGGATCTATATGGTTGCAGAAACATAATCTTGTCACTGTGCAACATACTGCCAAAGGTCAATGAGTTTCAAGTTGCTGAGCTCAAAAATGGAGATAACACCTGTCTCATCCTGAAATGTGTGCTCCCATGCAGATCAAGTGAGATAATGCAGTGAACGAGACAAAACTGTGTAAAGAGAAATATTGAGGTTGTTATGAGCTGAACATGTCTGTGGCAGTCTTTTAAATATATTTTTCTGCCCAAACTACAGATGCACCCCTTTAAGTGCTGCAAATGTGATTCTCTACCCTGACTTGCTCACCGCTATAACTAAAAATTACTTGTTGCACTGAACATTTTTTTTTTAATAAATATTCATTTATCTGCCTTAGCTGTACACAATACATTCACTTCCACATGGTGCTGAGGATCGAACCCGGGTCGTGCACGTGCCAGGCGAGCACTCTACCGCTGAGCCACAATCCCAGCCCCTGCACTGAACATTTTAACCTCCAATTCTTCATCAGTGAAGTGGGACAAACCACTGCTGCCGCCAGGATGACAGGAGATCACATATGAGAAGCAGCCCAGCTTCTGCTGGGGACACAAGCACTCGGCCACATTCATCCCCTCCCCGAAAACAGAAAGAGACATGTGATTGCGCTCATCCCGCAGCTAGGAGAAGCCACGGCTGAAGGCACAGAATGACTGGCCACAACCGAGCACCAGGTGAGCAAAGAAGAAAAAGGGCTGTGCCAAGTGCATCCTCGGCCAATCTCTGGTTAGTTTCTTCCTAGCTTTCTTCTCACCCACTCTGAGCCAGCTTACTGAGACATGACAGGTGCCGCAATTTCCCCAAGATGTTTACTGAGTAGTGGAAATGCTCACTGATATCCTCCCAGGATTGCTACAAATGATCCAAAGTCCACAGCCTTACCCAGCTCAATGTTCTGGGACGTATCAGCAGTGTGGAGGGCCACCTCTCTGCCAGGTTTCAGGGTTCCATTAATTGGCATTCCTTTGACGTAGAAGTCAAGTTCACAAGGCAGCAAGTTGCAGATTACCACAGTTGGCAGAAGATATATAGTATGCCCTGGCTGCCTGAAAATCTGTTTTGCACTGTCAGAAAATATGTTTGAGGGCATGTAATCTGGATAATTCTCTTTCTTTATAGCCACACAAAACCTATGAAGACAAAAATGGTGTGAAAATCATCAGCCTGAATGAAGAACTTAAATTTATTTCTCTTTAATTAAATGATATCAAAATAGCTCCGTAAGTCAGTAAGATATTTGTAATTTTTAATACAAATATATCTACTGAAATCTAACACACAATAAAATGTGTGGATTTTAAATGTTCAATTTGATGAGCTTGGGCAATTATATAGTCCTCTAGAACCACCACTCAAGAACAAGTCACAGACCATTTTCTTACCCCAGAAAGCTCTCTCATGCCCCTTTCCAACCAATATTCTGTCCCTATCATCCAAGTAACCACTTTCTGGCACTTGCTGCTATGGATCAGTCCCATCTGTCCCTCAGCTGCATGTAACAGAAACAGGCAGGTGCACTGCTCCACATGCTCCGTCTTCCTGCTTCCTGTGAAGTTTCAACAGGATCAGTTGTGCCCACTGTGTCTGATTCTCTTTCCTTGCCTGGTGGTCCATCTGGCTAAGAATCACTGGTTCTTTATTCACCATCGTGTTGATGCCCACCTGGGCTGTTCCCAGCTTAAGGCTACACAAGCCTTCTGATACAAGCATCTTTGTGGACACAAGCCTTCACGTCTTTTAGGTAAACACCTACAAATGGACTTGCTGGGCCCTTTGCTTTTTTAAGAAACTGTCAGGGGCTGGGGTTGTGGCTCAGTGGTAGAGCGCTCAGCTAGCATGTGCAAGGCACTGGGTTCAATCCTCAGCACCATGTAAATAATAAATAAATAAAATAAAGGTATTGTGCCCATCTACAACTGAAAAAAATTATATTAAATAAAAAAGAAACTGTCACACATTTTTCCAAAGTAGCTGTACCATTTCACACTCTCACCACCTATTTAGGAGAGTGCCAATTTTCCCACAACTTTACCAACATTTGGTGTTGTTAATATTTTTTATTTTATTCATTCTAGCAACAGCACAGAATTACTGTGGTTCAGAGCTGCATTTCACTGCATTATCACTGATGCTAATCAACTTTTCATTTTTCTATTGGTAATTTGTTTATTATCTTCTGTAAATTTTCAAGTCTTTTGACTATTCTTATTGTTAGGTTATTTTTTATTTTATTTCAGGTAGTTCTTTAAATGTTCTATTAAAAATTGTCAGAAAAAAAAATTGTCAGATACAGGGGCTGGGGGTATGGCTCGGCAGTAGAGTGCTCACCTAGCAACCCTGGTTCAATCCTCAGCACCACATAAAAATAAAGGCATTGTATACAACTAAAGAAAATAAATATATATATATATATTTTTTAAATTGTCATATATATATATATATATTTTCCCCAAATTTATGGTTTATCTGTTCCTTTTCTTAGCCTTTTGCTAAACCAAAAACTTTTTTAAAAAGTCCAATGTCTCTAATTTTTCTTTGGTATTTAGTGCTTTCTGCATAATAAATCTTTGCATACCCCAAGGTCATGGATATTTTCTAAAACACATTGGTTCTGAGTTTATATTTACATCTATGAACCTTCTCACATCAATTTTTGCAAGTAAGAAAGGTGTCAAAGGTCAACATTCACATATGGATATTCACTTATTCCATTAATGCTTCTTTAAGACATTTTTTCCCTACTAGACTGACTTTGCACCTTGAAGAAAACTCAAGTCTCCATTCATATGAATTCCCTTTCTATCCGTCTGATCTACATTTCTGTCTTAATGCCAATAACACACTGACTTTATTACTGTGACTCTACACTGAGTTGTTGTTTTATGTGGTATTGGGGATTGAACCCAGGACCTTGTATATGCAAGACAAGCATTCTACCAACTGAGCTATACTCCAGCCCTCTACACTGTTTTGAAAACAGGTTTTTGTAAGTCCTCCAATTTTGTTGTTATTTTTTAAAAGATGACATTGAATATTCTAGATTTCTTGCATTTCTGTATAAATGTAAAATTAGCTCCTCTATATCTTGAAAGTAACCATTTTCAGATCTATTTATTAAGAATGGAAATCTTAACAACACCAAGTCTTCCAATCTATTAACATGGAATATCTTTTCACTTAACATTTTTAAAATTTATCTTAGAAAGGTTTTGTAATTTCTTAGGTAGAAGACTTGTACATCATTTGTTAGACTGAGTCCTGGGTATTGAATTTTTTTTTTTTTTTGAGCTGTTATAAATGCTATTTTTCTAAAATCACATTTTGTAATTGTTTATTTATGGCTAGAATATAAGCGTACAATTAATTCCTACTGATTGACCTTGAACCCTGAAATCTTGACAAATTAGGTCTATAATATTTTCTACATATCTAATTAGGTCATTTGCAAAAACAATAATTTTTTTTCTTTTCAGATTTTTATGCTTTTCCAATTTTTTAAAAAATATTTTTTAGTTGTCAATGGAATTTTATTTTATTTATGTATAAATGGTGCTAAGAATAGAACCTAGTGCCTCACACAGGCTAGGCAAGCATTCTACCACGGAGCTACAATCCCAGCCCTGCTTTTTTGATTTCTTATTTATGATTTACTTGCCTTATTGCAATGACTAGGACTGTTACCACCATGTTGAATAGAATGCCAGTTCCTGATCTTGAGGGAACAGGGTTTAATGTTTCACTGTCAAGTATGATGTTAGCTGGGCACAGTGGCACACGCCTGTAATCCCAGCGGCTCAGGAGGCTAAGGCAGGAAGATCCTGAATTCAAAGCCAGCCTCAGCAACTTAGCAAGGCCCTAGAGCAAACTCAGTGAGACCCTATCTCTAAATAAAATATAAAAAAGGGGTGGGGAGGTTTATCACAGATGCCCTCTTACAGTTTGAGAAAGTTCCCTTCTATTCCTAGTTTGCTGGCTATGAAGAACTGAATGTGTTGCCCCAAAATTCATGGTGAAGCCCTAATACTCAATGTGATGGTATTTGGAGGTGGGGCCTAAAGGAGGTCATTAAGTTCATCATAGAGTCACAGAGGTGGGATGAACCCCATGATGGAATTAATGCACTCATAAGAGGAAAAGGAGAGGCAAGAGCCTGGCCTTTCTCTCCGCGTGTGAGGACATGGTAAGAAGGCAGTCACCAGCAAGCCAGAAGGAAGGCATTCTCGGGAACCAAATCTCTACCTTGACCTTATAGTTTCCAGCCTCCAGAACTGTGAGGAATAAATGTCTGCTGTTTAAGCCTCTTGGTCTACGTGTGTTGTTACAGCACCTCGGCTAGGACACTGGGCATCACCATGAATGGGTACTGAATTCCATCAAATGCTATTTTTTCTTTGCATTTACTAAGATGATCTGATGTTTTTCTCGTTTAGTCTCTTCAATTGTTGAATATTGATTTTCAAATGTTAAACTGATCTTGCATTTCTGAAATAAACCCCACTTGCTGAATTATACTTGGTAACATTTTGATGAAGACATTTGTAGCTCTTCAGGGGGGCCACTAATACTTAGTTTTCTTATAGTATCTATATAGGTTTTGGTATCAGGAACATGCTGGCCTCATAAAATGAGCCAAGAATGTTATGATTTAGATATCAGGTATACCCCAAAAGTTCATGCGTAAAACAGTGCAAGAAAGTTCAGAGAAGAAATGATTGGGTTATTAGAATGTTAACTTAATCAGTGCATTAAACCCAACAGGGATTAACTGGGTGGTAACTGTAGGCAGGTAGGGTGTGGCTGGAGGAGGTGTGGGGGGGATGCTTTTGGGGTATATATTTTGTCTCTGTTGAGAGGAGCGCCCTCTCTGCTTCCTGGTGCCATGTTCCTGGCAGCTTTTCTTTGCCATACACTTCCGCCATGATGTTCTACCTCACTTTAGGGCCCAAGGAATGGAAATGACCATTTATGAACTGAGATCTCTTAAAACCATGAGCCACAAAATAAACTTTTCCTCCTCTTAATTGTTCTTGTCAGGTCTTTTAATCACAGCAATGAAAAAGCTGATTAAAACATGAACTCTTTCCTCCTCCTCTATTTTCTGAAAAATCTTCTTTAGAACTGGTATTATTTCCTTCTTAAATGTCTGTAGAATTAACTAGTAAAGTTACATGGGCTTTGGAGTATTCTTTGTGGGAAAGCTATTTTATAATATAAATTTTTAAGCCAGGTGTGGGTGGTGTACACCTGTAATCCCAGGAACCTGGGAAGCTGAAGCAGGAGGATCACCAAGTTTGAGGCCAGCCTCCGCAACTTAGTGAGACCATGTTTCAATATAAAAAATAAAAAGTGATGGAGAGGTAGGTCGGTGGTAGAGCACCCCCACCCCCCGGGTTCAATCCTTAGCACCCAAAAAATTAAAATTTTAAAATAGATTATCAGTATCTTTGTATTTTCTATTTCTTCTTTCTGTCAGTTTTGGCAATTTGTGCTTTGCAAGAAGGTATTATAAATTGTTCTTATCTCTTTTTTTCTAACCTTTTAATATGATAATTTTAATTCATTATATTGGTAACTTTTGTTTTCTCTCTTTTCTCCTTGGTCAGTCTTGGCTAGAAGATTATCAGATTTATGAGCTTTTTTTTTTTTTTATAAAGCAAATTTGACACTGTTGATTTTGGTTTTTAGTTCATTGGTTTCCACCTTTTTTTTTTTTTTTTTTTTTTTTGTGTGGTACCGGGGATTGAACTCAGGGGCACCCAACCACTGGGCCACATCCCCAGCCCTTTTTTATATTTTATTTGGAGACAGGGTCTCACTGAGTTGCTAAGTGCCTCGCCATTGCTGAGGCTGGCTTTGAACTCGCGATCCTCCTGTCTCAGCCTCCCAAAGTGCTGGGATTACAGGCGTGCGCCACCGCGCCCGGCTCCACCTATTTTTGTTTCCTTTTTCTACCTGTTTTTAATTTGCTCCTCTTTTTATATCTTTTTAATAAAGAAGATTAAATCAGTAATTTTTATATCTTCCTCATTTGCTAACAGACACATTAAAAACTAACTTCTAAGCTGGGCACGGTGGCGCAGCCTGTAATCCCTGCACTTGGGAGGCTGAGGCAGGAGGATCACCAGGTTCAAGGCCAGCCTCAGCAATGGCGAGGCATTTAGCAACTCAGTGAGACCCTGTCTCTAAATAAAATACAAAAAAGGGCTGGGGATGTGGCCCAGTGGTCAAGTGCCCCTGAGTTCAATCCGCTGTACCACAAAATAAATAAATGAATGAATAAAGCTTACTTCTAGGAACTGCTTTTTGCTGCATCCCTCATATTTTAACATGTCTGGGTTTTTCACTATTGTTCAATTTAAAAAATATTTTCTAATGTCTTTCGTGGTTTATTCTTTGACCCATGGGGGTTCTTTGGAAATATACTGTATAATTTCTGAACATTTGGGGATTTTCTGCGTATCTTTTTTTTAGAGACAGAAGCCGGGCATGGTGGCACACACCTGTAATCCCAGCACTTGGGAGGCTGAGGCAGGAGGATCAAGAGTTCAAAGCCAGCCTCAGCAATGGCGAGGCACTCAGCAACTCAGTGAGACCCTGTCTCTAATAAAATACAATAAAGGGCTGGGGATGTGGCCCAGTGGTTGAGTGCCCCTGAGTTCAATCCCCAGTACCAAAAAAAAAAAAAAAAAAAAAAAAAAAAGAAAGAAAAAAAAGAAAGGAAGAGAAAGGGTCTCACTGAGTTGCTAAGTTCCTCGCAATTGCTGAGGCTGGCTTTGAACTCGCGATCCTCCTGCCTCAGCCTCCCAAGTGCTGGGATTACAGGCATGTGCTACCGCACGCGGCTGTTTCTGGGTATCTTATTGTTATTGATTTCCAGTTTAATTCTATTGTGATCAGCAAATAGTCTGTATGATTTAATTCTTTAATATTTATCAATCTTTGTTTCGTGACCCAGCAGATGGTTATCTTCTAATGAATGTTCCACACATTCTTAAAATAAAGTACCATCTGGAGCTGTTAGACAAAATATACTATGAATGTCAACTGGAACAAACTGGTTGATGGCACTGTTCAAATGTTTTTTATTTTTCTTAGTTTTTTTTATTCTACAAATTTCTAAAAGTAAGGTGTTAAATGAACAACTGTGGATGTGCATTTATCTATTTGTCCCTTCAGTCTATTAAAAACTAGCAAGTTGGGCTGTGGTTGTGGCTCAGTGGTAGAGTACTTGCCTAGCATGTGTGAGGCCCTGGGTTTGATTCTCAGCACCACATATAAATAAATGAATAAAATAAAGATCCATCAACATCTTAAAAAACTATTTAAAAAAAAAAAACTAGCAAGTCTGGATAAAAGATATACTGGAATTCTTTTTTTTTTTTCTAAACAACTTTTTAAAAATATTTATTTATTTGTTTTTAGTTGTACACAATGCCTTTTTATTTTTACATGGTGCTGAGGATCAATCCCGGGCCTCGCACGTGCTAGTCGAGTGCTGTACCTCTGAGCCACAACCCCAGCCCCCTGGAATTCTTTACTACCCTGGTACTCCCCCTATAAGTTTAAACTAAATGCTTTTTTTTTTTTTTTTTGGTGGTGATACTGGGAATTGAACCTAGGGCCTTGAGCATGCTAAACAAATGCTAAACCACTAAGTTATGTCCCCTAAACTAACAGAACACCTGTCTTCACTGTAAACTAAAGTTAACAATCTCTCATCTATATGAGCTGCAAGTCCAAGTTCATAAAGGTCTCAAGATAGATAGCAATTCAGTGTCTTTTCCAACATTAAATTTAATAACATATTACTTATACCCTGTACAATCGGAAAACGAGTTTAAATAGCTAGGCAATTTTATAAAAATGTTCCAGAAAGTCAGTATTAGGTGCATGAACCTTTATCTATTTTAAAATACTTCAAAATCTTTTATTCATAAAAACTCCCAAGCCCAGGATTTCGCTTGCTAATTCACACAGAAGCTGGTAAATTTGAAGATTTGTTTTCTTTCCCTCCCTTCGTGTCCTCACCTACGCTTGAGCACACACACAGCGCTCTGCCTTATCTGTGAGAACATGTGTCTGGCTGGCTGGCCATAAACAAGATAAGTGACCCCATGCCACTCCAGGGGCAAGCCGGGAGTTCCCATGGACTTTAGCTCAAGAGTTAAGGAGTGAGAAATTTCGGGTTCTAGATAAACACAACTGAGTCACTTCGAGTGCTGAGAGAACTGACGCCAGGAGAGCCAGCCTGCAGGAGGGAAGCCAAGGCCACCTGCACGGCAGGGCTGCGTGACACCCACCTGAAGAAGCGGCTCTTCTCCGTGTCCATGGAGTGGCACTCTCGCTTGCTGCTGCTCACCTCTGCCGTCTTCACCACGTTGGTCCAATGAATAGGAGCCTTACAGAAAAAGACGCCCAGTCCTTTGGGCCGCGCCTGCAGCCGCCAGGAGGTGAGGTGCAAAGGCACAGCGAAGGAGTCCCCGGGCATGATGGCGGGCAGCACCACCGGCTCTGCCACAGAAACAGGTGTTAGCACCTTGGCAGTGACCCTCCCTGAGACTGAGCGTGGCAGACAGGAGGCAGGCAGATCGTGCATGCTGGCTGCCTGGGGACAGTCTCACTGGGGAGAGAGAGCGGGGACGACCACCAGCAATGGCTCACGGAGCATTCACCAGGCTCTAGACAAGCAGCACGTACTGTCGGGGGCCGACGGGCTGTCGAGCCGCAGCTCCATGGGCGTCTCGAGTCTGTTCCTCACGATGAGGGCGGAACGCACTGTGATGACCTTCCGAGCACTGCCTTCCATAGTCACAGCGAAGACAACCCGGACGGGTGGGAGCGAAGAGAACTGTGAGAGACAGAGACAAAACAGCCGTACTGCTGAACACCTGCGAAGTACAACAACAGAACCCTAGTGTCTATGTCAAGAGCTGGGAGGAGGCGGGGTACTGGGGATTGAACCCAGGACCTCTACCTCAGAGCCACGTCCCCAGCCCTTTCTGTTTTTGAGACAGGGTCTTGCTAAGTTGTACAGACTGGCCTCAAACCTTTAATTCTCCTGCCTCAGCCTCCCAAATCCTAGGATTACAGGTGTGTGCCACTGTGCCTGCCTTAATGTACTATAATTATCACAGCTTTCAGTGAAATTATCATCAAACCCTAAAGCATTTGGCTGAAAAGGAAGTGAATGTGCTATAAATATACACTATTAAAACCGGCCAATTCCAAAAAAACATCTACAAAAATAAATAATCTACTCCGGTGTGATACCATGAAGTGTGCCACAAAGAGAATACTCCAAGGCCTCCATGCGCATCATAGAGAACCCCACATAAGACTGCGGAAATGACCTACTCCATTTTCCAAATTTCCCGCAACATGCCCTTGGGTTCCTGCGCGTTGGACCTTATATGGAAACTGTGGACGAGGCTTGCTTTCAGTTCTACAGGGGATTAAATCAAAGATCATCCATAGCAACTAAAATCAGAAACACTGAGGAAGGCCTCTGCAGGACAGCAGACGATTTCCCTCCTGTGGCATTTTCCTCTCAGATTAACAAGAGATTGAGGAAACAATGGACCGAGTGTTGCTCAAATGCACATGAACAGAAGGATGCCTCTGCGAGTCCAGCCTGTCGCCGTACACCTGGGGCTGCTGGGCAGGAGTGGCCTGCGCTGGCTGCCTCATGGGCGCCGTTCTCTAAGCACCACCCCACTTGCCCTCCAGGCCATGTGCTATTCGCTGACATTCCTACAGAAAAAACCAATATTTATACTTCAAAGAACTTTAAAAACAAACTTGTCTTTCTTCACGATCCTCCTCCAGGCTCTGTGTAATGCTCAGTCTTTTATAAACAAGACACTGAGGTTCGGAAACCATTTCATTTCGGCCGTGGGTGGCAGCTACTGTGTCCTGTTGCTGTGTCTTCGTTCACACCTTCAACATACATCTGGGCTACTACCATGTGACTTTTATTATTTTTTTTTTTTAATGTGCAAAGTCCTACCTTGGGCACACCAAAGAAAAGGTTTCTGACAATGCTGCTCTTGGAATGAGACAATGCTTTTCACGGGAGAAACAAAGGACACCACATTCCAGTGTCTCATTCTTCATCTTTTTTATTAAAGCAAACAGTATGTAAAAATCCACCTAATAAATAAAAAAGCAAAGCACTCTGTGCTTTCAAACAAGACTTCTGGAATGTCCAAATGAAAAAGGAAACTAATTTTCTGGAGTGTATTCAGAGGGACACAATCCTAGGCACAAATCATCGTCCAAGTTCAGGCCTCCCTGGCCCAGCCCCAGGAAGGCCTGGATAAAGTCAAGGCCAGCAGCAATCTCCATGCTCTTTTTCCAGGCCCGCCTGAACATTCACATTTCAAAACTTACTCAGGGAGAAGAAATTGTAGGCAAAAGCCTAAAAAGAGTTTCTAATGTCACTTTTGTCTGATGCTTCCAAAGCTAAATGGCAAGGGGGGGGGGGGGTGAGCAAGGAATTTACTATTTTTCCTTCTTACTTTCATGACCTTTGGACTCCAACATATGAAATATAGAGTTCCACCAGAGTATATTTCTATTTTAACTTAGAAATAAAAAGAAACCTTGGACTAAAACATCTGCCAGCTCTCCTTCCCTGGAGTACTCAGTCACAAACACCAAATCAGGAGCAAACATTTTCTTAGAAGTTCTTGGAAGAGGAAGGTAACTATTCATAGAAAAGGGCAGAGATAATCTCCAATCACATACACGTCACAAAGTCCTCTGATCGTCAAGAGACATACATCTACATGTGGTCCAGCGCAGTGCACTGAGGGCTGGGGATGTGGCTCAGCGGTAGAGCGCTCGCCTAGCACGTGCGCGGCCCGGGTTCGATCCTCAGCACCACGTAAAAATAAACGCACTGTGTACAACCAAAGCAAATAAATAAATATTAAAAAAACACACACACACACACAATGACAGCAGGAAAATCATACTCACATAAACCTGAGGATGTATAATATTTGTTCTGCTGCTTGGGCTGCCAATCTAAGAAAGATTCGTAAATCAGAGTCAGTACAGGCCTAAGGCATAAGCATCATTAAATTCAATGACAATATTCAAAGAGAGGGTATTCAAAAATATTTTCAGGTGAAATACGATTACTATGAAGATAAAACATCTCTTAAAAAATTTGGACAAAACAATATTCTTTCTACACAATCCTGTGTACAAAATCTCTCCAGGACACATCCATTTGGTCCTTTTGTTACCAGACATGAATTTAGGCAGAGAAGTAATCTGGGGAAATAAAGGTGGTTTCTCATTTGTTAGTTTTTTCCCTAAGACAGTTGAGACACCAGAGAACACCATGAAAATGGACATTTATTAAACAGTATTTTCCAAAAAACAGGTTTATGAGGAAGACAGCAGCATCTCTGCAAAATTGCAGTCTGCCCCTCATCACGGGCTACCTGCAAGTGAGGGCAACTGTCCTACAAAATATGAATGTCAGACCTGGGCAACAGGACAGCTGATCAGCCAGGACACCAGCCTGCTCCTGTGGCACTTGTTCAGGGAAGCTGCCTCCAGGGCTACAGGCCTGGGGTAGAACAAGGCCAAGGGAGTGTGAGCACTCTGACCAGAGAATCCACAATAGTGGGTGGCTCTCTTGGTGCTAGAGAAGAATTTAGGGACAGAGCTAAAAGGATCAAGGAGCAACTATAAGAAACAGAAGATAGTGTGTACTAGGAAACTTAACACTAGGGCACACTGTCAGCGGAGCCGTCCCTGACGCACAGGTCCAACCAACAGCAGATCCCATGCTGTGCAGCTGGGCCTACAGCGCTTTGCACCTCCACTGAACATGAGCATATTCCCTTAACAGCGCAGTATAGCAACCACTTGTGCTGCACTGACACTTTCTTAGGTAGAAGAAGTAACCTAGAGATGACTTAAAGCTCTGGGAGCATGCAGGGAAGGAACATGAAGACATTTCATCACTTCACACAGGGGATGTAAGCATGAGGATTTTGGTGCGGGGGTTGTCAGGAGTCCTGGAACTGATCCCCCGTGGATGCCAAGGGGTGACTATACTCATAGTTGGCAGACTAGTAAAGAGCCCATTGGATCCACTGAGTTTATAAAGGAGATTTGCCCAGGTGAGATAATGTGTGCCTGCCAATTTAAAATCTCCTTTTCTACTGAAGTTAACCACTGCCTGGCTGATGATGTACAGTGACGACCCAAGCCTATGACTGGGCCAACAGAATCTGAAGTAGCCTCCCTATGACAAGGGGAAGTAGAAAACAAGAAAATGTCACTAGAGCAAGGTTATTACAAGCTTAAGCATTGGGCAGCCTGGTTCTGGGGGGCTGTGGCCATGGCACAATGACACCACTCACCGTGGAGGAGGATGAATTTTTATCTGGTGCAGCATATCGGAAAAAGGTTCCTACTTTGTCCACAGACACCGGGCTCACCTGCTCCCAGCCGTTCACTCTCACCTGCAGTTGGTGAATCCGTAGGTCGTGGGTGTGTCTGTCGGGAAGAACATGGAAGGGAATAGGAACACAATCTCAGAAGCCAAGAAAAGTAGAAGCAAAGACTACAAATCTGACCTGCTGTGGAACCACACAAACGCCCGCTGGCTAGACCTCCGGGGGATTCCCTAAGGAAGGGGAAATCAAGAGCATAGTTTTATGAGAACAGCACAAACTGCAAGACCTGGGAGCCTGAGCAAGAGGAGCACTCACTCTCCCCTTCTGTGAAATCCCCCACTAACCAGGTCTTTCCCCTGCAGCCCTCACCCCAACCCTCACAAAACAATGGCGAAAATCATTTCAGTGGGGTAGTAAAAATGCACTGGTGACTGAATCATAGAACCACACTCTCGGAAATGCACAAGAACTTGTTCCTTCTTGGTGCTGTTGTTGACTATCCTACTTCTCTCAAAACCACATGCAGCTGTGGCTCCAGCTCCACGTGACTGCGAGCGGCACCCAGAGTCTCAGGACCCGAGCGCTCGGCTGAAACCAGAGCAGAAGGCAGTGGGCAGAACGGGAGAACGGAGGAAATTGCACATTTAATTCTATTTTAGATTTTGCCTAATTCAAGCCAGAAGCCTGAAGCGGGGAGCTGAATTTGAGGCTGACAGGAAGCGGGGAGGGAGGCACAGAGTGGGGTGCAGCGTGCCAAAGGGGGAAATGCCAGAAGAGGCATTTATTTTGATGAATTCAGGCAGAACAGCGGGACTTGAAAAGGGTCACAAAACATGGAAACTAAAACGGAAACGACAAAGAGGTCAAGCCCTGGCTAGGACAAGAGGCAGTGCTTATTCAGAGACGCTGTCCAGTCCTGTGGCTTCTCCAGGAACCTCATGGAGGATGGGACAATGGCTCAATCCTTGTCCCTGGAAACTACATCGGCTTCCAGGGACATGTGACCAGCACAGGGAGACTTTATTTTACTTCTTTTTTGCCCCTGTGAATATATGGGTCTCTCTCTCTTCCAGAGACCCATACATACACAACCCTTCCCAGGTAGGAGTAATGTTCATGGGCACAAAACCAGCAAGAGGAAGATACATGGGCATGGGAGAGGTGGGCACACATACTTCAGCATCGTGAGAAGCAGAGGCCTGCAGAAGGCTGAAGCCAACCTCTTCCATGTCCGCTCAGCTCAAGAACAACCTGAGAGCCGGGCGCGGTGGTGCACGCCTGTAATCCCAGGACTTGGGAGGCTGAGGCAGGAGGATCGCGAGTTCAAAGCCAGCCTCAGCAATGGCGAAGCACTTAGCAACTCAGTGAGACCCTGTCTCTAATAAAATACATTAAAAAAGGGCTGGGGATGTGGCCCAGTGGTCGAGTGCCTCTGAGTTCAATCCCCAGTACCAAAAAAAAGACAACCTGAGGCTCAAATCCTAAAACCTTCATCTGTCCAAACACTAAGTCTTAACTATTCATACCCCCTGGATGGCCCTTCTGTTTAAAAAATGTTTGCAAATAATGGGACGCTTCCTTGAATGTTTCACGATCTCTCAATAGCCACACATAAAGCCCTCTTGACCTCCTCCTGACCCTTCGGCTGGCTACCTCAGGAGGTTTCACCAATGCGTCTTACCCTCACTGGCTCCACTTTCGCAAACTAGCTGCCTGCTAAAGGTACTACGTAGAACACACATACGTTCAAGGTGAGATCAGTGTGCTCTGAGACCCTTTTCAGAATAGCATGTCACCACTGCAACCTGGAAACCAGGCCAACATGCAATGAACGTGAGCGTTATGATGTCCATGCTTAGACAAAAGTATGAGAGACACATGCGTTATCTCTCCCACTGTTGAGTAAACGGATGGTCAATGGAAAGAACTGTATTTCCAAGATGTTGAGACAGTTCACATGTATAAAAAGAAACAACGATTTTCAAAATATCTTTTAAAAATATAACATTATTTAAGTGGAAAGACTAAACCTGAGGGACGATCATTTATATTCACTTTTCTATCATTTATTTTTTAAGGAAAAGAAGAAACAAATGTACTTTACCTGTGTCTCAACTTTCCTCTGGCTTCAAATTCAAAGGGAATCTCTTCACACCGTGAGGACTTCTCGCCACTCACTGACCTTGTGAGCATCATCTAGAAATGCTCCGTTCCCTTCTGGGACCACACCTGGACTCCCACTGTGGGACAGGGCCGCCCTGGAAGCAATCAGAGGACCCATTGTCACTGGTCTCCACCTTCCCCTCCGCAGGACAGCACCCAACAGAGAGGTGAAAGAGCCCGACCACAGAGGAGGACCTCAAAGCCCAGTGACTATGGTGACCCTGTGCTCAGTCACAGCTTACCTGAATTTCAGGAATAGCTGAACATTGTCACTACCTAGTCACCTAGCTCCAGCAGCAGAGTCTGGCAGGTATAAAGTAAGGAAAGATTCTTAAAGGAACATTTAAGTGACTGGCTAGAATTTAACAGACCTAAACTGCTAAACAGAAGAACCTTCCTCCAGGGCATTATGCTTAGTGGGGGCAGGGGACATGCAGTTTGGAATCAGCTGATTTTGTTACACATTCTATGTGCTTCATGGCCCGAGCTACGGTCACCAGTTATACAGAACACGGAGAGCTAAACAGGCAGAGAATTGTCACAAAACTTCTCACTCAACTTAGGGGAAACTCTTATTTGTCCTGCAAACTCAAGCCAAGCCCACCTGGGCTGAAGTGGGTCTCAGATGTGGAAGACAACTCTCCAGGGGCTGGGGAGGCTGGAGGACATTTTTGAAGCAGTGTGGGAAGCAAAATGTTTGTAGTTTAATAAGCAGGCAGAGCTTCTGTAAGGAGTCGGGAGGGCATGGAGACTGAGGAAGGCGCGCGGCTTTTCTCGCACACCCTTCACCTGCGTGCCTCTGCCTTTAAACATAACGCATGCAGGATGGAGCGCACAGTCTGACCACTGCAGACTCAGGACCGACTTCTCTGCCTGCAGATTCTAGAAGCAGAGCCTCCCCCATCCACCTCAGGAGGACAGAAGTTACTGATTCAGACGTAAATCCAGTGCTCTCAAGAAGGGCTCTGCTATGCTGCTGCTAAGGGATTGGGGGACAAAGAAGGCTCCAGGGGACAGGCTGCCTGCGCCTTACCTGGTGGGTGTCGTGGTCAGTGTGGCAAACCACAAAGTGCACCCCGTGTGGTTCCTCAGAGCAAAGGGGACAAATGGCTGCCGGCGTTTGGGAGTTTTCACCTCTGCTGCGACCAAATGAGAAAAGGCTGTTAACCCACACCTCACCTGCAAGGTGGGACACCCACCCCGCCCCCAAACTGCCTCCTGCGTGAAGGGGCTGAAGGCACAGGTAGGAGAAAAGCACTACCAAGGTTAGCTGGTGGGGCAAACAGAAACTCAGGTGTGGGCTGGCTGTGTGCCGTGTGCTGCCCAGCACCCCAATGCCCACCCCCAGCTCTAACAGGCCTGTCTCTCAGAAGAGGGCCCGCATCAGGACCTGCCTCCACTGGAACCAGGAAAGACCACTATTCCCAAGAAACGCCTTCTAAACAGGTCACCCAGGTTACACCATGGGTACTTGTTGAAGCCTGGTCCACAAGGACTCCACTTAAGAAAGCTTTCCTTCATATGAAAGTTAACCTTCAGCCACATTATAGGAAACAAAAACATCTTTTGCCAGTCTCTCATTATAATAGTTATTTTTTTTTCTCCCTGGAAAATCAAGGGATATGCTATCCCAATGCTATTAAAATGGGATTTCTAGCTCAATTTTTAATACAGACATCACCGCCAGCTACTTAAGGTGGCCACTATGGAAGCCACAGAAGGAACAGGAAACAGGCTTCACCTCACAAGAGCCTCTGATCAGGGAACCTGAAGGGTAACATTGATCAATACAAAACTGCAAGGACCCAGATTCTAGGGGAAGTGACCTGCCACAAACACTGTGAGGGTCCAGAGTGCGGGAAGGGCGGCCTCTAGGAGCCTCTAAGGCCCCTCTGGCCCAGGGCCTGTGTTGTGTGACCTCCGCTGGCCATACAAACTAAGAGGGTGGTGGCAGAAAGACCCCCAGGCAGTGGCAGTGGCAACCCAATATGGGCGACTCCTGGCTGACACACATAAGGGGACCACAGGCCCCATCCAGCCTGAAATCACAAAGACAGCAGAGAAACATGGTGACCTGAACGGTCTGCAGCGGGGAGGAAACAGCACCTACACAAGACAGCAAATAGCGACCACCGAGAGCACGGGGCAAAGCCCGGCTTAACCACGGGCCTCGGCTTCCTGCCAACAAAAATCATGGCAGCCAACAACAACCTGTCCTGCTGCTACCCCTGCCAGGAGGAGGCCTGGGTGGCCTCCATAGCCAGTGATTAGCACCATCTTTTAAAAAGCAATCACTTTCTTTTTCCCTTTGTATCCTTTACAGTTTCCAGAAGTTACTACCATGAACACTGCCAGACAAGCAATTTCAGATTAAGGCAAGTTTTATTCTGGTAACAACGATGGCTCAGGCGAGTCTACATTACCATAACCTGCTAAGGAGACGAGCAGTCTCCAGTGTGTTCCCACAACTTGTGGTCAGTTATCTAAAGATACCCAAGTACTTGTTAAGGTAGGCTTCAGCAAGGAACGTGCCCGTTTTTTATTCCTGTGGCCCCATTTGGTTCACCAGGTCTGCCTTCAAAAAAAGGATAGTGCTCATCAAGTAGGAAACTGAGGAGTAGCTGGGAAGCTGCTGACAAGAGCTGGGGGAGCAGGGGGAGCAGCATCGCTGTGGGTTCTGGAGATGCCTCCCTCCAAGAGAGCAAAGAGCTGCTTTTATTACGGCAGATAAAGGGCCACGAGGAAAGGAGCCAGATGGGCCTTCACATCCCCTGTAAGCCAGACTGGAAGTTTCCACTTGCAAATCAGATTTAAAAAGAACAGGTGGCAGATGGCTTTGATCACTCTGCAATGCAGAGTGAAGCACGAGGAATCCACGCGGAGACATCCACAAGCTCACTGCCTTGCCACTAACTAGCAAGGGCAGGCACACAGCTTAGGTCCCCAGGACAAAACAGCACAGGCTTCAGCCACCACGTCTCAGAGGATAAAACTTCAGAGTGCACACAAACCCAAACCCAGCACCAGGGAACAGCTCTGACATTGCCTGCACCAGGATCCAAATAATCTGCGTCCTTGCCTTTGGAACAGTATCAGAAAAAAAATTCCCAAATCCTTCAAAAGAGCACATTACTCCCTGACAGCCTCAAAAATCTGCCTCTAGTGACCAAATCTAATTCTTCATGGGTTGAGATAACCCAAGGCTCCTCACATTCAAGTTCACGCTCAATGGTTCCTGCTAAGGAAATTTCCACCCCCTGGTCTTATTTTTAGAGTGATTTGGCCACTATAAACAACACAGGTTTCCTGCTGTACAGCAGTTCAGGCTATCAGAAAGGACCTGGGTTGTAAACTGTGATAAACAGATTAAAGCCCCAGGTCTGCTGCTAACTAGTCACACTGAATGAAAGCAAATGAAACCATGCATCTGAGTCTTGCTGTCCTTGTCAGCTACACGGGAATAATGCTTGGCTTTGCCTGGCTGATTAGGTAACATATGGAAAGCTCAGAAGCATACATTCATGAATAAGTGAAGACTCAGCCATAGCTTGCTCTGTGAACCTTCCCTCAAACATTCATCAAAGTAAAACCTTCTGGAAAATAAACACACAGCCACCTCCCCACATATCAGTATCCCCGTTCAGTGCTCCTGGTAGAGGAAGTTCAACTGCCTTTTTTAACAAAGTATGTCATGACCCATAATCTGGAATTAGCCGTGTGCAAGCAAACCACTCAGATTAAATCACATTCCTTAAAACAAAGGAAGAAACACACACCTTGGGCTCCGATTATTCAGTGTGTGTGGTGTTTTCTTCCATATTCACTTATCGGTCAAATTCTCAAGGAACTTTAAGGGGGTCAGGGATAAAAACAAAGAATATTTTCTTTCCTATCTCCTAAGCACATAAGTTTATATCTAGAGAAATTAAAGTTTGTGCCCAAGTAATTATTTACTGTGCAATTTTTTCTTCCCTCTATTCCTTATTATGACAGCTCCTACTTCACAGAGACCCCTGCATTCCCACAAGAATAAATGTCCACTGATTATTCTACAGAGTCCTGGGCCCTGCTTCGTAGAGGACAGAGCTCTCGCATTGGCTTGCATTTGGTGTGACAAATCCCGTGCTTGTCACTGATGTGTCTGCATTCCATGCCGAGGAGTTATACTGACAAAGAAGACATAGTAGGTCACTTACTTCTGATATAAAGTGCAACTCTGCTCATTAGTTAAAAATGTTCTTTCTATTACTGAAGCAAAGTTACTCACACTGAGAACACCGCCCATCCCACTCCCATTCACAAAAAATTCGATGTATAAGGCAGTTCTTAGAATGAGAAAATGAAGCAAGCCCTCGCTGGCTGTACTGTACCTCTAGCATAGATCTGGTGCTCTAGGTTAGTCAGGCTGGCTGTACTCCTAGTTCTAAGGTAGACAAGGGGGAGGCCTGGCAGACAGGAGAGACAAAGTTAGAGGGTAAGAATAAATGCAGCAAGTAAGAAGGTTCACGTCCACACAGTAAGTAGGCACAGAGAACAGTACAAAAACAGTGAGCATCACGCAATTGCAGGGTCACCCTCCTGTGGGGATTGAGCCAGGAATGTCCTTGACAAAGCAAACCCATTTTCATGCTGGCCTGTGCTGTGGAAGCCTTGTCCCAGCAGCACGCGCCTCTTTTCTAATTAGAGGAAGAAAAACGCACCCAATGTTCTCTTCAACTCAATGAGGACTTTTAATTTAAAGCATGTTATTTCCTGAAAATGGCACAGAAAAGTTACAGAAACCAGTCGGCACAGATTTCAGTGGGGTTGCTCCATTCCAGCTGGAGAACCAAGTGGCAGTAGAAAGCAGGCGCCTGGCAGCCTCAGACGTTTGAGGGAAGACTCAGTCTGGGCTCCAAATGTAAGCAACCTCTGCTAAGGAACTATCTCATAGTGTTGTCTGAATTCTAAATTGAACATGCAAGTTTTCAGAACACTTATACTTGATATTGTTATAAAACGACCCTGGAATACAAAATTAATGAATTCAGGGAAGTGCCAGGCCATCCAGGATTTACCTGCAGCCTTACTGAACAAAGCCCTCGGTTACATCAAAATGAAGCCAATATTTTCTTTTCCCTGCTTAAGAAACAATGAGAAATCAGCATGCTGTATCCTTGGGCTGCATTTCACAGTCAGGGCTATTCCCAAGGCTCATTTTAAGACTGGCCTGAATAAAAAGCACAAACTTGGGGGAAATAGGATTAAATACTCTTAAGACCTGAAAGTTTATGATCAGTTCAACAAGGTTGAAATCTACTGCCATCAAAAAAAAAAAAAAAAAAAAAAATCAAGGCCAACAATGATTTTGTAGGCCTACTAAAGAATACAATCCTGGCCCACAGGAAGAACACCACCTTGGAATTTTCAACTAAAAAAGACATTTGGAAATTCAGGTATATCTAGTTTTGTGATTAAAAACACATCTTACGGGCTGGGATTGTGGCTCAGCGGTAGAGCGCTCGCCTAGAACGTGCGCAGCCCGGGTTCGGATCCTCAGCACCACGTAAAAAATTAAAAAAAAAAAAAAAAAAAAAAAAAAAATGTATTGTGTACAACTAAAGCAAATAAATAAATATTTTTTTTAAAAAATCTTACCTCTATCAGCCTATATAACCATAAAAATCTACATAAATAAAAACTGAGCTTTAACTTAGCATTGGCATATAGCATAAATAAAGCAGCTTATTAACTGGAGAAAGGAGGAAAGAGAGAGGGAGAGAGGGGAGGGCAGGAGGGAGGGAAAGAGGGGCCAAGAGAGAGGGGGTCAGGGAGGAGACAGACCCTTCATGCAGTTCCTGAACATCAGGCCCTCCTAGTATTTGCAGTGACTGGATTAAAGATCTTCCAGTACAAACACTACTTCCAGAGATGCACTCTTGGACATATCAGGCATTACAGAGATCACTGAGAGTCTTCTGGACAGACTAGATTACGTTTTCTTGACACAGAAACCAGGAAGGCTGGAGGAAGACAGCAATGAAGCTGACACCATGAGAACAGCCCAGGCTCCTAAGCAACGGCCTTGGGACCCAGAGCCTGGGAACTCAGAGGACAAGCACAGCTGACGCTGACGTGGCTTTGTCTCTCCTTCTAGAAGTACAGGCAGACAGAAAGTCTGCTTTATGCAGTCTGAAGAGAGATGAAGCAGCACAAATACTTCATACACTAAGCTGCCACCCTCCCATGACTCGTCTGCAGACCAGGTGGAATGTTTAAGTATTCAAGAGTCATATGAAGCCCATCCAAGACTCGTTGGAGAAACCACACAGAAAGACTTGGGGCTGAGTTCCATTTGAATGACAATGGCTTGCGGAACAACCATGACCATGCGGTTGTTCATCACAATCTCCCCAGCTCTGAGGAACGCAGAGCTCTGTGGTGAGGCGCTAAGTAAAACATGGTCAATAAAGAACAAACTGGCTCCTCTCCCTCAAGCACCTGGGTGTGCAATTCTTTTATTCCTTATGAACAATACAGGGCTCCCTCTTAAAATCGCTCACCACATGGGACCCGCTCTCCCTCTCTTCAAGGATACATGTGCAAACCTTCAGCACTAGCTTCAGATCTTAGAAGAGATGTTTTGAAAAATTCAATAAAAAATACCCACATACTGGAAAACCAACGTTTTGCCAAGTAAAACAGAAACCAAGCAACAGCTGAGCCTGACGCATTCTCAGACGCAGCCACTCATAGGCAACGTTACCAGAAATTAGGAATTACACGTCGCAGATCCTTTCTCCCTGCATAGGTGGAAGCAGAGCCCACTTAAAAGTTCAGTAATTTGTGCCAGAAAACTGTCTCTTGCAAAGACTAAAACAGAACAACAGGAGGTGGTCAGGGTTTCCAGTAGGTTTCTCCATGAAGAATGACAGGTCTATTGAATTTCTCAGTCAAGTACAGCAATTCGGACGGACATCTGCAGATATGAATCTTACTTTGTCCAAAGCACGGAGGGTCCACTGAAGAGCCCATCCAGTCTTCTGATTGGGTTGACTCTATTTCTTTGTCTTCTTTACAGTAATCTGCCATCCACGATTCCTTGGTACTTACATATTGGTCTAAAAAAAAAAAAAAAAATCCCCAAAAGATATTAAGGAGAGCAGTAGAAAGGATGGAGAGTCCACATTGAATAGTTTCAGTTAAGCAAAAGAAGCTTTTATGAAGTGCCTCCCTAGACGCTAGGCCTCTGCTGGATGCTGAGAAAGTCTGGGCCCTGGAAAACCTGAGTTCCAGGAAAGGAACTGATGTGCACAAAACACTCACCACGAAGCCACACCACATGTGAAAGGTGAAAAGGCAAAGATAAATAAAACACCATGGGGGCCCAGGAGGGGGAAATGTATTCTGCTTGGCAGAAGTGCTGGTGTGCACAGCAAAGTCCGTCTTCAGTGAGGTGGGGACCTTTGTTCTGGATCTTGAGAAATGATCAGCCTAGGATTTGCCACTAGCCTGGGAAGGGAGTGCTTTCCAGGCAGAGGGCAGAGCATACAGGGAGTCCAGGGTAGAAAAGCCACGGCACACTCAAGGGACAGAGAGCTCTGTCATGATGGCACAGCACACCCGGGAGGACCAGAGCCGAGCAATCTAGAGAAGGACCTAGTTAACATGGTCAGGAAGAGACCAGTGAGGAAGCTAATAAGAGGCCAGCTCAGGAAGCTGAAATCCAGCAAGAATCTTCTTGGAGTAGTTTCCTCTTTTAGAGATGAGCACTACGATGGGACTAGCAGGTTAACAAAATAATTACCATACGCTAAGTGAACTAAGTGAAGACCTTTTACACTAAGATATTACACTTTCTGGAATAAGGATTACTAGTTTCTAGATAAACTCCGGTGACCAAGCGTTATGAGGAGAAAGTTCAGCAGGGTCACTATGTATCCCAAGAAGTCTAAACTCTTACGATCACTTTTCTGGCAAAGTCCAGCGAGGTGGCACCCACCTACAGCCCCAGTTACTTGGGAGACCAGGAGGAGCACCTGAGCCCATGAGTTCTAGACAAGTCTGTCAACACAGGGAGACCCCCACCTTAAAACCATACAAGGAAAGAAAACCACACTGCAAGCATCAACATGGGATGGCCACTCTGGAGAAGTGGGTCGAGAAGACCTGAGGCCAGGTGAGGTCTCCAGGAAAGCAGCCTGGTAAGTGAGTGACGCCAGGCTTGGCCAAGCATTTGCTCAACTGGGGTGAATGGTCTTCCAGGGACTCACATAGAGAAAGGTACCAACCTGCAACAGGCAACTGCCCACTCACCCATTAGTACAGAAGTGATGTTGATATCCAAACGGGGTTTGGCCTTGGCCTCCAGCTTCAGTCGAGGAGGATGCAGACGACTAGCTGCTTGCTGTTGCCAGGATACAGAGCACGGCCATGGCTCAATGAATGGCTCCCAGCCTAAGAGAACACAGGAAGCGAGACATCTGCTCAGCAGACACCACGAGTTCACAGGGGACACCATTCACAAACGCTCAGCAAGGACAGACTCAGCCTAAGAGCTCAGCTCAGCTTCACAATGAAAGTACCACCTCTGGCTACAGATCGCCCGCAGATGCCTGTGCAGTACAGAGGATCCTGTGGAAGAGCATCGACAGCCCCCACCATGGTCTCCAGAGGAAGCAGGAAGCAGGGCAGGAGTGCAGGGCCCCGTTCCACAACAGAGCAGGCAGGACCTGTTCTGGAGCCGCTCAAGGAGTGTCTGGTTGGAAAAGAAAGTCAGCAGCTTCCATGACCTTCACCTTTCATTCTCCTGATTACGTGAACAAGCCACTGGATGAACAAACAGATACATTTAAAGGCTCTTTAACTGCTCAAAATTTTTCTCTTAATTTTTTATGTCATATGTACAAAAAGAATTTAAACAACATACATTGAACAGCTGAAAGAAAATACCATCACAAACACTCACATACCCACCATTCAAGAAAGAAAATCACAAGTTCCTTTGAAGCACCAAGCGCCACGCCCCCCTCTTTCCCAGCAGCCCGCTCCCACCCAACTCCAAGCAACGATTTGCAGGAGCTTTTAATCATTTCCTTGCTCCTCTTTATAATTTCACCACACACATATGTATTCCTCAAGATCACACTAATCGGTCTTCCCGTATGTAGCTTCCTAGGACTGGAACCCTGGTGCACATGCTCTTTCAAGTTTCTCCTGCTACTCAACAACATGTTTTGGGGCATCTCGTTACACCAGATGGATGAGGGTCACTGGGTACATTTGTTCTCACCCCTCAATGAATGTACAACTCATTTATGCATTCTGCTTCTGAAAGACGTTCTCTGTTTTTTGGTACTGGGGATTGAACTCAGGGGCACTCGACCACTGAGCTACATCCCCAGTCCCATTTTGTATTTTATTTAGAGACAGGATGATCTCACAGAGTTGCTTAGTGTCTCACTAAGTTGCTGAGGCTGGCTTTGAACTCGCGACCCTCCTGCCTCAGCTTCCCAAGTCACTGGGATTACAGGCGTGCTCCACTGTGCCCTGATGAAAGACATTCATTTAATTCTAGCTTATTGTTGTAAGGAGAACACTACCACAAGTGGCATCATCCACATTTCCTAGTTCTCACAGGCCAGGGAGTCTCCAGGGCACACACCTGGAGAGCAGCATGGAGCTGTGTTGCTAAGCACACTCACACTCAGCTTCACTAGGTTATGCTGATCTGTTTCCCACAGTGGTAGTGTCAATTTATAATTCTAACACCAGGAACCACAGCATTAATCTGCACCAATATGTAGGAGCATCACAGTTTTTGCCAGTCAGTCGGGTGTGAGAAATAGTGTCTATTATTTAGAAAATACTTTTCCAAGGCCAGTTAACTTTTAAGATTTTTAAATATACTTATTCAATCAGACACAGTGTGAATCCAGTCTAATTCAATACAAAGAGTGGGTACATCAGTCCTTATTCCATTTGGCACTTATTGATGTGAACATGTTCATACATCTTTAAAAGTAAGCAATATTTGGACTAGGAAAATAAATGATTCTCAGAAAAATAACTACCATATGCGCCGCAAGAGCTTCTCTCAATGGGAAGACTGAGCCCTTACTCTAAAGTAAAACATTCTGAACAATGAGGAAACAAGAGTGTCCCTCTTAAGTGAATCCAGAGCAGAGGAAAATGTTAGCTACAATAAAAATTAAATGTGGTCTGCACTCTAGAGCAATCAGCAGCAGCACCGTAAGTGGGGGCTTAAGACAAGGACGGCAGCCACCACCTGCAGCCGCAGCAGGCTGCACAGCAGTCCTCCCTGGCTCTGTCCATGCTGGGAATCTGAGGGGAGCTTCTTTAAACTCTTAAGGAAAAAAGTTCACTGTTAAACCACTTGGCCCTAATACAGGGTGACTTCTGAATCTCAACCTGCTTAAGCCTTGCTGTGGTTTAGATGTGGTCTATCACCAGAGACACACGTGGGAGGCTGCATCCCTAGTGTGGAGTGTGGGAGGTAGTGGGACCTGTAGGAATGCGAGGTCGCTGGGGGCCACAAAGGTCAACCCGTCTTCATGGGAGTCCTGAGCTGGTTCCTGCTACGAAAGCCGGAGCCGGGGCCTGCGCTGCTCTTGGCCGCCTGCCTGCCGAGCACTCACCCTGCACTCTGCCACGTGGCCTCCACCACTGGGACCTCACTGGAGCTCAAACCAGTAGGACCACCTGATTTTGGTTTTTCAGCCTCCAAATCTATAAGCTAAATAAACCTCTTTCCTTTTTTTTTTTTTTTCCTAGCTTCCTAGTTTGAGAGTTTAATTAAACACATATTAAGCACATATTACATATGATATATAGGGATACACAGGGATAGAGATGGACAGGTAATTCTGCCCTCAGGTAGCAAGCATCCCCGTGCAGAGAACAGTCCATCGTGGTGTGCAGAGTAGTGGAAGCTGAAGGAGGAGCACTGGCCCTGTCCATTCATCTACAGAACTGATTTCTCTATAGCTAGCAGTTCTTCACAAAGGATGGGGGAAAGGGGAGCTTCACAGCTGCCACTAGGACAGACCAGATAAACCAGTGTCCCAAAGGGCTTGTGCTGGGCCTGGTTGTGTAGATAAAAAAAACACCAGCACCTGAAAGGACCCTGAGATTTTTATAGAATAACCAAGATCAACACAAGCAATGTAACCACATGAGACACTGAGGACACCGTAGCCTGCATCCTGCAACAGGTATTTTGTCACAGTAATGAAAAACAGACTAACACAGGCCCTTTCTTTGGTCTTTCCAGTGGGAAGGAAGAAATTGTGCAGTGATATCTAGGCATGTATTTGGAAAAACAGCTCACCCTGACCTGCCCTGTTTTATCAGCAGGTAGGTGGGGCAGAATGCACATTGTCACTGACTCAGTACACTTCTCACCAAACAAACAGGTCCAGTGGGTAATGAGGAGACCTCAGGTTTAAAATGCTATACATAAATCTCCCTTGAAACTGAACTATTATCAGGGCCAAACAAATGCCCTTCACTACTGAGCAATATCATGTTCTAAATTGAGTCAAATTACAAAATCAGAAAGTTCTTATAATTATGCCAAACACGGTGGCACGTGCCTATAATCCCAGTGGCAGAGGCTGAGGCAGGAGGAGCACAAGTTCAAAGACAGCCACAGCAATTTAGTGAAACTCTGTCTCAAATTTTTAAAAAATAAATAAAAAGAAATAAGGATGTAGCTCAATGGTAAAGAGTGGATTGAATCCCCAGTAAACCCTCCCCTACCAAAAAGAAAGAAAGGCCTAACTATGAAAACTTCTTTTTAAGTAATCAGTAGCAACGTATCAGTTATGTTTTTAGTGAAACAGGAACTCTCCATCTTCTGGCTTATGCGGCCAATCACTTTTAATCTTTCCCTGTCCTGTCCCCACACCCACCCTTTCCCACATGTAAAATTTACGTAGCAACGAGCCCAGGCAAACATTTAAATTCACTTTTTAAATCCCATAATAATATACACCTTATACTGACCTGACAGAGCACGGTTATAATAATCTCCAGAAAGGGTGAAGTGGGCGTAGCCTTCAGGGCTAGTTCTCACATGCTGGAGAAAATTCAGACCTGCAAGGAAAGCAGATCTCACTGGCTGGCAGGGCAGGGCAAGGCAGGGCAAGCCAGGTGGCCCTGGCTCACAGACCCCACTAGAGAGATGCTGGCTGCAGCCGACACCCATGGCCACAGCAGAGCATGCAGAGGTGTTCTGCTCATCAGGCATCTGTTGTCATCCATTGTGATTTTTAAAAACATTGCATTAAAGTACTATTTATCTTGATTGCTGCACTCTGGGCACTCCTCTAAACGTTATGCTGGAGGCAAGGCCTCATCTGCCTCTCCCCGCCCCCACCCTGGCACATAGGTGGATCCAAAGCCTGTTGGGACAAAAGACACTTCTACCTGAATATATGAAAAGAGGGCAATGATAAGAACAGGCATGTCCGGATGAAATTTTTTTTTTTTGTGGTACCGGGGATTGAACTCAGGGGCACTCGACCACTGGGCCACATCCCCAGCCCTTTTTTGTATTTTATTTAGAGACAGGGTCTCACTGAGTTGCTAAGTGCCTCGCCATTGCTGAGGCTGGCTTTGAACTCGCGATCCTCCTGCCTCAGCCTCCCAAAGTGCTGGGATTACAGGCGTGCGCCACCGCGCCCGGCTCCGGATGAAATTTTAAGATTACAGCTGGCCGCGGGGGCACACATCTGTAATCCCAGTGACTCAGGAGGCTGAGGCAAGATTGCAAATTTGAGACCAGGCTCAGCAATTTAGTAAGGCCCTAAGCAACTTCCAAGACCCATTCTGAAAATAAAAAATAAAAGGGGTTGGGGATGTGGCTCGGTGGTAAAGTGCTCCTGAGTTTAATCCCCAGCCAAAAAAAAAAAAAAACTATGATTATCAAAGGAAAACAAGAAATCATCTAATTATTCACTACAGAAAAGATGTTCATAACAATGGTCAAAACTCCAGTTGTTACTTTTAATAAGCATCCTGGGAATGCCTGGAAGCACAGGGCAAAGAGCAATCTCCATGAGATGCAAAAGGCAGAATAAAGCCCAGAGAAGAGGCTGGCACGACACAAACAAAGAGACATGAAGTGGACCAGCGTGAATTCCCATCTACCCTCCTTAAAAGCTTCCTCCCATCTGCCTGGAAAGAAGCACTGCGGACACAGCACTCCTGCCCTGGACCCCTTGCCACCACAGGACCACAAACATAGGCACACGTCCACCACGCAGGAGGCCTCCCGAAGGAGACGCCAAGCTGAGCTTTCTAATAAGATTTTGGTTTTATGGTTTTTTATTCTCAAGAGAGAAACAAGGTAGAAGCATTATTTTCTCAGCTTATCTCTAACTGCCTTGGTAACAGTATTCACTGCAATATTCAGAAACATAAAAACATTAACAAGCTGGGAGCGATGATGAATGCCTGCAATCCTAGCAAACTAGGAGGATAACGCAGGAGGATTGAAAGTTGGAGGTCAGCCTCGGAAACTTAGCTAGACCCTGTCTCAAAATGAAAAATAAAAAGGGCCAGGATATGACTCAGTGGCATAGTGCCCGAGGTTCAAGCCCTAGCAGCAGGGGGGAAAAAACCCTCATAAGCAAAATGGAAAAACCAGGAATTATTTAGCTAGAGTTGTTAATGTAATATAATTTTTTAAAAATATTTATTTATTTGCTTTTAGTGGTACACAATGCATTTGTTTATACGTGGTGCTCAGGAACGAACCCAGGCTGCGCACGTGCTAGGCAAGCGCTCTACCGCTGAGCCACAACCCCAGCCCCTAGAAATTTTATCAATGACAATTTCTATTATTCCTAAGTTATAGGCTGAAAGCCACATATGACAAATGAATACAAATTTCTGTAAGATACACATGATGAAAACCATGCATAAAGCCATTATTTAATCTCACCCACACCCAAGTACAGGATGGCCAGAATAATTCAGCTGCCTCTGAAAACACCCAAGGGAACCGAATGTCAGGAAGGCACTCACGGGAGAAGGTGAGCTCGGCCAGAGGGACATCGCAGTCCATGCAGTCGTCGATGAAGCAGATGCACACGCTCTCGGCCTTAATCTCCACTCCCGAGATCCTCGGGGCGGGCACAGCCCCAGGACCCTCGCGGCTGCTGGGGGCCAGGGAAAGAGACCTCAGAGGCTCTGCGTTCTTGAACAACCAGCTTGCTGCCTTTTTCAGTTGGCCTTCAGAGAAATTAAAAGGTGATCAGTCCCACCAGTTCCCATAGCGACCCTGGCAACTCAGAGGAAACAGGGAAACATGGCTTTATAGGGACCTACAGGCGGCGCAAGAGAGCCCTGATGCATTCTTAGACTCTAAGGGGCGGGGGTTGGCTAGCAGAATAAGAGGAATTCTGCCTTCAAGGAACAGAGCACCTCAGCTTGTGTCCACCACACCTCCAATGACTGCCTCTTCTCCCCTGACATCTCCTGGGGAGGACAGCAGAGATAAAATCCCACACTCACACAGGCCCATGGGCCCCAGCACAGAGGCCCAAGTGGTCGGGGGCACGGCTCGAGGACACATGGCCCAGCTCCAGATGCTGTTCTGCACCAGCTGGACCTCGAGCAGATCACTTGATCTTTCTGTGCCCTGCAGCCCATTAGAGACCTGACATGAAGAGGAAATAAATGAGCACATGTCAACCTCCCTGGGCAGAACCTAGCTTGTAATAGAGGCTCTTTAAAAAGTTTTTATTATCACCTTTATTACTGAAGAAACTAGGGAATAAACAGCTATAAGTTAGTAAAAAAAGAAAAACAAGGAAGTCCAAAAGGCTCTTAGAACTTTTTAAAAAAATGTGCTTGAATTACTAAAGAAAAAGTGAAAAGCATAGGAAAAATAAATATTAAGGAATACAAAGTTAATTAAAACAAACAGCAATAATGCCTGGGAAAACCAAAGCTAAGAAACCAAGATCACTGGTCCACCCTCAGTGGTTCAGGATGAAAGGTGAGGGCTGATGTGAACTGTCACGTGAAAAGATAGCATTTTCACACATAATTGTCCAGAGTGTGACCTGGGTAAAATCTGTCTTAGAGAAGAACTTGTAAAATTCAGGTAAAGACTGAAACATGTATTTCTACCTTTGGTCCTCAAGTATTTACAATAAGTCTCTCTACCAAAGAAATACTTAAAGACAAAGACAAAAGTTGACACCAAAAAGTATTTACTATAATACACTATTAAAAGGATTAAAAATGAAGAATGGTTAAATAAATTATGACGACACGGGAAGATACTACTCACATAATATGAAGTATACCGTGATGAAATTTTAACTTGATAAATTATTATTTAAATGTCAATAAAATTCTACTTATAATTGCTATGGTTTAGATGTGAGGTGTCCCCCCAAAAGCTCACATGTGAGACAATGCAAGAAGGTTCAGAGAAGAAGCGATTGGGTTGTGAGAGTCTTAACCTAATTAGAGACTTAATACCCTGACAGGGATGAACTGAGTTGCAGGAGCCCTGTTTGGGGAGATGGCTTAAATTGCGGTTGACTATGGGCCATGGAGTTTTGGGCATTGCTGCCTTCTGTAGTCTTACGGGACTTGGCCTGGGATCTCGCGGGACTTGGCCGAGATTGCTGATCGGGTCAGCGCCATTTTGGTGGTGTGTGTGGCGCGTGTTAGTCATTGTTAGAGCCAGAGAGAAAAGTTATCAGAATAAAAAGCTGTTTGTTTCCAGTTTGCCTCTGAACTTCTTCCCGCGGCTTCGTTGCTCCAAGCGGCCATCGCTTCAGGCGGCAACACTGAGTGGTAACTGAAGGTAGACAGGGTATAGCTGGAGGAGGCAGGCATTGGGGGTGTGGTTTGGGATACATATTTGTGTTTGGGAAGTAGTCTCTCTCGTTTCCTGATCATTATGGGAGCTGCTTCCTTCTGCCACACTCTACTGCCATGATGTCACACCTCACCTCCAATCCCCAGGAATGGAACCTGATGTCTCTGGACTGAGACCTCTGAAACCGTGAGCACCCAAACAAACTTTTCCTCCTCTACAGTTATTCTGGTAATTTTAGTCACAGCAGTGAGAAAGCTGACTGAAACAGCAACATACTAGTCTCTACTTATCCATGGCTTTCTAAAGATCCCTAGTGGATGCCTGAAACCACAGACAGAACCAAACCCTATAATTTAATGCCTTTTTCATCTTAACTAAGCACTTACTGTGGGCATAACTTTTGCAATTTGAGATGTAACAGTAAAACTAGCAGATTTCTTTTTCCTTCTTCACAATTTCATGGAGAGATTCATCCCTAATGTATATCTTAGCAACCTTAGCATGATTTTTTTTTTTCCCTTTCCCTACTAAGTCAAGGACTTTCACCTTTTCACTTAAAGAAAATACAGTACTCTTTGGCATATCTGAATTGCCATCACTACCCCTGTGCTTTGGGCTATGAAGTTAAATAAGGGTTACTTAATACAAACAGTGATACTGTGACAGATCTGATAACTGAGCCAGCTACTAAGTGATTACTGAGCAGGTAGCATATACAGCATGGATACACTAGTCAAAGGGATGACTCATGTCCTAGGTAGGAGACAATAAGGTTTTACCACACTACTCAGAACAATGTGTAATTTAAAAACATATGAACTGTTTATTTCTACAATTTTCTATTTAATATTATCAGACCAAGGTTGAGCACAGGTAAAGAAAACCACAGATTATGAAACAACAGGTAAAGAAGGACTACTGTACAATCTATCAAGATACAAAATAGAGAGAGAGAGAGAGAGAGAGAGAGAGAGAGAGTGTGTGTGTGTGTGTGTGTGTGTGTGTGTGTGTGGAAAGAAAGATTATGCATGGATATACATAGTACCTACAGAAATAGAGAGAAAGTATGCACACAAACATAAGGACTTCTCTTTCTTAGGAGAAAGGGGAACCCAAAGGGAGGTGTAAGGTAACACAGTGGAAAGAACATGGGTTTTGGAGTCAGGAATACCTATCTTTAAATCTGTTTTAGGCCTCAGACAAATTTACTTAACCTGTCTGCGCTGGTTTCCTCATCTGAAGATGGGATAAAAAGGATACATCTTAACTCCACAAGAAAACACAGAGACAGGCAAACAGAAGCTCAAAAAACAGTCATGAGTGGCAGAATCCCCACCATGATCACCACCAGTAACAGTGGCTTAACGTTTACAGAGCACTTCCTGCACACCAGGTACTTTCCACAGTGAGGGCCTCTTATCCTCATTTCACAGATAAGGAAGCTGTGGGACTGAGGCTAAGCAACTTGCCCAGACTTACTAATGTAACTGATAAGGGTCAGGGAAGAATCTGACTCCTACCGCCCACACTTTTATCCACTGAAAATCCTGCTGGCCAGGATGAAATTACAATCAGCCCCCAGGAGATACCCCAAGGGTCTTCTAAATACACTGGGCCATGTCACCTGTGGGAGCAGAGGAAATGGGAAGAAAGGACATTCATCAAGATAAACAATGGATAAGGGAACCCCATTCTAATTACCTTGACACACCAGAAGAGCTTTGCGACAATCATCCATGCTGAAGCCCAGCTCCTGCAATCTAGCCAGCTGTAGCTCTAGGAAATAATTACATATAAATTAATCCACAGTGCAACTTAAGAAAAACATGAGCTGTGTGGCCATGGCATACACCTGTAATCACAGCAACTCGGGAGGCTGAGGCAAGAGGATCACAAGTTCAAAACCAGCCTCAGTGACATAGCAAGACCCTGTCTCAAAATAAAAAAGTTTGCCGGGCGTGGTGGCGCACGCCTGTAATCCCAGCACTTGGGAGGCTGAGGCAGGAGGATCACGAGTTCAAGGCCAGCCTCAGCCGTGGCGAGGCACTTAGCAACTCAGTGAGACCCTGTCTCTACTAAAATACAAAAAACGAGCTGGGGATGTGGCCCAGTGGTCAAGTGCCCCTGAGTTCAATCCCCGGTACCAAAAAAAAAAAAAAAACAAAACAAAATAAAAAAGTTTTTAAAAAGGGGCTAGTGGGGCTGGGGCTGGGGCTCAGTGGTAGAGTACTCACCTGGCTTGCATGAGGCAATGGGTTTGATACTCAGCACCACATAAAAATGAAATAAAGGTATTGTGTCCATCTATAGCTTAAAAAATATATGTATATATTTTTAAAAAGGTAGGGGTTGGGATGTGGCTCAGCAGTAGGGCGCTCACCTAGCACGTGCGCGACCCGGGTTCGATCCTCAGCACCACATAAAAATACATGCATTGTGTACAACTAAAGCAAATAAATAAACATTTTTTTAAAAACTTTAAAAAGAAATAAAATAAAATAAAAATAAAAAGGTAGGGGGGAGGCTGGGAGTGTGGGTCAGTGGTTAAGGGCCCCTGGGTTCAATTGCCGGTTCAAAAAAAGAAAATCAAAGAAATTCATAAGTGGTGACTAAAAACACTTCATTTCTCTAGGCAAAAAATGAGCTAATACAGACCTCTATCAAACATACCCTGAAATGTTAAGACTTTTTCTTGTGCTTATTATGTGTTTGAAGCTTAAAACTAAAATTTACTATTATGCCTATAACTTCAGAGGAAAACTCTCTAAGTTTAAACTTGAGCACTGGCCATAAATTCCAGAAGGAATCCTGACAGAAAAAGGTCTGGGAGTTATTTTTGTTTTTTTTTTTTTTTTTTAATTTATAAGAAAATTAGAGTCATTCTTATGAGTTACAGTTATACTTAATGACAGATAATTCAACTCTGAACAATTTAATTGTGCAAAAGAAAAATTTTCAAAAGGAAGGAGGGTTATTAGGAAGACTGAGTGGGTTTACAGTTCAACACCTACCCAAGACAGGATCTAAGGTACGTCTCATCCCTTCTCTTGTTTCCTCTCCAACACGCCATGCTCCTGGAAGGTGACTGCCAGTGGATTCTGCCTCCACCGCCACTGAGTCCGGCACTGCAGCGCTGGCTTGTTCGGGGATGGATTTTGCAATGGCAAGAAACAGCTGGACATCATTGTAGGAGAGCCTGATGTCCAGGGCTTGTAACTGAATCTAACGAAATTTAAAAGGCAGCAATTTGTTAAAGTTGCATTTGATTTTGCATCCACAACTCTTAAAGATATAATTCCCATTTCAAGTTCTAAAAGTACAACAAAACTAGAACAAATTTCTCATTTAAAAGATTGCAAAGATCTTGAAAATAAGTACTAATAACCCTGAGGCAAGATACCTGAGTTATAAGGTCAAATGGTCAGAAAACTGTATCAAATCAAACATATTAACCTATGATGATCCTTCAGCAGGATGATTTTCCTCTAAGTGTATGAATAATTAGAGCACAGCTTTGGGGATCAGAGAACGGCTATGGAGGAGATAGGACCACCTATTAGCAACATTTTGCTAATCCGTATTGATGGACTCATTTAATTTTTTAATGGTTTTTTAGTTGTAGATGGACACAATATCTTTATTTTATTTTTACGTGGTGCTGAGGATTGAACCCAGTGCCTCATACGTACAAGGCAAGCACTCTAAGCCACTGAGCCACAACCCCAGCCCCCCATGTAACTTTTTAAATCTCTGAAACAAACTGACTGACCAAAAAAAAATCTCTCTTCTTGGAGCTGGTATAATTCAGTAGGAGAGCACCTGCCCAGCATGCGTGGGGCTCTGGGTTCAATTCCAAGCAGAGAAAAAAAAAAGTATAACTTATCTCTTCTTCATTCAAACATAACCTCACATGAGTCAAGTTTAACACCAGTCTTTTTTTTTTTTTTTTAACATTTTTTTATTTTTAGTTGTAGTTGGACACAACACCTTTGTTTTTATTTTTATGTGCTGTTGAGGATCAAACCCAGGGCTGGCACGTGCTAGGCGAGCACTCTACCGCTGAGCCACAACCCTAGCCCCTAACACCAGTCTTTCTTCACCAGAGATCAGCAATGTGGCTGCCACTGGTGAAGGCAGCACAGACGCCCAACAGCAGACCACAGTGGGACAGGCAACTCTGGAAACCATGTGAGTGTCTAGGGGTGAACCTCCATTTATACAGTTTTTGTCCCCTCCACTCCCCGTGAGATTCCAGTAAAACTGAAAATCAATGTGGTTTTCTCTTGCAATCTCCTGATTCAAACAGACTGATTAATTATTCGCTCCACCAAAGACATATGACACCATCCTCTCCAGCCTCCCATGCCTGGCTTCAACTCCTGTCCTCACCTCCCTGCACACTTCTGTCCCCACAGCCCTTCCTCTGCTCCGGGCCTGGCCTGCCTTTCTGATGTGGATGCTCCCCGCTCCCCTCCACAGTTCACACCCGCCCTTCCTCCTGCCCCCACAACCCTGACTGAACTCCACCCACAACCGGGTGCCTGCTGCTCCTGCCCACCTTGTGCTCGCCTTCCTGTGAACTTTCGCAGAACCTCACAACGATACCAGGCAATTAAAAGGTCTTTTACCCTCCCTAAGACTGCAAGATCACCCAGGTCAGAGACAACGTCACATTTACTTTGTATTTGCTGAAGTAACTAAAACGCTGCTGCACTCAGAGTAGGCAAGAGTGACAGCAGAAGGACACATTGGGGGCGTATCAGTGCGTTACAGAGACTCCTCATTGTTACCTCTAGGATAGGTGGGAAGTCTTCACTATTGAATGCGTCCATCAGTCCAGAACTGTTCTGGTAAGAAGAATTCCCCACCAGCTCCACTTGAATCTGTACCGGGTCAACAATGGAGAGAGCTGTGTCCTGCTCGTTCCCCAGCCGGCATGAGAACACCTGGAGAACAAGAGGCAAGGCAGGGGTTACCGTCCACCTCGGGAAGGCACCACCCTTCCGCCCCCCAAGAGACCAGCTCAGGGGCGGCCAGCCCTGGCTTATCACAAGACCCATGACAACTGCAGGAATCAACTCCACCAAGAGCAAGACTGAGATTCCTGCCCACAGCCAGGAGCACACACAGCAGTCACCCACAGGGAAAGGCAGTGAGCAGTTCACCCCAGGCTTCACGATCTCACATTCTTTAACCCCATAACATCACTTCTCTCCAGGAACTAGCCCAATAAAATAATGTAAAATACAGAAAATGTCACTCAATCTTTTTTAATAGTTAAAAATCGTTAAGAGCAACCAAGGTTATATCACATCTGCTCAAGAGAACAGTTTGCAGTCATTTAAAAACAATAGCTAGAAAGATCATACAAAATGTAGGAAGCTTATTACAATTAATTACAGGGTATGGAAAATAAAGCCCAATCAAAAGAGTACCACAGCAGGACTTTCTTTTAAGGAAACACATCAAAATATCAATAGAAATTACAGATACATAGATGTGATTTTCTCTTCCCTCAGATTTTCTTAAAAATAAATTAATTATTAATGCTGGGTGACAGGTACACAGGGCTTCACCGCATTATTCTGTTTATTTTGCATATGTTTTAGGTGTTCTATAATAAAATGATAAAAAACAAATACATGGAGATACAGAAGGAAGTGAGGGAGTGTTCCCATTCTAGGACCAAATTATTTCAAGTGTTCAAGAAGAGCACAGGAAAAAAGAAGAGAACGTTTCTTTTGTCTCCTCCCTATCCCCCCATCCCCCACCCCCACTCTCCACCCAGCCATGGGGCATTTCCTAGTACTACCAAAACACATGGGACACCAAGGTCCCAGGCCAGAGCTGACATAATTGGCATTTTTTTTTTTTTTTTTTTTTTTTTTTGGTACCGGGGATTGAACTCGGGGGCACTCGACCACTGGGCCACATCGCCAGCCCTTTTTGTATTTTATTAGAGACAGGGTCTCACTGAGTTGCTAAGTGCCTTGCCATTGCTGAGGCTGGCTTTGAACTTGTGATCCTCCTGCCTCAGCCTCCCAAGCGCTGGGATTACAGGCATGCACCACCACGCCCGGCTCCCAGGCCATAGCTGAAAGTAACTCAGTACACTCTGTAAAGTTTCCCCCAATGATAATCAAGAAGGGCTTGGAATTCAGATCAAGTCTCGCTGCCTAAAGAACAAGACTAAGAGGAGTTTCCAGGAATCTCAAATATTTTGCCAGGCCATTTTTCTAAGACTTTGGAGCAGAAAAGTTTCATTTTCCTTTTTTGCTGAAGAAGCTTCAGCTACTCAGAACCCAAGTGTACCTGACAGTTCATTAATCAATCATCAGGGTTTTCCACCCAAATCTGGCACTGCAGGGGCCTGCAAAACAGGGGAATCCAATTCCATGCTCGACTCACCCCAACACACAGCCCCTTAGCTCAAGCTTTATGTTACAGAAACAAGTGGTCAAGAAGTAAGATCTCCATGTTTCATTGAGCTATATTTGATCCCCCCAAAAGAGTATGCTGCTCATACCGCTGATGGTAAAAATGAGTTTTACTCATTCATCCCCTGAGCAATAGCACTGGAGAAAGTAAGGCACAAAGAGTTCAATGCTAGGCAGAACAGAATCCTGACTAAATATTCTAACATTACAAAGAGGAACGTCAGCTGAGACGGTGAATTAAGAACAGGCAACACATCTGCCCTGCAGCCTCCACAACCCACAGCTCAAAATCAAACACAGCAGCTTCTGCATAATAAAATTCTTAAGCTACAAAGGCCACTCTGGAGCAAATCATCTCCTTCTGGAGATAGTACTGGAGCCAAAGGCACCACTGTTAGAGACAAGGTCCTCTTTCATATCTAGAATATTTCTCAAGGGACGGTACATAAAATCCTTGACACCTTCCTCAGCAGGTCTCCACTGCCTCAAAGCCCTGGCCACAGGACAGTGCTCCATGGGGGGCAAAGGCAACACAGGGAAATGAGGACCACTGAGTCACCTGCCGGACAAGAGGACTCAGCAAAGTGCCTCACCAGGGACAGGGACCAGAAGAGCACAGGAGGGTGTGAGAGGAAAAGGCCCTCGGCATGGAGTGGAAAAGAAAGGGAAAGGAGAGGGCAGGGGCCTCCGCTTCCACAGGTCATCCCTTTTCATGAGGGTTCAGGAGGCAAAGCCTTTTCTGGGGTGCTTCTCTCTGGAGCCCAGCGTGCAGGGCTGTAACCAACACAGACTTCTTACCTCGATGCCAAACAAACTTCCTGAAAAAGGGCGATCAACAAAGCGGGGCTTATAGGTGAGCACGGTGGTGCCTTTCAGAATAATGGCATTGGTGTCGAAGCAGGACACGTCTTCAACGACCACAAACTCCGTGCCTGGGGAAGAAAGCATGGTGAGTCGGGCACAGCCAGGAAGCTGGAGAACACTGGCCAGCGAGTCTGGTCCCTGGGATGACAGGCGACCTTCTGCTTCACTGTCATTCTGCACAAACTCTCTGGCCACATACAGCTGAGCCAACAGAGCACCAACCAGCAGAAAAGGCTGGGATGTGGTTTCCCTTCTAGCATCCATGTCTATACTACAGAAACTGCATCCCAGTTGCCCTGGGAGGCCTAACACCTACTCGGAGAAGCATCCTGTGTCTAGCGATGGCCTGATTTAAAGCCCCAGGAAGTAGATTCAGACAGTGATGCTGGATGGACAGCACAAAGCACCATGACAGCATCTGTGAAGCTGTTCACACTGTCTACAAAGACCACAGATCATCATTGTCAAGACTTTTAAAATCAGCAGGTATGGAGTTTTCTACTAATCTATATAGAGCAAACGTACTCTGCTCTACACTGTCTCCATCAAAAACCACGTGAGGGGAGGTGCTGGGAGTGAGACTGGTCAAATTAGGCTATGTGCATGCACAAATATGGCATTAGAAATCCCACTATTATGTATAATTTTAATGCATCAATAAAATATTTTTAAACCATGTGTAGAACAAGCTTTTAATACACATTGTATAAGCCAACTTCATCAAAACCACTGAGAAGTAAGATATACACAACACATACAAATGTACTTGAAGATCCCACCTAGCTAAAAAAAAAGCCACAGTAAACCCATCTGTAAAGGAAAATATTCTTTTTTGTTTTTTAAATTTATTCATTTATTTATATGTGGTTCTGAGAATCCAACCCTATGCCTCACACATGCTAGGCAAGCACTCTACCATTGAGCCATAACCAAGGCCCAGGAAAATATTCTTTTTGTAAAGAAAATAACAGGGCTGGAGTTGTGGCTCATCGGTGGAGCACTCGCCTAGCACGCGTGTGGCCCGTGTTCGATTCTCAGCACCATGTAAATGAATGCATTGTGTACAACTAAAGCAAATAAATAAATATTAAAAAAAAAAGAAAAAAATAACAACCCTCTCACTTATTTACCTTTAAAAACTGAGATTTCCACATACCGAATTTGCCTAGACTCAGTAAGGAACAACTGTTGGGGCCCCAAAGATGAAACAGAAAATTGAAGCCAGATTTCAAATTAGTAAAAAAAAAAAAAAAAAAAGACCTCTGCCCAGGCAGGTGCTCAGCCTGGGTATGTGCACTAGGGGGCAAAGGAGTGAGAAAAGAGCCCCCACAGCTTCAATGGGACCAGGCAGCTCACACCTGAAAACGGGTCAAGAACCTCAACACTTGTTCTGTAAGAGCTTCAGGTATGTATGTGCTCACATCTAAAAACGAAAGCCAACAGAGAAATCATCCTGTGGAACAGGTGCAGAGCAAGCACCCAGCTAAGAAGAGATGAATCACTCCTCTGGGTTACATTGATCTTCACCTGTTACATTGATCTTGACCTCCAGGTGCCTTTCATTGGACACAGGAAGAGAAGACCGCTTGGTCACTACTCCACTCTTCACAGTTTTAGGGACCACAGCAGATTCGCTGCTGGCGTTCCGGTGGCGAGAAGGAGTAACATTTTGTTTTTTAATATCACTGGGAGTGTGGAGAAAATCATGGACCAATAGCAGCCAGTCGAATATGAGAAATACACGGAGATTGTTGAGAACTACTGTGAAACAGGAGGAATCTTTCGTAGACCTACAAGAAAGACAGAAAACATAAAAAAAGAAAAAGGAGCAGGTGTTTCAATTACCTGCTAGTTCATGTACTACCACCAAGGCAGGTGGCATTCCAGGCCTTTCTTAACCACACACACAGCGCATATATATATATTTTAAATCTTATTCTTCTTAAAACAAGAATATGCTATAAAAAAAGCAGTATAGCATAGCCCAGCGATTTCATCTGATGTCTTTCCCCAAGAGACATTTGGTGGTGTCAGAGGCATTTTTGCCTGTCCCACTGAGGGGCTGCTGTTGGCTTCTGCTGGAGGCCAGGATTCTGCTCACCACCCCACAGGGCACAGGACAGCCACCCGGCAGGGAATTACCTGACCCAAAACATCAACGCAGTGTGAACATCCCTGATCCACATATTCAAAATACTCCAAAATCTGAGAGCTCTTCAGATTTTATATCTTTGGATCAGGAATGCTTACCTAATAAAGTCTATACAAATATTCCGAAATCTGAAAAAATCCCAAGTCTGAAACATTTCTGGCCCCAACATTTCAGCCTGGAGATATTCAACCTATAGGGCTGAGGCTGAGAAACTCTTGTATGACAGAAAGAGACCCAGACTTACATCCTGCTGTGTGCAGCTGAGACACCCTGGATGATCCACCCACCTTCCCTCGCTGTTCCTAACTGTGAGCAGCATGGGAGACACAGCACCAGGCACGCAGCAGGTGTCTGATAAACCCCACTGCCTTCCACCCGGGCAGTTCTAAGATCAAGTAGGCTTTATCCTTCAACGCCTAGGAACGCTTTGCCGTAAACACCAAGGTGACATCTAGTACCAGGTGGTTCCTCTAGCTGAAACTGACCCCAGAGCCCAAGTCGTTTAGCCTGAGAAGGAAATAAAACAGGGTGACATTTACCAGGGGTCTAGCCCCCATGCTCCCCAGACAGGGAGGGGCATGTCTTTTGTTTGCTGTTTTGTTTGTGTGGTGTCTGGGGTGGAGCCCAGGGCCTCAAGCACTCAAGACACACCTCCAGCCCACAACGCTTATTTTATAGTTGCCATTACTACAAATTTTACATTTAGGCGAACACCCAAGGAAGGCTCTTAGGCCTGGCCTCAAACATGGAGTGCTTAGGGACTCCCGTAGGCAGGAGAAGGCAAGACAAGAAACCTAGGTGCAGGGCACTGCCATGGGGTTTCTAGGAGGGACCTGGCTCTACAGCCCAAGAGGGTCTGGGCTAGCTGCCCGCCGACTCAACTTGGGAAAGGCTGGTCGGGGATATTTCTAAGGCTGCTTTCTGGAGTCCTGTTTCTCCTAGACCTGGCTCGCTGCCTCCAGTAAAAGGGCATCGTGATGCATGTCTCCTTCCTACAAACACAGCATTTGTCACAGAAACACTCTACCCTTTTGTAATAGAGAAAAAATGTTGCCCTCAGTAAAATTTTTCCACCCTATTTTGAACACAGATTGTCAGAACTCTGCACTAACTGGAAAGTCACAGCGTCTCAGATCCCTTCTCTGGAAAATATTTCAAGCCTTTAAACACTGTGAAGTGATTTATATTTGACACACAAAATCCCAACAGAAGAGTAATTCTTCTTGAAACACGGAAAGCGTTCAAAAGTTCCAATCAAGAGAATTCAGTTTACTCCTCTCACTAACAATGGTATTTCTGTTAGCAAAAACCAAGGTAAGAACTTATAATTTAACTCCAAGAAATCATATATCTTTAGCTTATGAATAGAATAGTATTTCAAGGCTCCTTGCATATTAAATATATTCAGGTGGGACAACTAAGTGAAAGCTTAGGAAGTCAGGTCAATAATAATAAAGAAAACCCAAAGGGAAGTTGTCCCTACAGATGAACCAAATACATGCAAGCAACTGTTCCAGTAGACACCTCCAGCAAAGGAGCTACAGCACCGCCTCATCACACAGCTGCAACGAGCCCCAATAGAGAGCTGCGGGGGCCTAAAGAGCTAGCGAGACCTAGGCTTGAGTTCTGACTACCTGGCTTCTTAGTTGCGTGACATGAGTCACTTGGCTCTTCTCCAGGTGTCTTCTCCACACCTGGCAAAGTGGGGAGAAGCCTTCAGCTTTGCAGACTCCTAAGGAATTAACTGATGGTAAGGTGCCCGGCTCACAGTGGGCCCAACCCAAGGCACAAGCACTCCTGCCCCTGAACTCACAGAAGAACGCTGCCACAAAAGTCTGTGCTCTCCTCTGCTAGACCTCCCAGAGGCATGTGGACAGAGTGTGACTCCTCCCTAAGAAAACCCTCCACTCTGAGGAATTCTAAACAACACAGTGAAATGTCAGGTGTATAAGAACACATGAATTCAAGAATATCCTTTATAATTGTCTTTTATGTTTTTGCCTAATTATGAAATTTCCCCAGCCTTTTTAATTGTTCATATTCATAGCATATCTGACAGCATTAAATACTAAGAGAATGAATCTGACATTGGTTCCAAGGTCTCCTTCTGGATTTTCACTGAAGGACTTCTTTAGATCAAACCTAATTTTTTGGTTTTTGGGTTAATGCTCCTATAGTCATAAAGTCTCATGAGAGTATATCAAAACACAGTACAACAATAATAGCAGCTACCACCTGTGCCAAGCAACATGCCTCAATTACATTAAGTCTTACCTTAACACAATGAAGTGGGCATACTTATTGCTTTATATTTCATAAGAGGAAGCTGAGTCTCAAAGAGGCCAAATCAGCCAGACGCAGTGGCACACACCTGTAATCCCAGCACTTGGGAGACTGAGGCAGGAGGATCGTGATTTCAAAGCTAGCCTCAGCAATGGCGAGGCACTTAGCAACTCAGTGAGACCCTGTCTCTAATAAATACAAAAAAGGGCTGGGGATGTGGCCCAGTGGTCGAGTGCCCCCGAGTTCAATCCCCCGTACCAAAAAAAAAAGGGGGTGGGAGGTGGGAATCACTTGTCCTAGTGCACATAGCTAGGAAAGGTAGGCCACGGTTTTGAGCCGTGGTCTGATTCCAAAAACATGCTCTTTCCACACACGACGCTGCCTCCCATGATACCACAGAGAAAAAACAGACTGTAATCTAAACAGGTAAAAAACTGTTTCTACGTGGAGAACTGAGCCAGCGAGACCTGTATAAACAAATGGGTGTTCAAGTCAAAACCACCTTTCCTTTCATTGCAGACCAAAAGTTACTGTTTTTTTGTTTTTGTTGTTGTTGGGTATTTTTTTTTTTTTTTAAGCTTAAACCAGCATAATTCCTTCCTTCCCAAGTCACTTTACAAATTAAAGCTTACCAGGATGCTGACTTTTAGGACCTGATCAATTCTAAAATACTTTTTTTGCTCCCCGCTCACCCCTGCTCACCCCTGAGGCAGGGCAGCACTCTGCCACCAGCCCACCCCAGCCCTGCCCCACTTTCTTTTTGGTAAGGCTACAGAGACACCTTTTGGCCATGAAATGGAACTGCAAGAGTGCAGGAGTAACGGGTTGACACCCAGGACACTTCACAAATGAGCTGCTGTTGATCTTTTTAGTGAGCCCTTTGATGTCCTAAAGCCAACATGGACTTGACCCACAGGCCACAGAAGGAAAGACCTCCCTGAATGAACGCGGTGTGAGATTTCGTTCTACTACCTGAAATGAAGTTCAATCTGTATAGATCCTTGGGGAGTGCTGCTGTTCTTGGAAGGCTGAAAAATGCAGTTGAACACATTGCTCACACCGGGGCTACACTTCTGCCCGGCATAGCGGGTGTCAAAAGCCATCATGGAATGGGAGACCAAGTTAATAGACTTGGTTTGGTTGGAAAAACTCTCATAGAGCAGTTTACATTTCTTGAAGTCAAATCTAAAAGGAAGAAAACAAACAAAATGCTAAACATACTTCTACTTTACAAAGTTATTTAAGTTTGAGATAATGAGAAAATCACCAATATATTTACATTGTGTGAAGGAAAATAACTTTCATTTTGAGATCTTGCATTGATTTTAACAGATCCTTCAAATTACACTTAGTGACACTTTGCCTTGGATGTTACCTTTGCAATTCCAAAGAAATGATCTTGCTCATAGGAACTTTGTGAGGAGTAACAATAGCACAAATTTATTATATTTTTTATTCATTATTGTTCCCATTTCCCATAATATGTCTAAGAAGACTATAAATTTGTAACAATCCCCAACTGATGTCAAGGGTGCCTTGAGACCTTCATCTGTCAACCTCTCACTTTCCTGGAGGTTTCTCTCTCTAGAGTCAGCAAAAATCTCTGTGTAAGATCACTGAGGTTACTGGGAACAACCACAACCCATCCTACTCTCCACACAGAGCAATAATTCAACTGATCCACAAATGGGAAACATATTAGGAACTGAATTTTTTTTAATCACAGAGAAAGCTACAATGGGAAATTCAAACTCAGTACTACTGTAGCAATACATACAGAACTCCTCCACACTGAGGAAAACCAAGGGCACAGCCAGGCATCAGGAAAACTGCTGGCTCACAGAGAGCTCCCACATCAGACAGAGCAGGACCCCATGCTCACTACAGCATGCTCCCTCAGCAAGCCAGGGCAGGCAGGCAGGCCTCAACAGAAAGACAAGCTAGAAGACAGAGCGCCTCAGCAGGGATGTCGCCAGCCCTGACGCCCTCTTCTCAACTGTGGAACAGCTTCCCAGCCATACAACCTCATTCTAGTCCAAAATCCTATCTGGAAAAGAGGAGTAATGGTGCTTAGCCTTACAGGGCTGTGGAAGGGATCAAAACAGGAAGTGATCAAGGGTGAACGCAATCTTGTTCCACAAACTCCTGCATCTACACAGACCAAGCACGTGACAAAGTTGGCGAACTGCTAGGTGAGCACACACCCGTGTACAAGGGACAGTTGCTACTCAGCTTTCACATGCTTCCAAGCAAGGACCTTGGTCTAATATTGCTAAAGCTTCTGTTTTGTTTTGTTTTTCCCAGAAGAAGCTGAAATCCAATGTTTTTTGGCGTAACATCCCCCAATTGTTGAAAAGTTAGGCAGTGGGATAGTCACCAGTGCCATCCTTCCCAACTCCATGCAGACACATGCAGGATGGTCCTCCCTTCTCCGTCATGTCCTGGCCCACGAGGTACACCAGAGCATCCCACCACCATTCAAGACCATTCCAGGGCTCCTATTTTTCTCTCTGGCATATTAAAAAAACTTTGTAAGCTGAGAATGAAGGAGGACACCTTTGGTCCCAGCTACCTGAGGAGCTGAGGTGGGAGGATCACTTGAGCCCAGGAGTTCAAGGCCAGCCTGGGCAACATAGTGAAACCCACCTGAAACAAACAAAAACCCCAACAGTCTGTCACCTTGAGTGACTAAAATACAGCAGCCTACCACTCACAATGGTCATCCACCTTGAGAAGAAACACATTTTCACTGTTTTAAATCGTGGCATTTGGGGCTGCTACAACAGCAGAACCTAACCTATACTGGCTGAAGAACTCTGTGGACAACCCCAAAGCACCTACAGGCTCCACCCTACTGTGGACACCTTGCTGTGCCCTCTTCCCTCCACTCAGGAACAATCAGTGCCTTACTTACATTACTGCTACAAGCAGTGAAATCAAGAAGTAACATACCTGGCGAGGGATGCAGCACTCTCTTTTCCTTTTGGGTCTTTAAGCTCCAAGCTTACGTTTACCATGTCAATGAGGAAGCACATGCAAGTGTAAACCTCGCCACTCAGAACGGTCTATGAAAGAAAAGTGCACATCAACTCAGAGCTCAAGATGCCAACCTAAAAATGGGTTCCCAGGTCAAGAAGTCAACTTTCTTGTTATTCCACTCTCCTTCTCCAGGTAAGTCTGAGGAATAGACACACAGTGTGACATCAGTCAAGACCACCAGAGTTCCACAAGAACATGAGGTCTCACTCACGTGAATTCTTGGATCTTGTAAATCATATGGCCGCATAAATTCCTCTATGGGTTCTCCAAGGTTGTTCTCCAATAAGCCTCGGATCAGCTTGTATTTATACAAATCCAGCGAGCAGTGGACTGAGGAGAGACTGCCATGGATAGATATGTCTGGAACAGTATGACTTATTTCTCTACAAAAAAGAAAAACCACCTTCAGAAACAGTTCACTAACTCCACCCTGACTCACACCCAGATACAAGAGCTACAGCACCCCCTGTGTTACCAGCCTGGTAACTAACACCTTTGGCAAGAATCTCCTGTACCTCCAAAGGAAGCAAGTCCACATGACCAGCACATGCCACCTACGAGAAAGAAAACCCTTTTCTCCCCAAATATACTTTTGGAAAATTCTCAGATCTAAGATGAGCTAAATGGGCTAGGGGTGTAGCTCAGGAGTAGAGTTTTTGCAGAGCACACACAAAGCCCTAATTCCATCCCCAATACCACACACACACAAAAATCTCTGTGTGTCTGTAAGTGGTGGGGTGAACTAACTAGCTTATTAATGTGGAAAACTTCATGAGACTCAGAAATCACTTAAACATTATAGTTGTAAAAGCAATAAAGAAGAAAAGCCACAACTTTTACCTAACTCTTCAGATTTAGTGGTAACTAAAAGAATAAACCAGGTTGGACATGGTGGCACTTGCCTGTAATCCCAGCGGCACGGGAAGCTGAGGCAGGAGGATCGCGAGTTCAAAGCCAGCCTCAGCAATGGCAAGGCACTTAGCAACTCAGTGAGACCCTGTCTCTAAATAAAATACAAAATAGGGCTGGGGATGTGGCCCAGTGGTGGAGTGCCCCTGAGTTCAATCTCCAGTACAAAAAAAAAAAAAAAAGAAGAAGTAGTAAAATAGGACTGGGGTTGGAGCTCAGTGGTAGAGCACTTGTCTCACATGTGCTAAGGCTGTTGCATTTGATTCTCAGCACTGGGAAAAGGAAAAAAATATTGCCTACAGAGAAAAATCTACAGATAATAGTTTAAAAGACCAATGACGTAATCAAGGAAGCAAATGGAAAGGATTACCAGGTGCCACTTTGGGTCCTGTCTGTGAAGCTGACAGCACACCTGTGTTCAGCAGTACCTTCTACCTGGGCTAACAAGAATATAATCATCTGCACACAGGATGGGAATGGGTAAAGTTTAGGTAAGAATAGCAAAACAGGTTTTTTGTTGTTGTTGTTGTTGTTGTTTTTGGAAAGCACTGCTCAAAAAGAAAACAAAGTGTTCAATTTCTAAGCTCCTCTTCTCTTAAGACTGCTAAGCCAGTAAAACCAAATATAGCCCAGGCCAACCATAACCAAACACCAGCCAGGGAGCAGTTGAGTAACGCATCAGAGAGACACAAACACACAGTGACAGCGTCTAAACTCAAGACTCGCCCAGAAAGGAACCTAAAGAGTGGCGTGAAATGACTCAGCCCTGGAAGGGAGAGGCCAGAGGGGAATCAGAATCACTTTCTACACAAGTAACAAGGAAGCTTTTCGAAACACCACAAATGAAATCTCTTTCATTGGCACAGCTATTCCTCCTCTTTCCCTGGAGTTCACATGCAAAATGCTGCTTTCCCAAAATCAATGCCCCATGCTGAAAAATATCACACACTGTGATCCCAGTTCTAGTCCCAGAGGACTGGTAGCCCTGAGAGTCAAATGCTACTGGTCTTGGTAGATCTAGGAATGTTCATTTCCCAGGAAGATATGGAACTAATGACAACTCAAGCAATGGTTCAACTATAGAAACAAGCATCCTGTGTCTAAGGCCAAATACAGGGTGAATCTGGGTCAGATCCCTAGTCTTCCTGAAATAGTTTCAAGGGCAAACCCGCATCTGAACAGCTAAGAGAATTACATGGAGTTCCAGGGTGGCAGGTCCAGAATCTACCACATTTGGAATGTCTGCCTCTTTCACTATACTTCACCTGCCCCCGCCACCAAATCCTGGCTAAATTTGGGTCCCTTCCTCATGGTTTTCAAGGCACTTGTACACACAGTTTTTGTCACGGAATCGAACACTCAGTTAGAATCGCTTACTTGCCTTCCTTTATCCCACAATGTAAGCTCCTTGAGGGCAGAAGTTTTCTCTTTCAACACAGCAGCCTTCATGTCCAGCACATAGTAGGGACTCAATTAACATTTGGTAAATAGGTAAATAAAATGAGTACCGAGGCTCTCTCTGATTTACCATAATAGCACTGATTTCTGAGTTATTAAGATTCTACTTACACAGCTGTCCAGATAGAATACTCACTTGTCCAGATTTCTCTCCACCTGCAATTTTAGCCTACAAGGCTCTGTTAAGAGGCTCCCTCCTGTCTGTCGCACAAAATAGGAGGGGAAGATCAGATCTCCACTCCTGTCCTCCGAGGCTGCGGAGTACTCTCGTGGACGGCGTTCTGCAGCAAAGAGGTCCATGTCCTGCAGATCCACAACCACACAATCCAGCAAACAGACGTGGTCTTCTGCAAGGACCAGGAAAGAGAGGGAATGAAGAAAACAGAATCCAAAAAGGTCTGGGCCTCAACAACATTAAAAAGTCAAAATAAAGTTCATTCTGTCTTTGGAAAATATTCAGAACTGCCTGCTCCCCCTTGCTTGTCCACTACCCAGAAATCTGTCTGTCTGTCTAGGAGTCTCCACCATGGCCCCATGACCTCCCTAGGCTAAGCTCCGTGTGCCCACACATTCACCAGCCTATCCTCATGCCAGGCACACCATGTCACGCCTGCCATCAGTCTTCTGTGCCTGTCCTGAGACAACAACTGAGTCAGAGTGTGTGACTGAAAATGGCTTCACTCGTGATCCCTCCCTAGGGACAACACTAACCAAGGGTCTACAAACTTCCCAGCAGCAGAAGTTTTTTTAGACACTATATTTAACCATTTCTATTACCACTATTCAAATCCAAGCTGCCCTCGTTCTTGCCTACACCACCACCAGCTCTCCTCCAACATACCTACAGAATGCCATCACGGCCCTCACAAACCCACTCTCCCAACAAAATACCTGAGTAATCCTTAAAAATAAATAGACTACCACATTCCTTTCCTTTATACCCTTTAATGGCTATGTTTAATCCAAAATGCTCTCTGTAAACTCATTCAAATCCCTATAAGATCCTGCATAAACCCATGGCCTACTTTACCAGCCTCATCTCAAGCCATTCTCCAATGGCTCACTAGGCCTCCAGGCTCACAGGCCTTTGTCTCCCCAAATGCCATGCTTCCTGGACGAGCTGTACGAGTGGTATGACCTTCCCATTCAATCTAAGCTGTCCCTCTGCGTTTGTCTTATCTTTTCCATAATATTTATTACATCTATCAACATTGCCATGTTTATTTAATGTTTTTCTCATTAGTTCAAAGGTACTGGAACCATGTCTAAGGGCCTGTTCATACACTGGAGAACAAAATACTACAACACCCGGCATTAAGCAGGAACTTAATCAATACAGTTCTTGATTGGTTGATTACACTAACAAATACACGAGACAGATCAAAGAATAGCTGATCTGGTAGAAAAGGGTAAGGAATAAGAATGAAGTAGGCTTCAGAAACTCCCTAGGGTACGGTCCAGAATCTAGGCGTACAGGTTATGTGAAAACCACTGCCTTCATCCGCGGCACTGTAGCACTACTAAGGGAACTGCAGGGGAAAAGCCAACAAATCAGCAGAAGAAATAATGTTAGTAACGAGATCTTCTTTCCATAAAACACTCCAAGCCACTTCTTACAGGTACCCACTATATGTCAGGCCAGCTGTGAAGATGGCAAGTTCAAAGCCAGCCTCAGCAACTGAGTGAGGCCATAACTCCGTTAACACCCTGTCTCTAAAATAAAAAATAGGGCTGGGGATGTGGCGATGTGGTTAAGCACCCATGGGTTCAATCTCTGACACCAAAACAAACTAACCAATAAACAAAACAATCAGGTTCTGAAGTCACTGCCAAAATGCATAGTCCACACCTACCATTTACTATCTGCATAACCGCGGACAGGTCAATTACTTAATCTCTCTAAGCCTTTGTCCCTTCATCTGTAAAATGGAGGATGGAAAATAAGACCTGACAAGGACGTCATGAGGATGAAATGCTATGAATAAAGTGCCACCACGTCTGGCACACAGGAAGCGTTGGAGGATAACTTTGAATATGGTGATGAAAATCGTCTCACTCTGTCAAATGGCTAGGAGCCACTTCACTGTCACCTCTAGGAATACGAGGCACTGCAGGTCTCCAGTCTACTGAACAGAAGGCGGAGCTCCTCAGCTGGCCCTTCCTCTCTCACGCCTGACACTGACCTGATGCTTGATGCTCGTCATACTCTGCCTCCCTCGCTAGCTCCTGAGAGCAGCGCCTCACTTACCCAACACACCATCCACAACACACAGGAAAACTCAAGCGCCAAAATGAGGCCCTAACTTGAATGGCTAGTTCTTACATTCTAGAAAAGTACCAATAGCTGGACGATTCATGTCTTTTCAAATTTTTATTTGCAGTATTTCTGCTGTTATCTAATTCACACTATTATTTTTAAAAGGGGTCTTTTCTATATTTTAGAACTAAATAGTGACTTGAAAGGATGGTGTCTGGGTGGTGGCTTACAAGGACACAGGACTTGGTCTATTTATGCAATCACCACCTGGCAGCAACTAACTTGAACTATAAGAAAAAAACCTGGGCATGGTGGCACACACATAATCCCAGTGACTCTGGGAAGCTAAGGCAGGAGGACAGCCTGGGCAACTTAGCAGGACCCTGTCTCAAAATAAAAAATAAAAAGGGCTGGGGATACATCCCAGTGGTAGAGCACCCCTGGATTCAATCACCAGTCTCACACACAAAAATTTTTTTAATTAAAAATATGTTTGTGGGGCTGGGATTGTGGCTCAGCGGTAGAGCGCTCGCCTAGCACGTGTGCAGCCCGGGTTCGATCCTCAGCACCACGTACAAATAAACACATTGTGTACAACTAAAGCAAAAAATAAATAAATATTTTAAAAAAAAAAATATATATATATATATGTTTGTGTAGCCGGGCACGGTGGCACACGCCTGTAATCCCAGCACTCTGGGAGGCTGAGGCAGGAGGATCACGAGTTCAAAGCCAGCCTCAGCAATGGTGAGGCACTTAGCAACTCAGGGAGACCCTGTCTCCAAATAAAATACCAAAAAGGGCTGGGGATGTGACCCAGTGGTCGAGTGCCCCTGAGTTCAATCCCCGGTACCACAAAAAAAAAAAAAAAAATGTTTGTGGTGGGGAGGAAAATGTCCTAATAGACGATCTAAATTTTTTTATTTACACTGTATCTTGCTAATCTAACCCTACGTTAGAAGTCCCAATGAATGTTAAATCTATACCTAAGATGTTTACTCCTCTAAAGCACCACCATCATCATCTCTAAAGAAGTGCTACGGCGCACCCCTGCTCAGGCTCCTGGGAAGGTCCCGTGATCCCCCATGTTCACCAGGCAGCAGTTCTCTCCTGTTACCTGGACTACTGGAACCGTGGCCCACAGAAGGTGTGGCGTGCTGCCCTCGTTGCCTGCTGGGGACACTGGGCACACACTCACTCTTCAGGCTGCCTAGGCCCACTCCAGCAGGAGGCATTGTGAGCAGCCCCATGGAATGGGACCCCCTGGGGTCCTCTGCACTGGTCGTCCTCCTGGTGCTGTGTTTGGGAGTGCCCCCTGGGGATGCGGGGGAGGCTGCAGGCACTGACTCCTGGAAGGAACAAAATAAAACTAGAATGTAGACCTGGCTGGGGGCGGGGACGAGGTCTTCCCTACTCAGGCCCTCTGATCTTCACAGCTCTGTGACACTGGTGCTTCCCTCAGCCTAACAGATCCCGTCAACTAGAGAGCAGCAGGGTTATGACACTTCCTGCCACAGATATGTAAATGCAGAGATGTTGCAGATAATTCAATACTTGTTGAAAACCACCCAATATTACAGGAAGATGCCATCTTTTAGCTCAAGAGCAAATGTCAAGATGTGAAATGCTTCAGGTGGTTTAACCTAGGTTAAATTCACCAAAAGTAAATTTCTTGGCCAAATGATATACTGTTGCTAGTGGGAGGGGAGCAGTTATTGCTATAAGAAAATGTATGTAAGGGCAATGTGACTTGACTCCGTGGAAAGGCTGTTTCGTAATGTGTTTCTACTTTCTAGAACTCTCCCCACATGGGTTTGCATTTCTCATCAATGTAACTATGGAAATGAAAACAAAATGGAAAATGAGAAATGTTAGCCATTCCTGTTATGTTTCTACTCAAGGGCATAAAAGTTAAGAAATCTAATACAGAACAAAATAGATCCTGTAGTTGTACTGAAAAAATTATACTCTTACAGATTTAGTGTTTTTAGTTAACTGCTAATATGGAAAATTCTATCTCACCAGAATCAATTGATAACTGGCTGTATCTGGGTGGCTCCTACATCATCAGACTGTTTCCAGCTAGCCACTGTCACATGCAGACTGGGAGGGCAGGAAGAATGGTCTTCCTTCTAGCACTGCCTGAGATGTTTACTCATCTCAGCCTCTCAACTTTGGAAAAGGAAAGGAAAATACTGTGTTCTCTCGCAGTTATCTTGAGTAGTAATTACAAGTAAAAGAAACCACTTCTTACTTCCTACAATTTTTTTAGCAAAGCAGATTACTAGGTAAATGCTGTTATTTAAGCACTTCAACATTAAAACCTTCCCTCTTGCTTAGTTTATTTAAACTCTGAAGCATGTCTGTTGCTCTTTCATTTGATATATCTATATCCTCTCTACAGTTGGTTTAAATAAATCAATGGCTTGAGGAGATTAACCCAAAGCTTTTGAAAGGCTCTGACTTAGATATTATGGTTTAAACACAGCTATGGTTGAGAAAAATGAAAGGCAAGCATATGCAAAAACTTCAAACCCGTACTCATTAATAAATGGATTTATGTAAAACAATTCCAAACACACAGGAGTCATGAAACCTGAGGGCAAATGACCTCTCTGCAAGGTTTGATGTCAGGAGTATTTCCTGTTCTTTAACCACTGAAATGCATAGTAGACAAAGCTCACACACGCAAGTACATTAAAGGGCAGTGTAAATGCTCGGTGACCTTTGGTGAAAAAGGTAACTATTCACTTCACATGGACCAGGATCAATTAAATTTGAGTATATAAGTAGAGAGGTAAACTTCTCAGACAAGTTTACCTGACTACAAATACTTCAACAAATGACACTCCACACAGCCCTTATGGAATTCTACAGAACAACCACTGGTATATAACAAGATAGCTTTCCTAGGATTTCAGGTTATAAAGTAAGATCACTAAGGAAGTACTACCCAGAGCTAAGAAAAAGGAATTCATTTTAGTGGGCCTTAAGAAGGATTTCTCTATACAGCAGGTAGCAGGGAAGGAAGGAAGGAAGGAAGGAAGAAAGAAAGAAAGAAGCAGACCCAGGCACAGTAGTACACGCCTACAATCCCTGCACCTCAGGAGGCTGAGGCAGGAGGATTGCAAATTTGAGGCCAGCCTCAGCAACTTAGCAAGACCTTGTCTCAAAATAAAAAATAAAAAGGGCTGAGGGGCTGGGGTTGTGGCTTAGTGGCAGAACACTTGCCTTGCACATGTGAGGCATGGGGTTCAATCCTCAGCACCACATGAAAATAAATAAACAAAATAAAGATACTGTGTCCATGTATAAGTAAAAAAAGAAAAAGAAAAAATTTTTTTAAAAAGGGGGGGAGGATGGTGCTGAGGATGTAGCTCAATGGTAGAGTGCCTATGGGTTCAATCCCCAGTACTGCAAAAAAAGAGAAAAAAAGGTAATAAGCAAGCTTTCCCAAGAAATAAAATATTTTCTTTTACAGTGTTAGTTTTTTCATTTTCTTTAAGTATATGAATGTGAATTGACTGCTGAATCCCATAAGGTTTTTCAAAATAACAAGGAGACAGAAACACATTATACCTTGAAGAAAAAGCGATCCTTGTATGCACTGCCACTTAAAATCAAATCCTCAAAAACAAATACAGGGAAATTTTTTCATTAAAATGCTACAAATTATGCACTATTATTTGGCTTAACAAAACAGAAACCCTCCTGCAGGTATGTCTTGAAATATTTTGGCAATTCTTCTTCCAAGGCTAACTTCAGAGCACGCTTGTGAGCCCACATACAGATACATCTGGTACAGGCAAACAGTCCGTTACCTTCTTTTTCTCTCTTGGTGATAATGGCATTGAACCCAGGTCCTCACATTTGCTAAGCAAGCACTCTACCTCTGAGCTGTGTCCCCAGTCCTAGCCTTTTTAGGAAGGTTAGCAAAACAAATGGTATTACTAAACTTGCTCATCCATTCTGACTATAATTGAGCTCTTCCTAAAAAAAACAGTCTGGCTTCAGAATAAAAATTTATCACAAACAAATATATTTCAAAGAACGTCTGACTACGCAATTTGAACTCTCCATTACATTCCCCAGACATCTAGAGAAGGGAAAGGTATATGAAGTTCAATCACCTATGACCAACGATGTAATCAATCACACCCATGCAATGGGACCTCTGTGAAAAACCCTAGATGACGGGTTCAGACAGCTATCATGTTGGTGAACCTGACACCATGGGTCCAGGGTGGCAAACTCCAACATGGGAGGACAGAAGCGCCCGTGTCAGGGCCCCACAGGCCTTGCCCTATGTACCTACTCATCTGACTGCTCATCTGTAGCCTTTCTTTATAATAAGCCATTATAGCAAATTACTAAATATGAGGAAGCAGGGCAGGAGCCCCTAGCTTGCAGCTGGTTGATAAGAAGTACTGAAGACCTGGACGTGTGCCTGGGGTCTGAAGTGGGAGGAGTGAGCTCCCCAACCTGCCCAGCCTAGGCTAACTCAAGGCAATTAGTGTCCTACCTGAACTGGAGGACACCTGGTGGGTATCTGGAGCACTGGAAGATGATTGGTGTAGGGAAAACCCCACACTACTGGGGTCAGAAGTGTTGTGAGCAGAGGAAACAGGGCTGCTTTTAATATCTAAAGAACTTAGCAATGATTGATATATAACAAACATTCAACAAATATATGACAGGGATGGTGACACACCCCTGTAATTTCAGCTGTTCAGGAGACTGAAGCAGGAGGACTATAAGTTTGAAGTCAGGCTCAGCAATTTAGCAAAATTCTGCCTCAAATAAATTTTTAAAGTACTAAGGCTATAACTCAGAGGTAAAGCACCCCTGGGTTCAATCTGCAGTAAACACACACACACACACACACACACACAAAACAGCTGCTTATTGCTATTTTTGTCAGTCTTATGACCTTATCATCAAATCTTAGGTACATTTTCTCAAAGGCTCTCCTCTCTTCCCATGTTATTAACTATTAGACCAAAAGCTGGGAATTTCATTAAGTGCTTTTCTGGCACAATAAAATGGGTTTGTACTGGGGCTGGGGTTGTGGCTCAGCAGCAGAGCGCTCGCCTTGCACGTGCGCGGCCCGGGTTCGATCCTCAGCACCACGTAAACATAAATGCATTGCATTGCGTACAACTAAAGTAAATAAATAAATTTTTTAAAAAATGGGTTTGTACTGAATAGGCAGAGACTGAAAAGCTTCTCTGGAAACCTGCAAGGAATGATGAAAACACACAAAGAATGACCTCTCTAGCTCCAAAAATGCCACTTGGTCTCCTCAAATGAAGAAATGGGTGAAGGGTGCTAACTAGAAAGTCTCCAAAGTCTTCTCAACTATGATTTACTAAGTGTTTCCACTGGTGGTGTTTATCCTTCTTGTGTCCTCATTTCCCCAAATGTAAAATGAGAATGACAGCAACCCTCATCCTCATTACCTCCAAGCATACTGTCAGAAATAAGTAATTGCCAGCCAGGTGCAGTGGCAGAAGCCTGTAATCCCACAGACTCTGGAGGCTGAGACAGGAAGATTGCAAATCCGAGGTCAGCCTCAGCAACTAAATGAGATCCTGTCTCAAAATAAAAAATAAAAAGAGCTAAGGATGTGGCTCAGTGGTAAAGTGCCCTGGGTTCAATCCCCAGTACCAAAAGAGAAAAAAAAAAAAGTAACTGCCAAAGTAATTTAAACCTACAATGCAAGATACTACATAAGATTTTTATAATCAAGACATTTTAAAATGGTTTCAGGTAAATCATGGGCCAAATCACATGCTCTGAAAAAAGCCACATGGTATAAAGCATTATCACAGAAGGAATCCTATAAGGAAAGTACTACCCAAAGATGGAGGCTTGGTTCCCCTGGTTTGTTTGCTAAAACAAGTTACTAAATGCAGTTAGTAAGGGTTGTAACTTGTACTATTTTAATTTAAAAGGTTAATTGAAATGTCAAGAAACATTCTTTAAGACAGATAGCCTACAAAACCAGGAACTAGTTAAACTGAAATGGGAACAGATATTAACTGCTAACCTTATCTTGTAAGGAAAAGGTCCCAGGAAAACCAGCAAAGAGAAACTTGTTCTTGACTTTCAACTTCCCCAAATTTGCTACAATCAGTTTATTTGATCTGGAACTTTCTGGGATGAGAAGAACAGGAGCTCCAGCCTCAATATCCAGAAGAATCCGAGAACAGCGCTGGGCTTGATCTCTCACCTGAAAAGGAAGAAAAATTACTTCAAGGTTCAATTAATTCACTAATTTTATAATCAAACAACCACAGTTTCTTCAAAGTTTCACGAATTTATAAAACAATTAAAGACCCCACAGAGCTTTGTGTGGCCATTATAGAGTTAAATTAAAAGTTAGTAACAAGCCAGGCACAGTGGTGCATGCCTGTAATCCCAGCAGCTTGGGAGGTGGAAGCAGGAGGATGATAAGTTCAAGATCAGTCTCAGCAAATTAGTAGCAAGGCCCTGTTTCAAAAGAACAAAAAAAAAAAAAAGGGCTGGGGATGTGGCTGAGTGATTAAGTACCCCTGAGTTCAATCCCTGGTACCAAAAAAACAAAAGTCTATAATAAGATGATAATGGAAAATCCCGAAATATATGGAAATTAAACTACACACTTCTAAATAACCTATGCATCAAAGAAGAAACCACAAGGGAAATAGAAAAATATTTTCACCAAAATATAAAGAAGATATAACATTACAGTTCATAGGACACACTTAAAAAGAAAAGTAAAAGGTGCCTTTGTGGATAACCTAACCATCTATGTAGAAAATCCTATAGAATTTTTATTTTTTAATTTCCATTATAATAGCCATCTTTATTTGTAAAAATACAGATATAAAATGTATTCTTTCAGTCTATGATGAATATTAAAACTTCAGAAGAAAATTCTATAGAATTTAAAAGAACTAGAAGTAATGAGGGAGTTTGTCAGGATGATTGCAGAATACAAGGTCAGTAGGTCAATATGCCAAAGCCAGTAATATTTCTTACACTTTCAACAAACAATCCGACATTGAAATTTTTATTATTATAAACAAGCATTGCTTATAATAGCATAAAAAATTGGGAATATGTAGGAGTAAATTTAACAGAAAAGGTATAAGACTGGTATACCCCAAACTACAACACACTGCTGCTGAGAGAAAATACCACACTCAAGGATCCAATCCTCCACAAAATGATCTATAGATCCAATGTGATCCCAGCCACAACTGTAGCAGACTTGAGCTGACGGGGTGACTCTAAAATTCATATGGCAATGCAAAGAACCTGGAATAACTAGAAGAATTTGAAGCCACTTTCCTAAAATGTTAAATATACAGTCGCCACGTGACTGAGCAATTCCTTTCCCAGGTACTCATTCACTCAAGAGAAATGAAATCGCACATCCATACAGACTTGAATGTGAATGCTCCTAGCAGTAATATTTTTAACAGCAGCAAACTGAAAACTACCCAAATGTTCATCAGGTAGGCAAACGGATAAACAAACTGCGTTGTATTCAAACAATGGAATACTGCTCAGCAATAAGGAGAGATGTGTGCCTGCACCAACACGAAAGCATCCTGCCAAGTGAAGGAAGCCACACACAAGTGACTACATCCTGCATGGTTTCATTTATACAGAATTCTTTTTAAAAGGCAAAATTATTGTGATAGATCAGTGGCTGCCAGGGTGCAGGGGTTAGGGCACAAGGGCATGAGGAAACATTTTAAGGGAATAGAAATGTTATAAATCTTGGCTGTGCGTGTAGCTATAAGACTGCAAACTTTAAATTAGTTAAGTTTATTGTGTGTAAATTATACCACAATAAAAGCTTAAAAGGATTCGAAGTGTTTACTATTTAATGACTTGGAAATTTTTCTTCATGTGTTATGTTGACCAGTGGAAAAACGTATATTAAAAACTAAGTAGAAGCTGGGCGTGGTGGCGCACGCCTGTAATCCCAGCACTTTGGGAGGCTGAGGCAGGAGGATTGCGAGTTCAAAGCCAGCCTCAGCAATGGCAAGGCACTTAGCAACTCAGTGAGACCCTGTCTCTAATAAAATACAAAAAAGGGCTGGGGATGGGGCCCAGTGGTCGAGTGCCGCTGAGTTCAATCCCCGGTACCAAAAAAAAAAAAAAAAAAAAAAACTAAGTAAGGGCTGGGGTTGTGGCTCAGCGGTAGAGCGTTCGCCTAGTACGTGTGCGGCCCGGGTTCGATCCTCAGCACCACGAAAACATAAATGCATTGCATTGTGTACAACTAAAGCAAACAAATATTAAAAAAAAAAAAAAAAAAAAAAAAAAAAACTAAGTAAGCTGGGGGTGGTGGCGCACGCCCGTACTCCCAGCACTTGAGGCTGAGGCAAGAGGGTAGCAAGTTCAAAGCCAGCCTAAACAATGGCGAGGCACTTAACAACTCATTGAGACCCTGTCTCTAAATAAAATTTTAAAAAAGGGCGGGGTATGTGGCTGAGTGCCCCTGAGTTCAATACCCAGTACCAAAAAAAAAAAAGTAAAATGCATATTAGAAAAAATGTAGAGGGCTGGGGTTGTGGCTCAGCAGTAGAGCACTCACCTCGTGCAGGAGCCCTAATTAAGGAGAAGCTAAGATTGCGGTTAGCTGTGAGCCATAAGCATTACCACCTTCCATGGTCTTGTGAGACTTGGCCCGGGACATTGTGGATCGGGTCGGCGCCATTTGCATGGTCTCGTGAGACTTGGCCCGGGACATTGTGGATCGGGTCGGTGCCATTTTGTGGTGGTTGGAGGAGTGTGGATTGCGTGTTGGGGTGTCGCTGGAGCCGGAGAGAGAAGCTGGCAGAATAAAAAGCCTGTTCGTTCCCAGTCTGCCTCTGAACTTATTCCCGCGGCTTTGTTGCTCCAAGCGGCAATCGCATCAGGCGGCAACAACCTTGCACATGCGAGGCACTAGGTTTGATCCTCAGCACGACATAAAAATAAATAAATTGTATTGTGTCCAACTACAACTAAAAAAAAAGTAAAGCTGGGTGTGGCATCACACACCTGTAATCCTATCAGCTCAGGAGGCTGAAGCAGGAAGATCACAGGTTCAATGCCAGCCTCAGTGACTTAGTGAGAACCTGTCTTAAACTAAGAAATAAAAAGGGCTGGAGGTGTGACCCAGTGGTTAAAAACCCTTGGGTTCAATGCCCGGTACCAAAAAAGAAAAGACAAGACAGATACCAAAACTGAAATTACCATAATTTCACCCACCAGAGATAAATGCTGCTGCCATTTTGGCAGGTCCACATAGGAATCAAGGGTGTGAACTCATATGCTGACTACCTGATATTGAATCCCCACACTCTGGCCATTTTTTAAAATTTTAATTGTAGATGGACACAATATCTTTGTTTTATTTATTTATGTGATGCTGAGGATCAAACCTAGTGCCCCATGCATGTGAAACATGCGCTCTACCACTGAGACACAACCCCAGCCCACTCTGGCCATTTATTAACTTGGTGATTGATCTTGGTTAAGTTGTTAAGATCTCTTTGCCTCGGTTTCCTTGTCTGCAAAATGGGAATAATAAGCCTACCTGAAAGAGCTGTTGATTAAATGCGACAACACTCTTAACTGAACGCCCTAACTCATCAGTGGATGTAGTAGCCATTATTATCATATTAATACCATATCCTTTCAGTCTATTTTTCTGGCACACAACCATATTTTTTAAGTGCAATATATTAGCTTATAGATTTAAAAACAATAAACTGGATGTTCCTTTAAATTCTGGATGCCTCTTAAGTTTTGAACATGCCTTCATAGTTACATGTTAATGCAAAAACACAACCATGCCAGGCACACTCAAGCAGCTCAAGAGGCTGAGGCAGGAGGATCACAAGTTCAAGGTCAGTCTCAGAAATTTAGTGAGACCCTCAGCCACTTAGTGAGACCCTATCTCACTATTCAAAAAATAAAAAGGACTGGGGACATAGCTCAGTGCTAAATTGCCCCTAAACAACTAATACCCCCCCAAACCACACTGAATAATAAAGTCACACAGAGTTCAGAGTTATAATGCTTCCTCACTTTGAAAGTGGCAATACTGCCCACACTACCTCATCAGGTGACATTATTTTTTTGTTCTTCCCTCTAAAATATACTGTGAGGGCAATGACCTTGTCTTCCTTATTTCTACTACATTCCTAGCACTCCCAGGCTGCATGACACATCATTCCTGAATAACTGAAGAAGTAAACAAACAAGATTGTTGTAAGGATCAAACAAGGTAATCCATGAGAGCACTTTAAACTCCAAAGTTTTATTCAAATAAATAATCATCACCAAGAGCACAACATACTTATTTTCACTATCTCCATCCTCCTCCTACAACTGAGTTAACAGAAGAGCAATAAGAAAAATACCTCCCAGTTTCATCACACAGCTTGTAGGGGCAGCAAAACTCAGACTCCAGATTTTTATCCCAAGTCCTCTAAACTGCAATATCACTTCTTAGCTCCATCAAAAATCTGCACTCTGGGCTGGGGTTGTGGCTCAGAGGTAGAGCGCCCGCCTAGCACATGCGCGGCCCGGGTTCGATCCTCAGCGCCACGTACAAATTTAAAAAAACCCATTGTGTACAACTAAAGCAAATAAATAAATATTAAAAAAAAAAAAATCTGCACTCCCTGTTGCTCAGTGAATAAACAAGTTTAATAAATATGAGAGATATAAAAGACACAAGAAATCTATATTATACTTCTGGGATGAACTATAAAGGAAATAGCTTCTATTTGGTCAAATCAAGTACAGTTAATATTCTTATAATTTCAAATATCAAAATTTAAAAAAATATATAAAGCCCCATTGAGTCATTATTTATAGACATTAGAAAACGCAGGAATAAAAAAACCGCTATTAGGGGCAGGGGTGTAGCTCAGTACAGAGCATGCCCAAGGCCCTGAGTTCAATCCCCAGCACCAAAAAAAAAGAAAGAAAGAAAGAAAAGAAGCTGATATAAATCAAATACACCTGTCAACACTTCAATATTAGGAGAAAGGAATTTAAAGTTCAAACAAAATAGCCTCTTAATTTTATCAGCAAATGAAAGTAGGTCTTTAGCTCTTTCTGTGAAACTCAGTAATTCAAACAGCTAGGATTAAAGATTCTTGAGAAGATCAGCTTTTCCTGGAAGCCCACATACTTAACAATGTTCTAAAGAGAAGACATTCCCTGGCCTTCTACTTGTCTTACATAATTTGATAAAGATAAATGTGAAAGACTTCTCTTCAAATTCTGCCTACCCCAAGAAGTTACTCAGTAATGCACAAGTGACTCACTTCCTGACCCAAAGGATTTATCACAATAAGATTTACTACTGTTTAAACACACATGCAAAAATAATTGTTTTAAATGTACATAATTCTAACAAAATCTAACAGACCTGTACTGGAAGTTGCAAAAATATTCATCACTTTGATCAAACAATACCATTGGTAGGAATTAATCCTATGAAAATAATTCAAAATTGAAAAAACTGTGCAAGGATAATCATGAATCATTATTCATAAGAATAAAAAAGTGGAAGCAATTTCAGTATTAAAATTAGGGAAATGGCTAGGGCTGGGGTTGTGGCTCAGTGGTAGGGAGCTTGCCTAGCACGTGCACAGCCCGGGTTTGATCCTCAGCACCACATAAAAATAAAGGCTTGTGTATAACAAAAGCAAAATAAATAAATATTTTTTTTAAAAAAAAATTAAGAAAATGGTTAAATGAACTCCCTTGATGTATTACACACTTATTACACAGATGACAATGAATATGAAGGCAAGACAGAAAAGATTATTTAAAAAGGCTAACTGGACTTCAAAAAATAAACACACTTTATGCACTTTGCTGTAGGCTATTATAAGGGTCAAAATAAAAAGTGTGATAATACAAGTATCAGTCAGGATATAAATTAAAAAGAATTCTCATACATTGCTGATGGAAAAAAATAACTGAAACAGCCAATTAGGAAAACAGTCTGGGGCTGGAGTTGTGACTTGGTGGTGGAGCGCTTGCCTCACATGTGTGAGGCACTGGGTTAGATTCTCAGCACCACATATAAATAAATGAAGAAAATAAAGGTCCATTAACAACTAAAAAAAATAAAAATTAAAATTTTAAAAAAGAAAAAGAAAACAATCAGGCATTATCTTGTAAAAATAAACATGTACCTCCCCTGTTGTCAGTAATTCACTCCTAGCTATCTCAAGGAAACTCTGAGATCTGTCTGTGGGTCAGGAGACACAGCTCACAGCGGCAGACACTGTGCACAGCCCAAATGTTCAAAAGGAAAACCAATGATTCCTTTGTTTTACACACTGTGAAATATTTATTTTTTAGTTGTAGTTGGACACAATACCTTAATTTATTTATTTTTATGCGGTGCTGAGGATCAAACCCAGGGCTTCACGCGTGTAAGAGCCTTTAATGAGGAAGTAGCTAAGATGGCGGCTGGCTGAGAGCCAAGAGGAGGCATTTACTTGTTTACACCTGACCTTAATGAATTTGACTAAGAATCTTTCTGTGCCGCACCTGTACACATGTATGCTTAATGGGTGAAGAGTATTTAACCAGGTCGGGGGGGGGGGGGGGGGGTGGCGGTCAGAGAGAGGGAGAAAGGAGAGAAGAAGAAGCATTCCCAGTCTGCCTCCGATTTCTTTCCTGCGGTATCCTTGCTGTAGGCAGCAACACACACGTGCTAGGGGAACTCTCTACCACTGAGCCACAACCCCAGCCCCATATTTCACGATTTTAACCAAAGGAAGAGAAGAAAAATTGATTAAAATACAGCCATGGCACCTGGTGAGGTGGCACACACCTGTAATCCAGTGACTAGGGAGGCTGAGGCACAGGGATCTCAAGTTCAAGACCAGCCTGGGCATCTTGGCAAGACTTTGTCTCAAAAAATAAAAAAGGCTGGGGATGTAGCTCAGTGGGAGGGTATCCCTGGGTTCAATCCCTAACATTGCAAAAATAAAAAAGGAAAACTAATAAAATTTTTACAAATAACTATATTACTTTTTTTGTGGCTGCCAAACTATACGAAACACCACAGGAAACTGAAGTACACTCATGGGGCAGTGCATTTTCAATTTTGAGGGAAAATTTTGTCAGATGCTGCAGAAACTACTAGCTTGAGGTAAATCACATTCAATATTAGGTCATTCTACATTCCTTTCAAAGAGGTCTCATCTTTACAAAACTGGGTCTTTAGCAGCTGCTATGACAAAAAAAAAAAAAAAAAACAAGTACCATGAGAAAATAAATGCAGAACAAGAAACAAGGGTTGTGGCATCCAGCCTGAGAAGCTGTGTAACACCCAAGAGGCACATACATCCTACCAGTGTGTAACTATGGTTGTTCAAGAATAAGATAAAAATACTATTCTTTCAGTCTGTATTGCAGCTATAATGTGCACGATCCTATGGTCTCAAACCCAGTACCACAAAAAAAAATAATAAAAATAGATATTATACACATGTATAAGTGTGTATATGTATATATATGCATATATAATTATTTCAATTTATATATGATTATTTTCTTAAACAGCAACTAAGTGAGGACATATGAATTTAAGTTGCTTAGACTTAATGACTTTGTAAATGGAAATACTATTAGATGTTTGTTTTGACCTAGGATAAACCATGACAAAAAAAGTCTCCGGGCATGGTGGCACATGCCTATAATCCCAGCGGCTCAGGAGGCTGAGGCAGGAGGATCACAAGTTCAAAGCCAATCTCAGCAATAGCGAGGTGTTAAGCAACTCAGTGAGACCCTATCTCTAAACAAAATACAAAATAGGGCTGGGGATGTGGCCCAGTGGTTAAGTGCCCCTGAGTTCAATCCCCGGTACAAAAAAAAAAAAGAAAAAAAATGACCAAGTCATTAAAGGTACCATAAACTGAAAAGTTTGGGGACTTTTAATTCATTTTGGGGGGGGAACCCCTACTATTTTCCAAGAGAAGTATCTGCACTAAAGTCCTAAAAGGGCCAGAAGTCTTAAGCATTATTTGTAAATTTACTTTATTGTTTTTACAGCAAAGTGAAGCTAAACTTTAAAAGCAATTAAAGTATAACATAATGAAGAACTAAGTCTCCTTGGTTACAGCAAGATTTCTGCAGGTAATATGCTACATGATTATTACATATTACACTTTTTTTTTTTTTTTTTTTTTTTTTTGCGAAATTTTCCAGATTTATCTATGAAGGCTTAAAACTTCTATTGATGGGTCAAACCGAAATGAGGCCACCTACCGTCTGGCCCTCCACGGCAGCGCGCTGGCGCCCTAAGACATCCTGCAGCTGCGTGAAGTGCTGGATGAAGGCCAGCACCTCGGCCTGGAAGCGCTGCGTGTGCACATACTGCACTGAGGCCATCTGCAGGCTCACGCGAACGTCATGCTCTCTCCGTAGCAGAGGGTCAGGCTGCCCGTATCTAGGAACAAGGACGAAACAGTGACTCAGCTAGCATCTCTGTAAAACTGGGCTGACCTAGGGGCTTTCCTAGAAAGAAGCTTTAATTATTAAAATGGAAAACCCAAAAATGAGTCCCTTTCTAAGCTTCTGCAATGTGCTGAGGACATTAAAGTCTGGGGTGACACCTGGGGCTGTAGGTAGTGGGCAGCTGCAGGTGGTGAACTCAGTCTTAACTCTAGAACTCAACCCACCCTGGCCCTGACCTTTCACTCATGCCTCCCAGGAAATGGGAGAATTCCAGCTATCACCACCGCTGGCAAAGACTGCGACAATACGGATCCCAAAGATGAGGAAAAGGCCAGGAAATAAAATAAGGCAGGCACAATGTTTCTGGGAAAAACGCCCTCTGGAGGCAGAAGGAAATCTTCTTTTACTTGAGTGAAATGCAGCCACACTTTGGGGATCCCAACTCAAAAATGCACCAAAAAAACTTTTACAATCAGTTTGCATTTAATGGAGCATGAAGCCTAAAAAGAAATTATCATTCAGGACACAGTCAATGGGGTAAGGAATTCACATTTGCTAAGGACCTATTCTGTGCCAGAAAATTAAGAATTGTACATTGACTATCTCATTTATTATAGAACCATGCCAGTGTGGTATGTAATATAAATAAATTATTCTAAAATCTAAAATTCTAAAAGCTACATTGGGGGTGGGGTTGTTTGTGTGTGGTTCTGCAGATTGAACCCAGAAGAGCTCTACTACTGAGCCACATCCCCAGCCCTTTCTATTTGTTATTTTGAGACAGGGTCTTGCTAAGTTGCTTAGGTCCTCACTAAATAGGTCTTGAACCTGTGATCCTCCTGCCTCAGTCTCTCCAGTCTCCAAGATTACAGGCATGCACCACCACACCTAGCTGCAAAACATAAATTCTAAAAAATATAAATCCTCAGTACAGTGTGATAATGCTTTACTGGACGAATAATAACCCTGAGAATGAAAGAAAAGGTCTTCAGTGCTGCTCATCAAACCCAGGGCTGGAGTGTACTGGGCAAGTGTCCTATCACAGACATCTTTTAGAACTGTAACTCTCAAACCTGGTTGAACACAACCATGTTAAAAAGGAAAAAACAAAAACAAAAGACTGATCACCGCTCTACACCAATAAAACTAGAATACTTAGGGGAAGAATTGAACATTCATTTTCTAACACCTCTTAAAATTAGGCTGAAAATCTCCATTTTGAAACTCTGTCTTCTGAGAAACCCATCCTTTAATAAACAGACCTAAAGGTGCCTTCTAAAGTCTAAAATAGAATTAAATATAAACTACGTCTATAAACAAAAAATATGCGCTATACCTCAGTATTCATCATCAACAACATTCTCAAACTGAAGTCATTCCAGAACTCTTAGAGCTACATGGAAGCTTAGACATGAGCTAACTCAGTGCCCTGGTGATTTATTTACTTATTCTTTTATATTTATTTATTTGTTTTAGTTGTACACAATGCCTTTATTTTTACATGGTGCTGAGGATCAAATCCAGGGCAACGCGCATGCTAGGCGAGTGCTCTACCACTGAGCCACAACCCAGCCCTGCCCTAGTGATTTATATAATCTGACGCTTGAGATGAAGTGACCAGCTGCGGGCACACAAGCGACAGCAACCCAGCGTCAGAATAATCCCAACCACACCCCTGCATTCACGAGGAGCCATGGCAACACGGGCTTTAACGAAAATGGATCTAAACCAGGACTCCTCACAGCCAGTTCTGCCCAGTTTTACCAAAGAAGGTAAAATAATCTTTTCTTCATTGTTTAGCCAACAAGAATTTTAAACAGCAAGTGAACACAACAAACCCTGGCAAGAGAAAGGACGGGTGTGTTTACTTGAAAGCCTGGAAGATGAGGGCTTCCTCCCCACTCGTGGTGAAGCGCTCCCGGTAGAGCTCGCCGTGGGAGGTGAGGTCACTCAGAGACAGGCTCCCGAATGCTCCCCTGTAAGGCCAGGTCTCCCTCTAGGGAAGTTAAAATGAGAACATGTTGTCACCTGCCATCTTGCTGCACATCTTCAATATGTTTGGGACAAAAACTGATGGACACATTTTAATCAAACTAAGCATCAGAAGCCAATTTTCAATATACCAACACCCCCCCCCCAAAATGTTATGTAATCTTTCAGAGTCCCCATGCCAAAGGCCAAAGGGAACTGAAATGACACAGCAACACCACACAGCAATGTGGAGAAAGAAAACAAATGCATATACCATTCAAAAGACAAACCATTTACAAATACCCACAGAAACACAGTCTGAGATTAGACCACTTGCTATAATTAGTGACACATCATAAGGCCTATCAATTGTACTTGGATGAAAGAAAAAAGGAAGAAGTATCAGAAATGTGTTGGTTCTTCAAACAGCATTCTGCAGGTTTTAGGGCGATTTAATAAAAGAACAAAATTAATGAGGCTGGCAGACACTGGTGACCCAGATGTGAAGCTGATCAGATATGACAGGAGTGAATAAGCCCCTGGAGGGTGGGATTCACACAAGCAGCTGGAATGTGACCCTGAAATGATCCTCCGTAACACTGTGCAGGAGCGTTCTGAACTGTCACTGCCATAAAACAAAACTCACCATCACAATCATGATGTCATTACCACTCCAACAACCAAGGTGGACACACCCGGCATGCCTGCTGGGTCTCCAATAAAACCAAAGGCACATATTTATGTTTTGTTTTGGTTTTTTTTTTTTGGTGCCAGGGATTAAAACCCAGGGCCTTGTGCATGCGAGGCAAGCACTCTACTGAGTGAGCTATATCCCCAGCCCTGTTATATTTATTTTTATAAATATATATTTTATTTTGATGTATTTTTGATTCATAACTCTTCTAGGAAGGTTTTCTAAAAAAATAATTTACACCATGCATGAAACCTCAGTTTCAGTTCTTTCCTTCCCCAAATGACATTCTTGTTTTAGCATCAGAAGCCAATTTTCAATATACCAACACACCCCCCAAAATGTTATGCAATCCTTCAGAGTCAACATTTGAGCTTTATAATCTTCAGTACTGAATTACATGTTTATTATAGAAAAAAATAGTATTTTAATTCACAGTTTATAAACCCCAACTATTTAGAATGTGATATAGTTTGTCATTTGTGTTTAAGAAAGAATTTCACTCCACAAAATCCCATTACAAAGAATGCTGGCTTTGCTACAACACCCTCCTGCACACAGAAGTTCCTGAATGCTAAAAGGGAAACGAGTCAAACTCTGTACATTGTGACTTGAGACTTAAGAAGAACTGAGCAGGACTTTTAGAAAAGTGAGATGGAAGAATGACAATTACGACAGTCACTCAGCCAGCACAAGAAGAGGTTTGCAATTAAATCGTAAAATGAACTGTTTATAGAGTTGCCAAGAGTCCAAAATTATTGTGTATATGCCATTTTCATAATTGATTTACTATTTCTCTTTACTTTCTAAGCAATAAAGTGATTTTAAAATAAACCAACAAAATTTTAAAAAACAAAAACAAAAAAGAGGCCCTCTTGGTAGCTCTACTTATTTAAAACTATAAACAAATGAACATATCCCCTGGTTTCCCACAGACAGCCCTTTTATATGCTTGTTTTCCAAGTCTAATTATTAATAATACCCCCATTTCACCCTCAAAAATATCCCAACCTAAACAAGAAAATCATATAGTCACCCTAGAAATTGTTAAAAACACAGGTAGATGCCAGGCCTGTTCCGAGCCCACAGAGTCAGATTCTTGGGATGGAAATGGAGAAAGGGAGAGAGAGGAAGTTGTGCCAGAAACCTGCATTTTGTTTTTGTTTTTTAGGGAGGTCCTGGGGATTGAACATAGGGGCACTCAACCACTGAGCCACATCCCCAGCCCTATTTTGTATTTTATTTAAGGACAGGGTCTCACTGAGTTACTTAGCACCTCGCCATTGCTGAAGCTGGCTTTGAACTTAGAATCCTTCTGCCTCAGCCTCCCGAGCTGCTGGGACTACAGGTGTGCACCACTACGCCCAGCAGACACCTGCATTTTTAACAAGCTATCTAGATGACTCTGATGCAAAAGCCACCAAAAGGTATGGCCAGACCAAGACTCACAATCAAGCTGCTGATCCTCACTTAGCATGTGCACACAATCTGATTTGTGTTGGGATAGTCAAACACTTAACAGATTTTTGTTTAAAATATTTATTTACTTAGTTGTACACAATGCAATGCACCTATGTTTACGTGGTGCTGAGGATCGAACCCGGGCTGCACACGTGCGAGGCAAGCGCTCTGCCGCTGAGCCACAACCCCAGCCCACACTTACCAGATTTTGCAAGTTTGATTTTCCCCACTTACCAATCATTTCCAGGTGTGCTACTAATTTGGACACATTGGCTTTAGCGAGCTCACTGGTGGTTTTATTCAGCACAAGAGAGAGTGAATGAACCTAGGAACACACAAGATAAAGCAAGGCAAATGTTACTGGCGGGAAAGGGTGTCTTTCAGGGAAATGGCAGAACAAAATCAAGGAAGATGTAGAAAGGCTTGGCAAAGCTTTTCATGGTGCTAATTTCCCTTCTGCTTTGTTAACCCAATCAAATGATGGTCTGATGATAAAGCCAACCAGATAGGAACTCAATCAGCGTTCAGACTCCAGGTTCTCTGGCGTCTTTTCTGAGCTTGCCTCCTAGTGAAATGTTGCACATTATAAAACTATTTTCCCCATTTTAATATTCATTATTAATATTACACAATTCGGTAATAACTCAAACAGATCCAATAAGTGGTCTCATCTAAGAAATTTGTCAGGGCAAAATGAAAATTATTTAGAATCCTGTCTAATGCCTCTGAATGCATTTTTAATGGAAGCCTGCTGACCAATCAGGACTCACCTAGGAACCACAAAGGCTCTGCTTTTCTAGGGACAATGACAAACTGAAGAAAAGCAAAACCTCTGTCTTTAGAAAAGCATTCTTTTTTTATTTTAAAGGGTTTTTTATTTATTTATTTACTTATTTGTGGGGTTCTTTTTTTTTTTTTTTTTTTTTTTGTCTTTTTTGGAACTGGGGGTCGAACCCAGGGCTTTGGGAATGCAAGGCAGATGCTTTGCCACTGAGCTACATCCCAACCCTAGAAAAGCATTCTTTGTGGGGGCTGGGGTTGTGACTCAGTGGTAGAGCGCTCGCCTAGCACGTACAAGGCCCTGGATTTGATTCTCAGCAACACATAAAAATAAATAAAATAAAGGTATTGTGTCCAACTACAACTAAAAAATAAATATTGAAAGAAAAGCATTCTTTGTAACAAGTTCTGTAATGTAATACTGCAATTATAACTAGTAGAAGGACTTATATGCCTAGGATTTGTTGAGTCGGGTTCTCAACCAGCTCTGTGCTCTGAGGCATTGAGTGGAAAGAAGGAAGAAGAGGAGGAGACAGAGCCCATCCAACCATCACTCCCACTAGCTTCCAGATGGCAGAGACAGTGCTTGGTCAGTCCTGTATCTGCAATGCCTACCACCAAGCAGGTACTCAGTAAACATCTGGTGAAGGAATGAATGGGAGGGGAAAAAGACAAGAAGGAAAATGGGAGTAAAGGAAGAAGGAAAAATACTTACATGTGGAGGCAGAGAAAAATGGAGCAGATTATTATAGTTGGGCAATGACTGTCTGTGGGTACACTCTTGTTCCCCCACAGTATGATTTTTGACAGAGACTACAGAAGGATCTCAAAGCATCGAGATCAGCATAGATGGGTAAAATAAGAAAATCTCTAGTTATTTAATCACCAAAAGAACACATAAACTGGGTCTAAAAATGCTTTGTATGGAGGAACCTGGCCATTGCTACCTGAACCCACTGGTGGCATGAATCTTATGTCTCTAACAGAGATGTCCAGCTGCTGTGGGCCTCCTACAACAGCAGACACCAGGCGCCCCGTCAAGGTGTTCTCCGCAGGGAGCCAAAACTGACTCTCCAACTCTAACTTTCATTTCTAAACATGGGGGATAAACAAAGTCAAACAGCAAAACCAACAAACAGACAAATCTAGACTGTTGGACCTCCACGAGGCACTAGCCCAGACCAGGGTGGGGGCATAAGAAGGCAGTGGGGGGCTGGTTTACCTTAAGTAAAAGAGATATGTGTTGGAGAGTGGGGGGTTGTTGTTGTTTTGGGTATTGTTCTCATTTTTGAGACAGTTCTTGCTAAGTTGTCCAGGTTGGCCTCAAACACCCTCCTCCCACCTCAGCTTCCTGAGCTGGGATTACAGGCACACACCACCATATTGGCTTATGTAAAAAGATTTCAGAAACAATGACAGCAAATGTGATGTGAAGCTTCCTGGATCCTGATTCAAAAAATTCCTGTTATTTTATTGAACTATCCTCATTTGCAGCTGAGAAAACTTTGGCTCAGAAAGGTGCAGCTTTTCACAGAATTAGAGACCAAAAGAAAAGCCTGACACTTCCTCAACCATTCAGTCCTCTCCAGCTCACCAACACAAGGGCATTTTTTTTTTTTTTTTATATTCATTCATTCACCTCAGTTGTACACAATGCAATGCATTTATGTTCACGTGGTGCTGAGGATCGAACCCGGGCCGCGCACATGCGAGGCGAGCACTTTGCCGCTGAGCCACAACCCCAGCCCCACAAGGGCATTTTTTAAGCAGCCAGGAAACTCTGAGCACAGACTGGGAGGTGTTACATAATACCAAGGCATTTTCGTTAATTTAGTTCCATATGACAATGTATTGTAGTTATAAGAAAATATCCGGGGCTGGGATTGTGGCTCAGCGGTAGAGCGCTCGCCTAGCACGTGCGCGGCCCGGGTTCGATCCTCAGCACCACATACAAATAAATGCATTGTGTACAACTAAAGCAAACAAATAAATATTAAAGAAAAAAAAGAAAATATCCATTTGTTTCTAGAAATGAATACTGAAGTATGTTGAGATAAAATGGCATACTATTTGGAATTTGCTTTAAAATCCTTCAGTGAAGAAGAAGAAAAAGAACAAAGTAAATGTGATGGATTACAGCATTGAGTCTCTGGTGGTTTGTTATACTATTTTCTCTGAGATATACTTGCCATTTTTCACAATAAAAATTTTTTTCAAACATTCTTATTTTCAAAAAGTACATTGTTAAGGATATTTATCTAGTCCTGTTTTCTTGCAGGAACAGCCATATCAATCTCTGCAGAGCCCCCAGGGAGGAGTCCCCCACCTGGCCCCACACCATTCACCACCTCAGGCACCACAAGAAGGAAGGGATGGGTGCAAGTATTAAGTTCCAACAGAAGAAAAGGCTCTGCCCTTTCCATTCATCTTCATAAATAAGCCCAGACGGGGTCCTCAGCACTGAACAAGCTGGGCAAAACCAGCTCCTTCACCACCCCTCAGTGCTCCATCACACACAGCAGACTGGCTACAATTCAAATGTGGTCTATTTTAAAGTTTCAAAATAATATCTGAGTACCAGCAGGTGTGGTGGTGCACACCTGTAATCCCAGCAGCTCGGGAGGCTGAGGCAGGAAGATTCAGAGTTCAAAGCCAGCCTCAGCAACTTAGCAAGGCCCTCAGCAACTTCGCAAGACCCTGTCTCTAAATAAAATAGAAAAAAGGGCTGAGGATGTGGCTCAGTGGTTAAGTGCCCCTGAGTTCAATCCCTGGTACCAAAAAAAAAAAAAAAAAAAAAAAAATCTGAGTACTGAGGACAAGTCACAAGCATGACAATCCACATGACAGTGAAGACTAGCAGCGACCACTCGCTGAATGCTTGCTGCATGCCACATGCACAGAGGGCCTTACCTAGGTTCTCACTGAGTGCTCACGGTGACCCTGCGACATAGACACCAACCAACAGCCCCAGTTTGTTGACAGACAAACTAAGTGACTTGATCACAGCCACACAGCTGGGGGACTACAGTGAAGTGCCAGGATAAAAGCCAAGCAGGCAACTTCCCACACTTCATTCCTGAATAGCAGCTCCACTGTGACCCCTGATGAAAGCAAACACCGTCCTGAGAGAACAGGGAGGTAAGGGCAAAAGCTGCACTTGAAAGTTGCTGCGCTGGACTAGACGCTGTGCTAAGGCCCTTGCATATGCCACGGCACCTCACTCCCGCAGATGATGCAAGAGGAGGAAACCCAGGAGAGAAGAGCAAAGTGGTTCCACTGAATGACATCCCACGGGCAAGACAAGCTGTTTGAACTGCAGGTTCTCCCCGCCTCTGGCTGGGATTTACACCAAGACCTTTGCTGGAACACTAAGGTCCACCCTCTCGTAACAGACACCCAGGAGACTATATATGGCTCTGCTGCCAACAAGAGCTATTTTCCAGAATAAAGGCAAATGCTCTCATTTAAATAAACCCAAATTCATTTTCAAACTTCAAGAAGGGAAGTCGAAGGGAACTGATACCTTGAGATCCAGCTTGGTGTTCACGGGATCCTGAAGTTCAGAGGCTGTTGAGGCACTGGACTCCAACTTGACATTCTGCAGAATGTCCTCAGGCGGCAACTTCATTGCATGGTTGTCTGCAGTGGATCCAATTCCAAAAAAATCTAATATCACGACCCAGGTTTGCAATGTGATCAGAACATCCAAGCAGTTAAAATCCACATCAATGCTCCGGTTAATTTGATTGTAAATGGAAGAGAATTCTGGATGTTTCTTATCCACCAAGAATATATTGATATGGACCAAGGAATCATCAAATCTACTCTTTCCTGTAACTACCTTGGGCTCGTCTATCGTCGGAGAAGGAGGTGGGGTCAAGGGGTAGTCCTTGTCTTGGACTTCCTTTTGTTTCTTTCTGGAGGCAGAGGTGGGTCTCTGATACAACTGAAAGACATTAGGAGCTTCCTCCATGTGGGAAGGGAGAGAGCGAGGCATGTCAGGGTACTCCACGTTGGACACTGAAGGGCAAGACTGGGAAAGGTACTCTTTCTGTGCCAAGCTAGATGGCTTGGGAGCACCTCGGGACACCATCAGGTTCTTGTACTTGGAGTCTGGATTTTTCTCCAGTAAGTCCTCCATCAGCAGGGAACGCAGGGCGATCTGAATGGACAAGGTCTGAGGATGGTCTTTACTGAATTCCACCTCAAAGTCCTGAAACCTTAAGCTGACGAGACCTTGGGCCCCCAAAGTGAGATCTCCACTTAGCTGAACTTGAAGTTCTGATATACAAAAGTTGGCCTGAATCTGTGTAAAGGCTTTGGCTTCTCTCACAGACAAGGACTTCTGAGAGGTGCTGGAAAGGCTGGAGTGGCTGAACAGCCCATTCTCCTTCCTCTCCAGGGAAGGCTCTCCGCAGGCACTGAGGGCAGGCACAGGAGAGCTGGGGCAAGAGGCGGCGGCGGCACTGGCTGGAAACTTATTCAGATCTTCACTGTACACGAGGTTGTCCAGCGTCTGTAGAACCTGCTCATACACGTGCTTGGCTAACACCACCTGCATTCAAAGGGAAAACTTCTGTTACTCCCCCACTATTATTTTTTTTAATATTTATTTATTTGCTTTAGTTGTACACAATGCATTTTTATTTTTACGTGGTGCTGAGGATCGAACCCAGGGCCGCACATGTGCTAGGCGAGTGCTTTACCGCTGAGCCACAACTCCAGCACTTCCCCCACTATTATTAACTGCACTCAGAGGCGCTACCTGTCAGGGTCCACAATTTGGGGCTTCCCTTGAGGTTTTAAGTTAGTTGATAAGACTATCGCCATCATTTTTTTTGCTATCCTTAACTCTTTGGGTCCCACTTTTATTCACAAGGCCCTTCCCAGCACCTCAAAGAAAAATCTGCATATTCAGTAAGTGCTGACTGTATGCAGTAAAGTCAGATTAAAATTTGGATGAAGCCGGGCGCGGTGGCGCACGCCTGTAATCCCAGCACTTTGGGAGGCTGAGGCAGGAGGATCGCGAGTTCAAAGCCAGCCTCAGCAATGGCGAGGCACTTAGCAACTCAGTGAGACCCTGTCTCTAAATAAAATACAAAAAAAGGTCTGGAGATGTGACCCAGTGGTCGAGTGCCCCTGAGTTCAATCCCCGGTACCACATAAAAAAAAATAATAATAATTTGGATGATACCAAGGAACTCTCATTAATTTTATAAGGTATGATAATACCACTGCAGTTACATGAGGCACACCTAGTTTTTAGACACATTCCAAAAATATAGGGATAAAAATGGTATAAAATCAGGGCTTTGTTCATGTGTATGTGTGTTGAGCACATCAAAGTTGCTGGTATTAAAATCCCTGCTCTATGAGCCGGGCGCGGTGGCGCACGCCTGTAATCCCAACACTTGGGAGGCTGAGGCAGGAGGATCACGAGTTCAAAGCCAGCCTCAGCAATGGCGAGGCACTTAGCAACTCAGTGAGACCCTGTCTCTAAATAAAATACAAAAAAGGTCTGGGGATGTGACCCAGTGGTCGAGTGCCCCTGAGTTCAATCCCCAGTACCACAAAAAAAAAAAAAAAAAAAAAAAAAAAAAAAAAAGATCCCTGCTCAAGATGGGCACAGTGGTGCACACCTGTAATCCCATCAACTTGGGAGGCTGAGGCAGGAGGATCACAAGTTCAAGGAGAGCCTCAAAAACTTAGGAAGACCCTGTCTCAAAAAAGGGCTTTGGATATAGCTCAGTGGCAAAGCACCACTGGGTTCTATCCCCAGTACCAGCGAAAAAAGAAGAGTTAGTGATACAGCTCAGCAGTAGAGCACATGCCTAGCATGTGTGAGGCCCTGGGTTTAATACCTGGCAACACACACACACACACCCACACTCACACACACACACACGGTAGAGGGGGGTCCCTATTCTGATCCATTTGATTTCAGACAGGGCAAGATTAATTCTCCCTTGAAAAGATCTGCGCAGATAATCACATCATTTTTTAAGCTGGGCCAAGTATGTCAAAAGTGTGGTAAGAATTTTATCCCCCTGGGAAAAAGAGACTCTGACTTTTTTTAAGCAAGAATTTCCCTGCTCCCAAATGACAATGAATGAAGACTCTGCCGTCTTCCTCTGCACAACCTCCCTCTGGGCCACACAAAGAGGGCTAACAAGAATGCTGTCCAGTGATAAAACATGATAAAGTGATTCCATGTTTACTGGAACAATAGCATTAATGATATTGCCTTGAAATCATATTTTCCATCTACATTTAATAAACATAAATATATAACATTATAATCCAAGTATAACAGATTTATACAGCATAAAGATAAAATAGAGGCTGAGCATTTGAAATCCCAAATACCCCTGATATCTGAAACTTTCTGAAAGCCAATAAAATGCTCAAAATGTTTCAGATTTTACAGCATCTCAGATTTCAGAGCTTCTGGTTAAGAATGCTCAACGAATAAAGTCTTCATAAAAGGACTGGGGTTGTGGCTCAGTGGCAGAGCACTTGCCTAGCACGTGTGAGGCACTGGGTTTGATCCTTAGCACCACGTACAAAAAAATAAGCAAATAAAATAAAGGCATGCTGTCCATCTACAACTACCCAAAAAAAAATTTTTTTTTTAAGTCTTCATAAATATTCCAAAATCCAAAAACTCTGAAATCTGAAACACTTCTGGTCCCAAGCATCTTGGGGAAGGGACATTTCAGCTGCCCTGATCCAAAAATCAGTCGACGTTTTACCTGAACTGGATTGACAAACTTTCCTTCGATCTTCATGATGCTAGAGGTCCCCAGGTCATCTGGACTAAGGGAGAAGGTCAGTTCAGACTCTCTCTCAATAGGGATCTTTTCCAGTTTAAACTGAATGGTAGTGTTGTTCAGGATGTGAAAAGCTGGCAGAAGAGAGGAAATGACAGACTATTAACACTGACCTTACAGTCACATTATTATTGCTGACGAAGTGTGGAGTGTATAAAATAGAGTGTATAAAAATAGTCATATACCTAGGGGTATATGACGAGAGCAAACTTTGATGCCTATCTCAAGGCCAAACTGGGAGAAGAGATACAGTAAAAGAGAAAAAATTCATGACATGCTTTACTTGGCAGCTTTAAAATATGACGTGGTAAACACTCATCCAGTCCAGAGACTACATTAAGCTTCTCTTCGCCTTCCAACCTGATTTTCCAAACCACATTGCCTAGCATTCAGATATAGATGGATCCTTTTTCTTGGGCCTAAATCAGAATCAAGGATAACAGAGGCTCTAAGTAAACAACTTTTATCCCAGAGAAAGAAATCTTTCAGGGGCTGGGGTTGTGGCTCAGCGGCAGAGCGCTCGCCTCCCACGTGTGCGGCCCGGGTTTGATCCTCAGCACCACATAAACATAAATGCATTGCATTGTGTACAACTAAAGTAAATAAATAAATATTTTTAAAAAAAGAAAAGAAAAAAGAAATCTTTCAGTATGTATGTGCCAGAACCAGTGAATTAACATCTGAGAACCACAGAGGGATAAGTTTTCAAAATCTTCATTTCTTCACCAACAAAGCCATGCTCTAGAGCTTCCATGATTTCCTCTAGATGCCAAGACTCATAGATTGAGCAGGGCATGGTGGCACATGCCTTTAATCCCAGCGGCTCAGGAGGCTGAGGCAGGAGGATCGTGAGTTCAAAGCCAGCCTCAGCAATGGCAAGGCACTTAGCAACTCGGTGAGACCCTGTCTCTAAATAAAATACAAAAAAGGTCTGGGGATGTGGCCCAGTGGTCGAGTGCCCCTGAGTTCAATACCTGGTACCAAAAAAAAAAAAAAAAAATGATTGAGCTGTCTGGCGCCAGCTGATCACAGTCAGAATACAAATTCAAAATTCCATTCCTAGCACCCTCTTCCATCCAACCCATTATAGAAGGACATGGCAGAATACTAGAAGGAGAACATAACAGCTACGGAAGGTTTCACATTCTATTTATGCTAATCCCTTGGGCTATCATGAGCTAAAACATTTATCTAGGAAAGGGCTACAGTTTAAAACAAGAAAATTTAACCAAATTAAACAACACTACCCAAATCCATCCACTGAAGCATCTCTACAACTGAGCAACCACACAATTTCCAAGAAAACACTTTTAAAAATTCTTGTTTTAAGCTGGGCCTGTGGCTCGGTTGGGGAGCACTTACTAGCATGTGTGAGGCACTGGGTTTGATTCTCAGCACCACATAAAAAAATAAACAAATTTTTAAAAAATAAAGTTAAAAAAATTCTTGTTTTGCTAAAAAAATGGTACTAAATGGAAAAAGGTGAAAATATACCAATGTTCTATGAAGCATTCTATCAAAATTGTCTCATGATTTCTAAAATATTAACTGGGGATAATTCTAGAAGAAAATGTTTTTGTTGTTGCTGGTTTTAGTGAAATACTACACAAGCTGGATTTTGAATCTTTAAACAAAATGAAACAGAAGGTTTATGTTCTTACCTTGACCTCTATGCAGAGATTCAAAGAAATCATGGCGGGTGAAATGTGCTTCCTCTTGACTATTGGCACTGACAGAGCTAGAGGGTGGACAAAACGTCCGATTTACTTCAGCCCCAGCACCTTCTCTGCCTGCCAGCTGGGTGCAATTCAAAGAATACAGTTTAATGTCTTTGATTTCCACCTGCAGGCGGTCACTTCTAGACTCATCCTCTCCTGCCACAAAATTCTGGATGAATATCTGTCCCAGGTGTCCTACCAACAACTCGGGACTCCCCGGCTTTCGGGGGATAGAAACCACTGGAGATTCAATGTAGATGTTCAAGATTAGCTTTACGGTGTCAGAATGACACGAAGTGAGGCCAAACCCATATATTTCACTTTCCTCTAAGATAAAGGGTTCCCGGGACTTCTTTGGAGTCTCAAAGAGTGACACCATCTCGCTGTACTCGGCAGTCTTGGTAGCTAACACTGTGGTGACTTTGGTGGCTGCACTTTTCAGCATACTTCGAAAATTCTCTTCCAGTTCATCCATGGATAATGTCAGCTCCTTCAGAAATTTAGCAGAGTGGTTATAATGCAAGGAAGCCATCTTCAGGTTGAGGAAACACTCTTGTTTAGATCTCTCAACAAACGTGAAACTCAACGCTTCAGTAAGGGCTGCATCTTCCATTCTGACAAACACTGATTCAAAGTAGCCAATGTCACTGACAATATTTTCATAGCCTGCAGAATTCCCAATGCTGACCACATACTGGTTCTTAACATTATCTTGTGTCAAATCCATAAGCTGTAAACAGCCAAGAGAACCGTTCACATCAAACGTGCTCCCCATCGAGACGTTAACTTTGGTGCCACCTACACTTGCAGTCGCGATTTTTCTGCCATGCTTCTCTCCGTTTGCCATTCCCACTGTCCGGAGGAGCAGTATGTTAAGTCTGTGGATTTCCACTGCAACCTCGGTATTTTGTTCATATGTAGATTGGTAAGTCCCTTGTTCTTTAAAGCTTCTTTCAAAATCAGTCATTAAAGGCTGAGGGCTCAAATCGTCTTTCTCCTTGGGAAAGGATTTTTGAAGAAAACCAATCAGCTCCACAATTGTCTCTGGATTTAGGATAATATCCAAATTATTCACCTGTAATGAAATCACCTGAAGAGTGCTGTCTAAGTTCATGGAGGGGCACTCTGAACTCACAAACTGATACTCCAACTTAATGAGAGACTCTTGTTCTTTGGTGAGAATTTTGTCAAGTGAAACACTAGTTGCGGATCGGTCATTCAGGGTGGCTACATCAGTTAAGGAAGCCACATTAGGTCCAGAGACAGGAGATTGTGCCCTGCTATCCCGGAGGCTTCCTGTTGGAATATCAAAACTCAAGTTCTTATGTGAAGCCATCAAAAGGTCAAAATCAGCACCATAGGTCTGCATGGTGTCCACCAGGAGCAAACCGTGAACAGTGAGCGAGACTTCAGCATCGTAAGGCCTCTTCACAAAGTGAGCATTGGTACCAAATACCTTGAGCACAGAGATGTACCTGCCGTTGCTCTCGACACCAAGCTGCATACAGTTAACCTTAAACTCAGCCAGAAGCAGCTGCGACTCCACCAGAACTTCCCGGGTATGCTGCTCCAGCATCACGATGCTCTGGGTCAGGTTCATTACCGAGTCCTGCAAACTCCCCCGCTGTCCTTCTTGGGGGAAAATCTTTTCTTTAATCTGAGTGTCAGAGGTCTTCATTTCTGGGGTGGTGAGGAGAGCAAAGCAATTCTTTAGAGCAGATATCTTATCCTCATTGATGTGGATTTTTAAGTCTGGTAAGTTGCCTGAAAGCACGGCCCCTGGGTACTTGGGATCTGAAGTGTAAATCAGTCGCCGTTCTAGCTGCAGATGAACGTTGAACTTCTCCACCACGTGGGTCGGCCCCACGTCGATATCCTGGACATGCTTCCAGTTGTCCTTCACACGCCCCACCATGATCTGGAGGTCCATGAAGGACAGTGTGTACCTCTCGTACATCTTTGTGTTCATCAAATGCGCCTGAAGCTGCTCCTCGCTGATTTCCACTCCAGAAAAAGGAGGTGTTTTCTCTCCGTTGCTGCTGCTTACCTCGGGAGGTGGGGTATTGGGAGGTGTGGCAAGAGGGGTCTTGTACTCGTCGTCACTGAACTGAGTCTCCTCAGAGGCTGACCCGTCCCCACTTTTCCTCTTGGAGTCATCTGCAGAAAAAAGAGAAGACTCAAAGAGCATCTCGCTGTTTCTTCCTCTGGGCTTTACTATAATGATGAAGAACAGAGACTCAACCAACCCAACTTTTAAAAAATGGAGGCAACTCCAAGCATAATAGTCTGTATTCGTCATTAATCAGTGTAAACTTAGCTACTAATTTGAAAGTGAGAACACCGAGAGAGAAAACGCACACTGTAAGGAGAGCTGGGGGGCTGGGGGGCCTGGCACCACCGCAGCCAACGCCTTCCCAGCGTCTGGGCGGCTCGGCCCCGCCGCCATCACCAGCCTTCGGTCACACTCTATGCTTGTTTGGCTTTTCCCGTCTCGGCTTATTCATTTTGTTCCCCCACTAGACTGCTCTGAGGGAAGGCAGGCCTGGGGGTCACACTCCCCAACACCCTAGAGCCCAGATCCAGGCCGAGGAGCAGAAACTGCTGAGGGTGTGAGATTCTCCCCGGGCACACCCGGGATCCTCTCTACAGCTGGGGGCACTGAGACAGCCATAGGCGCACTGGCTCCATCACGTGCCCTGTTCCACGTTCCACCTTATCAGCTCAGGTGGGTGCTGTGTGCAGCTGGGCCACCCTTCCATTCAGACCTCATTCCATTTTAAAACTCCCCTCAGCACCCAACCTCCCCTCCTGTTCTCTTTCAGGTCTACTCAGAGAAGCTGAGGCTGACACTGGCTGATCTACTCAACTCCACTTGCTTTACCCCACGAACCCTCATTCTTCCATCCCACCTCAGTACACTTAGATCCAACAGCAGTATTGAAACTACCTTCCAGACATCTCTTTTTATATGCTACTAATCACAAATAGGTCAAAACCCTACCTCTGAAAGTAAGTACTGGGAGACAATGATTATGAAAATACACAATGTCACATAGAAACACAAACAAAAACCACAATGTGACACTACTTCACAACCACAAAATGGCTACAATAAAAGAACAGTCGTGGTGACGGCAATGTGACACCACAGCTGCTGCTGAGACTGCAATGTGACACCACAGCTGCTGCTGAGAAGTTGATAGCTCCTCAAAATGCTAAACAGACCTTGCACAGGACCCAGCAACTCTACCCCCAGGACATGCCCAGAGAACTGGAAACATGGTTTCCTACAAAAAACCTGTATATGAACGTTTGCATGTGAATATTCATAGAGTACTATTCATAACAGTCAAAAGGTAGACGATCCCAATGTCTAACAATGTAGGGTAAATAAATTGTAGTGTATCTAGACTAGGGACTATTATTCAGTCACAAAAGGAAATGAAGTACGGATATATACTATAACATGGATGGACCTTGAAAATGTTACGCTAAATTAAAAACCAGATATAAAGGGTTGCATATTGTATTTCATTCACATGAAATGTTTAGAACAGACGAACCCACAGAGACAGAAACAAGACTAGTGATTGCCAGAAGCTGGGGAGGAGAGATTTGAGAGAGAATGACCACTGACAAGTTTGTAGTTTCTGGGGAAAGGAAAATGTTCTGGAACTAGTGAGAGTTGCACAAATCCACCAACATGACCAAAATAACTTAACTGTAAATTTTTAAAAGTTAACTACACAAAGGTGCATCTATTATTTTAAAAATCACAGTTGAACTTGGATGTTTAAACATGTTACATACACTACTGTGAGGCTGGCTTCATTAAGCAGACAGATCAGCCCACCAAGACCTATCTCCCCACTTCACACTGGCACTGTACCTTGGGAATTTGTCAACAGCATTCTTCCCAGATCCACAACTACTAACACAGGATTCTTGAACTTGAAGTCATCAGGGAAGATCACCTGGGGGGCAGAAATGTCTAGCCGCACAGTCCACCGTTTACTTTCCTCCTGCAAAAATGAAATGACCCTCTGTTATTTGTGGCTGTGACTTTGAACTGAGGGGCTGCTCAGTGCTGTCGAGTATTCCCGAAGCCCTGCCAGGGCCACGGAGTTATGTGGTTCTCTCTGGGATTAGAGCAGAGAGTCCACGGTGAAGCCCATGAAATACCCAAGGCTTGGAGACACCACCTCGGGCCAAGGCCTGAGATGGAGAGGAAAAAACCTGTAAATTATATTGATTACTGTACTTGGATTGATGATCCACAATTTAAGATTTTGTTTCTAACTTGTAGGGCTTAATACTTCAAACCATTACAGAAAATTGAAATTCAAATAAATGTAGAAATACAAAGAAATTTTTTTTTTCTGTTAGCAGGGATCAAACTCAGGGGCACTCGACCACTGAGCCATACCCCCAGCCCTTTTTTGTATTTTATTTAGAAACAGGGTCTCACTGAGTTGCTTAGCGTCTCACTTTTGCTGAGGCTGGCATTGAACTCACAATCCTCCAGCCTCAGCCTCCCAAACCGCTGGGATTATAGGCATGCACCACCATGCCCAACTTACCAAAAACTTTTAGTTATTCACAGACATTGGTAATCATGAACTTCATGTCAAAATAACTTGAGGAAAAACATAAGTGTTGATGTTCAAAATACAAATAACACACTGATTCATGAATTGGTGAACTAGTCTTTGCAACTAAGAGCCTCAAATATATGCATATGGTAAAAGCTAATTGATACAAATGTTATCAGAAAGAATTCTTTGGTCTAAAATAACAAGAGGACACTAATTGTTATAATTTGAGTTGAAACACACAAGACACATGCAAGAAACAGGACTAATTCTCTGTCCAGTGCACCAGGACATCTGTTTTGACCATGGGCCCCCTTTCCACCAGCAGCCTGTTCACCACACAAGGGAAGCCACCTCCTTTCCAACTACTCTACCTACTGCTGCCTCTTGGCAGTGCACTGCCACAGCACGCTTTGAGAAACAAACCCTTCCTGGACTGTGGAGCTGTTTCCTGGCTCAACCTGTCCACAGCGTCCCTTTTATCAGCTGGTCACTCAGTGACCACAGATGGTGACAAAGTAATCATCATAGTCTGAGATAGAACCCAGCTTTTTACTTCTAGGGTAAGCAAAAAGGGCAGTGCTTAAGTATTCAGAGATCACAGGACAAGGTCAAGTCCTGAAAATGCTCCCAGACCCATACAGAAGAAACTAGATCTAGTTACAGTGGTTTTTTTTTTTTTTTTTTTTTAATTAAACTTTGTAAAAGACTGAGATTTTTATTTTATGCCAGCTGATAAGGACTTCTTATTTTCAGTTCACTTAATCAGTACAACTAATGTAAGCAGTCTACCTATAGTAGATAATGAACGTGTCAAGAGAAACTTGCCCAGGGCTGGTGGCTCAGTGGGACAGCACTCACCTCACATGTGCAAGGCCCTGGGTTCAGTCCCAGCACCAAAAAAAAAATAAAAAGAGAAAGAAAAACTTGTCCCTTTCCCCATCCCCAGTGTTACATGAGGCCACTTACAATGAAATCGCCCACCAGCAAGCGATCAAGGGTCTGCCGGATCTCTGCCTTTGTCTGCATCTTCAGCTTGTTGTACTGTCTGCGGGCAGCCTCAGCGACTCTCAGCTCAAGTTCAGACTGATAACCAAAACCTGCAAGATTGGAAATACACAGCACAGTCAGAATTTCCAAATGGTTGGGTGGATAAAATGCTACAATACCTGTGCCCACCAAGAATTTCCACCAAAGCTAAAATGCAATCAGTAACAAAAACAGCTCCCTAGGGCTGGGGTCGCTGCTCAGTGGCACAGCACTTGCCTCGCCCATGTGAGGCACTGGTTTCAATCCTCAGCACCACATAAAAATAAATAAAGTAAAGGTATTGTGTCCATCTACAATTTAAAAAATAAAAAACAAAACAAACAAAAAAACCAGCTCCCTGCTCTGCCATGACCTGAGTGATACAGGACAACAGGCGGGGGCTGTGGAGCGCCAGGGTGAGGAGGCAGATGAGGGAGGGTTCCTATGCTACAGAATTTCTTGAAGTATTTTCTGAAAAATACCCAATAACTATATTTCAAAATCCTTACAAAGCAAGACATAAGACATTACACGGGAAGAAAAAAATGTAATTTAGAAGGAAATATGCTGTCAATGAGAACAAAGAAGTCACTACATTTATGGCTACTGCTTACGTGAAAAATCTCAAAAATTGGGCAAAAAACTACAAGAACGTCATTGTTATAAAGGAGAGAGGGAATGTGTTTAATCATCCCTCCCTGTCAGTAAGAGGGCTCTTTCCATGCCACTGTCTCAAATCATGTTGGGAAGCAAAGGGAGGCCTAATAAATCAATGACAATATTTAGAACTTTGTCACCTAAAATGCCGCACCCAGCAGGTGAAGAAGGCTAAAGACCCTGTGATCTGGAAGGAAGTTCTTGAACATTCCTCCTCAACACTGGTCTAAAACATCATGGGCAGCCAAGGAAACTGCCATCATAATGGAATGAGAATGAAAAACTTCATGCCAAAGGGAGGCAAACAGAAGGTATGTATAGATGCCGATTTCCCTGGGAAAACAAACTGTCCAAGGACACGCATGGGTCCAATTTCTAAGACTGACCCCACCCACGCCCTCCACAGACCTCCCCAACCACCACAGGCCATGTGAACATCCAACCTTGCCCAAAGCACCAGCAGTGACAAGGAAGATGTTTTTAAAAAGTAACGTAAGATCAAACAAACAAAAAAGTTAACCTGAGGTATGAACCTTTCCCTTGTAGAAAAAGTCTGCTACTTTTTTAATAGCCTGGGGATTATATATGATGTTCAAGGGCCTTGTGCTGACATTCAGCCGCCTCTCAAAATGACTGTGCACTGGATTTCTCTCATACAGCATCTCAAAAACTGGGTCATCTGGGTCCGCAGCTATAGGAAAGAATAGAAGACAGGAAATGGAACATAGCAAAACAATCACCATATTTTAAATAGACCTGTGAGGAATTGGGGGAAGGGGATGTTTTCTAAATAATTTTCCAATCAGTTCACAATTATGCACATTTTAAAAACAGAACCTGGTCGAGGGGGGTATATCAGTGGTAGGGCAGCACTTGCCTAGCATGTGCAAGGCCCTGAGTTCCATCCCCCAGCACTGCAAAAAGGGGAAAAAAATAAATCCTATAAAAACAGAGAGCCTAATAAGGACTGACTCTTTAATTTTCCACAGGAATTGTGGAGACTGGGCTGTTGTTTTGGCTCCTGTCATGGAAACCAGGCCCTGTGGCTTGCAAGGTTGGCCTAGTTACACCCAGGTTAACAGTCCCACTGCGAGGGCTGAGGGGGCAGAGCACATGCCTAACATGTGTGAAGACCTGAGTTCAGTCCCCAGCACTGCAAAAAGAAATGAGAGGGGCTGGGGTTATAGCTCAGTGGCACAGTCCTTACTTAGCATGTGTGAGGCCCTGGGTTCGAACCTCTACATCACATTAAAAAAAATAAATACAATAAAGGTATTGTGTCCTTCTACAACTAAAAATGTTTTTTTAATATTCATTTATTTGCTTTTACAACTAAAAATATTTTAAAAAAACAAAAGAGTCCCACTGGAGAGTGTAAGAAGGCCTCCAGGCCAAACACTGACCCACATGGCAAAGCACTCTTCCCAAAATTAAGCACTCCCTCTTTTACTTCTGTTCAAAGATTACTGATCGGTAATAATGACATTTTTAAGCCTTGGTTTTAGGAACATATGACAGTTTACCAGGGTACTGATCACTTCTGTCTGCAGATGTCGTCTGGAGACCAAAAGACTGTGAGACTCTGCCAACTTCTTTTTGCTGTAAAACACACATACAAAAAGGCTTCAGCGTCAGGGTGAGAGGGGACAGTTCACTACAGGCACATATATATCTGACCCATTAGCATCACTGCCCCCAGCACAACAACCAAATCAAAACTCACTTCACACAGGATTACTGAGTACTTGCAGACTTGTTTAGGTTTCTTTTCAAACCTAATAAGACCAAGTCTGTCTGTTTTCAATGACAGTGTGCTACTTACTGGCAGTCAGCACATAAAGTGGTTGCTAAATGACACTAAACATGAATAACTTTTCCAAATGGAGAATGTTTTCCCATCCTCTCTACAACTATCCCCTTACCTCCCAAAAAGAATTATGGACAGGTTATGGTGGCTAAATATTCAGCTACCCAGGCCATACTTTTGTCAACTGAATAACATTAAATATCTCATAGTTAATAAAGTATATTATGTATAAAAAATTACACAAATATGGAAAACTTGAGGTGGCTCTCTTTTAGAGTCCTGAAAAGATGAAACTGCCTACCGATGAATGCATGAATACATGAAAATGACCGCCGGGTACGGAGGCAATTGAACACTAACCCTAAATGCAGAAAATAGCAGTGCTCATGGCATTCTCTTCCAAAACAGAGCAAACTATTCCACAGTGGCTACAATGTAGGAAGGGAGAACATGCAGTCTCACCAACATTTCTCTCTATAATATTGGAGAAATTTACCTAGCCCAGCCTATAGGTCGGAAGACACTCAAATGCTGGAATGAATCAAGTTAACATCACTCATCATTTGCCCAAAAGAGACCACAATTCACCAAACCCCACCTCCACCCCCGATGATGAGCCAGGCCACTGTGGTACATACTGGATTAGGGAAAACCAGAAGAGGAAACATGGTTCCTTCTGTAGCCAGGTCTCGGAGAAACAATCCGCCCAACCGGACTAAAAGCAAGGAAGAATTTCTTCGAGGAAGAGATTCTGCTAGAAGTTTTACATCTACAAAAGATAAATATGAGGGCTTGGGTTATGGCTCATATTTTATATTAGTGTACTAATATAAAAAACAACCCTGTTTTATCAACTTATCATCAAGTGGTAGAGCACTTATCTAGCAAGTGTGAGGCACTGGGTTTAAACCTCAGCACCACATAAAAATAAATAAAGGTATTGTATTTAAAAAAAAAAAAAGATAAATATGAGCTGACATCATGCTGCGATAGCCTAACATGTTTCCAAAAATGTTAGATATATTACAAAGTACTATTAGATACCATGAGCTATTTGTCCATGAAATTAGAACCAAGGGAAAAAAAAAAAAAAAAAAAAAAAAAAAAAAAGCTCTACCTATGTATCTATAAATACACAAGAACTGTTACAAGTTTCCCAGCAGAACAAATTTTAAACTGAGTCTCTATAATTAAGTTCAAGCAATCTGCTAGTTCACACTAAGTGTATGACAGTTCAGCTCTCCAGATCATGAAGTCAAACAAACTGTGATCTATTTATTTATTTTTTTCACCCTTCATAAACTACTGAGGCATCTCAGATAACTACTATTTCATGAACTGAAAAATTATTGTCAGATGTCCAAACCAAAATCAGAAAAAACAGTCAAATAAAACTGGTTCTTATTACTCAGATTCTACATGTACACATTTCATCTACTCCTGCAAATACACTTGTAACCCCATCAATACCCATGGCACTTTCTTGATCATTCAGACACAGAGCAGCAGAAAGTCTGAGTCACCCAATGTGCACGTCAGGAGCTGAGTTCAAACATGACAGAGCTCTGCCTCCCCGTGTTAGTTCTCACAGGTGAACAAGTGTCCTTTACCTGGTCTATTTAGAGGCGCATTTTCCACATTTTTTGTGTGCTTTGTTTTCAGGATTTTGTCATTTACAATGGCCAAGTGGGGCTAGGAATGAGGCTCAGGAGTGGAGTGCTTGCCTAACAGGCACAAGGTCCTCAGTTCCATCCCCAGGGTGGTGCTGAAGTGCTGCTAGCACATTCCTAAGCCCCCCTGAGGTTGGCGTGCACTTTACAGAGAAAAGACATACTTCAGATCAGCTTCATCTGCCATTGGCGGTAGAGCTGCAGGTCACGAACTCAAAGTTACTGAATCAACAGATATATATTAAATAACACGTTTTTAAACACAAACTCACCTTTGGGAAATTAAAAAAAAAAAAAAAAAAAAACAAGGGTATGTACCTATCAGCTGACAAATGCCATGATCAGAGGCTGGCAGGAACCTAACCTGTATGTCCCCAAGAGGCGATGGCTCAGTCAGTGTGTGGCAACATTCTTGCTCATAACTACCTCAAATGAAGAGAATCAGCTGGACACTAGCCCCCCCAGAGAGGCAGCGGCTGGTTCTTTGGGGCAGTACCTGAAAACTCGAGCTGCATGAACGCGCTCTCATCCATCTGAGGAGCCCCCTGCTCCTCGTGCAGTAGGGTCACTGTGCCCCGCTGCAACTGCAGGTTCAGTTTAGCAAAGACGTGGTCTCGCTTTGTATACGTGTTCATGCACGAGGCATCTGCAGTGGGGTCGAAAAACTCCTCGGTGCCTACAGGGTAAGGGAGAACAGTGAGAGAGAGCACGGGAGAACAACCGTACAGCTGGGCACATGGTCACAGTGATGATGCCTCTACAGTTTCCCTTTTTTAAAGAACAGATGACTGTTTAGTGTGCTAATACAAAAATGACCCTGTTTCATCAACTTACCATTGCAACTGGGAGCAGAGGACTCACCACATAAGGCCATCCATGAATGGTCTGTGTCTGGGTTTTGCAGGACAGTGGCCACTTAACCACATGTAGCTAATGGGGCTAGTGCAATTAAGAAATTGGATTTTTATACAAATGGCCAAAAAATATGAAAAATCCTCACCATCATTAGCAATTAGGGAAATGCAAATCAAAAACCACACTGAGGGGGCTGGGGATGTGGCTCAGCGGTAGAGCGCTCACCTAGCACATGCGTGGCCCCGGGTTCGATCCTCAGCACCACATACAAATAAACGCATCGTGTGCAACTAAAGCAAATAAATAAATATTTAAAAAAAAAAAAAAACTACACTGAGGGGGCTGGGTTTGTGGCTCAGTGGTAGAGCGCTTGCCTAGCATGTGTGAGGCACTAGTTCGATCCCTGACACCACATAAAAATAAACAAATAAAATAAAGGTATTGTGTCCATCTACCAGAAAAAAAAAACTACATGGAGATTTCATCTCATACCAGTCAGAATGGCAGTCATCAAGAATACAAACAAGGGCCTGGGGTTGTGGCTCAGTGGTAGAGCGCTCGCCTAGCATGTGCGCGGCCCGGGTTCGATCCTCAGCACCACGTAAAACATAAATGCATTGCATTGTGTACAACTAAAGCAAATAAATAAATATTAAAAAAAAAAAAAAGAATACAAACAATAGGGGCTGGGGCTCAGCGGTAGAGCACTTGTCTTGCATGTGTGACGCACTGGGTTCCATCCTCAGCACCACATAAATAAAACAAAGGTATTGTGTCCACCTACAACTAAAAAAACATTTAAAATAAATAATACAAACAATAACAAATGCTGAAGAGGATGTGGACAAGAAGGAACAACTTTACACTGTTGATACGACTGTAAATCAGCACAACCACTGTGGAAATTAGTATGGAGGCTCCTCAAAAGACTAGGCATGGGGGCTGGGGTTGGGGCTCAGTGGTGGAGCACTTGCCTGGCATGTGTGAGGCACTGGGTTCAATTCTCAGCACACATATAACTAAAAGTACATAGACAACTAAAAAAATACTTTAAAAAGACTAGGCATGGAACCACTATATGATCCAGCTATTCCACTCCTCAGTATTTATCCTGAAGAACAGAAGTCATCATACCACAGTGATACATGCACACCCAAGTTTATAGTAGTGCAATTCATAATAGCCGAACTATGCAACCAGCTTAGGTATCCATCAATGGATGAACAGATAAAGAAATGTGATATATATACACACACACACACCATGGAGTTTTATTCAGCCATAAAAAAATAAAATTATGTCATTTTCAGGAAAATGGATGAAACTAGAGACCATTATGTTAAGTGAAATAAGTCAAACTCAGAAGGTCAAGGGTCTTGTGTTTTTTTTCTCACCTGTGGAAGCTGGAGAGGAAGAAAAAAGAAAGGTGGGAGTGGATCTCATAAAAATCCAAAGGAGACCAGTAAAGGAAAGGGACCAAAGGTTGAGAAACAGGAAGGGACAGGGAAAGGGCTGGGAAATGATACTGGCCAAATGATATTGTTATATTGTGTGCATGTACAAATATGAGACAACAAATTCCACCATTATGTATAACTATAATGCACCAATAAGAAAAAACGTGGAGAAAAAATAAAAAACAAAGAAACTGGATTTTTAGCCAGACACGGTGATACACGCCTGTAATTCCAGCAGCCCAGGAGGCAAAGGCAGGGCAGGAAGGCCACAAATTCAAGGCCAAACTTAGCAACTTAGCAAGACCCTGTCTCAAAAAAAGAGGGGGTAGAAGGTGGGGATATGGTTCAATAGTTAAGGGACAGTGTGTTCAATCCCCAGTGCCAAAATAAAAAAAAGAAATGATTATTTATAGCAGCCCAGCAAATTGGCACATGCCTATAATCCCAGAAACCTGGAAAGCTGAGGCAGGATGATCACGCGTTCAAGTCAAGGCTAGACTCAGCAACTTAGCAAAGCCCTCAGCAACTTAGTGAGGTCCTAAGCAACACAGTGAGACACTGTTTCAAAATAAAAATAAGGGCTGGGGTTGTGGCTCAGCGGTAGAGCGCTCACCTAGCACATGCACGGCCTGGGTTCGATCCTTGGCACCATGTAAAAATAAATGCCTTGTGTACAATTAAAATCAAATAAATAAATATTTTAAAAAATAAATAAAAATAAAAAGAGCCAGGTGTGGTGGCACACGCCTGTAATCCTAGCGGCTCAGGAGGCTGAGATAGGAGGATCCTGAGTACAAAGCTAGCCTCAGGAACACGAGGTGCTAAGCAACTCAGTGAGACCCTGTCTCTAAATAAAATACAAAACAGGGCTGGGATGTGGCTCAGTAGTCAAGTGCCCCTGAGTTCAATCCCTGGTAAAAAATAAATAAATAAATAATACTATAAAATAAAAAAGGACTGGGGATATAGCTCAGTGGTAAAGTGTCTGGTTTCAATCCCCAGCACTATAAGAAAAATAAATAAGTAAGTAAACAAGCAAAAATAAAAATAATTTTTAAAAAGGGTGGTGATGTGTTCCATGTTACAGCGCCCCTAGGATCAATCCCCAGTACTGCAAAAAAGAAACATTGGATTTTTACTTATATTTAACTTTAACTTAAATAGTCATTAGTAGCTATGGCTCCCAGACTGGATAGCAAGGTCTAAAGAGCACTCTGGACTGCTAGTAGAGCTTTGGAGTTTTAAAAATTTGTGAACATGCTCAAATTTAGTTTTTTGACAAAAGCTGCTGCTCAGATCTATTCAAAACTGTGCCAATATTCTTACTCAGCATGAAGCAGCAATGGAGTCTCTCCCAAAAAATGTATTCTCTCTGCCTCTATGAACATGAAATAGATGGTTTTCCAAATGTCTCCTTTGGTTAAATTTGAAAATAACCAAGGGCCACTGCACAAATAATGAACCCTTTCACTACGGCCAGGGGCAAGATCAGGCCACCTCCAAGCATACCCAGGATCTCCTCAGGGTTCCACTGCTCCTGCTGCTCTGCTGGCAGGCCTTCCACCGCTCTCCCTTCAGGGATCTGCTGCCCATACCAGCCACCCCAACCAGGAAACCAGGACTGAAGGTACTGCAGCATCCTACTGCCTCCGCTGGCATCCGGGTCCCCAGGAGAGTTTCCTGGGGAATCAAACTGAGGCTCTCGGAGACTCTGTAGAAATCACAAAGCAGCACCTGTGAGTCCCCGAGACAGACACAAGCTGTGATGTGCCACTGTTCACCATCTGTCCCAGACAGAACAAGTGCACATCAAAACTGAAGCACTCAGAGTGTACTGGCTGGGCTGGGGCTCTGTTGCAGAGCACTTGTCTAGAACGCCTAAGGCACTAGGTTTGATCCTCAGCACCACATAAAAATAAATTAATTAAATAAAGGTATTGTAGCCGGGCGCGGTGGCGCACGCCTGTAATCCCAGCACTTTGGGAGTCTGAGGCAGGAGGATCGCGAGTTCAAAGCCAGCCTCAGCAGTGGCGAGGCACTTAGCAACTCAGTGAGACACTGTCTCTAAATAAAATACAAAAAAGGGCTGGGGATGTGACCCAGAGGACAAGTGCCCCTGAGTTCAATCCCTGGTACCACAAAAAAATAAATAAACAAAAAAAAATAAATAAATAAAGGTATTGTGCTCAACTACAACTAAAAAATAAATGTAAAAAAAATAATAAAGGTATTATGTCCATCTACAACTAAAAATATATTTAAAAAAAAAAAGAGCGAGAAAGAGAGAGAGAGAGAGAGAGAGAGAGAGAGAGAGTACTGGCTCTGAACACACCTTCCAGCACAGCATGTCTTACCTCCGCTAGTTCTTCTCTTGCTTATAAAATCGATCATGAACAAGCTCACGCAGAATCCTCAGTTCCTCGAAGCTCTGTTCCTCCTCTATCCGGCACATTTCCTCCTGTGTGAGTGAAAGCAAAAACAAAAAACAGACACTGTAGCTCTGGAGAAATTGGACACCTTCACAAACCACTACAAGTGCCTCAAAGAAATCCATGAGCTGGGCTGGGGTTGTGGCTCAGCGGCAGAGCACTCGCCTACTACGTGCGCGGCCCGGGTTCAATCCTCAGCACCACGTAAAAATAAAGGCATTGTGCACAACTAAAACAAATAAAAATATTAAAAAGAAAAAAAAAAAAAAAATCCATGAGCTGCAATGTGTGCACTGAAGGCCAAGAAACGAGACAAGCAGCTGGTTCGGTGTTACCTCTATTTATGGGTTCAACAGATTTCCCCCATGATCCACAGATTCCCCTTGTTCTCAAATACTCCACTAACAAGTTTCACAGCTCCTGGGGCTGATGGCAGTAGAGAGGACACAAACAACAGTCCTTGGTTTCCAGAGGGTCACTACAGCACATTCCCTGCCAAATACCCTGCCCTGATGCGGTGATGAAGCACTGCACACAGGAATGCACGGGCACCAGCTGCTAAAGGTTTCATGTGGTCTATTAGCAAGGACATGGTCATTGTAACTTGTCACATATGAGTTAGCAAAGAGATAGACAGGGCAGCCAACTGCATGCCAAGTTAAAAAAGCAGAATGAGCTATCCTAAACTGTTTCTTCTACCCCACCATTGAGGAGATATATGTGTTTCAACCTGCCCACCTCAGTGGTAATTTAGATTTTTCTCTCCCTCCATGTTTTTGCCATGCCTTTGAGAAAACATTCAAAACAAAATGTCCGGTTTATCCCATCTGTTCACAAGTTTCCCATGTTAAAAGCCATGTCTGACACTGATGAAGAAAATATCAACCACGTAAGGGGCTGTGACCTCATGGTGCTGACAGGAGGGGTGAGAAGGGAAAGGGATATTCCTTTTTTGCTTGGAAGAATTCTCTAAAGAAATGCTTAGTTCAGAGACAATACCTGAGTTAAATATTGGAAAGGGTCTAAATTCATACTACAAAAACTCACGTTCACATAAGCAAAACGATTCAAGGAACAAAGCAATTCCACTGCCTTCTCCTAAGAGGTGACAGGCAGAGGGACCACGGAGGGGAGTGGGGGGGCCCCCTGCCAGTATTCCAGCAGGGGAGGTTCTGGGGTCTCAAGCCCACCAGTAATTCAAATGTGAACCTGCCTTCACCACTTATGGCCCCCCATTCTGCCTCACCTCCACCACTAAAAACACTCAAGGCAATCAAGCCACTGGGATTATGGAAAATGTAGGCCAAGTCCACAGGGATTAGTTTGAGAGGAAAAGAATTAGGCCTCGGATCAGGCTTTGAAGAGATGCAGGTGACCACATAAAAGGCTCTCTGAGGGGCTGGGGTTGTGGCTCAGCGGTAGAGCGCTCGCCTAGCACGTGCGCGGCCCGGGTTCAATTCTCAGCACCACAAAATAAAGGCATTGTGTACAACTAAAACGAATTAAAAAAAAAAAAAAAAAAAAAAAAAAAAGGCTCTCTCAGTCCTCACAGAGAGCTGGAGGAGGATGGGAGTGGGCACAAAGGCCTGGCAGGACTGTGGCCATCTCTTCCTCCTCCTACCCCTGGCTATCCTCAGGCAGCAGAGAGTGGGGGTACATCTGGCCAAGGCGAGGCTGGAGGCTTCCAGAAACTTCTCACTCTATTAAAACTCACTCTGCTCTGTGAAATGACGCCCCCTGGCAATGGACTTTTTATTTCCTCGCAGATCCCACTTCCTTAGGCCTTCAAGAGAAGGTGCTTATCCTCTCAATGAAAAGAAGAAACACAAGGCAACAGTCCACTCACCTTGTCTTCTGCAGACAGTAGGCCTCCTTTTAACTTGCTGAAATATTTGTCAGTGTAAAACACAGCATCATGGGCACGGTGCAACAGGAAGTCCCAGGTACAGCGTTTCCTCTGCTCTCTGATCTCATACAAGTTAGCATTCAGAGCAAAATACCACCACTCTCGGCAGCTGCAACAGCCCATGACAATGTATCACTTCTCACACTAAAAAGCAATTACAATGCTACCGTCCAGGATAGTTCACATACTACTATTCCTCTCCTGAGACCTTTTTTCTCTTCTCAGCCAGCAGTTTATGTCTCAGACTTATTTGAATATTAAGTTAAATCCAGTATGTTGGGAAAGTAAATCTGCTGCCAATGAACAGATAAAACCTGGTGTTCAACTGGTTGACAATTCCCAGAGTCAATCCCCTCCACGAAGAGAAAGCCAAGCAATAACCGTGCAGCAAACACATCCCAAGGTAATTGACGAGGATGAATCAACAACAGATATATATTTAAATAAGATTTGATATATATGCTCAGATTTAAAAACTGAATTTCTATGAAAATATGTGGAAATACAGTTTTTATATATCGAGTTTATTGCTGCAACAAGAAGAGGGTTTATTTTTGTTAAGGAAGTTAAAAAGTACAATAAAATATACAAAAATGACCAAATAGCCTAGGAGAAAAGACAAAGAAAAGTAGGTTCAAAGAATATTGCAGAGGGCTGGGATTGTGGCTCAGCGGTAGAGCGCTCGCTTAGCACGTGCGCAGCCTGGGTTCGATCCTCAGCACCACGTACAAATAAACGCATCGTGCACAACTAAAGCAAATAAATAAATATTTTTTTAAAAAAAAAGAATATTGCAGAGTATTTACTGCCCACCAGATCCTATCAGAGCAACGTGAGCTACTTGCTAAAGGAGATTGAGATCTTCTGACTTTCACTACACTTAACCTAAGAGTAAACTAATTGAATAAATATATAATAAGAATATCAACAATGATAACAGGAATGGCATTTTTTAAAAATATTTATTCATTTGCTTTAGTTGCACACAATGCGTTTATTTGTACGTCGTGGTGCTGAGGATCAAACCCGGGCCACACACGTGCTAGGAGAGTGCTCTACCGCTGAGCCACAATCCCAGCCCAACAGGAATGGCATTTTAAGGTCCAGAAAAGCACATCATACTTTATCTCCAACCACCTGTAAAGGCCTGTGAGGCATGTTTCTAGTCTAGGAATAAAAAAAAAAATGTGCTGTAAAAATACATTTTACACACAACACCCACCAGCCTTACCTCTTGGACACAGCCACTTTGGGTTTCCACTTTCGGAACTTCACCTGCCTCTCCTTCCGCTCCAGCTCCTTGAGAAAGCCCATGATTTGCCGGTACTGCAGCTTTTCATTAGAGATGAAGAGATACTCAGTTAGAACAGATGTGGTTCTTTTACTCAGTTAAGACCTACATCTAACAAGAACGTTCACATTAGTCAATCCACTGAATTGAAATCCAGTGAAACTGAAAGGCCAAAACATGGGCATCAAGGGACTCGTCTCCCTCAACACTGACAATTCCATATTTATGTTCACTTCATCTCTTGTAGACTCTGCTCAGCACTTAAAAATCAAATCAAAACTAACCTGAGATGGACCCGACTGCTGTTATAATTTGAATATGAGGTGTCCCCCAAAAACTCCTGTATCAACACAGGAATATTCAGAGGTGAAATTGAGATTATGAGAGCTACAACCTAATCAGTCCATCCTAGTTTAAATGGACTGACTGGATGGTAACTGTAGGCAGGTGGGTGTGGCTAGAGTATGTGGGACACTGGGAGCTGCCCTGGAGGGGTGCACCCTCTGTGACCCACTCCCCGCTCTGGTTCCCAACATACTTGAAAGGAGCAGTGGTCCTCTACCACTCCCTTCCACCATGACATTCTGCCTTACCTTGGACCCAGAGCAAGGGAGTCAGCTGATCAAGGACTGAACCTCTAAAACCATGGGCCTAAAATAAACCTTTCCTCCTCCAAGTTGTTCTTGTAAGGTATTTGAGTTACAGCAACAAAAGCCTAACACGACCATATGATAGAAAGTGGGGTTTGTACCTAACACAACTTAGCTCTGAAGGGAAAAAGCTGCATAGCACGCTCTTTCCTACTGCGGATACCATCAAGTACTGTTAACATTCCTCCTTCGCCCCCAGTTACAGTCTGGCGGGGAGTCCAAGCTTCTGGGAAGAAGGAGTATACCTGAGACAGCTTCAAGGGAATGGTTTCTAGCTGAATGTCACATTCAATTCGGGGACTGTGCCGGGACCTCAGAGGCTCCTTGGAGCAGTTTCTCTTCAAGAGGGCCGAGGCACACACAGGCTCCAGGACGTAGTGGTGACTGCGACTCTCCATGCTCCTGGCCATGGCCTCCTGTGTGTCACAAAAACATCTGCTGTGCTCAGACTGCCATCCTTCTGGTCGCCACTTGTATAATGCTGGGGCTTTACCACGAGACCACAACTTGGGCTGAGTCATAACAATGAGTGTTATCTCATCCACAGTTATATTACATGAGACTCCAAAAACAGCATAAAATTGCTCTGTAATATTTTTAAATGTTATTTCTATGTCTTCATAGGTAATATATTCACATGGTTTAAAATTTAAAAGGCAAAAGAAAGATGAAATGTCTCTCTCCTACTCTCATCCCCAGCCACCCACTTACCCTCAGAGGTCATTAATGATGCCTAACAGCTGCTTCTGTCCCCCACTGGAGGCTGCACACACTCAGGTAAATCAACAATGCTGTTTTTTTTATTTTTCTTTGGTACTGGGGATTGAACTCAGGGGTGTTTTTCTACCAAATCAGTCTCAGTCCTTTTTATTTTTTATCTCAAGGCAGGGCCTCGCTAAGTTGCTGAGGCTGGCCTCAAACTTGCTGTCCTCTTGCCTCAGCCTCCCAAGCCACTGGGATTAACACATGAGCACCACCACACCTGGCTACAATGTTGTTTTCTTACACAAATGCTTAGCTGTTTTGCCTTGATTTTTTGAAGTTTTAACAGTATGTATTAGAGACTAACATATTTATCATAAAGATCTTTGTTTTTAATAGTTGTACAATGTTCTACCATAAGAATTCAATCCTTATATAATCAAATTAGCAAAACCAAAACAATTATGTACAATAGCCTACAAGTCAAGACAACTCTGGGGGTGGGGGGACAAGTGAGTCATTTTCCTCCATGTCACTTAAACCACCCATAATTTCTTTACAAAAAGATTAAGTCCTTTTATCCTTCACAACGAGTAATACTTCATATCCCACGATTCTAAGTATATCTTAAAACAATGCCACTAAAGGTGGCGTTTCAACATAAAACCCAATAAGAGCTCCTCCTTGAGAATCAGAACTGGTGCTCTATTTATTTAAAATCTGGACACCCAGTGCGTGGTGACTGAGAAAATGAATAACCACGGCACGTTACCTGCAAACAGCGGGACACCGTGCAGCAGTAAGAAGCGATGAACTAGCAATACGAACACACCTTAAAAATATAACTTCAGAGCCGGGCGCGGTGGCGCACGCCTGTAATCCCAGCACTTTGGGAGCTGAGGCAGGAGGATCGTGAGTTCAAAGCCAGCCTCAGCAATGGCGAGGCACTTAGCAACTCAGTGAGACCCTGTCTCTAATAAAAATACAAAAAAGGGCTGGGGATGTGGCCCAGTGGTTGAGTGCCCCTGAGTTCAATCCCCGGTACCAAAAAAAAAAAAAAAATATATAACTTCAGGGGCTGGGATTGTGGCTCAGCGGTAGAGCGCTCGCCTAGCATGTGCGTGGCCCGGGTTCGATCCTCAGCACCAAGTAAAAATAAATGCACTGTGTACAACTAAAGCAAATCAATAAATCTTTTTTAAAAAATTATATATATATATATATAACTTCAAGTGGGGGAAAAAGGCACACCTATGGCACTCTGCTGTAAGTTTCAAACACACACAACAACTGTACATTGTTCAGAGTCACAGACATCAAGTCCCTCAGGCAAAGACCGCAGGAGGCGACAACCTGTGTGGCAGGATCCTGGGCCACCCTCCTTCAGGGCCAGGTTCCGAAAAAGCCCTGTGCCAGGAACCTACCTGCAACTCCACCTGAGGCAGATCCCCCAATAAAGTGCAATCGACATCCCAGTAGATGCCGAACTCTGCCACATCTAACTGCTTTTTCCGCATTAGTTTCTGCACCTGAGGGAAGAAACAGATGACTGTCTTTATTCCTGAATTATTCCTTCACTCGACAACATGTGGGAACATCACGCACCAGGCCTTCTGCAAGGCACTGGGGACACCAAACTAAATTAAAATATGGTTTTTCTCTCGAAGAGTTCAAAATCTAGCTGGTTGAGGATAGAAACATACAAACAAATAATTTTAATTACACAGAAGCAGAGAAAAAATATTTAAGATGCTACAAGCGAGGCTGAGGTTGTGACTCAGTGGCAGAGGGCTTGCCTAGCATGTGTGAGGCACTGGGTTCAATCCTCAGCACCATATATAAATAAATAAATAACAAAGGTACATTAACAACTAAAAAATATTTTTAAAAAAAGACACTACAAGTAAACAAAAAGGTCACTGTACAGATAAGTATCAAAATACATATAAGTTTGTCCAGGCACAGTGATGCACACCTGTAATCCCAGCAACTCAGAAGGCTAAGGCAGGAGGATTGCAAGTTTGAGGCCAGCCTCAGCAGCTTAGTGGGGCCCTAAGGAACTCTGGGAGACCCTGTCTCAAAGTAAAGAACAAAAACATGCTGGTGATGTGGCTCCATGTTTGAGGACCCCTGGGTTCAATCCCCAGCACCAAAAAATAAATAGATTTTTCACAAATGGTTGCATAGGAGGAAAGACAGAACCCACACAAAAGCTGGGATGCTCTCGGAGGATAGTGAACATACCTGTGTGACTGAACTCTGGGTGGAACAGGGGCAGAACTGGTCTGGTGTAGGAATACACATTTGAAGTAGGGGGTCAAGAGAAGGGAAAAGTAGCCTGGAATGTTCCTAAGGATACTGGGTTGGTCAGTGTCCTCCCCACAAGAAGAATCAGGTCCACCCAGAAGCTGCGAATGTGACCTTATTTGAAAATAGGGTCTTTGTAGTTACAACGAGATCATGCTAGATGACTGTAGGTCCTGATTTAATGGGTGGTGTCCTTATAAAAAGAAAAAAAAAAGACACGGGGGAGAAGGCAGGCAAGAGAGGCAGAGATCCAAGTGAGGCATCGACAGGCCAAGGAGTGCCAGGAACCCTCAGACACAAGGACAGAGGCATGGGACAGCCTCCCTCAGGGCCTACAAAAGGAACCAATGATGCAGACCCCTTGATTTCCAATGTCTGGGCTCCAGAACTAGGAATAAACTTCTGCGTTCTAAGCCATCGGTTTTCGGCGGTATATTACAGCAGCCCTTGGAAACAAAACCACTAGGAAAGGAGTTAAGCCACATGAGGGAGTTCGGGCTTCACACTCTAAGTGACATAGAGCCTCTGAAGGTTTTGACATAGGCAAGTACCTGGCAGCACAGAGCAGGGCTCCCCCTGGTAAAGTGGAATAAACAAGTCATGAGTGAGTCAAGATGATGAGCAAGACCACGGGAGAAAGTCCATTTTAGAAACACCTGGCTTCTCTGAGCTCCCCACTCCCAGCCCCAAGCAGCCACAGCCATCGTCCCTGCGCTGCTCAAGTCTCATGTTTCTCTGCGTGCACAGCAATGTGGGAGAGGCTGGGAAGTTGTAGTGTGAAAAGAGCCTGAAGGTCACAGAATAGGACATCTCATCAGCCCGGGAGAGGGCTGACAGGATCCAGGACGATGGTCACATAGGATGGGGAGGAAGGGCCACATTTTACGGGGAAAATCAGCAGGACACTGTGACCAAGAGGATGTGGAAATAGAAAAATAATGAGTGGAAGGACGAGCACAGGCTTTGGGGGTTAGTGCAGGGGTAAAGGCGTGCTGCACAGCGGGAGGCCAACCCTTTCCACAGGGCCACACAGGCCCTGCAGCCACATGGTCTCTACTGCAGCTACTGTTTTGTGGCTGCCCAACAAGGGCAGCCCTGACAACACTGACAAGTGTGGCTGGGATGCAGTAAGCCTTCACTCACAAAACAGGCCAGTGGGGGCCAATCTGGCCACAAGCCATCCTTTGCTGACCCCTGCCCTAGAGCTGGACTACCTGGCCCCATTGCAGCTCTCTGCTTTGTCCTCGGTCACTGATCAGAGGATAACAGTGGTGGTAAAAACTGAGAATTAAATGAGTTAATCATGTAAAGTGCTAAGAACAGTACCTAGTACATAAAAAGACTCAAAAGCTATTAGTTGATATTTGTTTTGTTGAATAAAAATGTCAGGAGGCCACTGCTTGGGCTAGGCTCCTGCACTAGGCCCCACAGACCAGACTATCAAAATGGAGTCACCCACGCTAAAGTTACAACCAATTGAAACTAAGCTGTTTATCTGACCTTCCGTAAAAGAAGGTCAAATGAGAGACAACAGCCAAATTTCCCAGGCAGGACAGTTTCAATGCATATGACAATGAGTTTCTTCTGGCTTGTCCTTACATTCTCTAATCATGACAATTAGTACCCTAATCTGATGCCAACAAATCAGTTACTTTTCCCATTGTTCATTCTGTCCCTGCCTTATAAGTAAAGCAACTATGAAATGAACAATCGACTTATTGTTCCTATCTGATTTCCTCAGCCCTTCTCAAACACCAGCCCCTCTGCACAGCCCATAACACTGACTCTCCTCTCCAGTTGAAGGGTTGCCCAATTCTAGAATAGAAAATAAAGCCAATTAAGGGAGGGAACAAGGGGGGAGGGAGAGGGAGAAAAGGAAAAAGAAAAGAAAAGGTGTTTGAATGAGATGGATATCATTTTCCTAAATGCATGATTGAAGACCTGAATTGTATGAATATACTCTGTATACAAACAATTGTATGTAAAAAGATGCTAAATACATGCACTATGAGTTGTACATATTAAAAATTATAAAAAAAAAAAAAAAAAAAAGATCTTCAAGTTGTTGTACCGGGAGCCTGTAATCCCAGCACTCGGGAGACTGAGGCAGGAGGATCACGAGTTCAAAGCCAGCCTCAGCAATGGCGAGGCACTTAGCAACTCAGTGAGACCCTGTCTCTAATAAAAATACAAAAAAGGGCTGGAGGGGCTGGGGTTGTGGCTCAGCAGTAGAGCGCTTGCCTAGCACGTGCGCGGCCCGGGTTTGATCCTCAGCACCACATTAAAAAAAATAAAAATAAAGACATTGTGTACAACTATAACAAATAACTAAATATTAAAAAAAAAAAAAAAAAAAAAGGGCTGGGGATGTGGTCCAGTGCCCCTGAATTCAATCCCTAGTACCAAAAAAAGATCTTTAAGTTGTTGCAATTTTGTTCTTTGACAGATCTAACTTTCAACAGCATGTTAATAAAGGGATAAAGGGGAGGGGGCTGGGGTTGTGGCTCAATGGTAGAGCGCTTGCCTAGCATGTGTGAGGCACTGGGTTCAATTCTCAGCACCGGATGCCAAAAAATAAAAAAAAATAAAGATCCATCAACAACTAATAAAAATATTCAAAAAAAAAAAAAAAAAAGAAGAAAAAGAAAGAAAGAGGAAAAGTGGGGTCTTTTTGGGGGGGAGGGGCTGACAGACAATGTAATGGGATTGCCTTGTCCATGACTAGCTGTGGTATAAAATGAAATACATTTGGTCTTTGTCCCCAGTTCCTAGCACACAGCTCCTAAAACATTTGGAAGCTCCAAAGTGATAGGATTATCTTTTGTTATTCATAATGAATCACTTCTTATCACACTTGAGTTTTACTGGTGGGTGACTCAGGGTGTTACCTCTAGACAGCCTCAGGACAAGCCAGTCACCAGAAGGACCAGGTGATTCAAAGAGTGGGAATTTCACCCTAATCCCCACTAACCTCTGGGTGGTGGGACAGAGATTAAGCTCTATAAAAAATTTTAAATATGAGGCGTGCTGGGCTCGGTGGCGAACGCCTGTAATCCCAGTACTTTGGGAGGCTGAGGCAGGAGGATCGGGAGTTCAAAGCCAGCCTCAGCAATGGCGAGGCACTTAGTAACTCAGTGAGACCCTGTCTCTAAATAAAATACAAAAAAGGGCTGGGGATGTGACCCAGTGGTCAAGTGCCCCTGAGTTCAATCCCCAGTACAAAAATATATATATATATATGAGGCGTGGTGGTACACACCTGTAATCCCACCTACTTTGGAGACTAAGGCAGGAGAAAAGCAAGTTCAAGACCAGCCTGGGCAATTTGGCAAAACCCTATCTCAAAATAAAAAGGGCTGGGAATTAGAGCATTTGCCTGGCATGTGGGAGGCTTTGGGTTCCCCTGGCACTGCAAAAAAAAAAAAAAAAAGAAAAAAAAAAGAAAAAATGAACATGAGATTTGATGAGCTTTTAGACTACTGAACCCTAGAGGGTAAACCTCAGCCCCTCTTCATGCAGCTGTTCTCCTGCGTCCTTTATTCTATCTTTTATAATAAATTGGTAGTGCTTTCCTGAGTCCGGTGAACCTCCCTGGCAAAGTATAAAACCAGACCTGATGATAGGTCACAGAAACTGTGGCTTTATGGCTGTTGGTCAGAAGCACAGGTCACAACCTGAAACTTACAACTGGCATCTGATGTGGGGTCCAGCTGGTGGCCTGAGCCTTCACCTGTGGGGCCTGAACCAACTTTGGTTGGTGCCAGAACTGAATTCAATTATAAGACCTCTATTTGCCCTCTGCTGGGGAACTGCCTGGTGGGGCAGGGCGGACTCCCACATACCTGGTGTCAAAGGGCAATAACAGTCAAGTTACACAATCAGCCTAGGTGTCCACAGACAGGTGAATGGATAAAGAAAATATGGAATATATACACAATGGATTTTGTTAAGGTATAGAGGAAAATGAAATTATGTCATTTCCAGAAAAAAGGATAAAACTGGAAAGCATCATGTTAATCAAAATAAGTCAGACTCAGAAATACACTTATCATATTTTCTGTGGAAAAGCTAGCAAGGCGAAAAAAGGAAAATGGACATCATGAAAGTAGAAGGGAGACTAGCAGGGTAGAGAGGAAAGAGGGTGGGTAAGGGAGGAACTAAGGAGTGAAACTATATTGCATCCAAGAACTCAGTGCCACATGAATCCTACCATTCTGCTTATGTTGTACCAAAAAAAAAAAAAAAAAAAAAAAAAAAAAGTACAGTGTAAAAATAGAGAAACTGGGGGCTGGGGTTGTGGCTCAGTGGTAGAGCACTTGCCTCAAACTTGTCAGGCACTGGGTTCAATCCTCAGCACCACATAATAATAATAAAATAAAGGTATTATGTCCATCTACAACTAAAAAATAAAATTAAATTTAAAAAATAGAGAAACTGGGCTGGGGTTGTGGCTCAGTGGTAGAGCACTCTCCTAGCACGTGCACGGACCAGAGTTTGATCCTCAGCACCACGTAAACATAAATGCATTGCATTGTGTAAAACTAAAGCAAATAAATAACTATTAAAAAAAAAAGAAAAGAAAGAAAGAAATGGTATTAAAAAAAAAAAAAAAAAAAAACAGAGAAACTGTGTCTTATCGACAAGCCTAAAACACTCAGAGGCATGGACATGAAGGTCAGAAGAGATGCAGAGAATGGAGTTCAGGGTGTGCTTTCCACATCCACTGGCAAAAATTCATAGGGAGCAGCTGAAACTATGAAACACAATGAGTGAGAAAAAACAGATGAAGTCCTTCCCGCCCCTCAGTTTCTTGTGTATAAAGTGAAAGTGATACAACCCAAGTAGAACACCAATTGTCGCCCTGTCTCAGCAGACTAGGTTTGTTGTCCACAGATAGGAGACAGGCATGCCTACCAAGGAACGCAGTAGCAAAGAATGCAGCCTCATTCCCCACCACTGCAGGACAAAAGGCAGAAGAGCCCCAAGTCCCCTAGAACACTGCTCTCCTCCCAGTGTGGAGTCACATTTCATACTCACAGGCTCATTCACAGCATTTTGCATGGATACATTCTTAATGCAGATGCCAAACGCAAAGGGGTGGGAAGGATTGGTGATGCCATCTTCAAAGCGTAAATGGACATCTTGAATTTTCAACTACAACGGGGAGAATAAGAAAAAAAACATTTAGGTAACTGCTGCAGATGGAATTCTATAGGTAGAGGACAAATTGCCCTTGAGCCACTCAGGTACATCACAGCAGGCATTTTACACAAACATAACACACAGATCCTCTATTCTGTAAATTCCTAGAAATTAGAATTATCAGCTGCACCTGAATGACATTTCTTTGTGACTAGTGTCATCTCAACAAAAAAAACTACAATATTACCAGACATGGAGGCACATGCCTGTAATCCCAGCACTTGGGAGGCTGAGGCAGGAGGATCATGAGTTCAAAGCCAGCCTCAGCAATGGCGAGGCACTTAGCAACTCAGTGAGACCCTATCTCTAATAAAATATAAAAAAGGGCTGGGGATGTGGCCCACTGGTCGAGTGCCCCTGAATTCAATCCCTGGTACCAAAGAAAAAACAAAAAAAAGGCTGGGATGGGCTGGGAATATAGCTCAGTTGGCAGAGTGCTTGCCTTGCACACTGGGTTCAATCCCCAGCACCACAAAAAGGCAGTGGTGGGCAGTTAAGCATCCCTGAGTTCAATCCCCCATACCAAAAACAGAAAGAGTAACACCATTGTATTCCTCCCACTCTTGTTTTTTGCTGCTGTTGTTGTTTTTGTACTAGGGCTTCAACCCAGAGACGCTCAACCACTGAGCCACATCCCCAGCCCTTTTTATTAATTTGTTTTGTGACAGGGTATCGCTATGTTGCAGAGGGTGGCTTTGAACTTGCAATCCCCTGCCTCAGCCTCCCAAGTTTCTGGAATTATAGGTGTGCACCATAATGCCCGGCTGTGCTATCTTAATCTTGTGTGTCACAGTATTTGAACCCAGAAACACCAGCAAGGCACATAAACTTTGTATATATGTATACATGTGTGTATTTCTCCTTGCCAATCAAAAGCACAAGGAGACAATACTTCAAGCCCACTAGTGATAGGAAATGAGTGGTGGCAACACGAGGTTAAGGTTAAGGGAATATTTCTACCACTGAGCCCACTGTGCTGACCCCACGTGCTTTCTCAGCCCTGCCTGACTTTGTTACATTACTCAGCAAACTTCCTCTACAGGGGAAATGCAAGCCCAAAACACCCAAAAGATCACAAGTTAGCCTGATGGGGAACTTTTGTGACCCTCACACAGACCAGATGCCAGAACTCAGGGAGGTAAGGAAAATCCCCCCACCCATAAAATCTGTAAGAAAAGGTTCCAATTAGAACCAGTCAGCATGGGCCAAAGTGACCTAGCGTTGTCAAGCACAGTGGGAACTTCAAAGTCTGATGTCAAAAGTCAAGAGATGGACGTGGGCGAGATCGTATGGAAACTTCCCTGGGAACCCCAATAAAATTGGAAGGCAGGAGAGGGACACCATCCCTCTCATCTCCAAGAGGATGCACTCTCTCCCTTAAGAGCATCCCTTTTCCCCTTTCCTGTCCCTTCTAACAAACTCATGTCTATTACTCTGAGCAAACTGTCTGAAATCTTTCTGGCCTGGGAGCAAGAGTGCGGGTAGGGAGGCCTGGTGCTGCCTCAGTCTTGCTGAAGGCCCTGGCCTAGAACACTTGGGTTCCCTGCCTGGTCATCACCAGTTCCCCCGCGCTTTCTGGTTGCTTCCTCTGCTCCCTTGTCTGGACCTTCATTCGCCACCTCAGATTCTTGGTAACTGGAGGAAAAACTGAGGTAACTGATGGGTTTGGGCTAGAGCACACTCTAGTAAAAACCTGCAGATCTCTTAACTGGACCTCGACATGCAGCCCCTCAGGGGTAAGAACTGAGGCTTTCACCCTCCATCTTTTTGTAGAACAAATCTTGCCCACTGGAAATTGAAAGGTTCTCGGCAAGGGCAACACCTTTGTAGAATCCCAAGGCCAATGAGCACAAGATTCTGAACCCCAATGCCTGATAAGTGTAAAGAGACCCCTTTCTCTTCTTCTCACCTTCTCATCTTTCTCTCCAGACCAACAAAACATCATGGGACCTCACCCAAGGCTCAAATCATGGGAACTCTAATTCACACCTAAGGTAAAATGGTACCCTCCATCTCTGAGTCAGGATGCCCTATTCAATGCCTCTTGGGCTGAAAATGACAACGGTCCTTACTCCTTAGCTGCCTGATAGCTACCCCTCCGAGGCCTACATCTAGAAGCTGAATGAGCAATTGCCCAAACTGGTTTGAAACCAGAAAGAAAGCTTCACTTTTAAATCCAAGCTGCTGTACACATAAATTACTCTTGTATCTTTTGTGTGTGTGTGTGTGTTTGCTATGGATTGAGCCCAGGGCCCTGTGCATGCGTGGCAAGCACTCTACCACCTGAGCTATATCCCCAGCCCTGTTATATCTTTGCTTATACTCTAGGATTCTGCTAAGTTCCTCACAAAATGCTAGAGAAAAGGGGAGACAGAACGGGAACTGGAAAGGCCAGCTGCACCAGGTGCCAGACCTTCTTAAGGATGCTTAAGACATCTGTACTTACAAGCCAGGGAATGTCAGGGAAAGGAAAATGGAAAGATCCCATGTGTACATTCCCTTTTTCTCGAAAATCTTCCAGAAGTCCACCCCTCTGCCCAAACCTTCTGGGCTCACATGTTAAGTATCTGGGCTGACTCTAATCTGATCCAAAAGAGCACACTACTCTGATGTGTCCCTGTACTAGAGTAATTTCAGTCTTTTTTTTTTTTTTTTTTTTTTTTTTTTTTTGGTGGTGCAGGGGATTGAACCTTGTGCATATAAGGCAAGCATTCTACCAACTGAGCTACATCCCCAGCCCTTTCCTTTTTTAAAAATCTCTTTATTGAGCTCATGTTTTTTCTAGTGAATTCACCTTTGGTCCTATATTAATTAATGTATTTTTGTTCCAATTAGTTGTGTTCTGTCTAACTAGTTTTTTGTTTTGTTTTGTTTTATAGCCCTCTAGTTTTTCCTGTTGTCTTTATTCAGGGACCAATTATTCAAGGGTTAACTCTCAAATACACTGGAAGGGGAACAAGAGCATTCTCTTTGAAGGTTCTAAAAAGGATGATAAGCAATGGTGATGACTGACGTGGCTCTACCTCATAGATGGACAAGGGGCTGTTTCAGTGTCCAGACAGGATTGGGAGAACCTGGCTCAGGCCTCCCCACTGTCTAGGCCTGTCCCAGGTCTATGTCCTCCAGTCTATAATCCACTGCTCACTCACACAAAGGGCATCTGGGACAGGCTCTGTTGTAACTTCTAAAAGGTGAAATCTGACAGCCTGCGTAAGAAACATATGTAGCTTTCTGTCCACTACCTGTGAGGATCACAAACCTGGTTAAAAAAAAAAAAAAAAAAAAAAAAAAAAAACACACACACACAACTATAAAATCTTTATTTCCAGGGTTGGGGTTATAGCTCAGTGGTGGAGCACTTGCCTGTCACATGTGAGGCACTGGGTTCAATCCTCAGCACCACATAAAAATAAATAACATAAAGGTATTTAAAGAAAATCTTGGACTGGGGATGTAGCTCAATGGCAGAGTGTTTTGCCTAGCATGCATGAGGCCCTGGGTTCAATCCTCAACACCACAAAAAAATTAAAGTAAAATAACTCTTGATTTCCTCTTTCTTATGTATATTTATGCACACTTGTGCAACATTGTATGTTGTGTCTACATACTGTTTACATGGTACCAAAATTGGCTTATAGATAAATGAGAGCTCATAAATTTAAATTTAAAAGAAATGGATCCAAATGCCTTTTAGATCAAGTGACACCCAAGTTTAACAAATGATCGATTTAAATTGGTTGAAAAAAAATAAAATAAGAGTAAAGATGTTTTTACAATTACTAATCCACACATTTCTCTAGGAGTCAGGCAATCAATAGAGCTTTGGTTGATTATAAAATGTCTGAAATGTGAAATGTAATATCCATTGCTTTTAGCATTTTTCTTTGGCAGGAAGATGACAGCTTACAATGTTAACTAGACTGAAATATTAGTTTTTATGGGTAATCTAAAGCAAAGAGTTAAAAATAGGCAAATCAGATTTAACATAAATGAAATTAATCTTCATAAATATATTAGAGGAGATCAGATTAATTTGCAAAAATTCTAAAACATCAACTACTAGCTATAAAATCAAGTATTTTTGCCTTCTTAAATTCTATGAGATAAATATATGTTTTTACAAACTGTTGATAAATGGAAAAACAGTTTAAGATCACTGTTTTTTGGGTTTTCACTAAAAGCAAGGTTACTAAGAGCTAAAATTCTAATTAACAATGTAATACTATATAAAAAATACAAAGGATTTAATCTGTGCTCAAATTGGAAAAATAATAAAAAGTAATGTATTTCATCTAATTAAAGAGGAGTAATTTGTCTAAATTTAGCAATATCCTAAGGATTTTTTCAAAATGTAAACTTAAAAAGGGTCAGCAACTAGGAAAGAGATATAAGAAAGCTATATGCTTGGTAAGGAAAAAAAACGTTTTTAGATGAAAAAAGATTAAAATAAGATTTGTGTCTTAAACTCCAAGATAAAAAAAGAGGACAAAACTTCAGATGTAAACAAGTTGCACAGTATCTAAGTAAGTTACAAAAGGTTTGTGGAAAACAAATTTTAAAAGAGTTTGTATATGTGATTAAGTTGGCTGTAATTAGTACAGTCAATTAAAGATATGTAAGGGTTTTACATAAAGTCAAATTTTCAATGTACTGATACAAAACCACAATCTAATTCTCTATGTGTTAAAACATCAAGGGTTTCTTAAAACATTGATCTGCTTGTATTTGTCAAGATAATTTCTTGGGTCTATTAGGGAAACTAAGCTTTAAAGGAATTAGGGTTCATACCATTTTAAAGTCTTTTAAATGATTGTTTTATAATTATAGTTAAATAATCAACCCTTATTTTAGGTTATTACACTATAATTGACACCCTAAAAATGTGAGACTAAAGATATGCATAGATTTGAGAACTAAATATATTTGTCCAAATTTTGTCTAAGTGTTATGTAAAAGTTTGTAAAATGAAAGCTACATAGGTTTGATACAGGCAAGGTAACCAATAAGTGCTGTTTTTTCATAAATGTATCCGACATAAAAAGGACCACACTACCATTTAAAAACCTGGCTTACATCACTTTGCTTTGACTACATAAATGTTTTATGTAAATGAGATACATTTATACATCAGATAGTAAACCTATTCCTGATAATTAACATTGTTTCCTAAACTTAGAATAGATAAAGCTATTCTTTAATTTTTGTCAGTGCCTGCTAACCTAATACAACTGTGATGATAGTTATTCTATACTATGGATTCTTTAAAAGTTAAAACTAAGCTAACGTAAAGGACAGCTGTGTCACTGTAACACTAATTATTATTATTATTAACTTTTTTGTATATTAGATTTTTTTTTTTTTTTTTTTTTGGTACTGGGGGTTCAACCCAGAGATGCTTAACTACTAAGCCACATCCCTAGTCCCTTTTTATATTTTATTTAGAGACAGGGTCTCACTAAGTTGCTCTCCTAAGCTTTATATTTTAAAAGATTGTATAATCAGAGGACAAGAATACATCTGATGCTGGGTGCAGTGGCCCGGGAGGCTGAGGCAGGAGGATCACAAGTTCAAAGCCAGCCTCAAAAACTCAGAGAAGCCCTAAGCAACTCAGTGAGACCCCGTCTCTAAATAAAATACAAAAAAGGGCTGGGGGCTCAGTGGTTAACTGCCCCTGAGTTCAATGCCCAGTACCAAAAAAAATCAATGACAACTAAAATAAATACTAAATAACTGCCTAAAACAGAATTCAAAGTAGTCACTTCAAGCATACCAATCTTTTTGTCAAAGTAGGAAAGTTAAGAAACCAACAAGCCCAGACTCTATTTTTTGGGAGCATGGCATACCTTCAAGACATTTGGCTTGGGTCACCCTGGCATTTCAAGAAAACCCTGGAGGTCTTAAGTACGGGCTAACTCGCATGACACTCATGAAAATCAGCGTGGACCCTGATTTAGATTTGAAGACAAAATTGTAACTATAGTAGAAAACATGACCAATCACCCTGGCACTGTAACTCATCAAACTGTCACCAGATAGGTGTGTAAGAGGTTAACTATCTTCATAGGTTGCTCACAATTTGCTGTAGGATCTACAAGACACCAGGTATCAAGCTCTATCATTTCACAGATGAAGGAACTTGAGATCAGAGTGTGATTTGCTCTGAAACCACAGAGTCATTAAGGCGTCAGCAGCCTGGCTTCTGAGGATATGCATTCTTTAGCAAGTGGGATTCCAACACTCAAAAAGAAAGTGCAGTAAGGGAAATGGAAGTTAAATGAGAACTCCTACTCGCAGCAGCTGAAGCAAGAAAAGCCCACGTCTGGTGAACAGCACAGGCCTGCTTTTCAGGTTTTCCTTTTGGCACAGCCTGCAAAAGGGCACACCTGAGCAGCCAACCCTCCACACACCCCTGCATCGGTAAAACCCACAAGAAACAAACAACCAAGAAGTGAAACACATTTAAGCCTGAGAAATCCCTTTCATGTTGACTCTTATAAAAGTCAACGTGACTTACTTCGATGTTCTCCACAATTCTCGTAACGACTGAGGCAGTAACTGAATACCAGTAGGATTCCCCTTTCTGCTGGCACTCATTCTGCAAGGGAAAGAGCCAGTGTTAGCAGGGTCTAGTGTTTGCTCGGAGCGTCCCCACAAGTGCCCCTGCAGCCAAAGCGCTCTCTGCCTTGCCTTCCACTTCTCCTCCAGGGCTTGAAGGAGCGCTTTCTTGCGTTCCCTTTCCAACAGCTTCTCCTTTTCATCATTGAAGTCCTGGATTTTCTCAGGCGCTCCAATTAAGTGGAGGCTGGAGATAGAGATCACCCAAGGGTCCACGTGTGGGCGGTAAAAGGGGATCTGAAGGGTCACTTTTCCAATGAAGCCTGGGAGCAGAAGGAAAGACTCATTAAATGCTTGTGCACAATTTTAATTCTTTCCATTTCTCAGACTTTTTGTAGTTCACTTTACAGGGCATGATTACTTTCACCATTTATTTTTTAATTTAAAAAAATTATGCAGCAGGCTCTTGCACATGTGAAACAAGCTGAGCTCCGTAAGAGCTAGGCTGGAAAAAGCTCAATGAGACACTACACCAAAGGCAGCCTCCCTCCTCTAGAAACTCTCTCCCCAGCCGGCCCCCCTTAAACTTTCCTGGGGTGTCTCTTACCACTGCATCCACATAAGCCCTGGACACAAAACTCATGTCTTGTTAATTATTAACCAGTTGGTTGATAACTACTCCTGGAAGTTACGAGACCTACAATGTATCCAACCTTGAACAGGCCATCACGAACTGTGCTGGCCACTATAATAAAGAACTCTGAGAACCACGGCTGAAGAGATCATTAAATGGCCTGGCAGACTGGTGATACTTGTTTCCCAAGTCCTTCCATTTCTAGCCAAGTCTCCCAGAATAAAAGCTTTCTTTAAATCCACCTGTAAGAGGCGAGCTCTGGCTGCAGGAATCACAGAGCTTCTGCATGTCCTAAAGGTTCTCTCAAGGACCCCCACAGCCCACCTAAAACTCTGCCTCTGAAAGCAGCAAATAGTATCAGTGTGAACATTACCCTTTGAGACACAGAATTCAAGAAGAAGCTACCTATCAGATTTAAAATAAGAGAATGGCCTTAACATTGACAGTTTTTTCCTTCCTTTCTTTAGAGTGCTGGGGATGAACCCAGAGCCTTGTACAAGCTCTACTACTGAGCTACCTCCCAATCCTGTTACATTATCTTGAACATTTATGATGACTTTTATACGACTTTTATATGTCCCAGGTTACAAAGCCAAAAATGGCAAATATAAAATTAAACTCAAGCATAGTATTCCAGGGGCTGGAGTTTTGGCTCAGCGGCAGAGCGCTCGCCTAGCACGTGCGCGGCGGCCCAGGTTCAATCCTCAGCACCATGTAAAAATAAACGCATTGTGTACAACTAAAAAACAAATTAATAAATATTTTTTTTAAAAAAAAGCATAGTATTCCAGAGCCCACCTCTTATTCAATAAGCTCTCAGTAACATCTATTATGAATCCTCTGTAAGAACCCTCTGTACCTGGAACACAGGTTCTCACACCTTAGTAAACATAAGAACCACTTGAGGTGCTTATTAGACATGTGGGCTGTTCTGACTCAGTGGGTCTGGGGACCACCTGATCTCCCCATTGCCACCCCCAGGAAATGCTGACCCAAGTGGCCCAGAGACCAGGCTCCAAGACTGAGCTCAACCCACACTTCCTATCTTTCCTCTTCCTCAAATAGACAAACTCCAAGGCTCTCAGTTTTCATTTCCAAACAATCTGAGATCTAAAACTTGCTCCCTCTCTTTACTTCCACATACCAGCTTTGACTTCAAATGGCAATTCCAGTTCTTTCAAGGCATCCTTCTTCAATGGCAGGTTTTCTAATTCAACAGCACCTGAAAGTAAAAACATGAACCATTCATCCAACAAAAACACTATGTGCAAAGCACTGAAGGTTAAAGGGAAAGTTCTACAGGGCCATGCCACCAGCAGCCCATGTGTTTTATCTGTAATATGAATTTCCTGAACACCCACTCTGACATGTACATGACAGCTAAAGCTTAGCAGCCTTGAAGAGTTCAGGCAAAGCTCTAACTTCTTCCATAACAGGCCAGACAATAAATAGCTTGGATTTCCATATGTTATATATTTTCCTTTTACTTATGTAGTGGTTTTCTGTTGTTGTGGGGGGGGGGGGGGTCTCACTATTGTTGCCCAGGATGGCCTCAAACTCTAGGCCTTAAGCCATCTTCCTGCCTCAGCTCCCCAGTAGCTGGGACTACAGCACACATCACTGTGCTCAGTTTATTTATTTATTTTTTCAACAAGGCTTTAAAAAAATGTCAAAGGAAGAAAAAGCTAATCTTTCTCTCTAAGCTCTAAGAAGAAGAAGAAAAAGCTAATCTTTCTCTCTAAGCTCTAAGAAGAAGAAGAAAAAGCTAAGAAGAAAAAGCTAAGAAGAAAAAGCTAATCTTTCTCTCTAAGCTCTAAGAAGAAGAAGAAAAAGCTAATCTTTCTCTCTAAGCTCTCTCTAAGAAAGTAGAAGTAAAAGTAGAAATAGCTTTACTCTGCCTCCGAGAGTTTTCCTCCCGCGGCGCCGTGGCTGGCCACGACAGGCAGCTTACAGTCGAGTGCCCCTGAGTTCAATCCCTGGTACCAAAAAAAAAAAAAAAGAATAGGGAGAAAGCTGGGCATGGCAGTGCCGCGTATAATCCCAGCGACTCAGGAGGCTGAGGCAGGAGGATCGCGAGTTCAAAGCCAGCCTCAGCAACTTAGCAAGACTCTGTCTCAAAATAAAAATAATAAAAAGAACTAAAGAACTGGAGATGTGGCTCAGTGGTTAAGCACCCCTGTAATCCCAGCACTTTGGGAGGCTGAGGCAGGAGGATCGCGAGTTCAAAGCCAGCCTCAGCAATGGCGAGGCACTTAGCAACTCTGTGAGACCCTGTCTCTAATAAAATACAAAAAAGGGCTGGGGATGTGGCCCAGTGGTCGAGTGAAGGAGCCCCAATTAGGGAGGGCTATTGCGGTCAGCTGGAAGCCATAAGTTCCACCTGATAATAAGTATGTATGTGACACACCTGTAAATGCACGTGAGGCACCCGCAAAGCTAAAGGTATATAACCGGGTGAAAGCGGTCGGAGTCAGGAGAAGAATGAATTCATTCAGTCAGTCATGCAGTCGCTCGGTCGGTCAGAAGAAGAGTTCGGGTCGGAGAAGAAGAAAAGAATCAGAGCGGCCAGAACATAGGCAGAGCGGTTACAGAAGAGAAACCAGATAGAAGAAGTAATTGCTGGTCAGAGTCAGGCAGAGGCTCCCGAGAAAGAAAGAAGAAAGAAACAAAGAAGAAAGCTAAAAGCTAAGCGCTCTCTCTCTCTCTAAAGAAGAAATCTCTCTCTTTCAAACTCTCTCTCTTTCTCTCTAAGCTCTAAGAAGAAGAAGAAAAAGCTAAGAAGAAAAAGCTAATCTTTCTCTCTAAGCTCTTTCTAAGAAGAAGAAAAATCTTTCTTTCTCTCTCTAAGCTCTCTCTAAGAAAGTAGAAGTAAAAGTAGAAATAGCTTTACTCTGCCTCCGAGAGTTTTCCTCCCGCGGCGCCCGTGGCTGGCCACGACAGGCAGCTTACAGTCGAGTGCCCCTGAGTTCAATCCCTGGTACCCCAAAAAAAAAAAAAAAAAAAAAAAGAATAGGGAGAAAGCTGGGCATGGCAGTGCCGCGTATAATCCCAGCGACTCAGGAGGCTGAGGCAGGAGGATCATGAGTTCAAAGCCAGCCTCAGCAACTTAGCAAGACTCTGTCTCAAAATAAAAATAATAAAAAGAACTAAAGAACTGGAGATGTGGCTCAGTGGTTAAGCACCCCTGGATTCAATCCCTGGTACCAAAAAAAAAAAAAAAAAAAAAAATCATAAAGCTGTTCACTTATTTCCAGGCAGACAGTTTACAGGCATATTCATGGATGATGGATGTCTCATCCCAAAATTCCTCAGGCTTGCTTGGCATGCTCAAGGCCCTGGGTTCAATGCCCAGCACACACCAAAAAAAAAAAAAAAAAAAAAAAAAAAAACCAACTCAAAATCAGATTAGCAAGAAATCTATTCCCTGAAACTGGGATGAATTTAGAGGTTGGGCATTTTTCAGCAATCTCTATTGATTCCTGGATTCCTTTCCCTTTGTTCCTAATTATTTAAAGGGTCAGAGGTCCAGAGCTTATAAAAAGAAAAAGGAGAGGAAATTGAAGTTTGGGGTTAAAATTTGCAGATATGCCCACAGACCAAAGTTCAGACTCCTCCCCTGGCACTGGCACCTCTTCCTGGAGGTTTTCAGCCCTGCTCAGAGGCTTCACTCTAGCTGGAGAGTGGTGACCTACCCGGTGCCACCCATCAAAATCCTGTTAAGTCCACCCAAAAGCTACTTCACAGTCCTACAGACAGCATGAAAAGCACCCCTGCTCAGCCCCACTGCGGTGTGCCTCCATCTCCAGTCCAACAGTGAACACAAACCACCCTGCAGTGCTGTAGGATCTGCCTCCCCACCAAGCTAGCCCCTTTCAGAGAACAAGGACTCCAGAGGGTGGAGGGGGAATCATCTTAATAGCACCTATCAGCGAGTGAGACCATACTACGTGCCAAACACTTCATTTGCATTATCTCCCTTTTTTCTCCCCCTGTAGTGCTGGGGATGGAACCAGGGCATTGTGCATACTAGGCAAGCACTCTACCACTGAGCACACCCCAAGCCCCAGCATTATCTCATTTAATCTTCATAACAATACAAGGAAGTACTGTGAGTTGAATATCCCTTATCCATAATGCTCGGACCAGAAGTATTTCAGATTTCAGAGTCTCTTGGATTCTGGAATATTTGCATAGGCTTTACTCCAAAATGCTCTGAAATCAGAAACTTTTTGAGCATCATATCAGCACTAAAAATGTTCTAGATTTCAAAGCACTTTGGGTTTTGGAACATTTCAGATTATGGATGTTCAACCTAAATTAGTATTCCAATTTTTGAGGTGAGAAAAATGAGGCTTCAAGGACAAGCAATTTGCTTAGAAATATCAGATCTGGTAAGTGGTAGCACCAGAGTTCACAGAGATCTGTCTGACCTCAGGTGGAAAGGGACTAGGGGAATAGGGGCCTCAGGACCCTGCCCACAGTCAGAGACAGCTTGTACATGGTGAAGCCAAAGTTGGAGCCTGAGCCTGAGCTCTCAGGATCCTTTCTGCCTCCCTTTTTCATATCAGTCCATAGCCCAGAGCCTTGCCCATAGCAGGTGCTCACTTAATGTCTGAACAAATGAACTCTTTAAAAAAATATATATACAATATTTTTTATACCTTTATTTTATTTGTTCATTTTTACATGGTGCCAAGCATTGAACCCAGTGCCTTGCACATGCTAGGCAAGTGCTCTACCACTGAGCCAAAACCCCAGCCCCACAAATGAACTCCTAACACAAGGGCTGTCTCCATATGTCCTTCAATTGTTGCTTTGCATTTTCATTCCTCTTAGCATGTATGCACAACCTTAAGTCTAATCCACCAGCCAATCACATTGATGGTCATGAGGACTGATGATGACAATACCTATCTCACTGAGAGCCCACTCTATGCCAAGAACAGACCAAAGCTTTTTTTTTTTTTTTTTTTTTTTTTTTTTTTGTGGTACAGGGGATTGAACTCAGGGGCACTCGACCACTGGGTCACATCCCCAGCCCTTTTTTGTATTTTATTTAGAGACAGTCTCACTGAGTTGCTCAGTGCCTCGCCATTGCTGAGGCTGGCTTTGAACTCGCGATCCTCCTGCCTCAGCCTCCCAAAGTGCTGGGATTACAGGCGTGCGCCACCACGCCCGGCTAAAGCTTTTTGACCCATTAATTTACTTGGTCCTCAGAGCCCTATGAGATAGTTAATATAATCTCCAAATTACAGAAAGAAGACTAAAGCATTCAGAAGTTAAATAACTTGCCCAAGTCACTGGTGAATGGTTTAGCCTCAGCAAAGCCCCTATTCTTTGACCTCTAATTTAGGTCTCCTTTCCACCTCCAAACACAGGCAGAACAGCAAATATATAAGACGGATCAAAATAACATTCCTATTCCTCTCTAGTACCCTGCACCCCAAAGACTGCTCAGCTGAATAATCAAGATCAACAAATAGTGTCAACTGCTTTACAAAGCTATTCTCTCAGGACACTGTGATGCTCCCAAGACTTTTCTGACCAAGCATTATGATGTACTCTGGATCCCAAAGTATGGGAGTATGGGGTATCATGCTAACACCAAGTTATGAAAGAAAAACAATTTTTCTGTTTTTCTATTCTACAAAGACACAGATTCCTCAGATTCCACAGATCACAAAAGCCATACAGAATAATTTTGTGTGTGTGTGTGTATGCGCACATGCTTAGGACAGAACTGAGGGTCTCACGCATAGTAGGCAAGCACTCCACCACCAAACTATATACCCCCAGCCCAAGAATAATATTTTTTAAATATTTTATTAGTTGTTGATGGACCTTTATTTATATGTAGTGCTGAGAGGATTGAACCCAGTGCCTCACACATGCTAGGCAAGCGCTCTCCCACTGAGCCACAACCCCAGCCCCAAGAATAATATTTTTAAAAAAGGAAATAAGAATAGAAAAGCAGCTTAAGGGACCAGAATGATGCACACAGATATGTTCTATCTAAAAATGCCAAGATTACTAATCTGTCATGAACACTGTGGGACAAATCAGACACCGTAAGCGTCTAGTTGATAACTCCTTCAGCAAACACACTCTTGCCACATCCCTATTGAGAAAACCAGCTCTTTTATTAGCAAGGTTTGGTCTGCAGTTCTCTTTCTAGGCCTCTTACCTGCACCTCATACAACTTAGTTAGCTTCACGGTGTTTCTACAAACTTCAGTAAGTGACCCAAGAGGTGCACCTGACACTGCACTGCCCTTTAAATCATCCTCACTTTCCCCTTGGCAGCTCCCTTCTCAGGACAGGAGAACAGGGAGAACTCCACTTCTGTTTCCAATGAAGAAAAGGTGCAGGGAGGGACAACTGTGATAGCTCCCACAGTCTTCTGCTGCCACATTTGCTTGGACTAGAGGAATGAGAATTTCTTGGAAAGTGTCAGGCGTAATGGAGCACATAATCCCAACAACTTAGGAGGCTGAGGCAGGAGGACCACAAGTTCAAGGCCAGCCTTAGCAATTCAACAAGGCCCCAGCAATTTAGTAAGACCCTATCTCAACATAAAAAATTTTAAAAAGGACTGGGATATAACTCAGTGGTAAAGCAAACCTGAGATCAGTGCCCAGTACCAAAAATAATAATTCTTGGAAAGCAAACACTTTTTGGGGACAGGAGAAGCATTGGTACCCTTCTCTCAGACTATGCAAAGACCCAATCTCTTCTATCTCTACTAACCTGTCTTAATCCCCTGCCAAAACAAACTCCCAGGAAGCTGGGTCTCCATTGCTATTTAAGACCTTTCCACCTTCTATGATTCTGCTTCCTTGCAGACTGACTTTCCCTTCTTTCTCTACGTATGTTAAAGAATTCCATCTCAAGTTGGGCAAAGAGAATTTAAATTAAAACAATGAAAAGAGGGAAATTGCTGCTTTCTAATTCCCATACCAAATCATAAGACTGCATTTATAAATACAGGCCAGTAAAGGCTAAAATTCCTCAAGCCTCAGGTACCTGGCTACTGAGCAAGGCAAGTCTCACAGTAGCACATTCGGACAATTCTAGTGGGTGTCTGCTATGTGGCAGGAGGCCAGGAGGTTTCAATCTTATTTCACTGATCCTTATAGCAATTTTGTGGAGGTATATCATCTTCTTTTCTCAAGAAACTGAGGCACAAAATTTCAATATTAGCTATTGTGACAAAACTGTACTTAAAGCCAAAGTCAATGCCACTGTCACCACTTGTGGCCTCACAAAGCTAGAGATATAACTGAGTGAAGCTCAGTCACCAGCAGTATAGTTTGTTTTGTCTTTTTAAAAACTTTTCTAAAACCCTAAAAACTGATCTGGGGCACACACCTGTACTCCCAGCAGCTTGGGAGGCTGAGGCAGGAGGATTGAGAGTTCAAAGCCAGCTTCCGCAAAAGCAAGACGCTAAGCAACTCAGTGAGACTCTGTCTCTAAATAAAATAGGGCTAAGGATGTGGCTCGGTGGTCAAGTGCTCCTGAGTTCAATCCCCAGTACCCCAAAACAATTCCTAAAACCTGCATCAATACAGCATACTTAAGTTACTCCATAATAATCATCAGTCACATGGGAGAATGTATTATCTTTTACATGTATTTCGTACAAAGCCATATGAGCATTAGGTTTTATTATCCTCATACTTAAAAAAAAAAAAAACACACATAAATAACAGAAATGCCGTCTGCAAAGCCATACTTTACCAAAGAAAAAACCCGTACTCACCTTTGAGAAGCGCAACTGAGAGCTGGTCAGTGTTCAGGTTATTGACATATTTCCCCAAATAGGTATTGAGAACCCAGGCTACAAGACCTTCCAACATGACTATGTCCTCAGGAAAAGGTGCTTAAAAATCATGGATCATACTTTCTCTTTCTCTCATGGTCACAGAAGAATCTGCGAAAGGAAAAAAAATGGAAATCAATATCAAAAAAACAACTGGATGATTTTCTAAGCTGACTTCTTATTTTACCTCCCTGAAGGTGCATGAATGCAAAGCACAGCTCAAAGCAACCAGGTGGGAAGCTCTAAGTTCCCTGTCAGGCACAGGCGGTCACGCCAGCCCAGCTCCATTCTCATACAGCTACAAGGACAGCCATTCTTATAAATTTACTGAAACTTTCTACAATTCAACGTTGTGTATCTTTGCAATGTAACTGCTCAGTAACCTGCTGGCTTTTGAAGGCCCCACCTTGGGATTAGATTGCCCTAATCAGAGGTTCTCACGTGGGTGGGATTTGGCAATATCTTAAGATGTGGAGGGCTTTTTGTCTGTTATTGGGAACTGAACCCAGGGGTGCTTTGCCACTAGATACATCCTTTCTTTCTTGTTTTTTTAATTTTGAGACAGGGTCTTGCAAAATTGCCTAGGCTGGACTCAAACTTGCAATCCTCCTGCCTCAGCCTCCCAAAGTAACTATGATTACAGGCATGCACCACTATGTCAGGCTTGAGGACATATTTGATTATCATGATTTTAGAGCCTGCTACCAGTCTCTATGGTAGAGATCAAAGAAGCTGCTAAACATCCTACAATGCACAAAACCACCCCTCACAGCAAAGAATTATCCAGCCCAAATGTCAACAGGGCTGAGAAACAATGCTGAGAAACCCTTATCCAGATTAAGGCAAAAATGCCCTGAGAGATTGTATGAATGAAATTCATATTCTGCAAAGATCCTCGTTAAAGCTGCCATAATTAAATTGCATGCACATATTCTTGAGGATCATTCATAAAATCAAATAAATAGAAGGGAGAAGACAGTGCTTTATCATTAATCTTAAATGCACTGTGACTGCCTGACTGGTACCTGGGCACCAGATGCTGCTGACACAATGAATTATCTTAGTCAATAATGACAAACACCAGAAATCCTCTGGTTGCAGCTACAGTACTGAGATTCAGTACTGAAATACTACTGCGTTTTATGATAACTGGTATTTATCAGCATTACAAATACACTTGATTTTTAGTATTAAAAGTTAACAGGAGGGCTGGGGTTGTGGCTCAGTGGTAGAGCGCTTGCCTAGCATGTGCGCGGCCCGGGGTTCAATCCTCAGTACCTCGTAAAAACAAAAAAGGCATTGTGTACAACCAAAACAAATAAATAAATATTTTTTTTAAAAAAAGTTAACAGAGCCGGGGCGTGGTGGCGCACCCCTGTAATCCTAGCACTTGGGAGGCTGAGGCAGGAGGATCGCGAGTTCAAAGCCAGCATCAGCAATGGCGAGGCACTTAGCAACTCAGTGAGACCCTGTCTCTAACAAAATACAAAAAAAGGGCTGGGGATGTGGCCCAGTGGTCAAGTGCCCCTGAGTTCAAGTCCCCGGTACGAAAAAAAAAAAAAAGTTAACAGGAGGAAAATTGAGACACAAAAGTTTAAATGGGTTCTCAGATAGATCAGTTCATAGATCCCAACTACAACAATGGGCTGCAAATCTTGCTCTGAGCTGCCCAGGATGTCATCAGCCATCCTGTCCGACACTCCAGATTCCCTATGGCACACATCCCACTTGGAACCAGCCTACTTGCAGGATTCTTTCCAAGCACTGTGCCCCACCCCTAGTGATTCATCCTAGGGCCAGAAGATACACTCACCCCAAGGGAAAGGCTGACATCCACCAAGGACCCAGAACAAGCCCTCCTAAGAGTTAATTCCCTCTCCAGTAAGACTGACTTTTGTTGTCAACAATAAGTTTTTTTAAAAGCGTTTGATAAAACAATTACCTAATTCCTTTCCAAAGTTACTTTTTAAGGTTACAGCTATATACAACTAGCAATCTGCTAGGAATTGTTGGGTATTTGTTTAAAGAAGAGATTACAAGAACAAATTTTTTGGTTTTCTTTTGTTTAGAGGCACAGACAGCAATTGATTGAAAAGTTATACAAAAGCAGAAATACATTAAAGGGAGAATGCAGGCCATCTTAAGAGTGAAAAAACAGTCTACAAGAACAAATTTTTAAAATTAAAAAACATGTTCAGCAGGTGGGGTACAGTGGCACATGCCTGTAATTCCAAGGGCTTCGGAGGCTGAGGCAAGAGGACCACAAGTTCAAAGCCAGCCTCAGCAACTTGGTGAGGCCCTCAGCAACTTAACAAGACCCTGTCTCAAAATAAAAAATAAAAATGATTGGGGCTGGGGTTGTGGCTCAACGTAGAGCACTCACCTAGCACCTAGCGCGGTGCACGGCCCGGGTTCAATCCTCAGCACCACGTAAAAATAAAGGCATTGTGTACAACTAAAACAAATAAATAAATGTTTTTTAAAAATAAAAATAAAAATGGCTGGGGATGTGGCTCAGTGGTTGAGTGCCCCTGGTTCAATTCTTAGTAACCAAAAAATAAAAAATAAAAGTTCAGCAATCTAACGTTTCTCTATTGGAATTCTGTACAGGTAAATCTGTGAAAACAGAAAGTGAAACTGACTAGTCTAGTCTTACTATTTGAGCTCCAAATACATTTGGGCAAGGAGCCAAAGTTGGAGTACTCTTTTATTTTTGTTGTTATTACCATTAATTCCAGCCCTAAATGCCAACTCTCCCTATAAGTGCCAACTCCAAATGCTCTCCAAGTAAAGGGAAAACCACTGTCATTTAGTTTCATGAGGTCAGGCCCTACCCTACTTACCCTGGAGGAAGAACGCAAAGCACAACAGATTAAAAAGACACGCTGTAACACACTCTAGTCTGTAAACTGAGGCCCAAGCCAGAAAGCATCCATTAGCCCTGTCTAAGCATCTAGACCGGGCTTGTGGCCACTTCAAGGATTCCCTTAAGGAATCCAGTTTCAGGAAAGGCGGTCCGACTGGCCAGAATCCCACAGTGTTTATACTCTGGTCCACCAGGCTTCTAGGCAGCTGCCTGGCACTACCCTCACCTGGCTTCCCCTACCCTATGGGGCAGGTGTCACTGGGGATCGGGGCTCAGTCCACCCACGGGCAGACAGCCGGGCATGACCTTGAGGCAGGCCCCTCCCCTGAGAGGCTACCAGACCCGGGAATAGGAAGGACTGGCAACCGGACCCGGCAGTCCCTCCGCGAGGCGGCCGGGCTGAGCGCTGCCGCCGCCAGGGAGCGCCGAGACAGGGGGACGGCCGGGAGCGGGTGTCAGGCCGGTGGCCCCGCAGGAACCGGGCTGCCCGGCAGGCGAAGCCCCCCACAGCCCTCCGGCGGCCTCCAGCCTGGGGACAGACCCCACCTCGCAGACGCAGCCTGGAGGAAGTGGCCCCGGGGTTCCCTTGCCTGGAGGAGGGGCGCGGCCCCGGGGACAGGGGTCAGGACGCCCCCAGGCCGCACCCGAGGCCCGGGGCTGGTCTGGGGGGTCGTGCGTTGCGGAGACCCGCGGACGCCCAGGCCGGGGCCTCGGGTGGCTCGCACGTGAAGCCCACGGCTCGGCGGAGGCGCGAACTGACACCCCGCGACCGCGGGCGCCGGGATGCGGGACCCGGGGAGGGCGCCGGGGTGGCGGGGCCCGGACCCCCGCGGGACACTGGCGCCGCGGCCCCCGGGCTCGGCCCGCCCAGCCTGCGGCGCCTCGGGCGTGGGGTCCCGCCAGGGCGGCGGGGCGGGCGCCGGGTCCCGGGTGCGGCGCCGAGGGCTGACGGCCGGGTCCTCGCCCCGCGAGGCTGGACTGGGCCCCGAGCGCGGTGCGGAGCCGGAGCGCCGCCCGCGGGCGGACGTCGGCCCGCAACCACCGGCCCTGCCCGCCGCCCGGCGCGGCCGCGCTCGGCCCCTACCTGTCGGTGTCCCAGCGCCCGCCCGGCCCGGCTCTGCACGGCGCTTCCTCTCCGCCGCTCCTCAATGGCGCAGGCCAGCAGCTCTCGACCCGACCAATCGAGCGGCGATGCGCCGGCGCCTGGCCAGCCGAGCGCCGAGCCATCGAGGAGGCGCCCCCTGGCGCCCGCGGCTGCTCCTGCAGCGCTGCGGGCTCCTCCGGGCTCGTCAGGCGGGGAAACTGAGTCCCCGAAGACCCTGCTTCAGACAGTATTGGAACCCAGGATTCTACCTTCAACAGCGCCTTCCATACACAGAAAGAGACAAATGACCTTCCATCTGGCCCACGCAATGTGGCCTCCACTCAGCAGCCACAGGGGTCTATAATTCAGCCCACGCCTACTTAAAAAAAACGGCTACCCGGCTAGACTTCATTAAAACCCACCTCCTCACCAAGCCAACACCAAGATCCTGCTGGAATAGGTCTCTCTTCCTATTTGGGCCGCTTTTTCCCTGGCTCATTCTAACCCAGCAGGTTTCATTTCCTATCTTAACTCGACCTAGTTTCCTCATCTTACCCTGTTGTGTTCTCTTCATAGAACTTAATGCTACCTGAGGTTATTTCATGTATTTGCTCATACATATGTTATCTTCCCCCACCCTGAGAGTTCCTCGAAAGCAGAGGTTTTATCTATTTCAAAAACGTTCATCCAACACCTGGACACTGATTGCCTAGCACAGAAAAGCATCAATCAATGTGTTATGAATGAACGAAGGAACACTTCACTCTTGCACAATCAAAAGACGAGCAAGAGAGACGCTTGGGCTCATATAAAGTCAGAAGATGCAGGGACGCAGGATGGCAAGACTGCAATAGTGTGCTCACCATAATAATTATCAACCCTGGTAATGCTAAGCTAATGAGGGTGACTGGGCTGACCCACCTCTAAACGAGGCCTGGGTTCCTGGGAGATGAGATCCACTAGGGGCAAGTAAAACCTCAGACTCCGCTGGCAGAAGGCAGCTCTCTCCGAGCTAAAGGACCTCAAAATCCAGATGGCAGTACAGACACAAGGTTGTACCTGGGAAGCAGACATGGGAGCTGTTGGTGTAGTTCATTGGTAGAGTGCTTGCCTAGCATGCATGATGCCCTGGGTTTGATTCCCAGCTCTCAAAGAAAAAAAAAAAAGTATGTATGAAAACAGAATGATGTGACTTTACTTTGTGTACAACCAGAAACATGAAAAATTGTGCTATATATGTGTAATGTGAATTAAATTGCATTCTGCTGTCATATATAACAAATTAGAATAAATAAAATAAAAAATAAAGCATCTTGGTGCAAATAGATTACAAATTTTTATGCAACTTCTTTTTATGGGATAATATTTTGAATCAAGTAGAAAAGGTTAATAAAGGTTTGTAATAAAAAAATTAAAAAGCAGACGAGGCCAGTAAGATGGTGAATGTCTGTAGTCCCAGCTACTCAGCTATTTGGGAGGCTGAGGGAGGAAGATCACTTGAGCCCATGGGTTCAAAACTAGCCTGGGCAACATAGCCAGACCCCATCTCAAAAGAAAGGAGTGGGGCTGGGGATGTGGCTTAGTGGTAGAACGCTCGACTAGCACGTGCACAGCCCAGGTTCGATCCTCAGCACCACATAAAGATAAACACATTGTGTACAACTAAAGCAAATAAATAAATGTTAAAAATAAAAAGCAGTGCATTGTGTACAACTAAAGCAAATGAATAAATGTTAAAAAAAAAAAAAAAAGAAAGAAAGCAGTGATGGAATGAGTTTTGATTGTTTTGGTCACAGTTGTCACAACATTTAAGTGTGTACTTGAAATTGGTAAATTGTGTTTTATGTAAATTATTTCTCAATAAAGATAATGTTTTTAAAAGGTAATTTTAAAAAATCCTTGCCTTTAGGGAGCTTACATATCAGCAGAGCAGGAGAGAATCAATGTAAAATACAGATAAACCAGATGATAGACTCTTCAGAGAAAATAATCCTGGGTCCAAGGACAAAAGTACAATAGAAAGATCTGTTTAAAGAACTTAACTGGCTTTATTTACAATTCTAGAATAGGGAAACACTTCATTCCGTAGAGAAGAGTAAGTGTTCTGATAAGTAGAGTGGAAGAGGTTGGCTTTTATAGACAGAAGCAGGCTAAAAAGGCAGAAAACAAAGAACAAAATGTAGATTGGTCATTTCAAAGTCATTTTGTAAGGTGGAGACAGAGAAATAGGGAGATAACCAATTGGTTAACCTCAGATCATCTCAGATGAGTTTTTGTAAAAATTAAAGCATATAACAATTACAGTAGAGGAAACTTCTTTGTCATAAGGATTGGCCTATTTAGGAAACCTGACTTTTCGCCCATTCTCCAGCTTTCTTGGGAGGTCTTAGTTTTGGTTTGGTCATATAGAACTTTAGCCTGGGTGACTCCATTTTCATTCTTAGTCTGGTCTGTTGGGGTCCAGTGTGGGAGCTTTGTCCAAAGCAATGGCCTCTTGGGTTTCTTTCTTTCTTTCTTCCTTTCTTTCTTTTAGAGCCAGAACCACAGTTTCAGCTTGGGTCTTTTATTTATTTATTTTCATGTTGCTGAGGGTTGAACCCAGGACCTTGCCCATGCTAGACAAGAATTTTATCACTGAGCCACATCCCCTGTAATTTTTTTGTCTTAAAGCCATGAAACAAGATAGGAAGGAGGAGTATAGAATTTCATTTTTTTTTTTTTTTTTTTTTTTTTTTTTTGTAGTGCTGGGGATGGAACCAGGGCCTTACAGAGGCAAAACAAGTCCTCTACCCTGAGCTACATCCCAAGCCCCAGGTTGTACAATCTTGGACGGGTGGCCAGGGACAGCCTCAGTGAGAAGACCTGAATTAGAACGTCTGGTGAGTCTATAGGGGGTTGGTTTGGAAATGTAGCCCTGGCTTAAAGCCTTTCATTGTACATAAGGGGAATCTGAAGACCAAGGTCATCCAGAAAGACCATGGGCAATCTAGGACTCTTCAGAAAGCATGGTGCTCACTAACAGGGTCTCAGAGTTTCCTGCATCAGGGCTGTTACCCTGAGCAGTGACTTGAGATGTTAAAGCAAAAGTTTAAGCTATTGTGGGGGGTCCAGGTCCTGTCTGTAGCATCTTTTGTTACATTTGTTTGGGGTTTTGTTTTGTTTGACAGAGCTGGGGGTGGAACCTAGGGCCTCATTCAGGTTAGGCAAGCTCTCTACCACTGAGCTACATCCTCAGCCCCAGTGTTTTGTTTTGTTTTGTTTTGTTTTTTAAGTTACTTTTATTTGTTTTAGTTGTACACAGTGCTATTTTTACGTGGTGCTGGGGATCGAGCCCAGGCCACGGCCGTGCTAGGGGAGAGCTCTACTGTTGTATCAAAAATGTTGTCACCAATGAGATGCCAATTAAAACTCCTAGCCACGTCACACTAATGCCAAAAAAAAAGCCTTTATTAAGCTGATCAGCGGCCACCATCCCCACACATCACACAGTGTGGCAAGATGGCGCGCAGGCAGTGATTTTCAAGGGTTTATAAAGAGAAAAATCATAGAGGGCAGAATATTCAATTGCAGGGTTTCAGCCAATGCAAGCAAGCCACAGTACAGAAGCTGAATCTAGGCAGTTAGCAAGACAAAGCAATGGGTACAATAATATTTCCCATGGGACTTTCCAGGTTGGTATAGCAACGATCAAGCAGAAGGGAATGGGGTCAAGATGACCCTAGTTGGGTACATGTTAGAGAATGGTTACTAATATCTACACAATCAATCTCTGACAAGGTATTTGCCCAGGAAAAATGGAAACCAAAGAGAGCAATTTTACATTGTATAGGAATTGCTATTTTTATACTGTCAAGCATATTATGCTAGATAACGGTTAATGGGTACACAGGCAGGACTTTCTGTATTCTATTATTTCTGAGAAACAGAACTATTTCTCGGAACTCCTAAGATGGCTGCTGAGGAACAAGATGGAGTCCCTTTAGTTCTCTTATCACACTACCGCTGAGCCACAACCCCAGCCCCAGCCCCAGTGTTTTGATACGTGTTTACAGTATAAACCATCAAATCAGGCAATGAGCATTTTAAATCCATCACCTCACACACCTAATTTTTTTTTTTTTTTTTTTTTTTTTTTTGTCTGGATGGCAGGGAATTCGCGAGCAGGCCACATCAGGTCGGGAGATGGAGCCGGGAAGGAAACCCTGGGAACAGCTGTATGTCCATCCCTGTCAATCTGGGACATGATCACCAGGGATCTGACCAGATGGGTCAGGGTGCAGCCATGCCACTGCCTTAGGTGCTCTTCCTGTGGGTTTCAGGTGAGGGGGTTGCATCATTCTGTGGTTTGTGTGCCTGATAAGCCCGTGGGTCCAGATTCTCTGATGTGGGTTTGATATGGGTTTGACATGCCTGTGCATGCATGTGCCTCTGATTTAATTTAGTAAGTGACAATTTTTATGGGCATAATGATCAGTTTTTGCTTCATCAGTTGCTATGTAATGGGGGGATATTTCTCCATAAGTTCTGTAGGTCTGCGGGCGCGTGGTGGCGCACGCCTGTAATCCCAGCACTTGGGAGGCTGAGGCAGGAGGATCGCGAGTTCAAAGCCAGCCTCAGCCATGACGAGGCACTTAGCAACTCAGTGAGGCCCTGTCTCTAAATAAAATACACAAAAAAAAGGGCTGGGGATGTGGCCCAGTGGACGAGTGCCCCTGAGTTCAATCCCCGGTAACCAAAAAAAAAAAAAAAAGTTCTGTAGGTCCAACATCTGGTGGTTATCTAGTTATCCAGACAAGTTACCAAGTCTTCCTACCTTAGCACTTGCCTTCAAAATGGAGTCGCTTGTTGCAAATTGCTGCTTTATAAAGTGGAATGACTGGGGGCTGGCACAGTCGGAGAGCCGCTCTTCTGTACAACGTGGAACAACTCAGAGCAGAGTTCCCCAAGGGTTGAAACCAACACAGCCCCCCCCACACACACACACACACCTACCCCATGGTCAAGATGGAGAAGAATCACCACCAAGTGGCCATTGATTTTTTAGTCAATTGTGCCTGGATAAAAAAAAAAACTCCATAAAAAATTCTGAAGGTTCATGGGCTGGGGTTGTGGCTCAGAGGTAGAGCACTCGCCTGGCACGTGTGCGGCCCGGGTTTGATCCTCAGCATCACGTACAAATAAACCCATTGTGTACAGCTAAAGCAAATAAATAAATATTTTTTTAAAAAAAATTCTAAAAGCCGGGCATGGTGGCGCACGCCTGTAATCCCAGCACTTTGGGAGGCTGAGGCAGGAGGATCGCGAGGTTCAAAGCCACCCTCAGCAATGGCGAGGCACTTAGCAACTCAGTGAGACCCTGTCTCTAAATAAAAATATTAAAAAAGGGCTGGGATGTGGCCCAGTGGTTGAGTACCCCTGAGTTCAATCCCTGGTACCACAAAAAAAAAAAAAAAAAAAAAAAATTCTAAAGGTTCAGAGAGCCTCCAGGAGATGGGAGGGTGTCTCCCCCGAGAGGGCACATACACACCTCTTCCATTAGTTACATCCTTGAAGAGTCTCCTATGTACTGTGAGTCATTAAAGCAAATTATCAAAACCCCAGGCATGAGTCATGGGAACCGGATTTAAAGCCAGTGTAGGAGGAAGAAGGTGGTGGGAGCCTGGGTGGGGGGAGGGGGCATGATCCCTTTCCTTACCCATCATAAAGGATCATGGTGGACACCCCTATAAGGAAAGACAGGTCAACAAGAGAAGAGCATGGCTTATTTGGTCGTGGTTTTATGTGATATGGGAGCCTTCAGAGGAAGACCCAAACACCCACCCAGGTCCAGCTCTCCATTTTTTTTTTTTTTTTTTTTTTTTTTTTTTTTTTTGTGGTACCAGGGATTGAACTCAGGGGCACTTGACCACTGGGTCACATCCCCAGACCTTTTTTGTATTTTATTTAGAGACAGGGTCTCACTGAGTTGCTAAGTGCCTCACCATTGCTGAGGCTGGCTTGAACTCGCGATCCTCCTGCCTCAGCCTCCCAAAGTGCTGGGATTATAGGCGTGCGCCACCGCGCCCGCTTCCATTTTTTTTTAAAACACATTTATTTATTTGCTTTAGTTATACATAATGCCTTTATTTTTTTTTTTATGTGGTGCTGGGGATCGAACCCAGGCTGCTCATGTACTAGGCAAGCGCTCTAGCGCTGAGCCACCACCCCCCAGCCCCCAGCCCCGCAGCTCTCCATTTTTATGCTTAGATTGTAGACAGAAGAAAAGGGCCGGATGCTCCCCAAGATGTCCTTAATTTTCTTCTAACCATGACAGCTGCCGCCACCCGTGTGCCTTGAGGCTGGCCATGATTGCCTCAGATGCCCACGGAGCTCAGCTGCAGCAAGCTTCAGTCAGGGGTGCATCCCAGATGACCCCCAAGTCTCTGCAGCCACTTCAGCTGTCCCTGCTCTGGCCCACGAGGAGTCCCTCCCCTCCCCATGACTGAGCAGGAAGTCCTGTAGTCAGCTGGAGGCCACTGCACCTGTGTGAGCTCACCTGCGTGTATACAGCAGCCTTCCTCCTCGTCACACCAGCGCGCCCTTCCCGGGTGCTGCAGCCTACGTCCTGGGAAAGCCCTCTGCACGGTGGTTTTAATAATTGCCTATTTGTGATTTTTTTGTGGGGGTGGGGTGGGGGAGATACTCAGGATCAAATCCAGAGCCTCATGCATGTGAGGCTATATAGCTGAGCTATATCCCCAGTCCTTACTTTCTTTCTTCTTTATTTTTTTAAAATATTTTTAGTTGTAGATGGACACAATATCTTTGCCTATTTTTTTAATATTTTATTTATTTACTTTAGTTGTACAAAATGCAATGCATTTATGTTTATTTACATGGTGCTGAGGATCGAACCCGGGCTGCGCACATGCGAGGCGAGCGCATCTGCTGCTGAGCCACAACCCCAGCCCGCCTGTTTATTAATTTACTTTTATGTGGTGTTGAGGACCGAACCCAGTGCCTCACATGTACGAGGCAAGTGCTCTACCACTGAGCCACAAACCCAGTCCCCTTAAACTTTGGTCCTTTTTATTTATTTATTTATGTGTGTGGTGCTGGGGATTGAAACCCAAGGCCAGCACTCTACCAACTGAGCTATATTCCCCATCCCTCTTCTTTTTCTTTAGATAATGTTTTGCTAAAATTGCCCAGGCTGGGCTTGAACTTGCAATCCACCTGCCTCAGCCTCCAAATAGCTGGGATGACAGGTGCGTGCCACAACACCCAGCCCCTATTCGTGATTCAATTCCAGGACTGAACTCAGGGGCATTCGACCACTGGGCCTCATCCCCAGCCCTTTTTTGTATTTTAGGGGTCTCACTGAGTTGCTTAGCCGTCTCGCCATTGCTGAGTCTGGCTTTGAACTCTTGATCCTCCTGTCTCAGCCTCCAGAGCCACTGGGATTACAAGCGTGTGCCACCATGCCCTAGCAATAACTGTAACAGATAACACAACCTAAAAAAGTATTTGAGAAGGAGATAATTACTATAAGAAGCCCCACGGGGCTGAGGGGAGGTAGAAGTCCCAGGGGGGGTAAAGGAGATACAGTCTTAATTATGAATTTATTTAATGAGATCTTGAAGGTTTTTAAACCTTCCAGAGCAGTGCTGTTTGATAGAAATCCAATGCAAGCCAGGCACGGTGGCAAACGCCTGTAATCCCAGGGGCTCGGGAGGCTGAGGCAGGAGGATCATGAGTTCAAAGCCAGTCTCAAGCCGGGCGCGGTGGCGCATGCCTGTAATCCCAGTACTTGGGAGGTGAGGCAGGAGGATCGTGAGTTTTCAAAAAGAAAGCAGTCTCAGCAATGTCGAGGCACTTAGCAACTCAGTGAGACCCTGTCTCTAATAAAAGACAAAAAAAGGGCTGGGGATGTGGCCCAGTGGTCGAGTGCCTCTGAGTTCAATCCCCAGGACCGGAAAAAAAAAAAAAAAAAAAAGCCAGCAAAAGCAAGGTGCTAAGCAACTCAATGAGAACCCTGTCTCTAAAAAAAATACCAAAAAAATAGGGCTGGGGATGTGGCTCAGTGGCTAAGTGCCCGAGTTCAATCCCTGGTACCCACCCACCCCCAAAAAAGAAATTGAATGCTGTAAGAGCCTTAATGAGGAGGTAGCTAAGATGGCGGCTGGCTGAGAGCAAAAGAGGAGACGTTTAATTGTTTTTTCTCCTGACCTTATTGTAATCTACTAAGAATCTTTCTGGGCCCGTGAACACTGTGTGACGCACCTGTAGTTGAGCTTGTGACACGTGTATACTTGTTAAGGTGAAGAGTATTTAAGCAGGTGGTTGGAAATGAATAGGTTCTTTATTCTTCCTTCTTCTAACTTCTGTCTCCGGCTCCAACAACCTCTCCAACTCCAACCACCTGCTTAAATACTCTTCACCTTAACAAGTATACACGTGTCACAAGCTCAACTACAGGTGCGTCACACAGTGTTCACGGGCACAGAAAGATTCTTAGTAGATTACATTAAGGTCAGGAGAAAACAATTAAACGTCTCCTCTTTTGCTCTCAGCCAGCCGCCATCTTAGCTACCTCCTCATTAAGGCTCTTACAGAATGCAAGCCACAAATATAATTTAAAATCTCTAGTGGCCAAATCAAAGAGAGAAAAGAAACAGGTGAATTAATGTTAATATGTTTATTTAACTAATATAGCCAACACATTTATCATTTTAAATCATGTAATCAGTATAAAAATACTAGTGAGGGATGGGGATGTAGTTCAGAGGTCCTTGAAGGGCAAAAATCACACCGGAGACAACCGTGCAGCCAAGAGATTTATTCACCAGCTTTTATGGAGGTCGGAGGTAGAAGAAGCACAGGGAGAGAGGAGTCAGGGAGAGGGGAGTGTGCGAGCTCTGGATGGAGGGTCGGTGCCTGGTCATGCCAGCTGTCGACCACTGGGCCTCATCCCCAGCCCTTTTTTGTATTTTAGGGTCTCACTGAGTTGCTTAGCGTCTCGCCATTGCTGAGTCTGGCTTTGAACTCTTGATCCTCCTGTCTCAGCCTCCAGAGCCACTGGGATTACAAGCGTGTGCCACCATGCCCAGCAATAACTGTAACAGATAACACAACCTAAAAAAGTATTTGAGAAGGAGATAATTACTATAAGAAGCCCCACGGGGCTGAGGGAGGTAGAAGTCCCAGGGGTAAAGGAGATACAGTCTTAATTATGAATTTATTTAATGAGATCTTGAAGGTTTTTAACCTTCCAGAGCAGTGCTGTTTGATAGAAATCCAATGCAAGCCAGGCACGGTGGCAAACGCCTGTAATCCCAGGGGCTCGGGAGGCTGAGGCAGGAGGATCATGAGTTCAAAGCCAGTCTCAAGCCGGGCGCGGTGGCGCATGCCTGTAATCCCAGTACTTGGGAGGCTGAGGCAGGAGGATCGTGAGTTCAAAGCCAGTCTCAGCAATGTCGAGGCACTTAGCAACTCAGTGAGACCCTGTCTCTAATAAAAGACAAAAAAGGGCTGGGGATGTGGCCCAGTGGTCGAGTGCCTCTGAGTTCAATCCCCAGGACCGGAAAAAAAAAAAAAAAAGCCAGCAAAAGCAAGGTGCTAAGCAACTCAATGAGACCCTGTCTCTAAAAAAATACAAAAAAATAGGGCTGGGGATGTGGCTCAGTGGCTAAGTGCCCGAGTTCAATCCCTGGTACCCACCCACCCCCAAAAAAGAAATTGAATGCTGTAAGAGCCTTAAATGAGGAGGTAGCTAAGATGGCGGCTGGCTGAGAGCAAAAGAGGAGACGTTTAATTGTTTTCTCCTGACCTTATTGTAATCTACTAAGAATCTTTCTGTGCCCGTGAACACTGTGTGACGCACCTGTAGTTGAGCTTGTGACACGTGTATACTTGTTAAGGTGAAGAGTATTTAAGCAGGTGGTTGGAAATGAATAGGTTCTTTATTCTTCCTTCTTCTAACTTCTGTCTCCGGCTCCAACAACCTCTCCAACTCCAACCACCTGCTTAAATACTCTTCACCTTAACAAGTATACACGTGTCACAAGCTCAACTACAGGTGCGTCACACAGTGTTCACGGGCACAGAAAGATTCTTAGTAGATTACATTAAGGTCAGGAGAAAACAATTAAACGTCTCCTCTTTTGCTCTCAGCCAGCCGCCATCTTAGCTACCTCCTCATTAAGGCTCTTACAGAATGCAAGCCACAAATATAATTTAAAATCTCTAGTGGCCAAATCAAAGAGAGAAAAGAAACAGGTGAAATTAATGTTAATATGTTTATTTAACTAATATAGCCAACACATTATCATTTTAACATGTAATCAGTATAAAAATACTAGTGAGGGATGGGGATGTAGTTCAGAGGTCCTTGAAGGGCAAAAATCACACCGGAGACAACCGTGCAGCCAAGAGATTTATTCACCAGCTTTTATGGCTGGTCGGAGGTAGAAGAAGCACAGGGAGAGAGGAGTCAGGGAGAGGGGAGTGTGCGAGCTCTGGATGGAGGGTCGGTGCCTGGTCATGCCAGCTGTGGTCTCAGGAGCTGTCTGCTGGGCAGCTGCTGTCGGCTGGAGACGGTGAGTCTGGAGCTCTTGGAGTGGCTGCTTCCTCTTAGCAGGGAAGAGCTGTTGTCTGAGCTCCAGGCAGGCAGGAGCTTTAAATAGGGATTTCTGGTGGGGGGGTGTACCAGAGCGACCTTTAACGCTATTGGCTTTTTTCTCAGGGAATAGGGCGACCTTTAAGCCGACTGGCTCCTGCCTGGGGAAAATGAAACCAGGTTGCTCCTCATGGAAATTCCCATGGGGGAGGTGGCCCATCAGCCAAAGCCTATCTATCAGTCCTGGCCAAAAAAAAAGTATAAAAAATTACTGATGAGAATCTATATGTAGGTATGTACACGTCCATTCATACATGCACAGTATCAAGTCTTCCTTCCACCTCTGGTATTTTGCATTGAGATGTAGTTCACACATCTGCACTTGGACTAGCTCTCGAGTGCTCAACAGCCACCTGGGCCTGGTGGCTACTGTATTGGGAAGCCCAGGTCCAGATCCTCTTATGGAAGTGCACACAGCTCATGGGGGGAAAAAATGAATGAATGAATGATAATAATAGACCACACAGCTCAGGGCCAGCCCTTCCCATTACAGATGGAAATTCTGAGCTCCCAGCATTTGGCTGCTGCTCAGGCTGCTAGATTCTAAATATGGAACTCAAGACCAGGCAGAGAAGTCCCCAGAGCAAACGCTTCTCCTTGGTTGGCTATGCCATGAAAAAAATTTTTTAAGTCAGGGGGCACTGGGGATTAAACTTGGGGGTCACTCGACCACTGAGCCACATCCCCAGCCCTTTTTTGTATTTTATTTTAGAGACAGGGTCTCACTGAGTTGCTAAGTGCCTCACAAATGCGGAAGCTGGCTTTGAACATGCAATTTTCCTGCCTCAGCCTCCCCAGCCACTAGGATTACAGGCATGCGCCACCGCGCCCAACTATGCCATGAAATTCAAAGGAGCTGGTCGGCAGCTTCCCACAGTCAACAGCCTTTCCACCCTACTCCTTAGATAAGTATCAAACCTGGCCAGCCCCCGCCTCAGTGTCCTCCTCTGCGCCGCAGGGACAATCTTGCAGAGCAGTTACCGAGATGAAGTTAGGCCAGCTGTTTCCCAAACCCTAGACCTGGCAATGCCAGGTACTTCCCATGCCCCCGGCTTGGCCCCGGGCCCCTCCAATCACACTGAAAATGAAACCCGACATCCTTTCTGGGCTTCTGACCCCAGATCTTTCCCAACCAATCGGCCCAGAGCTGCCCCACCCCCTTCTCCAAGGCGTCTGCTCAAATGCCAGCATTTCAGAGACGCCCTCCTTGCAGACCAGTGGCACCCCTTCCTCTGCTTTCTATTTCTATTTCTCTGCCCCTGGCATAGGCCCTCCAGCTGTGTCAGCTGCCCACCAATAGGGCCCCTGCCTGCCCTGCTCTGTTGTCTCCCCAGCAGCTACATGTATGGAAAAGGCAACTGACGGGTTACTAGGTGCCAGGTACTGTTCTGAGCCTTTTGCAGGTAGGGGTTCAGGTCACCTCCCACTCAGAGGAGACATTACCTTAATCCCATTTTACAGATGAGGAGAATGAGGCACAGAGAAGTTCATTCACTCACCTGAGGTCACACAGATAGGAAGTGGTATAGCCAGGATTCATTCCTGGGCAGGTCCACAGGTTTTGTTCTGGGGTTCCATTTGTTTGTTTATTGCTATACTGGGGATGGAACCCAGGGCCTCTTGCATGCTAGGCGAGCACTCTACTACTAAGCTACATTCCCAATCCCTTTTTTTTTTAGTTGTTGATGGACCTTTATTTATTTGTTTCTTTATTTTATGTGGTGCTGAGAATCAAACCCAGTGCCTCACACCTGCCGGGCAAGTGCTGTACCACTGAGCCACAACCCTAGCTCCCCCAGTCCCTTTTAAAATTATATATTGATACAGGGTCTCACTAAGTTGCCTAGTTGACCTCAAACATACAATCCTCCTGCCTCAGCCTGCTCCGCAGATGGCATTACAGGAGTGTGCCATCACGCCCGGTGTGGACCCACGAGTTTTGACCTCTGGGATAACCCATCAGGGTGGTCCACGATAATGATGAATGAGTAAAAAACTCAAGGGAAAGCAATCAAAAAGACCTTCCCTCCCCATCGAAGCTGGTGCCCGCTTGGCCATACCACAGGGGCTCTCCTGACGGAAGGAAAGAACTAAGCAGGAGGGACACAGCTGGCCCGCATTGGCTGCTTAAATTAAAAACCCATTAGGCAGGTGGCTGCCTCAGTCGCCCCGAATGTTCCCCCTCACACCAAATTATCCAGTGTCTCCTCTGTTTCCTCAGTAGCTAGTGAACCCCAGGAGGCAGCAAGCCTAGGCAGGATCAGGTCACAGCCAAGTCCCTGTGACCCAGCACCCAGCAGATGCCCAATGCCCATTAAGAGGGAGGAGCCAAAGAATGAAGGGCAGCTGGCCCTCCTCTTCAGCCCTGTGTGAGTCACTGCCCAGGGGGCTTATTCAGTTTTGTTGTACCAGGGGTGGAACCCAGAGGTACTTAACCATTGAGCCACACCCCAGCCCTTTATATATATATATATATATATATATATATATATATATATATATATATATTTTTTTTTTTTTTTTTTTTTTTTTTTTTTTTTTTTTTTTTAGACAGGGTCCCACTAAGTTGCTGAGGCTGACTTTGAACTTGTGATCCTCCAAGGAAGCTCCTCCTGCCCTCCTTCAGGCCTCTGTTCCTGCCTTTTCCCCACCCTCCCCATCCAAAAAGGGCACCCCTGTCCCTCTGTCTCCCACATCTAACTCCATTTTCTCCATCACTGTCTGGTGTTACCTGTTCCGATTCTTCCCACTCACCACCTAGGCGCCATTTCAGTAGCTGCTGGATCAGCGCCTGGAGCGCAGTAGGGAATCAGAGCACAGCAAACACTTGTGCGCTCCACGGGCAGGACTTGGCAGGGTGCGTTTATGGTATTTGAAGCCACAAAACTGGATGAGATCCATCCACAAGCCAGCGAGGTGGGCAGGGGGAAGAGGTGCGAGGACCCAGCCCTGGGCCTCTGCCTGTCGGACATGGACAAGATGAGGAGGAGCTGGCCAAAGAGGCAGAAGGAGGCCCCGAGATGCAGCAGAACCAGGGGCGTGGGGGCTCCTAAAGAGTTCCAAGGTCACTGAGATGAGGACTGAGGTCATTATAACCAGAAGGGGTTTGAGGAGGTCCTCAGAGGGTAAATGGGGACCTCAGCTCAGCCCTGGCAGGTTCTTGACTTACACTGCAGAGAGGAATTATTCGGGATGCTTCAAAAGAGGCACAAGTGAACATTTATTCAGGAGAAGCAAGCAGAAGAGCAGAATCTGCTCTCAAAAGGGAGCGTGCAGGCCTGGAGAGTGAGCTGTGCTTTGGGAGTCTCAGGCTTCTTGTTGGGGATTGAACCTAGGGGTGCTCTTAATACTGAGCTATATCCCCAGCCCTTTTTATTTATTTATTTTTAAATATTGTATTTTTTAGTTGTAATTGGACACAATGCCTTTATTTTACTTATTTATTATTATGTGGTGCTGAGGATCGAACCCAGGGCCTCATGCATGTAAGGCAAGCACTCTACCGCTGAGCCACAACCCCAGCCCCCTTTTTATTTTTTGAGACAGGGTCTTGATAAGTTGCTTAGGCCTCACTAAGTTGCTGAGGCTGGCCTCAAATTTGCAATTCTCCTGCCTCAGTCTCCCAAATCGCTGGAATTACAGGCATGCACCACCATGCCCAGCTTTTTTGCTTTGTATTTTGAGGCAGGGTCTCATTACTTAGCCAAGGCTGGCCTCAAACTTGCGATCCTGCCTCAGCCTCCCAGGTTGCCGGGATTACAGGCATGCCACTGTGCCAGACCTCTGGCTTCTTTTAAAGGAAACTTGGTAAATGGTGAACTTGTGAAGCATATGGGGGCGGTGGGGGCGGCGTCAGCCTAATGAGCTTGATTCCTTTGATCATGGAGCAGAGCAGCACACAGTGGCCTGGCTCTTCTCAGAATCTTCAAGTTGACTTTATCTAGTGCTTGGCCTATGCCCATATCATGGGCCTGTAGCAATATCTATCTTTAGGCTTCTTTTAATAAATCTAAAAATACATTCTGGGGCTGGGGTTGTGGCTCAGTGGTAGAGCGCTCATCTAGCGTGTGCACGACCCGGGTTCAATCCTTAGCACCACGTAAAGACCAATGCATTGTGTACAACTAAAGCAAATAAATTTTTAAAAAGTACATTCTGTAAGCAAACAAGGTAAATAGGCTCTAATTAACTGACCTTACAGTATGCTTAGATTTTATGGGAACTTCTAAGAATTTGGGCCTGGGGAAAAACAGATCTAGGGGTGAAGGTGAAGGTGCTCATCGAGTTTCTAGGTTTGGAGTCACGATCACTCTTTCCTTCCCTGCTCATCTCCTTCCCCCTATCCATCTCTTTTCCACCCTACCTCTCCACCACTGCATTTAGCACGTGGAGGTTGGCAGAGCCCTAAACATCAGGAGTCTTGGTGAAGGTGTCAGCACAAGAGGTGAGCACAAGAGAATGCAGGAGAAGATAAAAGTGGAGAGAGCAAACACATACGGGTACTTTCTGGGCATTTCTGCATAAGAGCAGCTAAGGAATCTGATGGAACGTGGTGCGCAGAGGGATCTTGTTGTTGATGTTTATAGTGGTGAATTACACAACCGAACACTCACTGTCTTAACCATTTTAAGATGTGTAAGATGTGCAGTCCCGGGGCTGGGGCTATGGCTCAGCGGTAGAGCGCTCATCTTGCAGGTGTGAGGCTCTGAGTTCGATCCTCAGCACCACGTAAATAAAATAAAGGTATCGTGTCCACCTACAACTAAAACATATATTTAAAAAAAACAAAAAGATGTGCAGTCCCATGGCGTGAGGTGAGTTCACGCTGTTGTACAACTGTCACCACCACTCTCTGTGAACTTCTTGTGCTGTGCAAAACTGAAACTCCACGCCCCATGCAATGATAACCCTCTGTGGCCTCCTCCCCAGCCCCGGCCCCCCAACACTCTGTTGTCTGTAAGTGGATTTCAGAAAATCCACTTATATTGCATGTAAGTGGATTCACACGGTGTTGTGACTGGGTCATTTATAGTGTCCCCAAGGCTTACCCACGCTGTAGCATGTGTCAGAATTCCCTGCCTTTTTAGGGTTGGATAATGCCCCATTGTATGGATAGACCACATTTTATCCATCCATTCATCCACTGACGGGCACCTGGGTTGCTTCACCTTTTGTGAAGGACACTGTGGTGAGCAGTGGTGGACACATTCCTGTTTGAGGGAATTTTTTATTGTTCTGGGAAGGTACCAGAATTGGAGCTGCTGGCTCATCTGGTAATTCCATGCTTACTTTTTAGGGACCTGCCACCGGGCATCCCATGGCAGCTGTGCCATTGTACATCCTGCCAACAGTGCACAGGGGTTCCAATTTTTCCACACTTTGACAAACACTTGTTATTTTGGGTTTTTTTTTTCTTTCTTTTTTTTTTTTTTTTTTTTTTTTTTTTTTTTTTTTTTTTTGTACCAAGGATTGAACTCAGGGGCACTGGACCACTGGGCCACATCCCCAGCCCTTTTTTTGTATTTTCTTAGGGACAGGGTCTCACTGAGTTGCTAAGTGCCTCGCCATTGCTGAGGCTGGCTTTGAACTCGTGACCCTCCTGCCTCAGCCTCCCGTGCGGCTGGGATTACAGGCGTGTGCCACCGCGCCTGGTTTATTTCAGGTTTCTTGGTGGAAACCTTTGTCACCTGTGAAAGGTGGTAAATTTTTTGTGTCTATTTTAATGGGACAGAAAGGTGATTGTGCAGGCAGGGCAGACGAAGGGCAAGGGAGGTTGTTACTAAAGGAGAGAGGGGAAGAGTTGCTGAGTCAGGAGAGATGCTAGGAGCCTGGGCTTGTGGCCATCGTCACAGGGATGCAGGCACAGGTGCAGGCTGGAGGGCAGGTGCCGGATGGGCACAGGCAGCCGGGCAACTGTCTGAAGGTAAGGGTGATGGTGTAGAACAGTCTCTCCAGGAGCATGGGAGAGTGGGGTGGGGGGGCAGGCTGGATAATGAGCGGCCCCTGCAAAGACATCTGAATTCACAGAAGCCAGTGACTATGTTACCTTTTGGGATCCTGAGATGGGGAGAGGATCCCGGATTCCCTCGGTAGGGCCAATGTAATCCCAGGTGCATCTGTAATTGGGAGGCAGAGGGCAGCCGACTGCAGAGAAATCTACTCTGTTACCTTTGAAAAAGGGGAAGAAGCCAAAGCCACAGAAGGCAGGGGCCTCTAGGAGCTGAAGGCAAGGATCTAGAGTCTCCCCTAGAGCCTCCAGAGCTGTATTCTTCTCCAGAGCCCAGAAGTCCTGGTGACACCTCCTCTTTAGACTCCTGACCTGTCCCAGCACTGCTGAGGGAGGGAGTCCGTGCTGCGCTGAGAGCCTCAATGCATGTGTGCTGCTACAGCAGCCACAAGAAACTGAGGCCACAGGGTGGGGAGGGGGTATGCTGTTGCTGCAGGGCATCACCAAGGACCCCTTAGAGTTTAATCATCATGAAATTAAAGCCAACATGGCTGGTTTTTTTTTTTTTTTGTGTGTGTGTGTGTGTGTGTGTGTGTGTGTGTGTGTGTGTGTGATAGGGATTGAACCCAGGGGTGCTTAACCACTGAGCCACATCCCAGCCCTTTTTATATTTTTATTTTATTTTATTTTTTTTTTTTTTTAGTTTTCTAGGTGGACACAATATCTTTTTTAAAAAATATTTATTTATTTGTTTTAGTTGTACACAATGCCTTTATTTTTACGTGGTGCTGAAGATCAAACCTAGGCCGTGCACGTGCTAGGCAAGTGCTCTACCATTCAGCCACAACCCCAGCTCTGAACACAATATCTTTATTTTACATTTATATGGTGCTGAGTATCGAACCCAGTACCTCATGCATGCTAGGTGAGCACTCTTACCACTGAGCCACAATCCCGGCCCCCCATCCCAGCCCTTTTTATATTTGATTTTGGGACAGGGTCTTGCTAAGTTGCTTAGGGCCTCGCTAAACTGCTAAGGCTGGCTTTGAACCTGTGATCCTCCTGCCTCAGCCTCCTGGGCTGCTGGAACTACAGGCGTGCACCACCGTGCCTGTAGGCTGAATGTTTTCATCCTGCCTCCTAGAGGAGCACTGGCTTGGGTGTGGCACGTGCAGACAGCTGAATTTACCCAGAATGTGACAATCAAAGAGAGCTGCAGGAGTTGCAGATACATGCAAGGGAGAACATCAAATGACCAGCCAGGACATTTCTCTCAGACAAGACCGGAGTGGGTGAGAGATGGCGGAGTCACTGGTTGCAGGTGCCAGGGAAGCAAGGACACAGAAGATGGCAGGGAGCTGGATGCTTCCGTTGAGATTATGGTCTGGTTATTGGTAATGTCAAGGTCTAGGGCAGGGATCTGCAGACTTCATCCCATAAGCCAAATCCACCTGCTGCCCACTTGTCTGGTTTTTCTAGAACACAGCCAGCCTGTTCTTTCACAGCTATGCACAGCCGTCTCCACACGACAGCAGCAGAGTTGAGTAGCTGATTTATAAAACTCTTAGACCTATGGAGTCTCAGATATTTACTCCCCGGCTCTTCCCAGAAGTGTGCTGAGTCCTGGTCTAGGACGTGAGCGGCTGAGGGGGTGGAGGACTGAGCCCTGGGCGAGACCGCAGGGCTGGGGACAGAGAGGCCAGGGCGTTCCCACACATTTTTTTTTTTTTTTTTTTTTTTTTTGGTACCGGGGATGGAACCCAGGGGCACTCGACCACTGGGCCACATCCCCAGCCCTTTTTTGTACTTCATTTAGAGATAGGGTCTCACTGAGTTGCTAAGTGCCTCGCTAATCTGCTGAGGCTGGCTTTGAACTTGCCATCCTCTTGCCTCAACCTCTGGAGTTGCTGGATTACAGGCGTGCGCCACTGCGCCGGGTTCCCACACATCTTGACATCACCCAGAACAAAGGTAGCCATGCTGAGGACGTAACCATGAGCCCCTCTGAAGGCAGGGACAGCTGAAGGCACACGGGCCAGGTCTCTCCTCCAGGCCTTTAGGAGGGGGCCATTGTCATGCTTGTGTTCCCCCTCAGGACATCTGGGGACCGAGGCCTCCTAGCCTCCCCTGCCTGTGGCCTCTGAGTCTACTGCTGCCACTGTGGAGCTAGCCACTGTCCCAGCTTACACGGATGTGCGTGCCTCCACTAGCTGCCTTCCTGAGGGACTAAGGAAACTGAATAGCGGGACGGAAGGGAGGCACTGCGGGCCTCCTTCTCTAAGTGCACGAGTCCCTCCAGGGCTGCGCTCCCTGCCGTGAACTCCGGTGGCACCTGACCGTAAAATATTCCACCCATCAAGAGGACAAGCGTGATGACCTACAAGGCCACTGTGAGTGTGTCCCATGGGCTGGTGTGGTAAAGTAAAGCCAGGGAGAGCTCCGACCCCATGCGCCTCCTGGGAGGAACCCTCCAGGCCCAGGAAGTGGCCTTGCCTGCCCTGGTTCCCTGGGGAGCTCCACTGTCTCCACCTCCCTCCTGTCTTCAGCTTGCTGTGGCTCACATCTTCTCAGACATTAGCATGGTGGCAACGGCTCCTCTCCAGGACTTTGCTGAAGTAAGTCAATGGCCGTGGCAGCACGTAGCATCCTGTAAAATGGCCTGGCTGGTCGAATGACATAGCCAGCACCCTGCACCCCCAGGACCTTGAGGCCAGGAAATTCCTAATGGGCTTTGAGAATCAGGTATGTTTTTTTTTTTAACCCATGTGGGAAGCAGCTCTGGTGCCAGTCTTTGTAGATGCTTTGCAATCAGATGGATGAAATGGCACGGGCCTCTCAAAAGCAAGATAATTGATTGGCATAATTGGTATTTCCAGTTTATTTATTAACTTAATTTTTTTGGTGATGCTGTGGATCAAACCCAGGGCCTCATGCACACTGGGCAAGTGCCCTACCACGGAGCTGCATCCCCAGCCTTGGTATTTCAGTTTTTAGTGCCAGCTTCTCAACACAGAATTCATGAGTTTTTTTTTTTTTTTTTTTTTTTTTTTTTGCACCATCTCTGAACACTGATAAGGAACCAAGAGATTTCCTAAGAATAGATATAGAGTGGCAAACTCGTCACTAAGCTGTATGAAGTGAACACACTGATGTAAGGTCTAACTGGCAGAGGACCTGCATAAGGAATCGAGTCCACGTGATAGTGAGTAAGTGTGATGGTTTCTAGACTCTAAAGGTGCTACGACCAGCCTTCCCCGCCTCGGGGAGGGCCACTGCCTGGAAAAACATTATTCAGTAAGTCAACTCTGCTGCAGAGCCAGGCCAGACGCCCAAGGCATGAGGACACAGCGATCTGGGTACTTAGTCCCAGTTTAATCTGTTAGTCATGAGGATGATGATGTTATCTGTTAAAAGTTAAATTTTAGAAGAACTCCCAGGGCTGGGGTTGTGGCTCAGTGGTAGAATGCTCGCCTAGCATGCATGAGGCACTGGGTTCGATCCTCAGCACCACATAAAAATAAAATATATTGCGTCCACCTGAAACTAAAAAATAAATATTTTTTAAAAGACCCCCCAAAAATAAGGATAAAAAAAAAAGTATTAAAAAAGAACTGCCTTTCAGAAGGATCACGAGTTCAAAGGCAGCCTCAGCAATGGTGAGGCACTTAGCGACTCAATGAAACCCTGTCTCTAATAAAATACAAAAAAAGGGCTGGCGATGTGGCCCAGTGGTCGAGTGCCCAAGTTCAATCTCCGGTACCACAAAAAAAAAAAAAAAAAAAAAAAAAAAAAGAACTGCCTTTGCCTCTGACCTCTTCCATACTTTGTTCTAGAACATTCCTGCTCTTCTCTCAGGAACAGGTCAGAGGTCAGCACTAGAACCCCTCTGACACCCTCCAAGACCTCCTCTGTCCTCCCAGAGTCCATGCTCTGACCTCAGCACCCAGGGACGGGCCTCGTGTAACCACAGAGTGGGGCCACTGGAGGGTAGAGCCTCGACCCTCTGGCTGGGGGCCTGCAGGGACCTGCAGAGACCCCACCCGCATCCCAAGAGCAGGCTGAGGGGAGCAGGTGAGAGAGCAGAGACAGGCGGACACCTGGAGACCAGGGGGCCTGTCCCAAGGCAGGAAGTTCTGTCTTGATGTTCACATTCCAGAGGGTGCAGCCAGGCTCCCAGCAAGGGCAGCTGTGACAGGTGACCTCTGGGGCCAGTCACAGCACAGCTCTTCACCGGGCACAACCCCGTCTCTTGTCACAGTGGTGGCAGGCCAGCAGGACCACGGACAAACCCCAGCCCAGACCCCAGCCAGAGCCAGGAGTCCACGTGTCAAACAAACAAGTTTATTTGTAAGCGGCGACGCTGTCCAGCACCCAGTGCGAACTTTCACTCTCGGGATCGGGTGGCACAGGCGGGGGGGACGGAGGTCACACCCACACAGAGTCCTTCCAACTCTGGCTCCCCTGCTCTGCAGGGCAATGCCAAGGAAGCCCGAGATCCTCCCAGGTCTGCCCACCAGGAGGCACACACGCTGCACCGCCGCAGCGGGTGGGATGTGGGCAGAGCCTGGCGGGTCCAGGCAGTCTGCAAGCCCTTCTGTCTCCATGGTAACAGCTGGGCTCTCCTACCCTCCCACAGCGCAGCTGCCAAGTTCAAATCCAGTGGAATTTATCAACAAGGGATCCAAGTACCCGAGACTGAACTGGCCTCTCAAGGAATCTCCCAACCCCTTCCTTCCAGAATCTGGTCGCGGCCATTCCTGTGCACCCTCTGCAGGGCGCGGCGCGGGCTGACTCTAACGTGAAGAACTCCTTGGCAAAATCCCTGGCCTCAGCTGCTCGGGATGGGCAATCCAGCACGCCGTCTCCGGCCACGCGGACCCACGACCCACGACCCAGGACAGACAGGAAGGGCTCTCAGCTCCTCACATGCTCTCGGGATCACAGTGGGCACAGTACCAAGGTGGCTCCCCAGCCCCCCCGGGCCAGGGGGTGGGGGAGCACACCCCTCCTGAGGCTGAAGGAAGGTCCAGGCTGAGGTAGGAGAGATGGCTGCGGGGCCTTGGACCTCTCCAGTCCCTGAAGTCCCTGACAGGAGGAGTGGCCTTGGCATGGCTCACCAGACCCCGAGAGAGGAGGGCAGGAACCCTGGGGACGTTGAGTCAAAGGCAGAGGATGCAGCGGGCACGGGAGACGCTGGGCTTCCTGTCTGGTTCGCGTGGTACCTACTGTGCGGATGCAGCGGGGCTGGAACCCGGGGCCTCCACGCGCTGAGCCCGCGTCTGCCACTGAGCACAACCCCCGCCCAAGGTCTGTCATCTTGCCCAGGATGCAGCAAGGTGGGCCGCCTGCCGGGGCCCTCGGGCACCTCATGTTCACGTCTGGGTACAGAAGGGCACGCTGGAAGAAGCCAGGTGGAGTCTGGAGCTAACCTGGGGGACCCCGTCCCCTCCAGGGCTGCCGCCTCCTCCCTACGCAGAGCCCTGATCACGGCCTCCCCTGCTCGACCATCCTGTGGCCTCGGCACTCGGGGTGACGTGTCCTTTCTCCGTGGATGATTCCCACAGCACCCCTCTGCCCGGCAAGCTCCTGGGACAGGGAGGCTGCTGGGGCCTCCAGAGTGAGCTGAAAACCAAACCAAACCCACCAGGGGCTCCAGAAGCCAAGCCCACAGGTCCAGCCGGTGGCAGGTCCCAGAGGGGCAAGGGCTTGTCCCAGGCCCACTTGTCCCTGTGCCCCCGGCCCACTGAGAAGGGCACACAGCACAAGGGCAGGTTTCCACCCTGCTGGCTGCTGCCCCACTCGGCCTGCGGGGAGAGCGAGGCCAGGGCTGTGGATGTCACTAAAGGAATTTGGCCCAGAAAGAGCCACAGAGTCTGAGGGTGGGGTCCCCCAGCAGGGGTCAGGCCACTCTGGCAGTGACATGGCCACGTCATCCTGGTTAGCTGGGCTTCATGCTGGCATCGGGCACGCCAAGGGGCAGGGGCTTCTCCGAGCTCTGCAGCAGAGTCTCTGGGGTCTCCAGCCGGGACTGAAAGGGGCGCTCCTCCTTGGAGAAGGGGACCTGCTCGTCCTTCGTGGAGCCCGAGGGGCGGGTGTCTGGGTCCTCCGTTGTGGCGCTGGCTTGAGAGGAACACTGCAAGCCGTGGTCGGAGCTGCTGCAGACATTCACAATGCAGGTGACCTTGACCTGCGTCCCGTGGCCGCCAGGGGAGGACTCTGTTAGACACAAGGTGGGAGGGGGCATCAGTCTGGGGGTCTTGAAGAGGGGACCTCGTCACAGCTGCCTCCTGCAAGAGGCAGACAAGGCAGGCCGGGACAGCTCCAGCCCTGGAGCCAAGACGGAGATTCTACACCAGCTCCACTGTGTGACCCCGCGCGAGCTAACTGCCACCAGCCTGTCTCCCCATCCACCAAAACCAGCGTTCCCACCTGCCCGGCCCAGACCACCCAGCGAGCCGGGGCGGGTGCCAGTGCTCCAAGAACACACGCTCCCCACAGAGAACCAGAGGGGCAGGAAGCACATGCCACCAGCACTGCCAGGCACCCGAGGAACAGCTGCTGGAGGTGGGGGCAGCCCCCGTCACACCAAGAGAAGTCCCTGCCTCGCCCGGAAACGGTTCCTTCTTGGAAATTAAGCACCGACCCCAAGCCACCATCACTTCCTGCACACCCCTGCCCTCCCCGCAGAGCTGCCTGCAGGATTCCACAAACCCCAGATTCCAAACGGGGGCGGTGGCACCTCGTCCTGGTCACCAAGCCGAATGCCTCCTGCTGTCTGCAGTCTGAGAACTCAGGTCCCTGCTCTGCCTCCACATCTTGGCCAAGTTACTCACCCCTTCAGAGCTTCAGTGCGCTCAGCTATAAAATGGGGACAGCGTGACCTGTGTGTCCCCTACAGGCAAGGATGACTGACCCGTTCGCTGCTGCATCTCTGGGCCCAGGGCAGCTCGTGAAGACCGTGACACCCACACTTGGGAACGTGCAGGCCCCCAGCTCCCAGCCAGCCTGCTCCTGCTCAGCGCAGTCTGCGCTGCCCCTCCCCGTGCTGCTCAGACCCAGAGCCTGGAGTCTTTACAGCCCGCGACCAACCCACGAGCGAGTCCTGCCTGGACCACCATCAAAGGAGACTTGAACTGCCCTACAACTGCCTGGGTGGCCGCCACTTGACCCCCCTGGACTGTGAACCACCTCCTCCGGCCTCCTGGTTCCAAACCCGCCTTCTGCAGTCTGTTCCGCAGCCCCCTTTAAAGGCGGCCAGCAACTGCTGGCTGTGCAGCAGACCACTGCCCCCCCCCCCCCGACAGCCCCCAGCCCTGCCTGGCTCTCCTGGCCTCTGTCCTCCTGCTCCAAGATCTCCCCGGGGTTCCCTCCAGCCCGATGCCCCTCCTGTCCCTCCTGGAGTCCCTCAAGCCTCAACCTACAAAGCACTCCCCCCAACCAGGGCTCGCCCTCGGGCCTCACTTGGCTCAAAGGCCACTTCCTCCAAGAAGCCTCCCGGGCCTCCTTCTATAGACACATTAGCCCTTCATACTGTCCACTGCTCCCCCAACCCCCAGACCCCAAACCCTGGAGGGTGGGACTTCCAGACTGTCCCCTGCAATGACCCTAGTGCCTGTTAACAGAGAGGAATGTCAAATGGAGAAAACGAGGCCAGGGTATGTCATTTTGGTGGCAGCAGAGTTTTAAAGTGAACTGGCTACTGCCATTTAAAGTTCAGCCACTGGGGGCTGGGGTTGTGGCTCAGTGGTAGAGCGCTCGCCTAGCACTTGCGCAACCCGGGTTCGAACCTCAGCACCACGTACAAATAAACGCATTGTGTACAACTAAAAGCAAATAAATAATAATAATAAAAAAAAAGTTCAGCCACTGCAGTTCAAAAATTTGGGTCCGGGGGCAGAGCTCAGTGGCAGAGCACTTGCCAGCACATGGGAAGCCCTGCTTCCATCCCCAGCACCCAGGGGCAATCCCCCCCTGGCCTAAGGCCTCCCCTGGAAGCCACAGGCAGGAGAGCTGGCCGCGGCGGGCCACGGGAAGCCACACTCCTGAAGCAGTCGGCAGGAAGGACTTCAGGGCAGCTTGCCCCACCTTCCTGCCCAGCCTCTGTGGGCACCTGAGTTTCCTAATTAGTCGGTGAGGGACAGACGATGGGCTAGCTGGAGGATGGATGTCAGGGGCTTCGCACACAATGTCCCCTCAAGAAGTGACAGCTGCTGCTGCTACTGCTGTTCCTGTCCTACCGGGCGCCTGGATGAAGGGGCAGCTGGTTGGCTTCCAGCGCCCCATCCAGCCTGGCTCTCTGGACTCCCTCTGGGAACTGGGCGGGGGGGGAGCCTGGGAGGAGGATGGCAGGGTCAACTGTATTCTCAGAACAACCCCAAACAAACCAGGGAGAGGGGGCGCTGAAATTGTGGGGCCAGAATGAAATTCCCACTCTGAGCCCCCAAAGCACCCAAATGTCACCCCAAGTCACCACGGCCTTTGCACGTGGTGAAGGAGACTGTGGAGGCGGACGGGGCACAGCTCTGGGGCTCACACATTCCCACAGTGGAGAGGTGTCGGGGGGAGGGGAGGACGGGGAGAGCAGAGGTGGCCAAGGCAGAGGAGGAATGGAGGGAGAGGCCAGGAGGCACGGTCAGGGTCCGCTCTGGGGCCAAGGAGGGAGCCACGTGGGCCTGTGGAAGAAACCGCGAAGACGAATCCAAGAGCTGGACCGAGACGCAGAGTCCACGCCCCCCGCGTTCTCTCGTGCTCGCAACGAACGTTCAGGCTCCTGCCCTGTGCCAGGCCTGGCCAGGGTCTCCCCTGGGACATCTCAGGCGGAAGCGAGGGGCAATGACAAGACTCGCCCTGACAGAGGGGGTGGCTGTGATGGACAGGATGGAAGTGGGGCGTGTCAGCCCAAGTGGGCAATTGGGGGCACAGGGGCACAAACACCAGCCGGAGGCAGGGCACGGCAGCCAGGGAGCAGCAGAAGGTGTGCAGTGACTGTCGCTGTCGGTCCCCACCTGGAGGTGGCCCAGAGGAAGCCGGGCCGGGTCCAGTGCCAAGCCAGGCATGGTGCCACTCATCTCTCACCAGCCCTGCCCAGGAGGTGGCATGGCTCACGTCTAGATGGGGAAACCGTGATCTGGTGGGGCCGAGAAGGCTGCTCAGATTCCCGTGGCCCCCGAGCAGCGGGACAGACCTGGGAACCACCAGGCTCATGGCCACTCCCTGCGGCCCCACTGGCCAGGTGAGAGGGAGAGACATCTTGCCCTACCCCCTGCAAAACCAGCCCTAGGAGCCCGGGGCTTTGGGGGAATGCCTTCCAGGGACACACCCCAGTGTGGGCATTGGAGATGCCAACCAGGGGCGACACCTGTTCAGGACAAAATGCAGACTGTACAAATGGGACAAGGTGCCCACAAGACTCAAAAGGACCCCACAAAAAGCTGCAGTGAGTACAGTCCTAGAAGCCAGGGGGACTCCTGGCTCTTCTGTGTCCTAGCTGTGTGCCCTTGAACAGGCTGCTGAGCCTCTCTGGGCCTCAGTTTCCTCACCTGTAAAATGGGGATGAGGACGGCCACTGGTTAATTTTACGCATGTCACGTGCCCCCTACAGCGCCTGACGGACCCACAGCCTTGGTTAAAAGCCGTTACCGTCACCATCAGCCAGGCACAGCGCTGGGCCTCGGGCTCAGGGGCGATCCAGGCTCACCAGAAGCCGCTCAGCCTGGCAAGCCGCAGGACCACAGGGGAACGACCCCTCCCTGCGGGACTGTGCTGGGCCAGGGGGCTCTGGGCCAGGTGTCCCGAGTGCGTTTTTCACTTAGGCGTATGATGGGTTTGCTGGGACGCGAGCCCGCCCCGGGTGGAGGGGCCTCTGCATCAAGCGGGAAAAGCCAGGGGTGCTCCCGTCTCTTACCCGAGCTCCCAGAGCCGGCCCGGGCCTCCCCGGACTCCTGGGCCTTCTCGGTACCGGGCGCCTGTGGCTGCTGCCTGCCGGTGCGGCCCTGTCCGCGGCGCTGGCCGAGCTCTCGAGGGAGCTGCTGCTGGAGCTGGGCGCCGTGGTCAGAAGGTGCTGCTGCTCCAGCCCGGGCGCGCGCCCTGGCCCTGGTCCGCAGGCAGGTGAGGCTGCGGAGAGGAAGCGCAGTCAGCCCCAGCCCGCTCCTTCCCGGCCAGCCACCCGTCAGCACGTCACAGTCGGTGCCGCACCCGCCCCTGCTCTTTCCACACACAGCACTTTCTGGGTGGTGTGACTCTCTGTGGTTTCTGTGTTTCTATTATTGGCATCGAGCATTAGCCCAGCTGGAGCCTGAGCCTGAGGAGGGCAGGGGCCACGCGGCCTTCACCACCAGACAAGGACCGAGAGGAAAGTGACTTTCCTAAGGTCACCCAGCACAGCAGCCACAAGCCAAATCGTGCACTCGCTTGCTGTGCAAACACAGACAAGTTACTTAACCCCTCTGTGCCTCCCTGTTCTCATCTCTAAGGTGAGACTAAGAACCTGTGTCATAGGGCTGTGGGGAGATTCAACAGCTGAGCAGATGAATGTGCTTAAACAGAGGTGCAGCAAGCCCTGCTCAAGAAGTGACGGAGGATGGCCCGTGGCCCAGTCCAGCGTGCTGCTGATTTCCGTAGAGCCAGAGAGCTAAGAATAACTTCATGTTTTTATTTATTTACTTAGGTGCCAAGGATTGAACCAGCCCAGGGGTGCTTAACCACTGAGCCACATCCCCAGCCCTTTTTATTTTTTTTTATTTTGAGACAGGGTCTCACTGAGTTGCTAAGTGCCTCGCCATTGCTGAGGGTGGCTTTGAACTCGCGACCCTCCTGCCTCAGCCTCCCAAGCAGCTGGGATGACAGGCGTGGCCACCATACCTGGCAGTTTTCATGTTTTTAAATGGTTCCAAAAAAAAAAAAAAAAAAAATTTTTTTTTTTTTTTTTAAGAATAATATTCCAAAACACAAAATTTTGGGCAGTGCAGGTTTCAGCACCTATAAACAAGGTTGGATGGAACGCCAGCAGCCCTCTCGCTGTGCCGACTGGCTTTTGTCCTACAAAAGCAGGCTTGAGGAATCGTCACAGGGACTGGACCATCCACGAAGCTTCGGTTTTGACTCTCTGGCCCTTGGCAGTAAAGTGTGCTGACCCTGAGTTCGATCAATCAGTGCGGAGCAGGGAGCCCTGTCATTGGGGACCCTCGGCTGTCCGGCTCAGCGCCCCTTTCCATAGTGTCCCCCAGGCTACTCTGTGACGCCCCCTAACATCTTTCCAATAAGCCATCGGCTGGCGTCCGAGTGCTGTCCTGCGCCAGGCACTGCCCCAGAGCCCTCCAGACAGCGTCTCCACGGATTCCCCAACAGTCCAGTGTTGTCCCTGCCTCACGGGTTTGGAAACGGAGTCACGCAGAGCAGCTGTGTCACTTGCCCAAGGTCATGGCTAGGCTGAAGCCCACGATGCCTCTCTGGGTGGCTGGGGTTTCAGGCCTGGAGGCTCAAGACAAGCTCGCTGCTCCCAGACACCCAGGCAGGGGCCATCTGGAGATCCCAGACTACAGCCAAGTCTGTCCACACTGACTGGCAGGTGCTCAGGGCCTGGCCTCAGGGTTCTGGGGAATCTCTGGAGCCCAGAAGAAAAAGGAGATGGCAGGGCCAGGTTCTTGCAGCTGCCAGGGCCGCTGACCTACCCAGGATGGGAGAAGGTCAGGGCAGAATGAGAGCAGAAGATTGAAGGGCTGGCGGCCACCCCTATCGCTGCAGGGACAGAGGGAGGGCCAGGGGCCTTCATTTGCTCTAGGGGCAGACAAGGAACCCACCGGCCTGTTAGCCCTACAGATCCAGGAGAAGACCTGTGGGCCTCCCTCCGAGAGAGACACAATTCCAGATGTGGCCTGAGCAGAGGCCTGAGTGCTGCTGCCCCCTCCCTGGGACTGCTACCCGCTGGCCAGTCACCACAGTCCCCGGCTTCTGGAAGGACCCTGTGCAACTGGGCCCATGAGGCCACAGCAGCCCAGCCTGGGCGAGTCCCCCGATCGGCACCACACGCTGCCAAGAGCAGGAGGAACCCAGACCAGGCAGAGCCGCAGCCACAGCTGCACCCTGCGCCTCCTGCCCCAGGAAGCCCCACTGGCCCAGGCTACCATTTTGGAGGGACGGAAGGCATTTCAAGTTTACGGTCAGATTTTGACCACTGCCTGTCCCATCCTGCAGCGCTGCACTGAGCGTGGACGGTCAAAGGGAGCAACGAGTGTCCCTCCTCACAGCCTCTGGGGGGAGGGGTTTCTGGCCTGGGTCTCCCCGACCCCCGACCCCAGCTTCTGCTGGTGGCTGGGGCCAGGTGGAGACCTGCCTCCTCCGGCCTCCAAAGCCACAAATAGCAAAGTTCAGGAACCCACGTCACCAGAGTCCTATTTCTACAGCTGGGACCACAGCAGGAGTACTGAGGAGTAAATAAAAGCACAGGACCCCAGCCCCCAGCCCAGGCCCACGCCCAGAGAGGAGCCCAGCAGAGCACGCTGCCCTGCAGGCCCGTCTGTGCATGTGGAGAGGTGTGTATCCAGAGGCCGAGGGAGTGTGAGGCGCGCACACAGGAGTCTGCGCGTGCAGGGCGGTGTGCGCATGCCTGGCGTGGCACCATCAGTGTGAGCTGGGGGAGGACAGGCACCTGGGCTTGTGAAGAAAGCACGCTCAGCACAGCCTGGCATCCACTCGGCACCAGCCAACGTGTGCCCTGGTCACCTCCCGGGAGACCTGCCCGAGTGTGGCTGCGGGTGCGCTCGCGTGTGTGGAGGAAGCCAATGTCCCCCGAGCGCCAGAGGAGTGGGCGTGCTGACTCAGGCTCACTCCGCCCCCGGGGCCTCATGGGGGAACATCACCCACCCACAGGGCTCCCAGCAGGACTTGCCACCAGCCAGCTGAGGGACGGCAGAGGGGGCACCAGCTCAGCAAGGGGCGGGGGCTCCCAGAGGGTGACCAACGCCGAGGGCAGCCCTGCTGGGAGGGGGGGCACCCGGAGCAGCTGGGACATCTCCCGGCCCAACAGGCGCGGAGAAGGCAGAGGCCACCGTCCTGACCTCGTAGGAGCAACCGCAGCTCCGGAGTCTCAGCCTCCTTGTCTGTGAGGTGGGGAGGCTGGTGGTCCCTGCCCACAGGGACCGGGAGGGTCTGGCACAGGCAGAGCCTGGCTTGGGGCTTGGCCAGGGGTGAGCTGGCACAGACCTGTGTGTGTCTTCTAGCCCCGGGTTCAGGACAGCCTCAGAAGCTGGCCACGGTGCAGTGTCCACACCACAGAAATGAGAAAGCACCACAAATCAGGGCTTGGGTCTTCTCCCCTGGACAGCTGTCACCAGCCACCACTGGGCTCTCAATGGCTCTCAGTGCACACAGTGGGGCTGCCCACACTTGGGGAACCCAACCTCAGCAAGGGGAAGGGGAAGCAGGCTCCCGGACCACACCCAGGACATCTGAGCACATGAAATATTGGGAAACACTGGGCCAAGACCGAGGTGGCAGCTGGGCTGCTGGGGCACAGCCCGGAGGGACGCTTGCTCTATCTGCTACTAGGCAGCTGTCAGCAGTGTCACTGAACTGAAGCTTGAAAAAGCGAGGAGTGGGGACACGAGAACCCATCTGGTCCCCATGGAAATGCTGTAGGGTGGGGCAGAGAGCTGGGTGAGCCCAGGACGGGCTGTGTGACCTTGGGTAAGTCACTGTCCTGCTCCGCAACTTTCTTGTTGGCAAAATCAGGAGATGGAACCAGTCCACGTGATTTCAAAAGCCTCACGGGAAACCTGGGCCACTGGGCCACCTGGGGCTCTGCACCGGCTGACCCTGCACCACAGAACAAGGCCCTGCTTCTCCATGCTACCCCCACGCCCCCCGCCCAGAAAGAGGCCAGAGGAGGGCCGAGGGACACTCACCACCTTGGCTCCTCTCTGCAGGCAGGAGGGCTTCTCTACAAAGAGAAGGGACAGGTCAGGGAGGCGACTTCCTGGGGCCTGTCTCTCCACAGAAGAGCCCCGACTCTCCGGCAGGGCCAGCCCCGTTCCTCCCTCCATCCGAGCCGCTGGCAGCCCGCCTCTGCCCACACCCTTCCCGCCCTCGGTGCCCGCTCTCTCCTGGGCATCACTTGCCCAGTGGCCTGGCACCCCCAGACTTTCTGGATAGGAGCCCTGGACTCCCGCCCCCCTGGAGGACCTCGAGTGCCCTGGCCTGCCAGCAGCTGAGCTAGCAGCACTGCCCTCTGCCAGGCTTAAGCTCCCATAGAGCGGGGACTGTGGCGCCCGGATCTGGGGTCCAGATCCGTCTGAACCCAGGGCGCGCCCAGTGCCGGGCTCCTGGAGGCTCCCAGAAGAGCGTCCTGAGCACGTGGGTGAGGGAAGCAAGGAAGAAGCGACTCTTACTCTTCTTCTGGGTGACGATGACACAGTTCACCAGTCCTACCATCAGCAAGCCCAGGGCTGTCAGCCCCACAATGAGTCCTAGGAAGAAGGGATGCGCTCAGAGGGCCACGAAGACAAACTCCACCGTCCCAGTGGCACCGTGACTGAGGTGGCCTGGCTCTTGCCCGGGAGGAGCCAGACCAGGCCTGAGGTCCTCAAGTTCAGTGACGAGCCAGTCGCATATTTACGGGCCACATTCAGTCTGAGGGCCGCCAGTCTGAGCCCCCTGGCTGAGTAGTTCTAACCCAGAAGGGAAGCCAACAAGATGGCCAGGCCAGTCACTGTCTTGTTAGGGACACGGGTTCATCAGAAACGGGGATTAGGGATGATCTCCACGTTAGGCAAACAGCTGACCCCGTGGTACCCCACCCAGGGATTCCTAGTGACATCACCAGGTCCTGGAAGGAAACCAGTCTCACTGCCACCCACATCCCAAGACAAACCCATGAGGGGCCTGAGCCACAGCGGGCTCTCAGTGGGACAGAGAGAGGAAGGAGGGGAGGAGGGAGGGGAGGAGAGAGGGAAGGAGGGAGGGGAGGAGGGAGGAGTGGAGGGAGGGGAGGAGGGAGGCCCCTCTGTGACCTACCGACTGGGAGAGCCAAGCTGCTCCCGTCTGCCTTCTGCACAGGCAGCAGGAGGGAGGTGGATGGGGCCGGGCCCGTGCTGGGCCCTGCAGTGGGCTCCGTGGGCTGGGACCTTGTGGACACCGGCTGGTGTGTGCGGGCTGTCCCCAGGGCCACTCTCAGGGTGGGAGACACAGATGTGCAGACGGCATCTGTGCTTGCAGTGCCGGGGACGGCCACAGAGCCACAGCTGGGGGAGAAGGAGACTTGATCAGCAGGCAACAGAGGCCAAGGGGCCTGGAGTGACCAGGCTCAGTCATGGGAGCCAGGCCAGCTGGCAGGGACCCCGGCAGCCGGGACAGGGGAGTAGTATGTGTGTCGGGCCCTCTTGCTCCTGTCCCCACCCCACCTCTCCCCGTGTGCCCTCCAGTCTTGACTTCCGTGGCAAGGTCCCAGGACCCACCCCATAGAAAGCAACCCAGGCACCAGTGGCCTGTGAGCTGCTCGTGTCCCAGGCCCCATGTCACCCGGGACAGCCCCTTTTCTGCTCTTCAGGGCCAGGGACTCAGCCACTCACGTGCGGTGGGGCCTGCAGGTGTCTGTGGATGAAGTCGTGTTGGAGAACGTCCCTTGGGGACAAGGGGCACACCTCACATCTGAGGTTGCAGTTCCTTCAAGGGGGAAAGTGGAGGCTGTCAACAACCTGAACCCTCCATGCACAGGGGACCCTGCCCTGGAGCCCCCGGGGAGGCCTGAGGGGCTCAAAGACCTCCTGACTTCCCAGCAGCTCAGGGTTCACCCTGATCCACCTCCGGGTTCCCGGCCCTAGCACACAGCAGGTGCCTAATCAGGAGTGCTGAAGGAGGGAGCGAGCGGTGACTGGATGGACGGAGCCCTGACTCCTGTGGCATCCACCCAGGGGTCCCGTACCTGGCTTGGCCACTCCGAAGCCTGGCGGGCACCTGCGCAGCGCCAAGCAAAGCCCGCAGCTCTCCTGATGCTTCAGCGCGCAGTAGGAGCCCGGCCTGCAGGCGCACACGCGGTTCCGCATCTGCGTGCAGGCTTGCGTCTCCACCTGGCCTGGAAGAGGGACAGGGCAGCCAAGGTCATCCCTGCCTCTGCCACGCCTACTCGGCCCTCCCAGCAGCCCAGAGCCCACAGGGAGCCAGCCTCCGGAGGCAGGTGGCCTCTCCCCCCCCAGGGCACAAAGGACCCTGGCCACTGAGACTCCAAGGCCTGTGCCACCAGCTCCTCAACCTTAATATGGGCACAGTCCTCCCAGCGCTGGTCCCAAGCTTCCTGCCCCAAGGGACTGTGACAAGGAGCTGGTGAGGTAGGGAAGGGAAGGGCCATTTGGAAGCTGGTCAGGAGCTGCAGGTGCCACGCGTGCCCCGGGGGAAGGGAACAGGCCGTGGGTGATCCCAGCCAGCTGGAGTGCGGGGTGCCCAGGGAGATTGGGGCCACCCCTCCTGGGCCACTCACCAGACTCGCAGGGGGACCGGCAGCTGATGCACTTGTCGACCACATTCCAGACCTGGGTGAACGTGCTGTCCTCGCAGGGGGCACACACGGTGTCGGAGGTCTTGGTGCACAATTTTTTTCATATGGTGGCCTAAGGAAACAAGGGCCAGAGTGGCCTCAGCAGGGTGGGGCTCTGCGGGGACCCCAGGATCATCCACTGGGCCCGGCGGCCCGGGTCGCCGCAGCCCTACTGGGAAGGCCTTCAGCCAAGTCCACCCCCGCCCCCACCAGACACCTCTCACATGGGCACCTCCAAATCCCTGCTCATCAAACACCGCGCCCCGCTCTCCCAGATGCCCGAAACCCAGGATCGAGCTATGGCGAGAACTGGCTGCCAAGGCCCTTCCTCTAGGTAGTTTTCAAAACTCTCTTGGGCTGAGGATGTAGCTCAGTTGGTAGAGTGCCTGCCTCTCATGCACGAGGCCCTGGGTTCAATCCCCAGCACCACAAAGAAACCAACAACAAACAAAAACTCTCTCCTGCAGCAGGGGGAAAGGCAAGAAGAATGTGGTCCTGGGACCCCAGGGAGGAGGAGGGCAGGGTTCCTGGGGCCTGGGGAAGGGGCGGGGCAGGGCTTGAGAACCCCAAGGCACACCTAGGGCCTTCACTCTGCTGACCCATTCCCAAGGTCCCAATCGCTTTGCTAATCTAGTAACTTCTGAAAGAGACCCTGCCAGGGAACAGAAGAAAAAAGTCAGTTTCCCTGGTGTCTGTGAAAATGGCGTTAACAGGTGACTGTGCTGCTACCCACATCTCAAGCTGATGGCCCAAAGCCTCCGGTGGCTTCCAGCCTCTTGCAGAATAAAATCTAACCTGCCCTGGCCCCTGCATGCCTCTTTATTTATTTATTTATTTATTTATTTATTTTTAAATACGCGGGGTTTTTTTAAAATATTTTTTAAACCTTTATTTTTATTTATGTGGTGCTGAGGATGGAACCCAGGGCCTCACACATGCGAGACGAGCGCTCCACCACAGAGCCCCAGCCCCGGCCTCTCTACCCTCACCCCGGCCATCCTGCCCTTCCCACTCCCGGCCTCGGCACCTGCCACTTGTGCTTGGCGCCTGCTGTTCCCCACGTTGCCCGCTCACCTCCTTCAGGGCTTGGCCCCACGTCATCCCCTCAGAGACCCCCCAGACCAGCCCATGGAAACGGCAGGTGCCACTCCGTGCCCTGCTTCCCCCAGCACCTACTGACAGGACCACACGTCCATTAGAAAGCAGACTCCATTAAAACACACAGTAGGTGCTCTATAAAGGATTCTGTCAGCCCCGCGCTTAGAAAACACAGAAGGTGCTTCATAAATGCTACATGAGTGAATCACAAACATGACTGCGTGAAGGGCAGACATGGGGACACCTCCCCAGCTCTCCCCACTGGGCCAGGACTCAGGTCCACCACCTGGGAAATGGGTTCATTGAATCAGTCAGATATGCACTGAGCACCTACTATGTGCTGCATATTGGGGACTCAGTGGAGACCACGGCACAGTCCCTGTCCTGGAAGGGCACACAGTGGGGGCCAAGGGAGGAACCAGGCCAAAAGTCCATGGTGCAAAAAGAGCTGCCAGGGGCCAGTAGTGTGGGGCAGGCTGACCCGTGGAGGAGGGGACAGCTAAGTCAAGGTCTGAGGGATGTGAAGGAATTGACCATGGCAAGGCATTGGGAAGAGCGCCAGGCAGAGAGGACAGCATGTGCAAAGGCCCAGGGGTACAAGGGAGCCCACGCCAATGCACGGCCCTGGGAGTGCAGTGAGAATTCAGGGTGATGGCTCTGTCCCCAGCCCTTCCACACGTGCACCCTCCAGGGCACTGCCCCAGGGTCCCGGCCAGCCCGAGTCGGGCCCCGCGGCTGCTCCTCACCAGGCTCACACTTGCTGCAGCAGACCTGGGCTGTCTCCTGGTAGTACTCGTCCCGCTGGCACGTGCCCCCGGGTTCCAGGGCATACGGCACCAGGGCAACCTGCAAGTGGGAGCAGACGGCCGTCAGCGTGGCAGCCCCGGCCCCACACCAACGCCCAGGTCCCACCCGCGAGTGCCGTTCTCCTCCCCTTCGTGGTGGGAGGCAGGGAAGGGGCATCCCGGCTCCTTCGCTTCCTCCGCCTCCGTCCTCAGCGCAGCACACTCATGCCTGCAGGTGCAGGCGCAGAGCCAGAGGGCAGGCTGGCCTCAGGCCGTCCCCAGGCCGGGTGGCCGTCCTGCCCTAGGCCTGCAGCTTGGCCGCAGAGCTGCCTGGGGAACTGCATGCTGGCCAGGGCGCATGCCTGTGTGCAGCCTGCAACCCTGAGGGCTTCTGGGGCTCAGGCTGCAGAGGTGACTGCCCCGCCCGGATCCCTGTCACCAGCAGGGTGCCCATTCCTGGTAGCCACTGTCATCTGATAAGGGCTCTCGGTTCCCCGGCCTCAGGATGGGACCAGCTCTGTGCAACTCCCAGCGTGGAGCCCCGGGGTGCCAGGCCACGCTGGCTCCGGCTGCCCCCACTCGGCCCCTGCTCCGCCCCCCTCCCCTGCCCGTCCTGCTGCCCCCCGGCCCTTCTCCTCCACTAAATCCTGGTGGCAGAATCCCCGTCCCGGGCCCAGGGGTGGAACCTCAGGGAGACACACCTCCCAACCACCTGACCAGGGCTCCCTCCTCTGGCCACCTCAGAGAACAGGAAACGGAGGCACAAGGAGGGCAGGTCACTTGCCCAAGGTCCCAGGCCCAGTGACAAAGAAGGACTTTTCATCCTGTCTGAATTCACCAGTTATGATCTCAATACTGCGCCACCGCCTCCAGGAAGAGGCAGCACAACAAAGAAATGAATGACAAGAAAGAGAAAGGAGAGAGGAACCAGCACTTCCAAGGTACACGGCTGGTCTCTGAGTGACCCCCACCACAGTGCCTGTCCCAGGGCCCCTGGCCACACACCCCTCTCCTGCCCCTCCTTCCAAATGACTGAGACTGGCCATCCAGGCCTTCAAGGGCACGCGTCACTCAGCCGCCTCTGCAAGGCAGCGAGCACACACACACATTCACGAGAGGAAACATGGGCGTGTGCGCGTGTACCCAAGCCAAGAGGTGACTGTACACACACACACCCAAAGGCCTCAGCAGCCCTGCAGACATCGCCTTGGAATGACCAGGGGTGGCTATAGGTCAGACTTGAGGGCTGGCTCTCGTGCCCCACCAGCAGCAATCACGTGGTTGGCAGGAGCTCAATAAACCTTTATTAAATGAGATGAGGCCTCCCCAGATACGGGTAGTCAGAGAGGCCTGGTTTCTTTTCCTTATTCCATCACTTACCAGCTGTGTGGCCTTAGGCAAGTGCCTCAACCTCTCTGATTCTAATTCCTAACACATGGAAGCAAGGGAGATATTCAAAATATTTACCAACTAACACAACATGGGTACTGACCAGCCACACTGGACATCAAGATGCCAGCTACAACACCAGCTACCACTGGGCAGTGGAGACAGGCCAAATTCCCATGACCCGAGGTGGTCAGGCTCCCTTTGTCTTTTCTCCCTGTCCACGGCATTGCTTGGGGTCAGGGCTGCCCAGAGCCTGGGGTGGCTGGCCCTTGGAGGGTCACTGCAGTGAGTGACAACTGGGCCCATGACCCAGCTGTCTTCCCCGCTCGGCCTGGCGGCAGCTCTGACTCCCTGGCTGCTCATGGCTTCATGCCAACTTTCGGCAGCCCTCAGGGCAACGACCTCAGGGCTGGGTCCCCGCTGCAGCCCGCGGCTCCTCTCCCCCCCACGCCTCTGCCCAAGTTATCTCCTGCTTCCTCTGCAGACTTAAGGGCCCCCCCAGCCGACGCAGCCTCCACCCCCACCCTGCTGAATCACCCAGATCCTGAGAGCTCCTCCACCCTCATGGCCCCCAGTGGACAGCGCCGCCACGGGGTGACTCTCCGGGTGACCCTCCAGGTGGGGAGACCAGGGCTGCAGGACACTCCGCCCAGCCTGGCACGGAGGGGGACTCAGCAGTTGCTCACCTACGCAGGGGGCTTCATTACCGGGTCATTTCCTGGCCTGCCCCAGGCTACCCTGCCCCTCCAGGCCCAGCCAGCTCTGCCAGGTGCAAGAGAAGCAGCTCGCTGGGCAGGGGAGGCGGCCATGCCGCAGCACCCCGAGTCCGAAAGGGCAACGGCAAAGTTCTCTGGGAACTTGCACGTGCAGGGGCGCATGAGGGCACACGCAGGCGCACGCTCGAAGGGCAGACGTGCGTGTGCAGACTCAATCCCAGGACTTCCTCCCTCCTGGCCTGGTGACACAGCAGGCTCCCAGGCACCCTGGACAAAAGGTAAAGCCAGGCCGGGCGCGGTGGCGCACGCCTGTAATCCCAGCACTTGGGAGGCTGAGGCAGGAGGATCACGAGTTCAAAACCAGCCTCAGCAATGGCGAGGCACTTAGCAACTCAGTGAGACCCTGTCTCTAATAAAATACAAAAAAGGGCTGGGGATGTGGCCCAGTGGTCGAGTGCCCTGAGTTCAATCCCCGGTACCAAAAAAAAAAAAAAAAAAAAAAAAGGTGAAGCCAGGCCCAGGAGCCCCTGCCAGGGTTTCTCAGTGTGTGGGGCTTCGCTGCCTGTCCAAGGCACTGGGGGACCGTCACCAATGCTAACTTCCACTCCCATACCGGGGGGATCTCGGGGACACGGAAGCTGCACTGTTAGAAAAAGAAAAAGAGGAAGAGCACGGAGCCCGCAGTGACCGCGAGCTCTGCGGCCCAGCGTGATCCTATCTGCTTACCCCAGCCCCGTGGTGGAGCAGGGTGGCCTGGGCAGGGATGCATGGACAGCACCTGGGGGGCCTCCCTCAGCACAGACCATTCAACTGAGGTCCACTGCCCTGAGGGCCTGCCTGTCCCCAAGCCCCACGCTGGCCTTCCCAGTGGGAGCAGCTCCCGTCCTCTGACTGAGCCCCCCGCCAGCTGCCCCTTCCCCCAGCATTGGCCAGGGCAGGGAGGAGCTGCAGGTGCCAGTCCAGGGCCCATGGCAACACTGCCCCCGCCCCCCAGGGCTTCACCCCATGCAGAAGGGCCCTGGGCGGTGGCAGCTCCAGGCAGCCAAGAGAAATCCTGCTCCGTCCGGGGGAAGATTTCCCGTCAGGAGCCAAAGGCCTGATGGGAAAAGGCCCTGCCTTGGCCAAGTCTGGGCGCTCGCCCCCTGGCACGGCCTGAGCCTCCTCCTCCCAGGTTCTCTGCTGGTCTGGAAGTGGCCGTGAACAAGCCCTCGGCGGCTTCCTCTGCTGCTGTGTGACCCCACCCGCTGACAGGCCTCAGCTCCCCCTAGCAATCTCGGGCCTGTTTATCCTTGGGACAGAAAAAAACCCAGAGCAATGTCATGGCCAAACAATGAGGAACAGAAAGCCCCTGAGCAGGACAGAAGGTCACTCCCTCCACACAGCCTCCTCAGCACAGAGCTGAGTCCAAATGACAGCCCTCGGACCTCAGGGACACCACAGGGACCCCGCAGGCTGGGGGGCCCAGAAGTCCCCAGAATGTGGCAGAGGCCTCTGGGACACGCAGGGCCAGGGAGGCCTCGAGTGCCTCTGTTTGAGCTGGGGAGGTTCAGATTCACACCCCACCCACCCACGGGGGATGGGACACTGCGAAATGAGGAAATGCACGCCATTAGCCTTTCGCACCAGGTGGAGGTCACGGGGAGAGTGTGTGAGCCGGCAGGGGGGCTGGAGAAGCTAGAGCCAGGCTCAAAAGACGACGGGTGGCTGATCAGAAATGACAAAGACAGGTTTAAGTGGATGGACAGACGTGGATGATGACAGATGGAAGGAAAGGAGGAAGACACTGTCCCTCACTCTAACCTCTGCAGCTCCGCCCCTGGTCTCAGAGACTCCTGTGGGCCTCTGGGAGGCCCAAAGAGACTTTGCTCAGAGGAACACTGGAGGGGATAAGAGTCTGGGGATCAGGTGGCCCAAACGCAGAGGCTGGGGTCTGAAAGTGGCCAGCCAGAGGATGACGTGGCTGTAAGTCCTTGCAAGAACGTGAGCTTGGGGGCCAGGCGCAGTGTGCACGCCTGGAATCCCAGTGGCTTGGCAGGCTAAGGCAGGAGGATCGCCGGTTCGAAGCCAGCCTCAGCAACTTAGTGAATCCTGTCTCAAAATTTTAAAAAGGGCTGGGGAGGAAGCGGCTGCCGCCGAGAGGGGGTCAAGGGAAGGCGCTGGGGCTGCTCCTCTGCCCCATCCACGCAGCAGCTCTGATTTTCCAGAAATCCCCTCGGATGCTGGTTGCCTTGGGAAGCGGGCACAGTGCCAGCCTCCCCCAGAGAGCTCCCCGGGACGGGACCCAGCAGCTGAGGCAGGAAGGGGACACCCAGGAAGGAGGCGGCAGCCAGAGCTTCGGGCTCTGAGGGTAGACAGCACCCCTCCAACTTGACCTTTACATAAGCTAGGAGGACTGATGGACACTGCTCAGACCCAGGAAAGGCACCTACTGTGTGCAGACCCAGTGCTGGGCACGTTCACCTACACCGATTCCTCTTATCCTGTTCCTTGCACCAATGCAATGAGGCCAGTAGGGCCCATTTCACAGATGTAGAAACGGAGGCTTCAGCAGATTCGATGCAAACTGTCCGAGGCCGTGAAGTGGATAAGAGGCAGGCCAGGCGCTCGCAGCAGTTCCATCCGCCTCCTGCTCTCTGACAATGTTGTACCCTGTGGTCTTGTCCTGCTCCTCATTTTACAGGGGCCCACAGAGGGGGTGACTCTCAAGAATGCAGTAAGCAAGTGTGGACATTTCTGTGACTCTCCCAGGCTGAAGGGCCTCAGGGCAGATGCCACCGCTGTGGAGAGAGGCAGCGGCATCTGCCCAAGGACCCGCGGACCCCCGTGTGTGGGAACTGTTTTCAAGCACTGGGGAAACCACATCATTTGCATGACAGGTCCCCAGGGCCCTGGGGCACGGTGGGGGGCAGCAGAGTGCTTGGGTCTTGATCTTGGGGCTTTGCAGGAACCCTGTGGGTCGTGGGGTGCAGCCACGTCAGGCGAGGCTGACACACTGGAGGCCCATCCGCCATCACGCAGACGGACGGCATCTGAGCAGGAAGGACCAACCACATCACAGGCGGGCAGCCCGGGGGGACATCCCACCCCACCCGCGCCTGTGACGTCGCTTTAGAAGTGAGCCAGGGCAGACAGGAAGCCTGGGCCAAGGTCCAGTTCTTGGGGCCCGCCTTTGTGCTGTGTGACAAGGTACAAGAATGTTGGGGCACGTTCTCTGTCTCCAAGCAATGCTCAGGCTAGTGGCAGAGATGTCCCAACCCCTCCCTGGTGTCACCTCCCTCAAGGCTGGTGGCTATGGCCTTCTCAGCCTCCCAAGGCCCTGTCAGCGGCACTCTGCCATCTCCTGCAACCTCCTTTCTTTTGTCCCCCACCTTTGTCCCTTCGCAGATGGACCTAAGCCACCTTCCTCCACCCCAGACTGGCCCTCCCTGAGAGTTCCCACGGCCCCGCTGCCCTGGGGCTGGAGAATAACCTCAGTAGCTGGGTGCCCAGTGAGCCTGGCCCTGCCACAACCTGCCAACCACCTGCCACTGTCTCTAGCGAAGAGCAGCTCCCGGGCCCCGCGTCCTCCTGTCTCCACCCCTGCTGCTGCCTGTGCCCGGATGTCCCACAGGGCTGACGGGTCCACTACCATCTCAAGGAAACCTCGGGGTCACAGTCCCCTTCTGGGGGCTCCTGTGAACACCCCCATCTCTTTACTGCCCAGGCCAGACCATGTTTTAGTCACTTCCCTCACCTGCGTCCCCACTTAAGGGGCCACACTTCCCCCGACACCCTACCACGAGCTCTGAGCCAGGCTCCTGGCCTTACCCAATTCTGCCATTCTCCTGCCTCTGTTTTGTCAACTATAAAAAGGGGACAGGGCAGCTAAGATTCAACAAGTCAACACACATGAAGGTCTGGGCACTGTGCCTGGCGGCAGTGAGACCTCCTGCCACTGGTCACCTTTATTACTTGTTGCTGGGTCCGTCCAATGCTCACCCCAGTGGGTGCCTGACAGATGCCACACGGCTCGTCAGAAGCCCATGTCTTAACTTCCACGTATTATTATTATTATTATTATTTGGTACAGAGGATTGAACTCAGGGGCACTCAACCACTGGGCCACATCCCCAGCCCTTTTTTTGTATTTTATTAGAGACAGGGTCTCACTGAGTCGCTAAGTGCCTCACCATTGCTGAGGCTGGCTTTGAACTTGTGATCCTCCTGCCTCAGCCTCCCAAGTGCTGGGATTACAGGCGTGCGCCACGGCAACCGGCTTAAGTTCCAATTACTTCCGATGAGCTGGGCTTGGGTGAGACCTGGGGGGGCAATCCCGGGGAGGCAGACTGAGGGGCAGTGTTCAGATGACAGCCCAGCACGGTCGCCCCACTGCACGGCGGCTGGAGCCCAAGCCCTGGGGTGGAACCTAGGCTCCGGCACACGACAGCACCCTGCACACGTGGCTTAACCTCCAGCCCCAGTCACCAGCCCTGGCCGGCGTGCAGACGGAGGGGGCTCCGTGCATTCAACACGCTGGGCCCTGCCTGGCACCCAGGAAGCGCCCCCTGGGCAGCAGCTCCCGGCCTCTCAGCACCTCGCAGCCCTGGTGGGTGGCGACCGAGACGAACACAGTCCCACCCAGCTGAGGGACCAAGCTGAGAGGAGCAGGGGGGTCCTGAAGGAGCCAGCAGCAGAGCTGGGCAGGCCCAGGGCTGGGATGGCCGAGCCCATCCCACACCTGAGATGGGTAGCCGGCCCTGCCCAGGCTCACGCCCACCCCAGCCAGGGGGCCCAGCCTGGGGTGACCCTGGCTGGCCTGTGACTGAACAAGAGCACCAGCAACGCACGAGGAGCAGGTGGCTCAGCTCAGGCGGGGCAGATCTAAGGCCAGAGGGGCCTCTGCGGTAAGAGGAGGGGAGGGACAGAACCCCTCCCCACGTCCAGGTGCAGCCCAGAGGCCGCTTCCTCCTCCTCCTTCCAGCCTCCCATCCCTCCTTCCCGCTCTGCTGCTTCCTCCAGCCCTAACCCTAACCCTCACCCGAACCACCACCACAGCCTCCTAATGGGCCTTCCTGCCTCCAGCCTCACCATTCCATCTGTCCTTCACACTGAGGCCACAGTGGTCTTCCTGATCCACTCTCTGCCCCTGTCACTCCCTTGCTCAAAAACTATCAATGGCTCCCAATGCCTCCTTCTCCTCATAGGAGGTAAGTGCAGTAGTTGAGAATATAGACTGGAAGGCCTGGCTTTGCATCAAGACCCCTCCCTCCTGAGCAGGTAGCCTTGAAGAGGTTGTTTTTCTGTGTGGTTTTATTTTCATTACTTCTTTTAATTTTATTTATGTATTTGTTGGAGCTGGAGAGCGAACCCAGGGTCTTATGCATGCTAAGCACATGCTCTACCACTGAGCTTGCACAGACGGTTCTGTGTTATTTTAATATAAATAAATAAATAAAGGAGGTTAAAAACCCCAGTCTTTTTCATCTGTAGAATGGGACTGAGAATAGAGCACATCAGAATTATAGTTGTTATAAATTTTTTTTTTTTTAATTGGTTTTGGGGATTGAAACTTGGGCTCTTCATCACTGAGCTACATCCCCAGCACCATCACCCTTTATTTTTGGAGACAGGGTCTCTCACTAAGTTACTGAGGCTGGCCTCTAACTTGTGATTCTCCTGCCTCGGTCTCCTGAGCAGCTGGGATTACCGGCGTGTGCCACTGTGCCTGGTGGTTGCTGCAATTATTAAATATAATTAGTGTTACAACTTCCCTAGACTGGACCCACACTTAGAGCCTCCTGTGCCACCACTGGCCTGCAAACTTTCCCCAGTGAGATAGTCCAGCCTCCTCTCTGCTCCTCCTGCCTCCACCTCCCCCTCCACCACCCCAGCTGGGACCTCATCACCCCCCCTCCCAGGACTCAGGGAGAGTTCCTTGTGGGGCACTGCAAGAACCAGGAAGGTGACAAGACGGGGTGAGAGCAGACGGGAGGCAGGTGGATCTACAGGTGCCAGGGGTGGTGGCTGGAGAGCATGGGGACTCCTGCCAAGGGAGGGGACCTCAAGGAGCAGGAATGACCAGGCAGAAAGGAGCAGTTGGGGGCTCATGAACCCAGAGGAGCAGAAGATTCAAGCCAGGACAGTTGGCAACAGGGTGTCCAGGAGCCCGGGCCTCTGTGAGTTGCAGACAGAAGTTAGGGCTGCCGGGCGCGGTGGCGCACGCCTGAAACCCCAGCACTTGGGAGGCTAAGGCAGGAGGATCGTGAGTTCAAAGCCAGCCTCAGCAACTCAGTGAGACCCTGTCTCTAATAAACTACCCCAGGGGAGCTCCTCGGCTCACAGGATCCTAAGGCTGCCCTCAAGCTAGAGCTGAGTGGCTGAGGTTTGGAACCAGCAACCAAGTTCTCCTTGAGCGAGAGGCTAGGCCAGCACTGGGAGCCAGGCCCCGGGCCCCGCTCCACCCACTCCCGGGCCTCTCCCAAGAGGCCGCCCCCTGACAGTTCAGAAGATGTTCTTACCCACTGCCCGCCACCCCGAAATCCCTTCCTGCGCCCTCACCCTCAGGCTCACTGGATTCCCTGGGACTTCAGGCCTGTCTCTGACCAGAGAGCAGAGGCCAACCCAGGCCCAGCTCCAGAGGACAGAGCGAGGCTCACGGGAGGTCAGACCACTAGTGTCTGCTACCAACTCGGGTGGGGCAGGGGCCTCCCCCTGGCACACCCCACACCAGGCGGGGACCGCGGCCGGTACACGGGCCTTCTTCTTTCGGTAAGGGCTACGATGATCTGTCGTTCCTAACCTCCACAGGTGACCGCTGTGGAGCGGCAGCAGAGGCTCGGCGGAGCAGAGGGAGGCACATCCCCAGAAAGGCAGTGGGACAGAGGACAGAGCCGCAGCCTCGGGCCAGCCGCCCCCACCCCCGCAGGCCGCACCCCAGGAGAAGGAAATCCACCCGGCAACGTGCCTTGAAGAACGTGCCGAGAGGACACTTCCTCCTTCCCCGCTCTCAGCCGAGTGCCCCAAACCACAGTGGCGTCACCACCCCGTCGTGAGGTCACAAGGTGTCCTGGTGGAAAAAGAACGAGTGCCCCAAACCACAGTGGCGTCACCACCCGCTGTGAGGTCACAGGGTGTCCTGGTGGAAAAAGACCATGTCCCCAGGGGGTGGGCCTGCAGGCGCCAGCCTGGGGGGGCGGGTGGGACAGAGGCAGAGGCAGGACTCAGAACCAGGGCCCAGGGCCCAGGAGCGAGTGCCTGTTACCGGTGACAGGGGGCTCTTCGAGGAAGACGCCTGACTTCCCTGAACCTGTGGGCTCCCAGACAGGGCCCTGCAGGGGACAGGGTGGAGGAGCTTCCCAGCATCCCGGCACTGGGGAAGGGCCTGGGCTCCAAGGTGCAGCCAGTGTGAGCGCCGAGGGCAGCGGGCAGGAAACCCAGGAGCCTCTGCACCTCGGCGTCACGGCAGCTGACAGGCGGCTAGGAACTCTGATGCCACTGGGCCTCCGTCAAGACACAACTCCAGGGGCACACGCCTGTAATCCCAGCACTTGGGAGGCTGAGGCAGGAGGATCGTGAGTTCAAAGCCAGCCTCAGCCATGGCGAGGCACTTAGCAACTCAGTGAGACCCTGTCTCTAATAAAATACAAAAAAGGGCTGGGGATGTGGCCCAGTGGTTGAGTGCCCCTGAGTTCAATCCCGGTACCAAAAAAAAAAAAAAAAAAGGACACCACTCCAGCCAGACCAAGTGGGATTGCGGTGAGCAAGCTGAGACATGAGCGGCCAGCGTACCAGGCTCTCCTTCCTGGGGAAACACAGCCCCCATCAGACCCTAAATCTGGGACCTTTCTCAAACCCACTCAAAGCTGACTCTACCCCTGAGCCACATCCCCAGGGATCTCGCTAAGTTGCTCGGTGGTTAAGTGATTCTGGGTTCGATCCCCCGTACCAAAAAAAAAAAAAAAAAAAGGAAAATAAGGCAGATGGGGGGTGAGAGCACCTGGAGGGGGCTTATAGGTCAGGTGATTTATTGGAACAGAAGGAAATGGGGGCGTGGGAATAGGAGAAGCCAGTGTGGGACCACACAAGGCCAAAGGAAAGCAAGTGCAAAGACCCTGAGGTGGACAGAAAAGAACCACCTTGGCAAAACAGAGAGGGTGAAGCTGACGGGCAGCCGCACAGCAGGCGAGCCGCAAAGCTCCTGCCTCTCCAGCACACAAACACTGCGGGTGCTCCTGCAGGAAGCACTGGGTGGGGAGGACCACAAGTGTCACCGGGGCTTGGAGGACAGTGTTCTAGGGACTCACCGGGCTGGGCCCAGGACAAGAGCTGGAGCCACTCTCTGACACAAGAATCCCAGGTGGATTCTCTCTCCAGGTCAAGAGATGAGAAAACAGAGGCAGAAACCAGATGAGGAGCGAGGGCACTTAAGGGCGGAGCCCAGATCCACAAGGTCTGGTGGCTCCTGGAAAGTGGCTGCTGGCGGACTGGCATGGGGTCCTGAGAGCCGTGCACTGGGCTGGGCATGGAGTGGGCATCCAGGAATGGTGGGGATGAGCGAGTGACTGGCATTGCATGAGGGTGGATGCCTGGCCACCCGGCCACTGCCCTGTGAAGGGATGCCAGATCGCCACGTCACACCCTAAGTCAGCATAGAGATGCCCCACAGGGAAATCAGGCAGGGGACAAAGGACCAGAGACATGGCAGAAGGAGGAAAGGGCCCACAGGGCCAGCAGTGCCCCAGCTCACGGGCTCCGCTCCAGTGACCAGTTCAGGAGCCCCAGCCTCTCTCCTGCTTGGCCCCTGATGAGGAGGAAGCAGAAGCCCCCGGGCCTCCCCAGACACCAGGGGCCCTGCCATCCGCAACAGAGGGCACCAAGCTCTCCCCCATCCTGCCAGCTTCACTGGCACTGACTTGGCAAATGGACCAATAACCGAGGAAGTGGTGCATCCCACCCGGGAGAATGCAGCTGGTACCGGGCAGAAGCCGGATGCCAAGGGAGTTGGCCACACCTGCAGGTGGGGGCTCTCTCCACAGCTCAACCTCGCCGAGCAGGTGTGGGGACACAGGCATGGGGCAGCCCTGCATTCAAGCCCCTCCCCCTAGTCCCCCAGCTCGGTGATGGCAGGAAATGCCATGGCCTCTCTGGACCTGTTTGCCACATCTCTCGAAGGCAGCAGCAGCGCCTGTCTCTTGGGGGCTGCTGGAAAGCAGGTTTCAGTGTGATTCGGAGACAAAGTGCCCAACGCTTAGGTGTCCAAACCCCAGGAGCCATCATGGGGCCAATCATGAGAAGAAGAAAGCCACAGTCCAGCCCTCAGGACCCTTCCAGACACTGGGGTTGGAATGCAGAACGTAAACTGTCCTCGAAGGGGAAGGGAACAAAAGGCCATGTATTCAAAGACCAGATAAAGTCCAAGTGGGAGAATGCAGACAGCTGTTCCCAGAGAGGGTGGCGAGTACAGACGACCTGGAGGGACGGGGTGAGGGTGGACCATGGAGAGGCCACAGCGTGGACAAAGGCAGGTTTCACATGGGCCACCTGGCCATCAGTTTCAGTGGTGTGTGGGCAGAGGGAGAGTGGATACCTCACTCTGGCCTGGGATACGTGGGGACTTTCTGCCTTGGCCCCTGGAAGCCTGGAAGCAGAGGGACTCCAGGCTCAAGAAGGGTCTCTGCCAAGGAGGACCCCAAGGAGAAGCAGGAGCAAGGGCAGGAAGCTGGCTAAGAGTGTGTGGCGACGGTCCCAGGAGGCAGGAATCTGAGCTGGGGTGGGGGTGCTCAGGCAGGGAAGGGAGGGAAACCCCTAGCGCCATTCCAACTCCCTGGGCTGGTGGCCCGCCGCATCCTGGGCCTGCCTCCCCCCTGCTTGGAGCTCACATGCTGGGGGGATCACCCAGACAGGCCCAAGCTCAGGTTCAGGAAGGCCAGCACCTGTGACAAGACCCAAAGTCCTCAGTCAGGATGGCCACCATGGGCCACCGACTCATATGAAGCCCTCAGAGCTGGAAGTGTCCTGACCCAAAAGCCACCCTGGACCTCCTGGGGCAGCCCCTCAGGACCCACTCCTGGTACCCACTGAGTCAATTCTAGTCCAAGAGCCCCCCTCTTCCCTGGAGAACTGGACTCCTTAGCCTTGGATCATGGAGTTGCCTCATGTCACCGTAGGAGCCAATGCCACCTTCATGCTCCTCCCTACAGACAGCTCAACACATCCTGTGTCCATCAGGGTGGGCTCAGGAGGAAGGAGGAAGACGCACCGGGGGAGAGAAAGACAGGGTGGCCTTTGAGAAAGAGCACCCCCCACACACCGTCCTTCCAGTGACACACAGGCCTCGGGGCCTCACTTTCCCTGCTCTGTAAAACCAGGTTAGCCCCTCTCACCAGCCACGGGGGAAGGAGGAAAAGACAGGACCCACCATGCCCCTAGAGCCCGGCCTTGCTGCTGTGGTGTGCTGGGAACCTTGGACACTGGGGTCTCTGTTGTCTTCATTCTCCTGGGGCCCCTGGAGAGCACCTCTGCCTGTTTTGGTGACCAGCCTAGAGGGCCCCTGGTGCCTCCCTGTCCCCGAGCCCAGCAACAGACTCTGCAGCGGCCCCAGGACCAATCGGGAGGGTCCCGGGAGGAGCTGGGCAGGGGCGCCGGGGCGGGTCACAGTTCCGGCGCCTCCTCAGGGCGGCTGCACAGCTGGCCCTGAGACGCGCAGCCCGAGGACTTCTAAGAAAGAGGCAAGCCCGGCGCGGGGAGGAAGTCTTCTGAAGAGGGCGCCTGTCGTGGGCAGAGGGGACAGCGCCCGGGCACGGGAGGGAAGGGCTGCCCCAGCGTCGCAGGGGAAGAGGAGCGGGGGTCCGGGTCCAGCGGGGCTCCAGCTCTCGGCCCCAACCAGGCCCGCGAAGGCGGAGCCGCAGAGAACCGAGTTCCACCGAGGCGCACGTGTGCCGGCCCGCGGTCCCCAGAGGGTCCGCATAGGCGCGTGGCGCGTGGCGCAGGGAGCGGGACCCTGTCCTCCCAGCCCCTCGGGACGCCTGGGGACAGCGCACCAGCCGGGATGGGCATGGCGGGCGCTGTCCCCCGCGGCCGCGCGAGTCACCCACCTGGGCGGGCACGGCGTGCCCCGCCGCCCAGAGCTGCAGTCCGACGGCCAGCGTGGCCCAGAGGGCGGCGGGCGCCATGTGCGGCGGCGGGTCCGGCGGGCTGCGCCCTCTCGCCCGGCTCCCCGGAGCCTCCTCGGCGTGCGCCTCGCTCCGCTTGGGCGCCGGCGACTGAAAGCGAAAGCCCGCGGGGCCGCGAGCCCCAGGGCAGGGGCGGGGCCAGCCGAGGACACGCCCCGCGCCCCTAAGCCGCCCGCCCCCCGCGGGAGCCACTCGGTGGCGTCGCCCCCTCCCCTGTGAGCCACCCTTCGCAGTGGAGGGCAAGGGACCCGCACTGGGGACTGCTGGGCCTCTTCCCCTGCCCTGCCTCCACCTACCCTCGCGGCTCCCCCAAGCCTCGCCTCCGGAAGGGTAGGACCACCTTGGAAAAACACCCCCCAAAGCTGACACCTGTTGTGGGGGACCCAGGGCTTCTAGATCATTCGCCCATGTAGACTCTAGAGCCAGACCACCTGCCTATGATCTCTGCACTGACCTCCCAGGGTCTTTCAGAAGATACATGATATACACAATTTAGTAGGTATTGTGTGTGTTTATAAAGTAAATGTCTCTGTAATACAAGAAGCATTGTGTAAGCACTAGCGGGCCCTCCCCCCCAGCCTCTACTGGGGACTAAACCCAGGGGTACTTTACCACTGAGCTACATCTCCAGCCTTTTTTGTTTTTGTTTTTGGTACCAGGGATTGAACTCAGGGGCACTCGACCACTTGGCCACACCCCCAGCCCTTTTTTGTATTTTTATTAGAGACAGGGTCTCACTGAGTTGCTAAGTGCCATTGCTGAGGCTGGCTTTGAACTTTCGATCCTCCTGCCTCAGTCTCCCAAGTGCTGGGGTTACGGGCGTGTGCCACAGCACCTGGCTCATCTCCAGCCTTTTTATTTTTTACTTTGAGGGGGTCCTGCTACGCTGCAAGGCTGGACCAGAACTTCTGCCTCCGTCTGACCCTGCTGCCTCCTCACCCAAGCGCTGGGAGTTAAGGCATGGGTCGCTCTCCCAGTGCTTCAGCTGTTCTTACTGCTTTTCTTTTGTTCATCCTTAAACATTCATAGAACCCTTTGGAATGAGCCAGACACTGCCCTGTCCTTCCTGGTAGAGCAAGCCCTCCAAGAAGCCGTGGGGCCCCACCAGGGCTAGCTCACGCCAAGGCCAGGAGGGCTGGTCTCCCGGGATTTATTTCATCTCTGACCACCCACTCTAGCTGCCATCTGCCCCCTCACTTAGACAGTCAGCCCCTAATGCCACGGCCAGTCCTGTGTGGCCAGAACGCATTGTGCCAGCCCAGCACAGGGGTGTTTTGGAGGGGTGGGGAGGGGAGAAGGCAGTGGTCTATCCTGCATGCTTCCACAGGCTGCTGAAGAGGTCCAGAGGCCCTGTGTCAGGCCACCCACCCCCATGAGAGACCACAAGGATGGTACTTCTAGGTGCTGAGAGAGAAACCAGGAAGTGGCCCTTGGAGGGTGGAAAATCCCAACTCCTGGTCAGGAGCCTGGGGAATCACCTGGTTCCCACGTTTCTACAACATGGGCCAGGCTCAGGGTGCAGCTGCCCTAACTGTGCAGAGAGGGGCAGCCACCAGGCGTTGTCCTGGCCCTTACAGCTCATGTGGGAACAGTTTGGAGGAGAGAGCGGAAGGCCGGGAGTGGGTGTCCCCTGGAGGAAGCAGGGGATAGTAGTTGTCCCTGAATGTCCCACATATCTCCCACCCAGTGGGTCCCTCCAGCTGGCAAATCAGAAACCAAACTCCTGCCATGAGTTCCTGCCTTGGTCTCTTTTCTGTTACTAAAAACTCAGTGTCACACTATAAGGAGAAGAAGTTTCTAGTCAGGTAGAAGGGCTGCACCTGGTGGGGGCTTCCTTGCTACCTGAGCAAGAAAAGAGGCACAGGGCATCACAACTAGGAGACTAGGAGTGAGCAAGGGTAGTGTGTGTGTGTGTGTGTGTGTGTGTGTGTGTGTGTTTCTCACTCTCCCGCCTTACAGAGCCACCAGTGTCAACCATGGGCGCTCTACGCTGCTGACTGTCTAACCCTGATCACCTCCTCCATCTTCGAACCATAGCAGTCCCCATCCTGGGGACTGTTCCTGTTCCAATCTCTGCTGCCAGGTGGAGCTTCTCCCAGCGGGGCCACCTAGGCTGGAGGATGTGGTGATGTCTCATTTAACTCTGCCAAGCACAGTTCTTGCACCCTCCCAGCTCAGGCCCAGGGGCGTGGATTTAGGGAGAAGAGGGGACAGTGTTCTGTGACAACCAAGGTTGTCACCTACCTGGCACAAAAGGCTCTGGGAGGCAGCTCCTTCTCTCTGGGTGCACTTGGCAATTCTGCTGCTGATTCTGTCCCCACCCTGGGCTCCTAGTGAACGCTGGTGCTCCAGGCTTCTGCTGAGGTGACATCCCCACAGGAAGCACTTTGGGGGACAGATGGCCCAGGCTGGCTTCCTCCCTGGGCTGCAACGGTTGCCCTGGCCTGTGCTCTGCACCCATAGCCATACAGCTCACATCCTTGCACTGCTACTCCGGCAATGCTGCCTCACAGCCAGCTAACCACAGGCTCCTTTATGGAGCACCAACTGCATACCCACCCTGAGGTGAAGGGGACTCAGCATTGGGCAAAACGGACAGGTATCCCCCGTTGGTGTTGTGGTCTCAAACTCCTGTGATAGAAAGCTCCCAGGTTGGACCCTTGTAGCCCCTCCCGCTTGGCCCAAGATGAGGGGAGAGGCTTCCTCTCCCCCAAAGGGCAGCAGGGGGCGCTCAGCACAATGGCGACTCCTTCCCCAAATCCTGCCTCTTGGCTTCTCCCACATGGCTTGGTTTAGGCTTGATATGGACAAGAACAAATTCTGGAAGAACCTGTTTCTCTTGGTGTGACCTGCACAGGTGGCCCAGGACGTCTTCCTCTGAATGGGGGATTGATCTTGACACCCGCCATATTGTACCTGCCACTGGGGAATCGGGTAAACTCAGTGATATCAAGGACAGTCCCTTTAACAACTGACACAGCCTAGATGACGCGGCCCAGCCCTGTCCCCAGCGCAGCCTTGGCCCTGGCCTGGCCATTTCTCACTAGTGATGCTCCTGGGGCTCTCCGGGCCCCTGGGTCCGCTTCTCCAATCTGTTCCCCATGCCACAGTCATGACCAGCCTTCAGAGGCATGCCACCTGCCTGCGCCCCTGCCACTCCCTAGTGCAGCAGCTCTCAACCAGGGGTGACTTTGCCCTCCACTCCCACCTCAGGGACATGTAGCAATGTCTGGGGACACAAATCTAGGGGACAGGAGAGGCACAGTGAACATCCAATGGGTAGAGGCCAGGGGTTCTACCAAGCCTCCCCAGTGCACGGACAGCCCCATAACAAAGACTCACCCAGCCAAAAATGGCCATCGATGATGTCAAGATTGAGAAGTTTGGCCTGGCCATGGCTCCCCACAGCCTTCACAGTTGAATTCAGCCTCCTCAATAGGATGTTTGAAGGGTTCGTGTCCTGGTGCAAGCCACAGCCCAGCTGATGGACACTGCCACCAGCCAACCCCACGCTCTCACCGTGGCATCCAGAGGGACTGAAATTTCACCCCCTTGCCACTACCCACAGAGGGTCCCCCGCGCGGGATGTCTTTCCCTCCTTGCTTGCTTGCAATCCTGGCGGTCACAGCCCCACTCTGTCTCCTCTGTGAGACTGCCCTTGACCACACCCTGCTCAGCCGGCTCTATAGCATGGCCTCTGTATAGACCGCGAGCAGAGCGCTCACACTAGTTATTAGTCGCTCGCATATCTCGGTCCTGTCTTAGTAATTGTGATACTAGCAGTTATGGGAAGTCTCCTCTGGGTCACCAGCCTATGTCTGGTGATCTAGTGTCTTGCCCCTGCTTCATAGAATCTCAGCTCAGAAGGGGTACAGCAAAGCCAACCCTGTTTTGGCTGCGGCAGAGTTAAAGAGCTCTACTCAGCCAGGCTGCCTGTCACACTGTGGTCCTCAAGGGCAGGGGCACATGATCATGGTCCCATCTGTTTCCCTGGTGACCAGGAGATGCACAAAAGGAGGAGCTCAATGGAATGGGAGTGAATGAAGACTGATATGCAGCCAAGTGTATGCAGAAGGTGCTGGAGGGTGGAGACCCAAGTGAGGGCCGAGTACTTATCAGGTGCAGCTCAGGGACCCAGCCATCCTCGTCATAGACATATCAGGGAACACATGCCCACCTAGACACCCCTGCTGTGCGTCTCTTAGACCCTCCAGCTCCACAGAGCAGAAAAAGTGCCATTTGTCCCTTGCAGTGGGTAACCAGCAGATTTCCGGCCCAGACAGGGTGATGGGCTTCTGGTTGTCAACCCAGCAGCTGCATACATAGTATTTGAAATTTCGTCTGGGGCTCTAAAGCCTTCCCTTACTTTCCAGGGCAGCCCCTGGCTGTCAGAGAGCCTCCCCTCACTACTATTTCACACCCCAGCAAGCGGATGACTGTGCCCCTGCAGGCGGAAGAAGTCTCTGCTGAATCAGGCCACACGTGTGGGACCGACCAGGCTGTTAACTGAACACTTACTACATGCCAGGCCGTCTGGTAGACCTTTGGGAGGAATGGCTGTCTAGCTTCAGCCAGCATCAGCATCTTCTGGAAGCCCAGTAAATGTGCAGATTCCTGGGCCCCATTCCCATGCCTGATGATCATCTGGCTTTTCAAAGAGCCCCCAGGTGACTGAGGGACACCTTTTGGGAGACTCTACAGAGGGTCTAGCTGTAGCAGGTGCGGTGGCTGAGGACCATTGGGAACGTGTGGCTGTGGTTGTGCTGGGAGGGGTGGCCGCCACTGTGGGGAGGTGCCTGTGCAATGTTCTTGCCCAAGCATTTCAGAAGCATCTCAGAACCAGCTCCTTCAGACCCGGCCTCCAGGGGCCTAGGGCCACCCCCTGTCTTACAAGGCTGCTGGGGGCAACAGGACCCTGACTGAGCCTGGCCCCCAGCCGGGACGAGTAACCTTTCCTGGCCCACAGTCCTGCTTATCTCAGCACCCTGAAGGTGCTGGGCCAGCCCCTTCATGACTCATGTCCTAAAATCTCAAACAGGAAGCAGCATTTGGTGTTACCACAGCCCTGCAAGCTGCTCTACCTGCCCGCCCGCCCGCCTGCACACCTTGGGCTGAACCAGACACACCAAGGTGGGACACTGGACCCACAGACCCTCACCAGCTCCTGTCCCCATCTCCTTCCAGAGAGAGAGAGGGGGGCGGGGGGTGCAGTTCTCCTCCCCACCCCAGCCCTCAAAGGCAACCCAGGGAAGGGAGCCAACCTTCCCCGCAGGTTCCCCTCCCCCTCCCCACCTAACCCCCCTCCCCGTGCTGGGTTACCCCTTCTTCACAGGACTCAACCCCAAATCAGTCCTAAACCTCCTGGAACAAACAAAACTTTGGGTTTCTAAACCCTCCAAGCAGGGCCAGCTAAGATTCAGGGGAATTTCTCTTCTCACCCCTCTCCTATGTGGACTTAGGCTACTGTCTCCTCTTCTCTGGGCCTAAGCATCCTGACCTCAGGTCCCTCTGCCACTGAGCTACACCCGCAGCCTTTTTATTCTTTTTATTTTCAGACAGGGTCTCGCTAAGTTGCCCAGATGGCCTCGAACTTGTGACCCTCCTGCCCCAGGCTCCAGAGTCCCTAGGATTCCAGGTGTGTGCCACTGTGCCTGGCCAGCATCCTTAGTTTAACATGAGAGGGCTGAGACAAGCCGGGAGCGGTGGCGCACGCCTGTAATCCCAGCACTTGGGAGGCTGAGGCAGGAGGATCGCGAGTTCAAAGCCAGCCTCAGTCATGGTGAGGCCCTTAGCAACTCAGTGAGACCCTGTCTCTAATAAAATACAAAACAGGGCTGGGGATGCCCAGTGGTTGAGTACTCCTGAGTTAAATCCCTGGTGCCAAAAAAAAATAGAGAATAAAAAAGAGAGAGAGAGAGGGCTGAGACAGAAGCAGGGGGAGGCTGGTTTTGCTCTGAATGCCAGGTGCCCTTGGTAGTGGCTGTCTGGGGCTCTGGTTGAGAAGGATTCAGAGGCCAGACTCTGTAAAAAAAGGATCAAGTAGCCAGGTGAGGTGGCGCACACCTGCAATCCCAGCACTTGGGAGCTGAGGCAGGAGGATCGCAAGTTCAAAGCCAGCCTCAGCAATGGCGAGGCACTTAGAAATTCAGTGAGACCCTGTCTCTAATAAAATACAAAAAAGGGGGGCTGGGGTTGTGGTTCAGCGGTATAGCGCTCGCCTAGCACGTACGCGACCCGGGTTCAATCCTCAGCACCACGTAATAATAAATAAAGGCATTGTGTACAACTAACTAAATAAATATTTTTTAAAAATACAAAAAAGGGCTGGGGATGTGGCCAGTGGTCGAGCGCCCCTGAGTTCAATGCCTGGTACCAAAAAAAAAAAAAAAAAAAAAAAAAAAAAAGATATAAGGAAGCCCATATCTTGCTACCCAGAATCAACAGGTGTTAACAACCAGGCTGTCCCTGTTCCCCTGTGACCTCATGTCACGCCAACTTGACCCCATGGGCCTCCAGGCTGTTCCTGGAACACAGGAAGCAGCTCCCTCCCTGGGCCTTTGCTGTGACAGTTCCCTCTACCTGGAGCAAGCTTCCTCCAGAAGCCTTCGTGACTCACGTCCTCACTTCCCTCCATCTCTGCCCAGATGTCACCTCCTTAGAGAGGCTTCCCCAACCCCTCACCAAGATAGCTGTCTGACTTCTTCATAGCCCTTAGTCTATTTATCATATGTCTCGCACATTGCAGCTGCAATCTTGTCTGTTTTGCTCTCTACTGCGTCCCCAGCACCTAGAAAGCAGCACAGACAAATTAGCTATTAAAAAAAAAAATTAAAAGCCGGGTGCGGTGGCGCACGCCTATAATCCCAGCACTTGGGAGGCTGAGGCAGGAGGATTCGAGAGTTCAAAGCCAGCCTCAGCAATGGTGAGGCACTTAGCAACGCAGTGAGACCCTGTCTCTAAATAAAATACAAAAAAGGGCTGGGGATGTGGCCCAGTGGTCAAGTGCCTCTGAGTTCAATCCCTGGTACCAAAAAAAAAAAAAAAAAAATTAAAGACTCTTGATAATCACTTGTTGAATTATTTCTTTGCCACAAATTCTTTTATTTTATAATTAAAATGGAAACTCTTTCCGGGCATGGCAGCAGACACCTGTAATGCTAGGGACTCAGGAGGCTGAGGCAGGAGGGTCGCAAGTTCAAGGCCAGCCACAGCAATTTAGCAAGGCCCTGAGCAGCTTAGCAAGACCCTATCTCAAAACAAAAAATGAAAAAAGGCTGGGGATGTGGCTCAGTGGTAAAGCACCCCTGGGTTCACTCCCCAGTACTCGGGAAAAAAAAAAGAAAAGAAAAAAGAGGAAGCCCTTAACTTCAGAGACCAGTTCTCACTACATTGCTTTTTCTCCAAGCATGACAATTACTCTGAGTTTACTGTGTTGGTCTCTAGTCCATTTTCTGCCTCTGTAAATGAACAGTGTCAAATATCACAGCCGGCCCTCTGTGTCTGCAGGTTTTGAATCTACAGACTCATGCAAGCGAGCATTGAGAATATTCTAAAACACAATAGAATTGTGCATGTGTACTGAACACGTACAGACTTCTTTCTTGTCGCTATTCCCTGAACAGCACGGCCTGACAGCTCTCCCACGGCCTTAGAAGGTGTCAGAAGGGATCTGAAGATGGCGGAGAGCAGCCGGGAGAATGTGCATGCTTTATATGCGAACACTGCGGAGCGGGGACTTGAGCATCTGTGGGTTTCTGTATCCGAGGGAAGGGGGTCCTGGAACCCATCCCCATGGACAGCGAGAGATGACTGATTTCCATGGTCAGGGTCACCATCACCACCAACGGGGGAGCACCAAGCACTGTCCTGCCCTTGCTTTCCCCCTCGGCCGTGTTTCTGAGAAAGTTCTGAGAACGTTCCGAGTCGATGGGTTCTGGGTTCCGATCTGGCTCATTCTTCCCACCACCCCAGTCCGCTCCTCGCTCATCTGCTTCCCCGTCACGGCTGTGTGGCGTCTGAACCTCTGCTCTGTCCCCAGCGGGGCCATGCACATGCTGACACCTACCTCCCCAGGCACAGGGCTGAGAGTTTCTCTAGGTCGTGAACCTAGAAAGTAGAACTGCTGGGCGGGCCGGGGGGGCGGGGTTGCACGTTTTCATTTTTGCTGGGTCCTGCCAAATCCCTCTCCCCAGCGGCTGTACCCACGATATCTGGCCGGCAGCCTGTGAGACTCCCGCGTGCCCACGTCTGCGACTGCTTTGAACTCACGTGGGTTTCCTTTTCTAGCCCTCCAAAGTGTCTTCAAAGTGCTTTCAGTTCTCCCGCCTCCCCAAGGCCCTGTGGCATTCCTCCTAGTTGATGGATGAGCGAGCAGGACCCTGGGTCTCTCTGGGGACCCTCTAACCCCACTCCCACTCCCTGGTCCTCCATTCTCTCCTACTCTGCCTGCCTCCCCCCCATCTCACTGTCTCTCATTCCAGCCCAGGGGGACCCAAGGAGCAGTTGCTCCCTTTCCTAGACCACAATTCTCTGGATGAAGACTCTGAGATGGCAGCTGCCTTCTCATTTTTTTTTTTTAATATTTATTTATTTACTTTAGTTGTACACAATGCAATGCATTTATGTCTACGTGGTGCTGAGGATCGAACCCGGGCCGCGCACGTGCGAGGCGAGCGCTCTGCCACTGAGCCACAACCCCAGCCCCTGCCTTCTCATTTTAGAAATTATCTACTCTTAGCCGGGCACGGTGGCGCATGTCTGTAATCCCAGCACTTTGGGAGGCTGAGGCAGGAGGATCGCGAGTTCAAAGCCAGCCTCAGCAATGGCGAGGCACTTAGCAACTCAGTGAGACCCTGTCTCTAAATAAAATACAAAAAAGGGCTGGGGATGTGGCCCAGAGGTCGAGTGCCCCTGAGTTCAATCCCCGGTACCACAAAAAAAAAAAAAAAAAAAAAGAAAAAAGAAAAAAAGAAATTATCTACTCTGGCCTCAGCTTCCCCCCATGCCCTGTGTCCTCTCTGAGCTCACCATCTCCTTATAAATGGTCTTTCTGATGAAAAATGGTGCTTCATATGTGTAATATGAATTGTAATGCATTCTGCTGTCATATATAGAAATTAAAATTTAAAAGAAAATAAACAAACAAAACAAATAAATGGTCTTTCTGGTCCAAGCAGGACCGTGACTCTCCTCCCACCCAAACGCACCCTTCCTGTAACAATTCCCGGGTATTTCACAATTTTGTGGCTGGTCTGAGCAGAACCTTTATTTTGCACAAATTCTCTCTCGCTCTCAATTTTTGGACCCAGGTACCGAAGGTTCAGTGAATCTTGCAGCTCAGATCTCACCGTGCAAGGCCGGCACGAGTAGGCACGGACTCCACCACCGAGCTCCACCGCAGCTCCAAGGGGCCTCTCTTGCTCTTGCTCTCTCTACCCCCCACCCCCCAGTTCTTGCCCCCCACCCCGTTGCTCCCGTCCCCATCAGCAACCCAGGCGGGACAGCTGTTCTTGTAGACCACATGGTGCTGTTTGGGTGTTTGAGATCTGCAGGGTGGAACTACTGGCCCACGGAGTGCTGACACCACTCTCCTCCTGACACAGCCCGCAGGCCCTCTAGGGTGACCACACCCCCACGGGCTTGGTTCCAGGGTTCCCATCTCCTCACAGCCCCCCCAACCCCCCATTAGTCAGTGCTCTGATTTGGGCCAGGTTGACGGGTGTGAAGCGAGGCCCACGGCTGGCATTTGCATTTCTCTGAATATCCGTGGGTTTGATGGCCTCTCCGCTGCTGGTTAGTCACGGGGGTTTCCCCTCTGTGAACTGCCTGTTCACATCCTTTGATCACTTTTTTATTATTTCCTGTCTTCTTGTAGATTTGCAATAATTCCTTGTATATTCTAGATATTAATCCCTTGTCATTTTTAGATACGGCAAATACTTCATCTGTCACCTGTTTGGTCTCCTTGTTTACCATGTCCTTTATCATTTAAAAAAAAAAATCCTTAATTTCAATGTAACCAAGTCCATCCATGTTTTGCCATTTGGATTGTAGTTAAATGGTCCTTCTCTTCCTGCAGGTCATAAATATATTTTTCTGTGTTTTCTCTTTAGTTTTATAATTTTACCTCTCACATCTAGGTCTTTCATACATCTGGACTGTCAGTGGAACGTAAGGCCCAGAGACCTAACTCTAGCTCTCTCCACCACGGACCAGACTGCCCAGCTTTTCAATATTTATCATAAGTACATGGGTTTATTGCCACATGGTCTATTCTCCTTCTTTGGTCTTTTCATTCCTGGGTCAGTTCTACTTGGTTTTCACAAGTAGAGCTTTGTAGAATGTTTAGCATCCAATTGCGTGAATTTCTCTTGTTTCTTATTCTTATTCAAAGCACACTTAATTTTGAAATAGTTCTGTATTATTCTATATATATACTTTTAAAAATTTCTATTTTTTTAAGTTGTTGATGGACATTTATTTTATTCATTTATTTACACGTTGTGCTAAGAATTGAAACCAGTGCCTCACACATGCTAGGTTAAGTGCTCTTCCACTGAGCCCCAGCCCCAGCCCTATATATATCCTTCTATAGATACAGATATATGTATATTTGTCTATATTCTATGTATACAGCTCTTTATTATTCTCTCTGCGTATATATATTTTATGTATACATATTTTAAATGTTTTATACATTATATATGTATATGTAAATATTACATATAAATATATATTTATATTTATATGAAATATTTATAAATATATATCTAAAAATCAATTTGTCGATTTCCTCAAACTCCAACTGGGATTTAAGTTGAGGCGTCACTGAAGCGACCTGTGGATTTGGGGAGAGTGAACATCATTGCAGCATCAATTCATCCCATCCATGAACATGGTGCACCTTTCATTTGTTCTGAGCTCGTTCCACGTCTTTTCGTGGTGGGGCAGGGGTGAAAGGCGCCCACACACCTTCCTGAATCCCTTCTTCTACATCTGGGTTCCACTTGATATCTGCAGTAACCCCAGGAGTGCTAACCTCAGGGCCTGATGCTACTATTTTATAGATTATTTTAAGCTACTCATCTGAGCCTACACAGCCAGAGAGTGGGGACGCCTAATGCAGAACGAATTTCTCGACTGCTAACCTCATTATCATCTGAAGTCTGCTTCCTGCAGGGTTTGCCAGGCAGTGGCTGCTGGCTAAATCATACCATTAGTGACAGAGGCTCCACTTCACAGATGGAGAACCTGGGGCTCTTCAAGGGCCCCCGGACACAAGGCTTTCCCTGGGGGCTGAAGTACAACCCGTCTTGCTCTACGGCTGCTGATTCTCTTTGTGATCTCGTGTGGTCTCTCTCCTTCCCAGGCCTCGGTTTCCTCATCTATTTTTTTTCCTCATTAGTGAGGCCTCAGCTCGGAGCAAGAGCAGCCAGGGAGCAGAGAGGGAGTGGTGGAGCATAGGGGCAGTTCCCTGCCAGGCCAGACACGGGGTGGCCCCGGTCCTGGTTCCCTGACACAGAACCCAGGCTTCCCTCTGGGGAGCCCAGCGTGTGAGGCCTGGCCCCCCACACACCAACACGGAGCACTTACTGCTGACATCACAGACTCATTTCCCCCCCAACTTTCCCCTTCCCTTATTCAAAAAGGGGAAGAAAAAAGTAATTTTCCCCAGTCCCACTTCCCAGCTCTGCTTAGTCAGATGTTCAGGAGTGTGTGTCCGCCGCAGCCCTAGCCGGAGCTGGGCCGGGCTGGACGTGGTGACTCAGCACGGACACACTCCCCACGGGAGCTGGGGCAGGAGGCAGAGCAGCCCTGGCTGAGGAGCCCCGAGGCTTCTTGAAGTAGGTGGCAGTGACTTGGCCACCTGTAGCGTGTCCACAGGGTGAACTCTGTCTTCAGGATACTTAGCCTCCCCCAGCAAACTGGATGTCCCACTCCCCAGGCCGGTTCTGCAGACCCAGCATGTACTTATTGAGCACTTACTGCATGTGTCAGGCAGAGTAGCTGCTGTCCCTTTGCCCTGAGTTCTTCAAGACCCTGCTCTTGAAGATCCCAGGGACTGTTAACCCCTGGGCATCGGCTGGGGAGAAGCCGGGGGAGACCATTTTAGGCAGTTGGCTAACAATTTGGCCATCGCCTAGGCCTGGGGGTGAGTCCTAGCTCTGGTTGTTTACTGGCATGCGACCTTGACCTTGGACAAATCACTTCATCTCGCGGATCCTCCCTTTCCTCAACTGTAGAATGGGATTCTCGGCCTCCGCTTTGCAGGGGTGCTGGGAATCTACGGCTCCTGGCACCTAGTAGGTGCGCCACCAGTGTAGACTCAGAACTTGGTGGTGGCTATGACCCCAGAGTGCACCCTGGGTCCCCGGGGTGCAGGGAGGTCTCCCTGCCGGGTTCCTAAAGTGTCCAGTCTTGCTCTTCCCCTTCACCCTGGAAGGAAACCCCCGTGGGTCCCAGTGCCCCCGAGCTCCCCGGCTACTGCTACTTCCCTCCAACTGCCGGCCCAGCCCCTCCAGCCTCCCTTCCCGGAGCCTGCAGAACAATTTCCACCCACAAAACGGGCCCTTTTTTCTATAGAAACCTGGAGATGCAAATGCGGGGGGTGAGGTAGCAGGCGGCAGCCACCCCAGACTTGCACTGCCCCAGAAGCTCACTCCCGCCTGCACTGCTCCCTTCTGCAGACGCCCCACACCCCCAGCACGCGGCACCCCGACCCCCAGGGCCGGCCCTGTGCGCTGCTGAATTCTTCGTCCTCGTAGCAGTTACCACCAGCTCATGTTATCCCAAATATTCTTCACTGTCACTCTCCACGCAGGCAGGGGTGTGTCCCCAGCACCCAACAGGACACACAGTTTGGGGCTGATAAATATTTATCTCATAAATTAATGTATGAGCTTCATCCTTACAACATCCCTTTGGGGGCACTTTGCTTATGGAACCCATTCTGCAGAGGAGGCAGTGGAGGCCCGGCGTCTGGGCTGGGTGTCACCCTGAGAACTGCCCTGCGCACCGGGTCTCCCCACAGCCTCACTGTGCTCCCCAGCACCCAGCCCCGTACCTGGCGTTTGGCAGATCTTCACAGAGCTGGTGCTGGAACACCGGATGAGAGATGGATGATGAATGAATTCCTCTTTTCAGACAGAGACCGACGGTTTTTATGGGGTTTTTGGAACTTGGCCTCCAGTCCCCCTCAAAGTCATGCTGCACAAGCTCAGAGGTTCTGGCTGGGATCCTAGAGGGAAGGTGAGATTTGAGGGTGGGGGCACCAAGCAGAGATTTCATGTTGGGGTCGTGTCCTCCATATCTTGGATTTGGATACCGGAGCTGTGGGAGGTGGCGGGCCACAGCTGGCAGGGCTGGATTAGACCGTGGCCTCTAGGCACTGGGGAGCCACCGAAGGCTCTAGGAGGGAAAGGCCTGGCCGGAGCCAAGCTTTGGAAAGGAAAGTGGAATGGAAGCCAAGAGATTAATTCTGTTACCAGTGCCTCTCCTGGCCCACAGACACCTGCACAGTATCCTACAGGGTCTGGAATTTAAATTCCAGCCAGGTAAACTTGAATTTCACCAGGTTAATTAGCTTCCTTAAGCCAGCTTTAGAACAGTGGTAAAATTATAAGGAGGATGAAATAAAGCTCTTTGTGGAGGTCCGTCCACAGCACACGCGACCCCAGCTTGAGGCGCAATGGAGGGGCACGGCTGAGTGCTTGGGAGCTGGCACTCCGTCCAGCCAGGTGGCCTGGGTTTGAATCCTGGCTGTACCACTTAGTAGCTGTGTGACCTTGGGCAAGTGACTTAACTACTCTGTGCCTCAGTCTTCTCACTTGTAGTGCATGATAACAGGAGCCACTTCTGAGGGCCCTGTGAGGTTTAAGCCTCACTAAGAAATCCTTCTTATTGTCTCCCCTGAGGCATGACTTTCTGGATGCCAGGGATGGAACCCCTTCATCTCTCCTGTCAGAGCCTGGCCCAGAGGGCAGAGTGGCTCTTGGGGAAATCGGATGCGTGAGCCTGGCCCAGGGGATGCTGGTTCACCTCATGAGTGCCCAACTGTCACAAGAGGGTCTCCCACTGGGTGAGGGGCCCTCCCTCCATACGCGCCAAAGCCGTGGGTATTTCCTGAATGAAGTTGATCACCGTGAAAAAACAACGTCCCCGGGACAGCCTGTTCTTGCATAATCTGCCCACAGCTCTGCAACTTCCTGGCTGGGCTCTGCGCAGCCCCAGGGGGCCCCCATCCTGCCCTGGAAGGTGCCAGATCCTGGCCACCCCCCTCCCTAGGGAGGCCGGGCAAGGCCTCCGAGCCTCAGTTTCCTTTCTAAAATCTAGAAAGCGCCTCCAATACTCAGACAGCTGGGGACCTGAGTCCCAGCCCCGCCACCTGGCAGCCCCATGGGTCGCTGAGTGCAAGGGTCAGCCTCGTGGTCCAGGGCTCCCACTCCGGTGCCAGAGAGGCTTGGATTCCGATTCCATCCAGGCCAACCGGGGACCTCGCCAGGCAATGTCGCCTCCTGGGCCAACTCCACGAATAGCAGTGAAATCATCCGGGTGGAAACAAGATCATAGGTGACAGGGTCAGCACGGTGGCAGGCACAGCCTGCGGTCTCAAAAGACTTTGACACTCCTCCACCCAAGGGAGAGGTCCGTGTCCCCTCCCCTTGAGTCTGGGCTCTGCACCTGCTGGCCGGCAGTGGGTGGGAGGTGACGGTGTTCGGGTTTGAAGACCCTGGCCCAGGCCCAGCACGTGCTGTGAGGGAGCCCACGCCCCTCCTTGGAGTGGACAGGTGGCCGGCACCTTCTTGCCAGCCCCCTTGGAAGTGGTCATCCCGGAGGGAACCGTGAGAGGAGAAGCGGGCCTTCCCACCAAGCCCAGGCCCTGCTACAGAATCGGGGCACAGCGGGGGCCACTGTCACTTCCAGCCACAGAGTTTCAAGTTGGTTTATTACACAGCAAGGGACAACCAGGACTTTAGGGCCAGGGTCCTTTAACACTTAGGGAAAACGGAAACTGCCGGGCGCGGCGGCGCACGCCTGTAATCCCAGCACTTGGGAGGCTGAGGCAGGAGGATCACGAGTTCAAAGCCAACCTCAGCAATGGTGAGGCACTGAGCAACTCATTGAGACCCTGTCTCTAATAAAATACAAAAAAGGGCTGGGGATGTGGCCCAGGGGTCGAGTGCCCCTGAGTTCAATCCTCGGTACCAAAAAAAAAAAAAGAAGAAAAAAAAAAAAAAAAAAACTAGTGTATTCACCTCCAAACTCACTCTGCTGTTGCGTGACATGGCTGTCAAGTACTTGGGCACCAAGGAAACTTCAAAACAGCAATTCCCCTGTACCCGCGCAGGACAAGCTCTGTAAGTTATGGGACCCAGAGAAAAACAGAGGCCCTCATTCATGCATTATTAATATGTTGAAGATGGTCACGGTAGAGCTTTGAGCCGAGCTCAGGGACTCCCGAGCATGGGGCCTTCTGAGACAGAAGCCCTGCTCCTGTGATAGTCTTTTTTTTTTTTTTTTTTTTGGTACTGGGGATTGATCTCAGGGGCACTCGACCACTGGGCCACATCCCCAGCCCTTTTTTGTATTTGATTAGAGACAGGGTCTCACTGAGTTGCTAAGTGCCTCGCCATGGCTGAGGATGGCTTTGAACTCACAATCCTCCTGCCTCAGCCTCCCAAGTGCTGGGATTACAGGTGTGCGCCACTGCGCCCGGCTTCCTGTGATAGACTTGTCGCCTCTGATGATGGGACCATTTTGGCTCTTGCAAAACTGCCTGATAGGGGCTGGGGTTGTGGCTCAGCGGCAGAGCACTCGCCTTCACGTGCGCGGCCCGGGTTCCATCCTCAGCACCACATAAATATAAATGCATTGCATTGTGTACAACTAAAGTAAATAAATAAATATTAAAAAAAAAAAAAACCCAACTGCCTGATAAGTAAAAATATGACTGTCTTACAGTCGCTTTTTTTTTTTTTTTTTTTTTTTTTTTGAGGCAGGGTCTCATCGTGTTGCCTGGGCTGGTCCCCATCACCTGGGCTTACCTGCTCCTCTGCCTTCGTTTCCTGAGTACCGGGCACTACAGGCGTGCGCCACTGCGACCGGCTTACCAATTAGTTTTAACACCATTTTTTGAAAAAGTCATCTTAACTACTCAAATGGACAAGATGGTGATTCCCCACCCCAGCCAGGGCCAAGGCGGGGGCCCCCCCGGCTAACCAGTGGACCTCTGCGGGGCTCAACTTCTCCTATGTGAAATGAGGAGGCGTGTTCTTGACCTCGTCTTCCTTTGGGGATCCTGGTGTGGCCGGGAACAGGATACAGGTGTTACTGAGAAGGCACAGCTCTGCGCAGGCGCTCTGGACCTCAGTGCCCCCTGCCCCAGTCTCCCTGGGTTTCAGAATCACACATGACTTCCAGGAAAGTGGCTTCAAGGAACAAGGCTCTGGCTGGGTCAGCTCTGAGTCCTTTCTGCCGGTCAGAGGAGGCAGAGCCACACCTGGCCTGCTATTTTTAAAATTTTTATTTTCGTTGTTAATGGACCTGTATTTTACTTATTCATAGGCAGTGCTGAGAATCGAACCCAGTGCCTCACACGTGCTGGGCAAGTGCTCTACCACGGAGCCCCAGCCCCAGCCCCCGGGGCAGCTATTTACCCTGCCCCTTGGCACCGACCCTTCCTTCCCTCAAGAGGAGGACTAAAATCGACCTCCTTCTCATTTCCCACTGCGGGGACACGGAGGCGAAAGGAAACTTGTCAGGGCGGCAGAGTGCCTGATGCTGTCTGTGACGGAGACCCTACCCCTGATGGCAGAGAGGGTGCAGGGCCACCTGAGTGCAGGGAGGGACTCAGAATCACGGGGAAGGGGCTGAACCCCAGCTCTGGTATTTCCCAGCTGTGTGACCGTGGGGCCGGTTGCTTCACCTCTCTGAGCCTCAGTGTGGAAAAGCCAATGCTGCCACCCAGCCTGACTAGCTCTCAGGACTATCATCACGAAGCCCAGACGCTCAGAGACCGTGGAAAGGGCAGGGCAAACCTGAGCTCTTGGGAAACGTGGCTCGACCTGTCATTTGCTGGCCTCCACATCCACATCCGGCTCAGCCTCTCGCAAGGCAAGTCCCAGGTCCACCTTGCAGGCCAGGAACCCCAGGGCGACGGGCGCAAGAGCTTTGCTTGAGAACTGCCTGGGACTGGCCGAGCTGGGGGCAGAACCCTGACGGCCACCTGCCGGTGGCCCAGCTCAGGCCATCGTAGAGGCGCATCCCCCGCGAGGGCTGCAGGGTTAAGGGAGAAGGTGAGGCCCACGCTGACTCCAGGAGGCCAAGACCACCCGGGGCTCAGGCCTCTGAGAGCAGACTCCACACCAAAGGCCAAACAAGGGCCACCAGCCGCCCCAGGACTTTTTGTTTGGTTTTTGCTCTCCCTGGAAGATACCCAAAGAAAGAGGAACCGAGACCCACTTGCTGCTCGCCTCCTGCGGCCACGTGACCAGGAATGCCGTCTTGGCTCTGCACCTTCTGAGAAAATGCATCCAACTGCTTCCTGGCTACCAGCGGGCGCGGCCAGCGCCCCCCACTTCCCTCTGAAATAGGTTAACACAACCGCTGGCGCCCACGGCTTGGCCCTTCTTGCTCACAGCTCACATAATACCAGGATGTTTCTTGTTCTAGCAGGAGGAAAATGCAAAGAAACAAAGAGTGGTCTGCCCCCGATACACCTAAGCTGCCAGCCTCCCATGACCAGGCCTCCCCCTGCGTGCCTCCTTCTCCCACCTGGCACGCCCTGCTTCCTCCAGTGTTCTGCCCGAGTCCTGAGGCCAGGGGTTTTCCCACCTCAGGGCCTTTGCATTGCCCATTCCCTACCTTCCAGACCTCAAGCCAGGCACAGTGGTGCATGTCTGTGATCCCAGCAACCCAGGAGGTTGAGGCAGGAGGATCGCAAGTTTGAGGCCAGAATCAGCAATTTAGTGAGATCTTGCTGGCGTTCACATCACTCACGCAGGGCTCAAAGAGGCAATTCCACAGGGAGGCCTTCCCCAATTCCTCAAGTCCTCCCCTCTGGACGCTCTGCCCCGGAGCCTAGAGTGAGGCTCCTTGAAGCACACAGCGCGACCCAAGTCACAGATTCCCTTTGAACCAGCACCATTGTCCGCCCCGCCTGCTGGGCTAGGTCCCGGGAACCAGCCTGTCTATGTGCCATGAACCTCGGCAGCCAGGCCTGGGTCTGCTCATGGTGGTTGGTTTTGGAAGAGAGAGAAGGACAGATCTCAACACCACGCGGTACAGACTGGAATATTCCATGATCAGTCCCCTCCAGAGGAGCCTGCGGCATCTCACAAACGTGTCCAGAGGCCAGAGGTCAGCAAGTAGCCTGTCCTGCAACTGATCTGAAGGGATCAAGGCAGCACGGAGAGCAAGAAGAGGCCCGCCCACTGTGGATGCTCCGCAGCGACTTAATACCACGGGAGGCCAGGTGCCCAGGCTAGCCCAAACCCCTGGTTCAACCTAACAGAGTAAATGCAGGTTTGGGAGGGCAGCTTTGGAACCCACCACCAATTATAATGGTTTTCTGGAGACAAGTGTTCCAAGTTCAGTGCTTTCCAAAGGTGACCCTTTAGCAGCAGGGAGGAGCCGATTCGGCAGTGCAGGAAGGGGCCGCTCAGGGCACGTGGCCGTGGGCTGCAGCGAGGACACAGCTGCCACTCAGTGAGCACAGGCCACGTGTCGGGTGACACCTCAGAGAAGCCCTACGACCCTATCGGGCAGGGACTGATACCCCCATGTCAGATACGGAAACTGAGATAGGGTTGGTCCCTTCCAGATCTCATAGTGACACCTAACTGCCGTTGTGGCCCCACTGGGAGGCGGGAGCTTGAGAGGTGTTTTGATCATTCACGACACTCTTGTGGGACCCCGGTAATTCTCTCAGGAACAGGTGAGTTCTCGCCACCTGGGGTCTGAATTAGTTACCCCAGAGCAGGTGGTTACAAAGTAAGGCAGCCCCTCGTGCTCTACCCCTCCACACACGCCCACTTCACGTCCGATTTTCTGCCACAAGTTGAAGCTTCCAGAGGCCCTCACCAGATGTAACCACCCAGTCTTGGACTTCCTGCCCTTCAAAACTGGGAGACAAAATGAACCTCTTTTCTCTATAACTTACCCCACCTCAGGTGCTCTGTCATAGCAACAGAAAATGGGCCAAGACATCATGTTCCTCCAGTGTTCTTCCGAATCTCAAGGCCAGGGCATCATAGAACACAACCAAGACCTCTGGCTGATAAAGGGCAGAGCAGGGATTTGAACCTGGGTCTGACCCCAGAGCACCACTCCACTCTGCACAGGAGGAATGGCAGCGGGAGAGCCGTCCCTTGTCCCTACATAGTTTTATTTCTACTCAGCTTGACATATCAGTGTCTGGTGACAAGGGACAAAGATGAGCAGGGCCCAGCCTCGGTCTTCAGAACTCACTGCAGGGGAGGAGTGTGGAGATGGAGAGAGCTGCCCTGGGAGGGGTCCCCCTGCTCCGGTTTAGGGACTGGCGCCAGGCCTTGAGCTTCTAGGAATCCTGTAGTCTGCAGCCTACAATGCTGCCTTGCACACAATGGCCTTTCTGTGAAGGCAGTAGCTTCCGCAGGACATTATCACTCCCTGTCGCCCCAGCTTACAATTGTTCAGGAAGAGGCGGAGGTGGGGGGTTCTTTTCAAAACTGTTTTTTATTAGTGCATTATAATTGTACATAAGAGTGGGATTTGGGCTGGGGTTGTGGCTCAGCGGCAGAGCGCTCGCCTTGCACGTGCACTGCCCAGGTTCGATCCTGAGCACCACGTAAACATAAATGCATTGCATTGTGTACAACTAAAGCAAATAAATAAAATATTTAAAAAAAAAAAAAAAGAGTAGGATTTGTTGTTATACGCCTGAACCTGCGCACAATGATACCATCTGGTCAATTTCATTCCCCCAGGGGAGGGCTGTTTGTTTTTTTTTGGCACATCATAATAGCACATAGGAGTGGGATTCCCTGTTGCATATTCGTACCCGCACACAGTATGATGTGGTCAATTCCATCCCTCAGTCCCGCCATCTTCCTCCCCTCCTCCCGCCCCCCTCTCTACTCGCCTAGCCTCCCTTCTATTTTTTTTAATATTTATTTATTTGCTTTAGTTGTACACAATGCAATAGCATTTATGTTTATGTGGTGCTGAGGATCGAACTCGGGCCGCGCACGTGCGAGGCGAGCGCTCTGCCGCTGAGCCACAACCCCAGCCCCCCTCCCTTCTATTTTTTATGAGATTCCCCAACAGGTGAGCTTTTCTGTTCTGTTTCTCCTCCCCAGTTTCCACATGAGAGATAACATATGACCTTTTGACTTTGAGTTTGGCTCACTTGACATGATGGCCTCTAGTCCCATCCATTTTCCCGCCGTCGTTTCACTCTTCTTTGTGGCTGCATACAACTCCAGCGTGCACACACCGCATTGTCTTTATCCATTCGTCCATTGACAGACACCGAGGCTGGTTCCATCGTTTGGCTATTGTGACTTGGGCTGCTATAAACATGGGTGGCTTGTGTCACCGTGGCATGAAGACTTCAGTTCTTCAGGTTAGGCACCGAGGAGTGGAACAGCTGGGTCATGTGTGGTTCCAAGCCTAACCTTTTTTTTTTTTTTTTTTTTTTTGGGTACTGGGGATTAAACTCAGGGGCACTTGACCACTGGGCCACATCCCCAGCCCTTTTTTGTATTTTATTAGAGACAGGGTCTCACTGAGTTATTAAGTGCCTCGCCATTGCTGAGGCTGGCTTTGAACTTGTGATCCTCCTGCCTCAGCCTCCCAAAGTGCTGGCATTACAGGCGTGCGCCACCGCGCCCGGCTCCAAGCCTAACCTTTTGAGGAGCCTCCACACGGATTTCCTTAGTGGTTGGACTAATGTACAATCGCACCGACAGTGCAAGTGTCCTTCTGGGGAGGGGTTCTTAACAGCCGGGGAAGTAACTGCCGCCCTGAGGGTCCTTGTCCATCTGCCCTCCTGAACATCGGAACAGCCAGAGGTTAAGGAGCCCACCCCGTCGCTGTCACAGTGGGAGATGCCCCAGGCTCCTGAGCTGACCACAGGCCGGCAGCAGCTGGTTCGGGCTGGGGGTGGGCTGCAGTCCTGGGGATGGGGTGGGCAGGGTCCATCTGGGTCTCCTGCACCCCACACAAAAGCCACAGAGGGGGAGCTCCAGGCTGGCTGCGTGCTGCAAGGAGGCCCAGGAGCCCCGTCTTCCCCACCTCCGGAGCCGCCAGCATGCACCTACTATTTGGAGACTCCCTTTCCCAAAGCTGCAGGGCAGCTCATCCCAGCCAGAGGGAAGAAGGCCTGGGGGGACCCAGGACCCCTGCGCAAACACCCAGAGGCAGCCCCGGGAAAGAGCAGCTAAGTCTGAGCATCCTTCAATGGCAGGGCGTGGCCGGGGAGTGGTGGCGAAGCAGAGGAAGAATCTGGCTCCAAGGACAGGAAAGAACTGAGGCTATGAGAAGGGCTGCCTGTCCTTGGCAAGTGTCCAGGATGCACAGGGACCCCTGACCTGGGGGAGAGGCCCCTCCGACCTTCCTGCTCAGAGGCTGTCAAACCACTCATTCCATCGCCATTCCTCAGCCTTACAATTTTTCTTTTTCTGCTTGTCTCTTTCTGGGATTGAACCCGGGGGTGCTCTGCCACTGAGCTACACCCCCAGCCCTTTTTATTTTTTATTTATTTATTTATTTTCGTGGTACCGGGGATTGAACTCAGGGGCACTCGACCACTGGGTCACATCCCCAGCCCTTTTTTGTACTTTATTTAGAGACAGGGTCTCACTGAGTTGCTCAGTGCCTCGTCTTTGCTGAGGCTGGCTTTGAACTCATGATCCTCCTGCCTCAGCCTCCCAAAGTGCTGGGATTACAGGCGTGCGCCACCGCGCCCGGCTCAGCCCTTTTTATTTTATTCTGAGTCAGGGTCTAACTAAATTGCCCAGATTGCCAAGGCTGGCCTTGAACTTGCAATCCTCCTGCCTCAGCCCCGGAATTGCTGGGATTACAGGTGCACGCCACCACACCCAGATGGATTCTTCATTTTTCCTGCAGATTTTTAGAGGGTCAAACGTTCGGTCAAGAGCCACCAGGCAAGAGAGTGCATTATCCTGTTAAAGTGGGTGACAATGTCCTCCAGCCAAGGTCGCCAGCCCACTCTGCTCGGCAGGAATGTGGTGGCGTCCACTCGACCCTCAAGGCTGCAGCTCCGGGGTGGCGTCGGGTGCCACTCTGTCCTGGCACAGGACAAGTGGGAAAATACTGTCTGACCCACTCAGATTCCTGGCCCACACCCAGTCCTGGCATAACCACCTCTCACGGAGCCTGGGACACTCCAACTTTCCCCAAAACATCTGAGTGGTTTCAGAAACCACCCTCGTGATTCCTGCGCGGCCAACTTCCTCCCGAGAGTGGCTGGCGGGTGAGTAAGCAGCTCCCGGGGCTGGCCCTGAGGGTAAGTCCAGGAGTGTCCCGTGTTAGAAAATTATTAGGACAAGAAGTTACTCCGGAACGCCATGGTAGAAAGGGATGGTTTTATTTGGGGTACCACATGGCGTGGTAGGGGACAAAAGGACAAGGAAAAGGGAAGGGAGGACAAGGACAGGAACAAGCACGAACAGAGAGCGATTTCAGTCCGGGGGTGGCTTAAATAGAGTGGGGGGTCAGAGAGCCCCCCTGGAGTGAGTCCTTGCCTTATAGGCTACCAGAGGTCAGGAGGTAGTGGCCAGGGCACCTGCTGGTCAGTTTTTTTGGTCACGCTGAGGATCCTGGGAGCCTGAGGATCCTGGGAGCCGTAGTTTTTCACAAGGCACCTGGGGAGGTGTGGCCTTCTGCCTGGAGGCGCAGCTTCTGCCTGGACTCCAACATCCCGGCTGTCCAGATGTGTCATGGGCCACTTGTTTGTTGTAAGGGGCTGCAGGCCAGGGGACTGGACCACAGGCGGGACGTCAGGGCACTTTAGTCCTTAGTGTGAAACACAGAGCCCCTGAGGTCCCCATCAACTTGTCCCTTCAGCGCAGAAGAAGGCCAGACCTCCATGAGCCCGGGGTGCACACCCACACCCTGGTGGGTGCAGAGCAGGGAGCCAGCGGCGGGCGGGTGCAGGTGGCTTCTCAGGCACGGCTGATCTAGGAGGTGCCTTTCCAGCCCAGGGCGGAATAGGAGGTGCCCCAGAACAGCCGGGGCCCGTCTCCACACGGGAGGAGCCCTGGGCACAGCCGGGCAGGCCTTCGCGGCGGCCCTGGGCGGCAGTTCTCAGCCAGGGTGGGGTGCTGCAGGCTGAGGGTCCGCAGACACCTGGCCTGAGAGGCCTCCTGTTTCGGGGATGAGTGGGGACATGCTGAGAGGGGGGGACTGATGCTGGGTCACCATCGGGGCTGCGGAGCAGGGAAGGGGGCAGCACCAGGAAGGGCCACGCAGCCCTGGAAGGGCTGGGGCGAGGGTGCAGCACCCCAGCTGCAGCCCAGATGGTGCTAGCGACAACACCCACCCCTTGACTTCCCTTCTGACTCAGGAGAAAAAAACCACAGGCGCTGGCACCGTGCCGGCGGGAGCCATGTTTACAGTAACTGGGGGCTGACAGCAAGGCCTGGTGGTGTCAGCTCTGAGGCCCAGGGAGGGCGGAGAGGGCACAGGGGCGTGGACAGGGACTTGGAACCAGCCTCGTGCTTGCTCCCTCAGTGGGCGCTGGCCCTGATGGTGGGCGCTGGCCCTGGTGGTGGCGCTGGCCCTGGTGGTGGGCACTGGCCCTGATGGTGGACACTGGCCCTGGTGGTGGGCACTGGCCTGGTGGCGAGTGTCAGATGCCACGGCTGAGGCCGGGCTCTGGGCAGCAGCAGACAGACCAGTGCCCCACCCTGATCCATGACTAGACGCTGGACCTCAGTTCGAGCCACATGGCCTCTGCCCCCCCGGCCACCAAGGGGCAGCTGCCCTCCCGCCCCAGCCCAGCTTGGGCCTCACTTCCCAGAGGCCACGGTGGGCCCAAAGTCCTCCTCCCCTTCCTCCTCTACAGAGAACATGACGTCCCCGCAGCTGCCCAGGGGCGGTTCCGTCTCCTGCTCTGGGTAACGGGGGACATGGTCCAGCTCCAGCTCCGGCTCCGGCTCCGCCTCAGGGCCCACAGGCCCCACCGGGCCCCGGCCCTCAGACGCCTCCGTCTTCACAGTCCCCACGATCACCGTGTCAGCCTTCATGATGTAGATCTTCTCTGTAAGGCAAAAGGATGGGTGAGGAGGGGAGGCCAAAGCCTAGTATGGGAGCGAGGAGGCAGAAGAAGGGCCGAGTCCCTCCTCTACCACTGCTGCTGTGTGACTTCAGGCAGATGATACACCCTCTCTGATGCACAGAACCAGCCCACATGGCGCTTAATGGGGATAATCGTGCTTTTGTAGGCACTTCTTTGGGGATGGGTAGGGAAGGAGAGATCGTGGCTGGGAGAGAAAGGAAGCTGTGGAGAGGGGCTAGAGCGAAAGAGCCCTGGTGAGCAGGCCGCACCGAGCATCACCCGGCACTTCCCACACATCGGCCCCGGGCCCCGGGCCCCGGGCCCCAGGCCCCGCGCGCTTGCAAGGAGGGAGCCCATCGTTATCCCCGTCTCACAGATTAGACCACGCCGCCTGGCAAGGTCAAATGACCTCCCCAAGAGCATCAGGAGAAAACCCCAAGGAAGCCCCCACCTGGCTACCCTCTCTGCTTCCCTCCGCGTGCCTACAGCAGACCCCTGGGGCGACCAACTTGTCCCACTGCCTGGGACTGGAAGTCCTGCATCTCAGGGGCCTCCTCAGGCCAGGCAAACCCAGCCGGCCGGTGGCACCCGCAGCGGCCTTGGCCCTGCTAATAAGCAGCAGCGGCCGGTGACCTGGACAGCCGTGCTGGGGCAGTCTCTGGAGTGTCTTCCTGGAACCCATCTCCCGTGGCCTCTGGCCTGCAGGCAGAGTGGGCGCTGGGTCATCGTCACTTGGAGGCTGACCGGGCACAGCCCTGTGGAGCTGGCCCCTGGCTGGTGTGGGGGCTTCCAGTCCAGCCTCTCGTGGAGGGAGACGGGGAGGCTCGGGGAGTGAGCGCCCGCCCGGGAGGCTGCGGCGGCACAAGGGCCAGCGTCCACTCCCAGCTGTCCTGCCCTGAACTCTGGAGACCGAATGAGGAAACTCGAGAGGGAACTTGAGGGCAGGGGTGGGGCGGCACAGGGGCGCAGGGACCCCTGCCTCTCTGGGTGACCCGGTTACACCCCTCAGATTTGGGAACCCCAAAAAAGGTTCTCAAGGACAATGGCATCCTCAGCCCATTGCATAACCCAGCTGTTCTGTCTTGGGTTTTCACACGCTCAGGAGAGACAGAAGTGTGAGAAACGACAGTGAGGACCCGGGGCAGGGACGGGGGACGGGCCGCAGAGCCCCCCAGGCCCCAGAGCAGGCAGCGGGCCTCGCGCCCCAGCCTCCGCCTTCCACAGGCCTGTGGGCCCCCGGCCTGGGGAGCGCTGACCACAGGGGCAGAGGCTGTGTGCGAGGGGTCCCCAGGTGGTGACAAAAGGCCAGGCAGGACAGAGGGCAGACAGCAGGAGGGAGGAGAGGCAGGAGATGGGACGTGGGGGAAAGGTAGTTTGTTTGGACAGAAGCAGCCAAAGCTGGGGCCAAGCTGTCACCCCCTTATGTGTCACCGGGCCTGGTCCCTCTGGCTCTGCCCCATCACAGGGATGCCCACCTCCAGCTGTGGGGGTTCTTCCTGCCCCACCCAGGTCTCTGAGGGGGGTGTCTTGGTCAGGGGAGGGGGGGCTCCTATGGCTGGTGCCCAGGAGGAGAGAGGAAGCTCAGGCCTGAGTCTGGTCCTTCCTGGAGCCAGACAAGAAGGATGCTCCTCTGGGGTGGCATCAGAAGGACAAGGGGGTCACCTCTGTCTTGCTGTCCAGGAGAACCTCCAAGGCCTTTCCTTGGCAGCGTGGCCCACCACCCTGCATGCCAGTGAGGCCAGCGGGCTGCTGGGGAGGGCTGCCCCCAGCCTAGAGCAGCCGGAAGCCAGGGAGGCCAGCACCCCGTCTCTCCCTTGCCCGTGCTCCTGGGCCCCGAGTTCCAGCCGGGCTGCTCAGCGTGGGCCTGAACATTCCAGTGAGATTTAATTTTCAGGAAATTTGAAGGGGAAGCCTTTGGCAATATTTCTCCAAACACATTCTTTTCAAATAAAACTTCCTGAAAGCTGTGATTGCAAAAGATTGTCCAAGAGGAGCTACTGTCCTGAGGAGTCCCCCCACAGGGTCTGCCACTGAAGGGTGCAGACAGCCAGGGACACTCTGCTGTTACCTGGGGGCCAGTTTCCCTTCCAGAGAAGGAGGAGACGGGGCCCACTGAGGCCTGCCCCAGGGGCTGGCAGCCAGGTAGAGGCGGGGAAGCCCCTGCTGGGCACTGGGGCCCTGGGGGGAAGAAGCCCAGGTCTCAGGGTATGCGGCAGAGGGGCGCCGGCCTGCACCGGAGAGCAGAGGCAGGCAGGGCTTCCAGGAAGAGCAGCCCCAGGATTTACTGGACTCGAGGGAGGGAGCTGGCTGTTCCCTGCAGAGAAGCTCAGCGGGGAGACCAAGGTCAGAAAGTTCTAGAAACTGCCATAGAGGGCGGGGGCAGAGGACCAGGCCTAGGAGGTGCGTCTGGTAGGGAGGCGCTGGCTTGTGACCAGCCTCGAATGCCGACTGGAGACCCCAGATTCGTGCTGAAGGGTTCGGGGGACTGCGGGAGGGTTTGAGCAGGGGTGTGCTCTGGGCAGGTACCTACTTGGGGGAAGCGCTCTGGTTGTACCAGGCCATCGAGAAGCCACAGCAGCAAGTTTGTCCAAGCTGAAGGGCAGCCACAGCTGGGAGTGCTGGCTCCTGGGCCAGCCGGGGCTGACGAGCCAGGCCTGACGAGCCGGGGCTGCAGAGCCCAGCCCGCGCGGGTCGAGGCTCAGCGGCGTCCCTCACAGCCATACATACGGCAGGCAAAAGGACCTTGGTGGGGCCACACCAGCTTCCCCCATTGTAACATGGGGAGGAGGACACTGTCCCCAGAAGGTGTCATGACAGTAAGAGGCAAGGACACGTGCCAAACAAGTGGCAGGTCTCAGGGTCACAGGCACCTCCACCTCCTGTCCCTGGGCTGGGGGCCGGGGTGGCATCCTATCATTTTTTCTTTAACGACAGCAGCCATTGTGCCCAGCAGTCTATGCCGAAGTCCCCCAGTGGTTCCAAAAGGCCAATGCCACGGCCATTCTGCCTTCGCAGAAACTCACACTGGGGCAGCCACAGGACAGGCCCGCGGGGGAATCCTGCCCTTCCTGGTGACCCAGGTCCCAGAGTCTCCAGTTTCCACCCAGAGCCCAGCAGCCATCTCCCCCAGTCCCCGGGCCGCACCAGTCACCCCCAAACAGGCCAACTCACCGATCTTGTTATTGGTGTGCTCTGTGGACACTCGGGGCTCAGGAGGGTCCCTGGGGGACGAGGGGCCCCCGGCTGGGCTGGAGTCCAGCAGGGGCAGGCTCTCCGGGCAGGCTGCCCCCACGGCGGCACAGGTCGCCACGGCCGGGGCGCTCACTGAGCTCTTCTCTTCTGTGCCTGTCCCTGTCACCAGTGTACTTCTCCGGGGCTGCTGTGGGAAGGGAGCGGGCGCTGAGGCAGCACATCCCCGACTCCCCACGTCCCCAGATTGTGACGCCCTCTTTTCCTCACCCCTACAACCCCCAGGGAGTCTCCCCTCTGCTTTAAAGCTGCCAAAGCAAGCCAGGGTTCCTGGCCTTCACAGCACGAGGCACCTGTGTGTGGCATTCCCAGGCACCAGGGTGGCTTTTAATTTATACAAATAATAAGGATAGCAGTGAGTCACTCACACTTACCGTGTGCACAGACTTGCTCTAACACACTAGCAGGTTGGTTCTCCCGACCACCCTATGAGGCGCGTGATTTTAGCACCTGCCCCTTTAACAGATGAGGAAACTGAGGCACAGAGGGGCCCAGTGACTGTCGCCACGTGTCTCACCCACACCCTCCTTCCGCTCTCGAGGCCAGGGCCCCACCTCACGCCCCCTCACAGCCCTGGGCACCAGGACGAGCCTAATGAGGCCCCAGGTGTTCTTTGTACGGGTGGCTGGAAGAGTCGTGGCAGTGGTGACAAAGCCCCAGCCCAGCACTTGGCACGTGGAGAGCGCTTCCTAAGAGATGGGAGGGGGTCTCCCCCGGGGAGGCAGCTCAGGGGACACAAAGCCAGGCTCGCGTCCTCGGGGAGCCACTGACTAGTAGCCCCCTAACTTGTCCAGGCCTCCCTGTCCCCTTTTGTGAAACAGGACAACGCGGCAGCTCCGTAGTGTGACGAGGCCTCCCTGAGACACTTCTAGAAAGCACAAAGCAGGTGGCCAGCTTCAGCCAGTGCTCCGTAGTTGGCGGTTTTAAGTTTGTGCTGCTGGTTTGACATCTGGCTTCAAGGACTTCAAGACCAAGGAGTGGAGGAGAGGGACACACAGCCCTTCTCCTGACACCCCCCCCCACCCCCGTCCTCCTGCAAGGCCTCTGGAAATCCCCTGTGGCGGAGCCAGGAGCCCCGGCTGCGGTGGGTGGGGCCCTCATCCCTGGCCTGGGCCTGCCAGGCTCTGAGCTCCCCACAGGGGCCCAACTCTGGGCACTTGGGAGAGAAGGAACGACCCTCCTCCTCCAAGCCACAGGCCTGATAGGAAAGGAGCGGGATCCAGGGGCCAGCTGGGGCGGGCAGGTACTTACTTCCGGGGTCCTCCTGGGTCTGGGATCTGCAAAAAGCAAAGAGCACCAACCTCAACCAGGAGGGGATGGCCACCAACCCTGCCCCACCCACCTGTCAGCAGGTGGCTCCCCAGCAAGGTAGGTGGGGTGGTGCTGAGCCGCCCAGGGCTCAGGCCCTCAGGCTGGGGCATGGTGGCGGGCTAGGGTCACATCACCTCCCCTGCTGGAGAACTGGGGGACGCTGGGGGGCCCCTCCCCTCCACACCACTCTCACTTTGAGTGACTAAGCCAATTAGCACACTGGACCCTGCCCAACTCCCCCCACCCCAACAGGCACCACGGCTGGTCGGGAGGCTCCTGCTGGCCAGGAGGTCGCCTGTGGCTGCTGCCACCACCTTGCAGCCTCTCGGGGCTGGCCAGCCCAGAACGCCCAAGAGTGCCATGCAGAGCCCCTGGAGGACCTCAAGGCGGGGACAGGGAGGACAATGGACCTGAGGGTATCAGCGCGCTCTGGCGACAGCCCTGGAGCCGGCTCGGCCCAGGATCTTTCTGAGCTCCACTGTGTCTGCCAGGCGCCTCCAAGAGCCCAGGCCCGGGCCTGGGGGACGGCAGGGCTTACTTCCTCCCAGCCACCCTCTGTGGCCTCAGGAGGTGCCAAAACAATGATTCTTGGGCATGACCTTTACTTTGTTGTTGTTTTTTTTGTGGGGCACGGTTTTAAGGGTTGAACCCAGCGTGTTCTACCGCTGAGCCACACCCCAGCCCTTTTTATTTTTTATTTTGAGACGAGGCCCTCACTAAGTTGCTGAGGCTGGCTTTGAATTATTATTATTATTAATTATTATTATTTTGTACTAGGGATTGACCTCAGGGGCACTCGACCACTGGGCCACATCCTCAGCAGGGTCTCACTGAGTTGCTAAGTGCCTCGCCATGGCTGAGGCTGGCTTTGAACTTTTGATCCCCCTGCCTCAGCCTCCCGAGTCACTGGGATTGCAGGTGTGCACCGCTGCACCTGGCTCAGGACACCACCTTTACCTCCTCATCTAAAGGCCCCGCCCCACTCTGGTGTTCTCCCATGTTAACCCGGGGCCGGGTCATGGCTGAAAATCTGCTGACCCTTAGTGGCCCACTGGCCATCTGAGAAAGGCAGGAGTGGAACCCTGAGTGGGCGGGCCAACCACCCCAGAGCGGGCCAACCCAGGCCCAGCACAGACCATCCTAAGAGGATGCACAGCCCTGAACGATCCCACAGAGGCCACCCACAGAGACCCGGAATGTGCCTTCAGGCCTTCTCCAGTGGGCACACCTGCCTGGACTCGCTGCTACGCCTGCACCTCTAGGACACGCTTTCTGGATTCAGCGGCCCTGAATCCCAGCTGACGCACTGGTACAGGTGAACCAACAAACGAGACAAAATGCCAGTGTGACTGCAGTGTGGCCGTGCAGTGGGACCCTCGGTGGCTTGGTGGCTCTGGGAAGTGCTCCCCTGTCAGCAGTAGATAGCATCTGACAGGAACTGGGCCGAACTGAGGCTCAAAGATAACGTGGCAGAGTCTCAATTTAACCCACGTGCCACCTAACGCATCCTGGTAACTGCTGTTGGGGGGGGGGGGGGATGTAACATCTGGAGGTCACAGCTTGTGACCTTGAGGCAGACGATATCCACTGCTCAGCCACCACTTTCATACTCTTTGGCCTCAGGCACTTTTTTTTTTTTTAAAAATATTTATTTATTTGCTTTAGTCGTACACACAATGCGCTTATTTTTACGTGGTGCTGAGGATGAACCCGGGCCGCGCACATGCTAGGCGAGTGCTCTACGCTGAGCCACAACCCCAGCCTAACAGGCACATTTTTTAAAATGATGTCAGCGGGGCCCAATCCCTCTCCTGAGAGTAATCTGGAGTTTCGTAAACAGCCCGCTGATGTTTGCTGCCAAGTCTTTGGGGGTAGCCAGGAGGAAAAAGTGTGTAAAGAAGTAACAAGTAACGGAACAAAATAAATAGAAGTAACCAACTCGGCCAGCGGGAGGGAGCAGGTCGACTGGCTCTCAGAGCTGCCTGTGCCCTGTGAATGGGTTGTTTTGTTTGTTTGTTTGTTTTGTTTTGTTTTTGTATCAGGGATTGAACCCAGGGGTGCTTAACCACAGAGCCACACCCCCAACCCCTTTTTAAAATATTTTATTTAGAGACAGGGCCTTGCTGAGTTGCTTAGTGCCTCAAGAAGTTGCTGAGGCTGGCTTTGAACTCGCAATCCTCCTGCCTCGGCCTCCTGAGTTGCTGGGATTAGGCGGGCACCAGCGTGCCCAAAGGGTTTCAACTTTTTAAGAGCCATCTGCGATGAACCTCAGCACTCCCTTGGGCCCAGCAGAACTTCTCTGGAGACCACACCCTCAGGAAGTGTCCTAAAGAAAGCCAGAAGGCGGAACAGCAGGATCCCTCACACACACCTGAAAAGCAGCCAAATGCCCAACAGTGGGGCCACCCGGGCGGGCGGGAAACAGCAGGCTTACTTCACTTCTCTGAGCCTCAGTCTCCTTATCTGGAAAATGGGACAGACGTGCCAGCCTTGGGAGGTTTTATGAAGATGGGAGGGGCTTTCCGGCATGCTGTGGCCCGTGCTAGGTCGGCCAAGTGCCTGGACCCTTGGCGTGGGGAGCATGGCACTCTGCGGTCTTCCTCCCGCACACCCAGAAGCCCGGTCTCACCTCAAGAAACCTGTGAGACCAATCCCAGCAAGGGGGCATCTGCAAAATCCCTGGCCAGCACTCCTGCACACTGTCGAGGCCACCAAGGTCAAGGAAAGCCTGAGCCTCTGGCCCCAGGAGCCAAGGAGATGTGAGGACTAAAGATGAGGGGTGGTGGCACCCTATGAGCCAAGTGACGGTGATGAAGTCTGGGTGTCAGCTAACAACAACGAGACCATGTCGGTTGTTTACCGAGACAAAGGACCACATTGGTATGAGATGTCAATAAGGGAGGCCTCCTGGTGGGGGCCCGGGAGGACCCCGCGCTACCTTCTCAAATGTTCCATGAATCTAAAGCTCTTCCAAAAAGTGAAGTGCATTTAGAACTTTTTTTCTGATCAAAATATGACCAAGGGGGGCTGGGGTTGTGGCTCAGTGGTAGAGCGCTCGCCTAGCACGTGCGCGGCCCTGGGTTCGATTCTCAGCACCATGTAAAAATGAATAAATAAAATAAATGTATTGTGTCCAATTACAACTAAAAAAATATTTCTAAAAAAACATGACCAAGGGAAGGTGCCAGGCTGCTGCTGGCATAGTGGGTCCCACAGAGCCTGGGGCGTTCACACGGCTGGCGCTCAACTACGGGGAAAAGCAAACCGACAGGTGACACCAAGGACACTTGAGAACAAGTGTCAAATAACACAAGGTAACGAGGCAGGATCCAGAAGGTTCTGGCCTCTGCCTGCAGCCTGTCAGCAACCTGCAAGTGCTTTGATAAAGACCCAAAGCAAATCCTGCCGCGGGCAGAGGTCGGATTTCACAAAGCTCTCCCCAGCGCTGTCGCTTCAGTCTGCTTCATTTATGTTTCCTTCCTTTCTGGAATGACCACGATCTTCCCAGAAACCCTCCTGGGGCCCAGGCCCAGGACACGCTGTGCAGCAGTGACCCTGGGACAAGAACGTGGCACCCCAGGGCTGCTCCGAAGGGCCACGCTCAGTGGGCTGAGCGCCAAGAGCACATGAGTCCTGACGCAGGTGTCCGAGCTCTGGGTCCCTCCCGTCCCTGTCGCGGTCCTCCTGCAGCCCCAGACCCTCTCTGGGGGAAGCAGGGCAGCCCAAGGAAGGAGTGGGGCGTAGAGGTCCAGCCTGGCATTGGTGTCAGGCATCCCTAGGTTCACACCCTGGGCTCCTTGGAGAGATGGCCCAGGAGGGGCTTGGGGAGAAGAGGACAAGATAAACCCGGAGTTTCTCAGAATTAAGAAGTGATTCTGGGTGTGGTGGCACATGCCTGTAATCCCAGCAGCTCAGGAGGCTGAGGCAGAAGGATGGCGAGTTCAAAGCCAGCCTCAGCAATTTAGCAAGGCACTAAGCAACTCGGTGAGACCCCGTCTCTAAATAAAATACAAAATAGGGCTGGGGATGTGGCTCAGTGGTTGAGTGCCTCTGAGTTCAATCCCCAGTAACAACAACAACAACAACAAAAAAAAAAAAAAAAAAAAAAAAAAGAAGTGACACACGCCTATAATCCCAGTGACTCCGGAGGCTTAGGGAGGAGGACTACAAGTTGGAGGCCAGCCTCAGCAACTTGGCAAGGTGCTACCTCAAAATAAAAAAATAAGAAGATTCAGGAATGTCACTCAGTGGTAGACCCCTGGGTTCAATCCACAGCACCCCCTCCCCCCAAAAAAAGTATCCAAAGCACTAAGAGATGGGGGCATGTCGCACAGGAGCACAGGAGCCAGCTTGAGGGCGCCCCTGATGACCAATCTGGGCCAATGACCACGTAGTCTGTTACAATGGTGGTAACTAACAGATTATGACAGATTACAACACATTGAATCAAATAGGAATCCATGGATATAGATGTACAAATGAAGAACATGAAACCCGATAAGAACTGGCTACGGACAGTCTCTAGGGCTGGGCATATGGCCCAGTGGCAGAGCACTTGCCTGGCGAGTTCCCTCCCAGCACTGCCAAAAATAAAAGGCTAAGTCTTAAAGGGTGGTCATTGCCAAGGGACGAGAGTACCTCACAGTGGAGCGGCCTGGCCAACCCCGGCTTCCAGGAAGGGGCAGGTGGCAGCCCAGCAGGACGCCCTGGAAGGCCAGTATCACTTCTGAGATGCCCCAGCCAAAGACCTGACCCGGCCCCAGCAAACGCCAGACAGGCTACTGCAAGGCACCTGCCAGGTCCCCAGCCTGCACCTCCCCAAGCGCCTAGGGTGACCGTGAAGGAGGGAGGCACAAACTGGCCCAGGAGGGAAGAGGCTCATTAACGAAAAGGCTGCAAGAAGCTTGGACTTGTGGTTCTCAGCCAGGAGCAGTTTTGCCCACGGGGGGCCCAGTGACAATGTTTGGAGACATTTTTGGTTGTCACAACTGGGGGATGTGACTGTCATCTCGTGAGCTGCTGAACGTCCTACGACGTGCAGAAGAGCCCCCCACGGCAAAGAATCATCCGCTCTGTGGCACCAAGGGTGAGAAACCTAGGTGACATCAGAAACCCAGCCGGGGGCCTGGGGGTGGCCCAGTGATGGAGCACCTGCGAGAGGCGCTGGGTCTGATCCCCGGCACCACACAGGAAAAAAAACAAATAAGCGAAATAAAGGTTGCGTCCATCTACGACTAAAACATGAACCCAGCCCGGGGCTCTCGAGGCACGTGGCCTTCAGCAGGGTGACCACGGCTTCCTGCGACTCGGGCTGCTCTTCTGTGAAATGGGGTCACCAAGAGTAGGTGACAGGTTGCTGCAGGTGTGCTGTGTACACGCCTGTCACCAGGACCCCTGTAGCAAAGTCAAGGCCACTCAGGGACGGGGCGCGAGCCTCCCTCATCCCCAGGGCGCCCCTAGAGAAGTCCCGGATGTGCTTGGGTGGGAGGCACAGTCCCACCCGCGCCTCTTTGGCCCATTTCCCACGGTGACACTTGTCTGAAAGCTTGGGAAAGCCAGGACAGACTCTGTGCTCCAGGAATGGAGGGACCGTGAGCAACTAAGGAGGCTCCCTGGCCAGCTCCTGAGCCGGGGAACAGAGCGGCACCCTGAGGTCTGTGCCCACCCTGTGTCCTGCTGCCTGCTGTCCCCTCCCTTCTCAGGCCTGGTAACCCAGACCCCCAGGTCCCTAGGTCTGGCCTCTTAAGGGAAGGGAGGTGCTTTGGGCCTTTTTTTTTTTTTTTTTTTTTTCTTTTTGTAACAAAACTGCTCTCATGAAGGTTTAAAGAAGAAAACAGACTGACAGCAATGGAAAGTCTAATACTAGAAAAATGTCAAGAAAGCAGATGGCGGTTTCAATGAGACACAGAGCCGACAGCTCATGGAAACAGGCTTGAAACCACCAAAACAAAAACCCCCTGCAGAGGGAACGCGGCTCGCTTGTGAAACTCGGCGAAATCAAAACACGCCTTGGCGGACCATGTTTTTGTGCCCAGGTCAAGAGTTGGCTCTCAAGGGTCCTGGGGGACTCTTGGGATGGGGCAGTGACTGTGTCTCCAGACCACTGGGCTCTTGGGTGGGCACTGCGTGGTGGACGGAGCTGAGGGGAGGAAGCGGGGGGAGGGGGGGGCGACGCTGAGGCCCCAACAGCAGCTGGACAGAATCCCCAAGGAAGCCGGGCGCGGTGGCGCACGCCTGTAATCCCAGCACTTGGGAGGCTGAGGCAGGAGGATCGCGAGTTCAAAGCCAGCCTCAGCAATGGCGAGGCACTTAGCAACTCAGTGAGACCCTGTCTCTAATAAAATACAAAAAAGGGCTGGGGATGTGGCCCAGTGGCCGAGTGCCCCTGAGTTCAATCCCCGGTACCAAAAAGAAAAAAAAAAAAAAAAACCAGAATCCCCAAGGAGCAGGGCCCTAGCCAGCTGTGCTGCTTCCGGTTGGCCGTCCTCCACCCTTCCGAGCCTCGTCTCCTCCCTGTGGAATGACCACCACCAGGTCACCAGAAGCTGCCTCACAAACCAGAAAGCAAGGCAATTTCCCAGTCTACTCAGAGCCCGAGACTCAGGGCCCTGCACACAGTAGGTGCTCAGCTGATGCCTATAAATGCTATAGAGGACCTCGCCCTGCCTCTAGGGGTCTGCCCAGAGAGAGGAGGCCCTGGGCATGAGATGACCCAGGAGGCCCTGGGCACAAGGTGACCCAGGCCCCAGTGAAAGCTGGAGGACCCTGCCTGCCCGGGGTGGGCGGGTGGGCCAGGAGCCCCGGTCCTGCCTGGGGGAGTCAGCCTAGAGGTTGGTGGTAACAGCAGGGACCAGGGAGGGTCGAGCCACCTGGGACCCGGGAGGCCTGGCTCCTGGTGGGAACAGGCCTGGGCCTCAACGGAGTGCCGCCCGTGGGCCTGGGCTGCGCGGTCCTCGGGGGCCCCACGGGATTCCTTCCCACGCAGCCCTTCCCAGTGGGCCCGCTGTCCCCACTTCACAGCGAGGACACCAAGGCATGGGCATTAGGCAACTCCCCAAGCCACAGAGCCCAGCCCAAACCACAGCCAGTGTCCTCCCACGTTACCTCCCCATTACAGACGAGCAGGAGAGAAAGGAGGGGCGGCCGGGGCTGGGCGGATGGCAGGGCTGGGAGGGGTGCAGCCTCCTGAGCCCAGACCCAGGGTGGCACTGGGGGGCACTTACCCACAGGCTCCAGCTTGGGCGGGAAGGTCTGGGCTGGGTTGCACAGGTGGAGCTCTGAAACGACACCAGGAGGAGGGCTAGGCGCCGGCCCCAGAGCGCAGGGCAGGCAGGGACCCGGGCCAGGCTGGCCCAGAGCAAGCTCCCTCTCCAGGTCCCCAGGGACACCTCCACTCACTCTGCCGAAACCGCCTCCTGCAGGCCCTCTGGTGACACAGGAGGAAGAAGCTGGAACCCACCACCAGTACCAGCACCATGATCACCCAGAAGAGCATGGGTCCTGAAACACAAAGATGCCCTTTATTCTGTGCCCCACAGCACTGATCTGGGGCCTTCACTACAACCACACAGGACTAGCCACAGACTACTTCCTCCTTCTCTTGGGACATGGACTTCATTGTAGCTAACAGTAGTTTGTCTTTTCCCAAGCCAGAGCTATATCTGATCCAGCCCTTACCTGCCTGCCTTCCCTACCTGGCTCCAGGAAGCTGATTGATATTTATAGTCACGAGAAGAGCAAACCATTTTAGAGGTGTCAAGGAACCTGAAGAGGAAATTGAGGTTCAAAAGAACAAAGTCTAGGGACAGGGAGGAGGGCGCAGCGTGGCCAGACCCAGGGCAGGGAGGACGGATCACCGAGGAGGATAGAGTGGAAGGCGGATCAGGCACAGCTCTCAGCCACTCCTAGGGAAGCAAGGGGCCTGCCGGGCATCCAGGAGCACAGGTAGCGGCCATCACTATCTCCACCAAACAAGCGAGGGAACCGAGGCTTGCCCAAAGTCACCCCGAGGGAGCTGAGGGAGAGTCACCACCCAGGCCAAATCAGGCCTGTGCTCTTAATTGCTATCTGGGTATAGGTCTGGGAGTGCAGCCCAGGATGGGGTGTTCTACCAAGGTCCCAGATGGGACCAGGCTGCGGAGTCAGGAGGCAACTTGGAGAACTACTGGCTTGAGAACTATCGCCACCTAGTGTCCGTGGCTGGAATTGCCAGTCCTAAAATGGATTGCCTGGTCATCAGTTCACAGGAGCTAAGGCACTAGGGACTGGGGCCAATGTGCCTCACGTACTAACCACACGCTGCATGCTCACAACCCTGCACAGCCTATGCTGCTCCATTTCACAGTTGAGAAAACCGAGGCTCAAAGGAATTATGCAACTAGTCAGGGTCATGCAGTCACTCAGCAATTTTTTTTTCTGAGTAGCAATTATAGCCATAGGGATGGGACATGAGAAAAAAGCCTTATTTGCAATAATTAAAGAATAGGAGCTGGGTGCAGTAGTACAGGCCTGTAGTCCCAGTGACTCAGGAGGCTGAGGCAGGAAGATTGTAAGTTCAAGGCCAGCCTCAACAACTTAGCTAGACCTTGTCTCAAAATTAAAAAATAAAAAGGGCTAAGATGTCACTCTGTGGTAGAGCATGCCTGGTTCCATCCCAGTAAACCCCCCCCCCAAAAAAAAAAGAAAGAAAGAAAGGAAAGGAAGAAGCATACAAAGAATAGGAATTAGCAAGCAACTGAGTCGAAGCCTTAAGTCAAAGCCACAAGTCTGGGTCAACCTTGATTCCCCACCCCCATGCCAAGCCACACCCACAGAAAGAAGCTCCTCCCAGCCCCCCCCCCTTACCTGGATCCAGGATGGGCCTTCCCGTGGAGGGGAGAGAGGCCGTGGAGCTGGGCAGCATCCTCCTGGTGTGGGAGTCCACCAGGGGGCTCAGGGTGGGGGCTGTGCTGCAGGGAGAGTCACACGGGGTGATGATGGAGTTGGGAGAAGGGGGGCTGTTTCTCTGGAGGTGGCGCAGACAAAGCCTGGGTCCCCAGAACCTCTGCCCAAAGTCTCTGCCAGGCACGGCAAGGACAAGGTTTCCAGCCTCTGGCTTTTCAACCGTGCCAGCAGAGCCCCAAATAGCTTGTGGGCTTGGCATGGGGGACCCGGCCCAGGCCACTCTGCCCCTAGCCCAGCTGTCCCAGGCACCCCCGGACACGGCAGGGGCAACCCCATCTTTGCCCCAGCCAGAGGAAGAAGAGGGGACAGGATCACCTGGCAGGAGCCTCACTGCTTCCTGGGCTGCTGCAGTCGGGGCGGGTCCCTGGGGGAGGTGGCTCATAGGTGGTGTCCCTCTCAGCCACACCTGTGGGGTAGGAGGCAACGTGGAGTCAGAGGCGAGGAAGAGCCCAGGGTCTCCAGGGAAGACTTAACTGGGAACTGGGGACCCACAGCGGGTAGTCATTCCTGCGGCTACCAGGCTACACCGTGGACTGGGATGATCAGATTTGTGTTTCAAAGATCAAAATGGAGAAGCTGTGTTCACCCAGGAGGGGGGCCCTGGGCTCTAGGCCTCCCGACGTCACTTCAGGGAAACCTAGAAGGAGGGCCTGTCGCTGACCTTAACAATTCCGTTTGTCCCCCTCTGACTCCATTTGCCTCTTGAAATTTTTGCCTGAGCTACTTTCTTCTGCAGTGACCCTGGGTACCGGGAACAACAGGTCTGATGGACATGCATCTTTTTTTTTTTTTTTTGGTACCGGGGATTGAACTCAGGGGCACTCGACCACTGGGCCACATCCCCAGCCCTTTTTTGTATTTTATTAGAGACAGGGTCTCACTGAGTTGCTAAGTGCCTCGCCATTGCTGAGGGTGGCTTTGAACTCGCGATCCTCCTGCCTCAGCCTCCCAAGTGCTAGGATTACAGGCGTGCGCCACCACGCCCGGCAGGACACGCATCTTGATGGCAAGAACAGCCAGGTTTAAAGCACAGGTCACCCGTGATGAGCTCACCCTCCCAGCAGGGCAGTGTCCCAGGAGGGAGCCCTGGCAGCCCCCTAGGCGTGATGGGAACTGAATCGTCCCTCAAGCTATGAAGCAGGGTCACCTCCTTGGCCAGCTATGTGAAGGCCCCAGCCACCCCTTGCCTTCCTTCCCCTCTGCTATAAAACCCTCCACGTTTCTGTCACTTCTTGGACAGCGCTTTAGTCACTGTGCCTCCGCGTCTGTCCTCTGGGTGTGGCCGTGTGATTCAAGCTCCTTTCCTCCCCTTCCCGACCACTGGTGTGTGATGGGTGGCTGACCGTGGCCGTGGGACTCCAGTTACAATCCCCTGATGTTTAAATGTAGACTTGATTTTTTTTAAAGGATTTTGTTTTCCTTCTGAATCAACTCTATTGTGGCATATTTTATTTTATTTTTTTTTAAATGCTGGGGATCAAACCCAGGGCCTTGTGCTATACTAGTGCTAAACGGTGCTCTGCCACTGAGCTACACCCCCAGCTCCAAGGCACAATTTATGCGCACAAAAAAAGTCCCCTCAGTGTGCACGTTAATGAATTCTGACAAATGTCATTATAACTCTAATCAAAACAGAAACCATGGGGCTGGGGTTGTGGCTCAGCGGCAGAGCGCTCGCCTCACACATGCGCGGCCCGGGTTCAATCCTCAGCACCACGTAAACATAAATGCATTGCATTGTGTACAACTAAAGTAAATAAATAAATATTAAAAAGCCGGGCGCGGTGGCGTACGCCTGTAATCCCAGCACTTTGGGAGGCTGAGGCAGGAGGATTGCGAGTTCAAAGCCAGCCTCAGCAATGGCGAGGCACTTAGCAACTCAGTAAGACCCTGTCTCTAAATAAAATACAAAAAAAAAAAAAAAGGGGGCTAGGATGTGACTCAGTGGTCAAGTGCCCCTGAGTTCAATCCCCGGTACCACAAAAAAAAAAAAAAAAAAAAAAAAACAGAAACCACGGGCTGAGGTTGTGGCTCAGTGGTAGTGCACTTGCCTCCACACGTAAGGCCCTGTGTTCAATTCTCAGCACCGTGTATAAATAAACGAATAAAATAAAGGTCCATCAACAACTTAAAAAATATTTAAAAAGAAAAGAAACAAACCATTTCCACAGCACCACAAAGTTCCCTGGTGGCTCTCCTCACCCCGTCCTCCCCCACCTGTAGGCACATGGCCAGCCTCTTTACACCACCACGTGAGTCACCTGTTCCAGAATCTCCTACAGATAGATTCATTCAGCACGTGCTCTTTGGTGTCTGCCTTCTTTCACGTGGAATAACGTTTCTGAGATATGCTCAGGTTGCAAGCACCAGTGTCAGGACCCTTTTTTAAAAAATATTTATTTATTTACTTTAGTTGTACACAATGCAATGCATTTATGTTTACGTGGTGCTGAGGATCGAACCCAGGCCGCGCACGTGTGAGGCGAGCGCTCTGCCGCTGAGCCACAACCCCAGCCCGTCAGGACCCTTTTGTTGCCCGCAGCACGCTGCCATACAGGTGGACCACTGTCATGTGCTCATGAATTGATGGGCACTGGGCTTATGGCCAGCTTGAAGCTAGTACAGATAAGGCAGCATATCATTTCCTTTCTCTCCTGCCTAGAAGGGGTGGCTGGGTTGTCATGTTAGCCAAAATGTCTTTCAGGGCCAGTCCAAAGCTGGTCACCTCTGAACTGACCCGGTCACCATGTTGCACAGATGGAGAGAACCAAGAGCTAAAGACAGAGCCAGTATGCAGGGGTGGGTGAAGGCCAGCCTAGCACACTCTCCACTGGACCACACCACCCCCTGTCTGTGGCCTGGGCATCTTCTTATAAGCTTTTCCGGAGCAGAAACATTTGGCCCACATTTGAAGCAGGCTGTGACTAATTACTACACCTCTCTAACCCACAGCCCTGGTGGATGCACTTCTTTGATGTGGTACAAAGAACCCCCTCAACATATACTCCTCCTTTCCAGAAAGATCTCACAATGCATCTCAAATTTTTCCTGAAACACATAGAAGAGGCAGTGAGACCTGCATTAACCTCCTTGGGTTGCTCGGATCCTCAGGAATCCTCTCCGGGAGGTCTCCAAACAGCTGCTGCACCCTTCCTCCTGTTTTCTGGATTACTGTTATCTGAATCAGCTGAAGTCTGATGGCCTTGGGGTACGGGAAGCTGATGTCATTTGTTAGGAGAGCCTCTCTGTATTAGTAAGTCAGCATTTGCACTGGCATTTGAAATGCTGCTGGACTTCAGTGAGGTCTACTTTGAGAGGACAGGGAGCTCTGGGGCTCAAACACACTGACTGTGTCTACACCCAATCGGTGCTATGAGGACAGAGCCTACCTCTCCTGATGGCAGCCTGGTGTGGCCAGACAGGCCCAGGGTCTGAGCTGCTGCTGGGACACCTGCTGCCCCTCCTTTAAGCACAGAGGTGGACCCAGCACTCTTTGGGTGCCTCTGCAACTTCCTCCTTCCTCCCTGGGTTACTGAACCTCCCTGGTTTTCTCCTCCTTTGGATCAGGAGGTGAAGAAGAGGCACTGTGTAACCCCTAGGTAGACTGTGTTTTCTGGCAAGGTTCTACTAGAAGAGGTCCTACTTTTAGGCTCCATTCAGGAACCTTAAAAAAAAAAAGGGGGGGGGGAGGCTGGGGTTGTGGCTCAGCGGTAGAGCATTTGCCGAGCACGTGCGCAGTCCGGGTTCGATCCTCAGCACCACATAAACAAAAATGCATTGCATTGTGTACAGCTAAAACAAACAAATAAATATTTTTTAAAAAGACATTGGGGAGCATCATGAAATGAAATTGATTTCCATGCATGTATGAGTTTGTCCAGATAAACCCAACTACTATAAAGCTCTAATTAAAGCTAACGAACCAACCAAAGAAGCAAAAAGGATAATATTTATCAGACTAAAATACTTCTCTTCGGATCCAAATAGTCACTTCCTGAGCCATTTTTAAATTTTCTTACCTTCAAGATGAAATGGATTCTCTTTTTGAATACCCAACAATTGTTCAAAATCAGGTAAAATTTTCATCTTCACATGTGGACTATCAATTTCTTGTCAGCTTTTTGTTTTCCCTGGAGTTTTCGATTGCCTTTTTTTCTTTTTAGGTTGTTGTTGTTGTTGAGAAAAGAATAGTGTGCCTTCCCCACATCCTCAGGCTGTTCAACCCTACTAACCATGAAATGCACAGCAACTATCTCTTTTAGTCCTAGAGACACTTTCCTGGAGGCTTCCATGTCCCTGCTCTGATCTGACTCATCTGTCCTTCAGCAAGCTGTCATTCCGGGACTTTTTCTTCCTGCTCTCCTGTGGTACAGTCACTGTTTTTTAGGTTCCATGGATTCCTCTCTTTTTGCTTTTTGCCACCTCATTTAGCTGCATTAGATCTTCAAACAGCTAAGAGATGATACACAAAAAAAAGTTCTGGACGTTTCACACCTGAAAATGTTTTTATTCCGCCTTAAAATTTAATTGCAGGGGCTGGGGTTGTGGCTCAGCAGCAGAGCGCTCTCCTTGCACGTGCGCGGCCCGGGTTTGATCCTCAGCACCACGTAAACATAAATGCATTGCATTGTGTACAACTAAAGTAATAAATAAATATTTTTTTAAAAATTCAATTGCATGCCGGGCGCGCGTGGCGCACGCCTATAATCCTAGCACTTTGGGAGGCTGAGGCAGGAGGATCGCGAGTTCAAAGCCAGCCTCAGCAATGGCGAGGCACTTAGCAACTCAGTGAGACCCTGTCTCTAATAAAATACAAAAAAGGGCTGGGGATGTGACCCAGTGGTCGAGTGCCCCTGAGTTCAATCCCTGGTACCACAAAAAAAAAAAAAAAAAATTCAATTGCAATTTAGCAGGATACACATAGGTTCTGAGCTAAGACGAAGGTGGCACGGTCCTGTGGAGAGTGCTAAGGGCTGACCCTCAGGATCCCTGCCCTCCAGCTCTAGCCTCAGTTCTGTGGCTCGCTCCCTCCATAAAACAAGGTAGCCGGGTCAAATCAGAGGTGCCAGGCTTTGAACTGCCCCTCAAAGACATTCTGACTGTGTGCCCAGCAACCCCCCCAGGTATTTAATTATGAGAAATGAAAACATGTTCACCCAAGACTTATCTAAGAAAATCCATAGCTGAGTTTGTATTGTAATAGCCCTAACCTGGAAACAATCCAAATGTCATCAGCGGGGGATGGAGGGTGTGTGGATGGTCACCTTCACGCCTGGGTGTGGGTAATTTTCATTCCTCCTACTCCGCTCTTGGTTGGTCCTTTGATCTGAAATTTCATATTATTCAAGTCAAGTGCTCGGAGACAATTGGGGTGACACTGTGAGTGTGAAGACTGCAGCAGTGACCAGGTCAGGAGGGCCTCGAAAAACAGGGCAGAAGACGCAGGGTGGTAGGGTGTGCGCGGAGGGAATCAGGATGCCTCTGCTAGCAGGAGACCTGGAGCCAGCCAGTATTTGTCGTGGGAGGGCCACATGTAGGCGGTCACCAGCCTGCAGCCACCAAGGCCATCTGGGAAAACCACCAAGGCAGAGCCCACCAGATGTCCCCACTCTGCTGGGCTCTGGCTTCAACGGGAGCAGGAGACGGGCCCTCCCTGCCTGCTGCAGTGACCCTTCAGCCCCCTCTAGTGGCGATGCTGCGCACCACGCCCACAGAAGTGCTTCCAGTCCGGCCCAGCATGGCAAAGATCCACAATAACCACACTTTCTAAAGGCCGTGTTTTGTCCTCTGAAGTCTCGCTGATCCTTTTTCATAGTATCTACGTTCACTTTACAGATATAACAAGATCTTGAGTTTTCCCGTAAATGTTTTTTTAAACATTTATGTTTTAGTTGTAGGTGGACACAATATCTTCATTTTTTTTTTTTATTTTTATGTGGTGCTGAGGATCGAACCCAGTGCCTCATGCATGTTAGGCGAGCGCTCCACCTCTGAGCCACAGCCCAGCCCTCCCGTAAATGCTTTTAGTGTCTGGTTCTCTTCTACCCCTGGACTGCCCGCTGCTTCATCTGCAGCTGGTCTTTCTGCTCATTCATCCTGTGTTCTCCTCCGCCAGTGCCGGTTCCTTCTGAATCTGAAGATCTCTGCTGCTCACTCATATTTATTAACAAAGAACTCTGCTGGATATCCAGGTGCTGGGGATTTTCTTCTGCTGCGGGGTTAGTATGTCACCTTCATGGTGGGTCTCCTGGACCCTGGGCAGGAAGTGTGGACTGGCAGGCTTTGCTTCTGGACTGGCCTATTGCCGGGTGCGCTCCCAAACACAAAACAAAGAGGGCTTCGCAGACAGAGGGCAGCCCCATGCTGGTACCGTCGCTTCCCTCAGTCTCCTTATCAAAGATCTGATTGTCTTGCAAGTAGACAATACTCAGGATCTCCCCTAAGGCTGGCCCATGCCTGGTGCCCGTGCTGTGGCAGACTCCCGTGCTCTCCTTTCAGGAGGTACTGATGCACACTGCGCTCCCCTCCCCCCATCCTGCCCCTCCACTTCACAGCCTTCCCTGAGCCCGGAGCCCTTCTGGAGGGGAACCAGCGCCGACACGCAGGGAGCCCTCACTTCTGCATCCCTCACAAGTGATCCAGGGGCACTGTCCCCCACTTGGTATCGTTCATCATCACTTTTCATCTGTTTCCCACTCTTTTTTTTTTTTTTTTTGGTAGCGGGGATTGAACTCGGGGGCACTCGACCCCTGGGCCACATCCCCAGCCCTTTTTTGTATTTTATTAGAGACAGGGTCTCACTGAGTTGCTAAGTGCCTCGCCATTGCTGAGGCTGGCTTTGAACTCGCGATCCTCCTGCCTCAGCCTCCCAAGTGCTGGGATCACAGGCGTGCGCCACCGAGCCCGGCTATTTCCCAATTTCTAGAAACTTGTTGAAATCTCTCAGCTGCTGATGAGAAATTTTTGTGTTTTACCACCATTAAGGGTTTCTATTTTTCTGCAGCCTGCAAAGCTCACCATCTTGAGATGGAAAACTCTTCAAGAACTTGATATTCTTCCACCTGAGCTCATAACACAGCCTTGCAAAAAAGTCAAGAAAGGACCACCGGGCTCAGTGGCGCACGCCTGTATTCCCAGCACTTGGGAGGCTGAGGCAGGAGGATCGCGAGTTCAAAGCCAGCCTCAGCAATGGCGAGGCACTTAGCAACGCAGTGAGACCCTGTCTCTAATAAAATACAAAAAATGGCTGGGGATGTGACCCAGTGGTTTCATGCCCCTGAGTTCAATCCCCAGTACCAAAAAAAAAAAAAAAAAAAAAAAAAGAAAGGACCAACCCCGTCACTCCAGGAAAAAGAATTAAATATATATATAAATAAATCTGGGCGCAGTGGCTGTAATCCCAGCAGCTCAGGAGTCTGAGGCAGGGGGATCAAAAGTTCAAAGCCAGCCTCAGCAATGGCGAGGTGTCTAAGCAACTCAGGGAGACCCTGTCTCTAAATAAAATACAAAATAGGGCTGGGGATGTGGCCCAGTGGCCAAGTGCCCCTGAATTCAATCCCCGGTACCTCAAAAAAAAATTTATCAGAACCTCTCCCAAAATGCCGGATCTGGATTTTCTTCCGTTCACTGGGCAGGAACTCTGCCCCTTAGCTGGGGGTGGGGACGCTCACCCTGGGGCTTGAGGACCATCCCTGGTGGGCAGATGGGGCGGGCGACGCAGTGGGCACAGGAGTTGGCGGCTGACGTGGCGCAGACCATGCCCGGCCGGCACTCGCAGACGCGGGAGGAGTTCCAGGAGCAAGGCACCTTCTCCACGAGGTCATCTGAGGGACACCGAGAGGGCTCATGGGGATGGACAGAAGGGCGAGGGCAGGAGGGCCAGGGAGACCGCGGAGGGCAGAGAAAGGAAAGTTGATCCAACAAGAAAATCAGGGGTCCTTGGCTGTTCTGGAGGGAAGACCTCCCAGCATGCTCCAAGTGAGCCTCCTGTGTCAGAGGGGGCAGGGGACAAGGGCAGCTGCGCTGCAGGGTCTGCTCACGGGGCTCCTGGAGAGCGCAGCCACGCCAGGCGACGGAGCAGAGGGGCAGCCCGGGGCTGCAGAGCGGAAGGCAATGGCGCTGGCAGGAGCTTTGCGGGGTGAGGGCTGTGTGTACCCCCCACGTGCACGTGTCAGTGATCAAACCACAGGTTGCGTGTGTGCACCTCACTGCAGGTGAACTGTACCTCCAGAAAACTGTTTAAAAAAGAGCACCTGGGAGCCGGGCGCGGTGGCGCACGCCTGTAATTCCAGCACTTTGGGAGGCTGAGGCAGGAGGATCGCGAGTTCAAAGCCAGCCTCAGCAATGGCGAGGCACTTAGTAACTCAGTGAGACCTTGCTTCTAATAAAATACAAAAAGGGCTGGGGATGTGGCCCAGTGGTCAAGTGCCCCTGAGTTCAATCCCCGGTACCAAAAAAAAAAAAAAAAAAAGCACCTGGGGACAGGTGAGTGGGCTCAGGGAATGGATGAACTGCATTTGGCCGTGACCTGGTCATTTTTTCAGACCGGGTCACAGGACGTAGCTGTTTCTGAGTCTTTCTACTTTGAATATTTGATATTTTCAATGCTAAAAAGGGTTTCCCCCCAAAGGAAAACAATGAAAGAAAATAAAACACTAGAGGTTTTGTAAAAGAAAAAGTGAAATACAGCATTTATTTACGTTTGGGATTTTTTTTTTTTTTTTGGGTATCAGGGATAAAACCCAGGGGTGCTTAACCACTGAGCCACATCCTCAGCCCTTTGTAAATACTTATTTAGAGACAGGATCTCTAAGTGGATTAGGGCCTCTCCAGGGAAAAGAAACTTGCTTACGCACGGGGTGGGGTATAACTCAGTGGTATGGTGCTTACCTAGTACTAAACAGAAAAGAAAGAGAGGGAGAATAAATAAGAACCTTTCCTGGCTCATAAGCTATCCATCCCACTGCCCTACAGCTTATAATTCAGAGGGTGGAAGGAATTCTTGGGCCCAGAGCCACCTGTGCTCTCTCCATCTAACAGGGTGGCTACAGCAGACTTTGTTTTTATAAAAATGGCTACAGCAATATTGGGGACCCGTCTGCTCTTCCAGGCCCTTGCCGCTTACGCCATCAAGAAGTGAAACTCTTTCCTTCCTTCATTTCCCACAAGATCTGTGACTGGCTCAGCAGACAGAAAGTGGCAGAAATAACACCAGGTGACTTCTTAGGCTAGGTCATTAAAGGTGATGCGGCTCTGCCCTGCTCTGTCTGTCTCTCTCAAGATGTTGACCTTCAGGACCCAGCCACCAGGCTCCGAGGAAGCCCAGAGCAGGTCATGTGGAGGCAAGGACCCACAGCCTCTGAATGATTAAGCCTCCAGAAGAGTCCAGCCTCCAGCCTCCAAGGTTCCCATCGGAGACCCCAGACACCAGAGCAGAGACCAGCAGTCCCCTCGGGGTCCTGCCTGACTTCTGACCCGCAGAAGCCCGGAGCACAAGAAGGCTCTGTTTCGCTCTGCACTCTCAGCAACTGGGACAGAGATGCCCAGTGACAAGGAACGTCCTGACTCTCTGGTCCTCCCTGCTGCAGGAAGGAGGAGACAAACAGATGCAGTCACACAGTCCTGGTGGCCTCTGTGTTGAGGGCCACTCACAATCCTGCAGTCTACAGCTGGGCGGCCTCCCCTGCCCTGTGTGGCCCTTGTGGACAACGCAGGGCAGCTGCTGTGAGCCGTCACGGGAAGACACACATCTTATCAGCAGTGGCAGCGGCCTGCTGGAAGCTGCTCCCAGGGCTGTACCACGGAGTGACAAGAGCCCAGGACCTGGGGTCACACTCCCCTAGGTTCAACCCCTGGCCTGTGGCTTTTGGAAGTCCCCGGACCTCTGGAAGCCCCCATTTCCTCTTGCGTAAAATGGGGACAATCACAATCTCTGCATTGTAGGGTAGTCACAAAAACTAATGAGACAGCCGGGCGCGGTGGCACATGCCTGCGATCCCAGCGGCTTGGGAGGAGGCTGAGGCAGGAGGATCCTGAGTTCAAAGCCAGCCTCAGCAACTTAGAAAGGCCCTAAGTAACCCAGTGAGACTGTCTCTAAATGAAATACAAAAAAAAAAAAAAAGGCTGGGGGTGTGGCTCAGGGGCTAAGCACCCCTGGATTCGATCCCTGGTACCAAAAAAAAAAAAAAAAAAAACCATTGATGAGACAAGTTTGGAACAGGTTTGGAACAGGCAGGTCACTTGTAAATGCTTCCAGAAGGAGACACTGGGTGGGCGGAAGCCCTCGATCACCACCATCACAAACCGCAGGTGTGAGCGCGAGTCACGGGAGGTTGGCGGTTCAGAAGACCAGAGAGGGAAACAGAGGCCGCAGTGGGCTCAGCGGCCAAAACCAAAGACCACCCACATCAGTTGCAGCCTCTCCAGCCCCCGCGCCCCCTGGAAGGAGCCCCGAGGGAGGACAGGACCCTCACCTTGCGAACAGCTCACGCAGGCCGTGCAGCGGCCGCTCTCGTCCAGGTAGTGGTCGGGCTCACACTGCTTCCTGCAGTCGGCAGACCCCTGGGGACACGGCTGCAGTGGGGACGGTCCTGGGGAAAAAGGCAGAGAAGCTGGGGACCAGGCTGCCTTGGCTTTGCAAGACGCAGCTCCCCATCCTCAGGACCTCCCACCGCCATGGCCAGCTCGCACACTGCCCAGGAGGGGGGCGGTCCCACTCCTCAGGGGGAGCCCTGAGGACCAGAGAGGGAAGGAAGGAGTCTGAGGACACACAGGAGAAGAGCACCCACTGGCCCCTGCCTCCTCCTCTGGTCCACTGTGGCCACTCTGCCAGCCCCTCCCCAGCACCACAGCGGGTCACTCCCCTGCCCAGAACTTTGGTAGCAGCTTTTCCTGTGAGATGAGCAGCCTGAGGCGAGGGGGAATAAAGGTGCTGTTCTTCCTGGAGGGACACAGACAGGCCCACAGCCAGGAAGACCCGGCAGGCGCCCTCGTGGGTCTAACCAGGTGGCTGGTGACTGCTGCTACACTCCAAGCCTTCAAAGTCCCCAAAGGCTCCTGCACTGAAGGCTCGGTCCCCAGGCCCGGCTTTATTGGGAGGGGTTAGAACTTTGAGGAGGCCTAGTTGAAGGAAATCAGGTCACTGTATGTGTGCCCTTGAAGGGGACACTGGGGCCCGGCCCTCCTCTTCCTGTCTTCATGCCACGAGGTGGGCAGCTTCCTCCGCCACGTGCTCTGGCCATGGCGTGCTGCCTTGCCACAGACCCAGAGGTCACGGATCAAAACAAACCCTTTCCTTTACTAAGCTGGTCATCTCAGGTGGTTTGTCACAGTGACTGAAAGCTGAGAGGCACTACATCAAAAATCAGTTGAGTTTCCCACGTGCGAGTGTGGACCGTATGAAATCAATGGTTTTGTAGGTCAAAGATGGTCAGATGGGGCGAGTTCACACGACTCAAAGCAATACCGACAACAAAGAATCAGAAAGAGAAGTGCTGAAAAAGATGTCATTCCTGTCATCGTCAGAAAGATCAAATACCTAGAAATCTGACAAAAAGATGTAAGCTTCGCTACACAGAAAACCACAAAACTCTCTGTGAGTCAACGGTCGACGGTCCTGCTGCTGAGGGAAGAGAGCTTCAAGAAGGCCTAACGCAACGCAGGTCTGCACTACGCACGTGCACAGGAAGCCTCAGCGTGGTCAAGACGGGGTTTCCTACGAAACAAGCTACGGGCTCAGCGCAACCCCAGTCAGGACCCCCAAAGGATACCACCGGATTTGAAAAGCTGATTCTAAAATTTACAAAAAACTGCAAGTTCCCAAGAATATCCAATATACTGTTGAAGGACAGATTTGGAGATGTTGCTTGACCACCCTTTAAGACTTATTTTAAAATCACAATAATAAAAGCCGGGCGCGGTGGCGCACGCCTGTAATCCCAGCACTTTGGGAGGCTGAGGCAGGAGGATCGCGAGTTCAAAGCCAGCCTCAGCAATGGCGAGGCACTTAGCAACTCAGTGAGACCCTGTCTCTAAATAAAATACAAAAAAGGGCTGGGGATGTGACCCAGTGGTCGAGTGCCCAAGTTCAATCCCCGGTACCACAAAAAAAAAAAAAATCACAATAATGAAGACAGTAGGTGGGCGGGGCTGGGGATCAGGGGTAGAGCACTTGCCTAGCATGCAGGAAGCCCTCAGTTCAACCCCAGCGCACCCCCAAAAGACAGGATGGTATTCACACAGAATAGAATATAGGATCCAGAATCCTCTCCATAAATACAGGGATCCTTGATTTACATCAAAGAAGGCACAAAAAATAGTGAAGAAAAGAACAGATATTTGGGCTGGAGTTGTGGCTCAGCGGCAGAGCGTTCGCCTAGCACGTGCGCGGTCCGGGTTCGATCCCCAGCACCACGTAAACATAAATGCATTGCATTGTGTACAACTAAAGCAAATAAATAAAGAAAGAAAAAAAGAAAAGAAAAGAACACATATTTGATAACTGCGGTGCTCAATGACCCCTGCCTGGAATCCAACGTGGACAGCAGATCTAAATGTGAACAGAGAAGCAACCATGATCCTAGAAAATAAATGAAGGCTAGTTTTGAGGCTCTGGTGGAGAAAACAACTTCCAAACCAGAACTCCGAAAGCGCCAATCATAAAAGAAGACTGATCAATCTGGAATTAAAAGTGAGAAGATCTGCCAGGCACAGTGGGGCACGCCTGTGATCCCAGAGACTTGGGAAGCTGAGGCAGGAGGACTGCAAGTTTGAGGCCAGCCTTGGCAACTTAGCAGAGTCCTAAGCAACTTAGTGAGACCCTGTCTCTAAAGAAAAACCAAGAAGGACTGGAGATGTAGGTCAGGGGTAGAGTGCCTCTGGGTTCAACCCCCAGGACCTAAATAAATAAATGAGAGCATCTAAGCAGCCAAGGGGCGGGAGAGGGTATTTTGCACCCAAGCAGGAGACAAAGGGCTCAGGTCCAGAGTTACAAGAAACCCTATAAGCAATTAAAAAAAAAAAAACAAATCCAGGGGCTGGGTTGTGGCTCAGTGGCAGAGAGCTTGCCTAGCACGTGTGAGGCACCGGGTTCGACTCTCAGCACCACATAAAATAAATAAATGAAATAAAATAGTTATTAAAAAATCCAAGAGAAATAAAAGCGCTACATTCACACAGAGCTTCGTCTTGTCATCATTGACCACGGCCCCCAGGTGACCTCAACTCAGACGTCCCCACGTGGCCTGACCGTGCAGCAGAGGCCGTTCAGTAATAAAGAGGCATGAACCGGGGGCCTGCCCCTTTGCCACGGGAGCCAGGAGGGCCTCGGGGAGACGCAGCAGGGGCTGCCTACCCCGTCCTCCACCCTGCCAGGGGGACAGGCCGGTGCCCCACGCCTGCCCCGTGCCCGGCCCCCAGGAGGCTTAGGACTGCTGCAAGGGGCCCTGGCCTGACTTCCTCGTCGTCCTCCTGGGAGAGCCTGCAGCTCAGCGCCCGCCTGCCCTGACCGCCACGCACAGGTGGTCCAGGCACAGACACCACCGCCCGGGGACAGCCCCCGGCTTCCCGCGGAAATTACCTGGACCTGGGTGTGGACTGGGCTTGCCCCCAGAGGAGGGAGGCCCGGAAGGCCTGGTCGGCCGAGCAGCATCTTCCAGGGTGTGGGACGTGACCCCTCTTTGAAGCGTGGTCCTGGCATCAGTGGTGGCTGGGGACATCAGGATGGACTTGGCCTGGGGAGTGGCATCACTGGGGAAGAAGCCCAAGGGGGGTCAGATGGCTCGCCCGTGGGGCAGGGGAGGTCCGTGCTGGGGGTAGCCGTGCCCGTGGAGGAGGGGGTCTCCAGGCCCTGGCTCGGCCCCCAGCAGGCCTGCAGAGCCCAGGAGCAAGAGCTGTGCTCGCAACTTTCTGGGTCCCCGTGTGTGCAGGGCAGGGGGACGCGCTGCAGGCCTCGCGTGACCTCACCCGTGAGTCCCTGGGCTGAACCCCTGCACCCCAGCCCAGCTCCCCCAGGCACCCCTGGGGGTGGGTCAGCCCCAGCTCAAGGTCACGTGGAGGGGACGTGAGGGCATAAGTCAGTAGTCACCTGGCGGGGGTCTCGCAGTCCTCTGGGCTGGCACAGTCAGGGCTGGTCCCTGGGGAAGATGGCCCACAGACAGTGTCCGTCTCTGCTGTGCCTGAGGAGGGGACAGCAAGGGCTTTAGAAGAGGCACCGAGGAGCCCAAAGTCTCCAGGAACAGATCTTTCACCACACCAAGCCCAAGGCACTGACGGGGCACCTGGAAAACAGCTTCCCGCGTCCCCTGGAAGAGACAGCCAGTCTCCCTGGGGCCTCACTGTCACCCAATCCCAGCATGCACGGGCAGGGACCAGGCTGAGAGAACGGTCCTCCAGGAGGAGCCACAGGACGGGGCTAGCTGTCCTCCAAGGCATTCCCCAGGGCAGCTGAGGGTGGCTCAAACCCAAGCCATGCCTCTCAGTTTCAAGGTTTTGTTTTTGGCTGTGGAAAATGCAGGAGGAGCGGCTGTCTTCCCCCCGCGGTTGGGCAGGAAGCAAGCCCAGAGCTGCTGGTGAGTGTCCCGCAGACACACCGACCCAGAAAGGCACAGAAATGAGAGACAGGAAAAGACCGAGCACTCGGATCCAGCTATACCTGAAGCCCCTCACAGCTATCCCCAGAACTTTCAGTGACACATGCCCCAAACCTGGAGATGTTGTTACTTGCAACCCAAAGAGTCCTGAGGGACACTGGGGAGAAGCAGTGGAGAGGGAAACAACCCACCAAGTGCCCCAAATTTGCCTCCCGCCTTTACTATGCCCAAGCTCTGCCAGGCCATCAGATGATTATAACAATGGGCCCTTCACACAAACAGTGTCTGGATAAACAAAAGAGCATAAATCATGTGCAGGCCACTGTGCAGGACATACTGTAAATTCTCAATAAACAGCATTTCTTCTCCCCATCTGGACTCCTGCCTATCACTGAGAAAGTGACCTGCATCTGTGGCTCTGAAGGTTTTGGGGGAAGGCAGGCCATGCTGACTGCTGTGTCCTGCAAGGACAAGACCTGGGCTGGGCATTCAAGCCTGGCTTGGATGTTCCCTGTGCTATGTTCCTGGGCCACTTACCCACCATCTCGGGGCCTCGCTCCTTCAATTGTAGAATGGGGCTGCTCCAGCCACCCTTACAGAAATGTGACATTTCAGGAGAGACAATCCATGGAAGCTCTTAGCAGGGGGGTTAGCTATGAGCAGAACTGGAAACAGAAATTCCTTTCCATTTTACAGCTGGACAAACTGTGGTCCTGAGAGCGGCCCACTAGGAGAGTTCCACGGGGGACTCCAGAAGTCAACCAGGGCCTGGCAGCCAGGGTTGGGGCATTTGTGAGGAAAGACTGTCCGGCAAAAATAGGATGTGAGGGGCTGGGATGTGGCTCAGCGGTAGAGCACTCGCCTAGCAAGTGCGCGGCCCAGGTTCGATCCTCAGCACCACATACAAATAAACACATTGTGTACAACTAAAGCAAATAAATAAATATCTAAAAGAAAAAAAAAAGAAATAGGATGTGAATCACATGTGCCAATTTGAATTTTCCAGGAGAAATATTTTCTTTCTCGCTCTCTTTTTTTGGTACCAGGTATTGAACTCAGGGGCACACGACCACTGAGCCACATCCCCAGCCCCTACTTTGTATTTTATTTATAGACAGGTTCTGAGTTGCTTAGCACCTCGCAGTCTTTGCTGAGATTGGCTTTGAACTCACTATTCTCCCGTCTCAGCCTCCCGAGCTGCTGGGATTACAGGCATGCACCACCATGCCCAGCTCCTGGGAGAAATATTTTAAAAGGTAAAAAGAAACAAATGAAATTAATGATTTATCTAATCCAATATATCTAAAATATTGTCATCAAGCAATCAATGTAAAAATAATTGAGACATTTTATATTCCTTTTTTCATACTAAGTATTTAAAATCCAGTGCATATTATATATTTTAAAAATATTTTTTTAGTTGTAGATGGACACAATACCTTTGTTTGATTTATTTACTTTTTATGTGGTGCTGAGGATCTAACCCAGTGCCCCATACATGTGAGGCAAGCACTCTACTACTGAGCCACAATCCCAGCCCCACACACATACTGTATATTATATACTCCCAGTACCTCTCAATGCAGACCAGCCACACTTCAAGGGCTCAGGGGCCACACAGGGCCAGGGGTACCACATTGGGCCGCAGAGGTCCAGGGCCTTAAAGAGCTGTCTCTGGCGCCACCGTGTGGCAGCTGCTGGAACACCACGCAGACGGCCCTTCTCCAGTAGCTGGCTGACCAGGGTCTGAACTGAGCTCAGAACTGCAGGCTACTTTTCAGACAAGAGTGTCTAAGGCCCCCACGGACTTCAGGCCACACCTCATTTTGCAGATGAGGAGACTGAGGCACAGAGAGGGGTGGGAACCCGCCTCACGAGCAAAGCTCTGCAGGTAGCCATGACCCAGAGCAGAGCGCTTTCCACGGAGCCACCTGCCCCAGCTTGCAGGGGAGGTTTTGCGCGCTCCCTTTCAGAGGCTGTGCTGTGGCCCAGGGAGAATCCGACCACATGTGAACCCACCGGGCACCCGTCCGAGCTGCCCGTGCCGGCATCATTCTGGTGTTTGATCTAGCAGTGGGGAGATGGCGGGGGCTGAGTGGGCATGGTCTTCGCCTTCCTGAAGCCTCGGCCCAGGGAGCAGCGAGACAGGCATCCAGAGGGGACAAATGTACATCCCTTGCAAATGGACACAGTACTCTAAGCAATCACCAGGAAGGCGTGGCCTGCAGGGAGGCGTGGCCTGCGGAGAGGCCAAGGACGGCCCCTGGAGGACGCAGCATTTGGATGGAGAGCTTGAGGCCAACTAGGATTAGCTAAGCGAAGGGACAGGGAAGGTCCCCGACAGAAACAGCTGTGCACGCACCGGAAAGAGCCGGGCAGGAGGAGCCCAAGAGTGAGGGTGGCTGCCCAGGGTGCCCGAGGGTCCCGTCCTGAGGCTGCGATCCTAGGAAGATGGGTGAGCAGCTGTCCATATTCCTCCCACCCAGAACAGCTAAAAGCCTGGACACTGCAGATAAATGGACACAAGGACACTGAAAGGTGAGAAAAGGCGGCAGGCAGAGGGGCTACAGACGAGGACCCGAGGGACAACGCCAAGTCCCCGGAGTTTTGTTGATGCCTCACAAATCCAAGACGTACAGCTTGGGGAGCTGGCAACCGGGAACACCAGCAGGCACAGATGTTCATAAAAACACCCTGCACCCCCTTAGCCAAGGAAGGGGTCCTCGCCATGGCATGGTGGAAGACACGCATAATTTAGGCAAGTGCACACGTGAGGTCTGTTCAAAGCCACGTGCTCCCCATGCCTCCCTTCTGAAAGGGGTTCTTCCCACCCAGACAGGATCTGCGGCTCTCGTCCCTTCTCTGGCTATGACACACCTTTGTACTGTCAGAATAGCACAGAGAGGATAAGGACCTTGCCTGAGGTCACACAGCAAGTTCAAAAAGAAAGCCAAGTTTCTCAGCCTTGAGCCTGGCACCTGATCTCCGGGCACTTCTAACTCCTAACGCCCCAATTCTGAAACAAAAAAAACTAGCCTGACCTCTTAGGAAACTCCCAGGATAGGGACTTGAGGTGTGGGGGGCTTTAGAGAGCTCTCTCCTCCAGCCTCAAATCCCCTGAGCCCTCCTCCAGCCAGGCCTGGGCCTTGGCCACCAGGGTCCCTCCGAGCCTGGGACATAAGCCCAGGGAGCAGCAGAAGGCCATGGGTGTGGGGCACCTCATGATATTGTGAGAGGAGAGTGACCTGGCCCAGGGCTTGAGGAAGTGGGGTGTCACAAGTCACTTGGGGGTCGGTGGCAGGAGGGGTGCAGACCTCCATCTGAGGTGGGGACACTCACCTGGAGACTGGACGACCTGCCCCGCTGGGCACACGGTGTGCAGGTAGCAGCGGGCACAGGAGTTGGTGGCCGACGTGAAGCAGAACATGCCAGGGCGGCACTGGCAGACGCGGGGCGAGCTCCCGGAGCAAGGCGCCTTCTCCACGAGGTCTGCCGAGGGACAGGCGGGGTCATGGAGGGGCAGAGGGCGGGCGAGGCGGGGGTCAGGGGACGCCCAGGGGACAGCTCGGCGGGCAAAGCAAGGTCTGCCACAGCCTCCCTTCTCTCCAGAGAATTCGCGGCACAGGACAAAGGGTGGGCAGGGGCACCTGCAGCCTCCGCTCCCGGCCCCCATCCCCAGCCACCACCAAGGCGGGGTGCAAGGTCCATCAACCAACGCCCCCAAAAAGACACAGGAGAAACTTGGACACGTGTTGCTGGGTGAAAGATGCCAGTCGGAAATGGCTGCACGCCATGCTTTATCCTCCCTCCCTGCCAGGGGTAGGGAGGATAAAGGGGCCAATGGTGCAAGGCTAGTCTGCAGGACACTGCGATGGCAGACACACATCATCATCTGTTCATCAAAAAACACAGGCTGGGGCTGGGGCTGGAGCTCAGACTGGCTAGGTGCGGTGGCACACACCTGTAATCCCAGCACTTGGGAGGCTGAGGCAAGAGGATCGCGAGTTCAAAGCCAGCCTCAGCAATGGCGAGGCACTTACCAACTCAGTGAGACCCTGTCTCTAAATAAAATGCAAATAAATAAATAAATAAATAAATAAAAGGCTGGGGATGTGGCTCAGTGGTCGAGTGTCCCTGAGTTCAATCCCTGGTACAAAAAAAAAAAAAAAAACACAGACTGTACAACCCCATGAGTAAGTCCTAATATGAAGTGTGGCCTGTGTTAATAATAATGTGTCAATGCCGGCTCACCAATTACAACAGACATACCACACTAATGCAAAATATTAACAGCAGGGGAAATCGGTGGGGGGTGGGTTGAGGGTACCTACGAACGCTGTATTTCCTATTCAATTTTTCTATCGATTCAAACTTCTCTAAAAATAAAGTCTGCCGATTTTCTTAACGGACAAAGGATTTGAGTCAACAATTGTGCAGACACATTAATGACCAATAAATGCATGAAAAAAAAATGCTCCACCTCACAAGCCCTAAGGGAAATGCAAATCAAAATCACAGTGAGACTCAGCGTCACCGCACTGGGCTGGCTAAGGAGAGCAAGCGTTGACAGGTTCTGTGGTTGGGCTCTTTTTTCGTGGTGTGGTACTGGGGATTGAACCCTGGGGTGCTTAACCACCCAGCCCTTTTTATTTTTTATTGAGATAGGGTCTCGCTAATTTGCTGAGGCTGGCCTTGAATTCACTATCCTCCTGCCTCAGCCTCCTGAGTTGCTGGGATTACAGGCGTGTGCCACCACGCCCAGCTATAGTCCCTCAAAGGTGCATGTGTTGAAGACTCGCTTCCCAGCCAGTGACACTACTGAGAGGTGGCGGGACCCTTAGGAGCGGGGCCTGACAGAGGAAGTGAGGCTGATAGTGGGGGTACACCCTTGAAGGGAATGCTGGGACCCTCACCCCTTTCTGTATCTCCCTCTTTGCTTCCCAGGCCACTATGAGGCCTCTGCCAGGCTGTGCCACAATGATGTACTAGGCACAAATCAGGCCCTCAAAACAGGCTGGTGACCGTGGACTGGAGCCCTGGCCAGGGCAAGCCTTCTGTCCTTTCAAGATGAGAGTCCCCAGGGGCTGGGGCTGTGGCTCAGCGGCAGAGCGCTCGCCTAGCACGTGCGCGACCCGGGTTCAATCCTCAGCACCACGTAAACATAAATGCATTGCATTGTGTACAACGAAAGTAAATAAATAAATATTAAAAAAAAAGAAAAAAAAAGATGAGAGTCCCCAGTATTCTGTCACGTGCTGGAAAGAAGACTGACAGAATGCAGGAGACGGCCATCCTCAGACCTTGCTGGAAGGAAGGCGTCCACTGGCAGTTCCTGAGAAAGGGAAACACACGGTCACCCGGGGGTGCACGTGCCACTCCTATGTGGATGCCCCAGAGAACTGAGGACCTGCGTCCACAGAAAGGCCCAGGCACGAGTGTTCACAGCAGCACTACCGGCAATGGCTGGAAAGTGTAGACCCAAGTGTCCTCCGACTGAGGCGTGGACAAAGGCAATCCATGCTGTTCTCGGGAAACCCCGTGTAAAAGGAGCAATTGCAAGTTGCTCTCAGACTGGAAAGAGGCAGCCCCAGAGCTGCAGCATGCAACTGATCAGGAGCCTACTGACAGCGTGGTCAAGGGTGGCGGCAAGACCGGTGGATCCCTAAGACTTGGGTCGGAGGGAGGGGTTTATGCAGTTGCTGGTCAGGACCAAAGTGGCTTTATCCACACCAGAATGTCTGTGGCTTATCTCAAGGTAACGTCAAGGCTATTGGCACATTCCCGGAGCTGACGGTGGGGTCCTGTTGTGAAGCTCCGCATACTGCTCCAATGGCTTGGTTCACCCAGAGCATGCTGGGAAACCCAGGGGCCCTGAGGTCTTGCTATTTGTTTTTTTTTTTTTTTTTTTTGTGGTACCGGGGATTGAACTCAGGGGCACTCGACCACTGGGTCACATCCCCAGCCCTTTTTTGTATTTTATTAGAGACAGGGTCTCACTGAGTTGCTAAGTGCCTCGACATTGCTGAGGCTGGCTTTGAACTCGCGATCCTCCTGCCTCAGCCTCCCAAAGTGCTGGGATTACAGGCGTGCGCCACCGCGCCCGGCAAGGTCTTGCTATTGAAGATGGCCGAGGTCAGGTCAAGCTGAATCCCTCCAAACACAGTACCATGTTCAGCCACAAAAAGAAATGAAGTTGGGCTGGAATTGTGGCTCAGTGGTAAAAGCACTTGCCTAGCGTGTGTGAGCCCTGGGTTCGATTCTCAGCACCACATATAAATAAATGAATAAAATAAAGGTCCATCAACATCTAAAATATATACATATATATATATATGTAGTCGCCTGAAGCGATGGCCGCTTGGAGCAAAGAAGCCGCGGGAAGAAGTTTAGAGACGAACTGGAAACAAACAGCTCTTTATTCTGATAACTTTTTTCTCTGGCTCTAACTACACCCCGACACGCCATCCACACTCTTCTAACCTCCAAAATGGCGCAGACCTCATCCGCAATCTCGCTCAAGTCCCTCGAGATCTCCCGCCAAGTCTCGCAAGATCTCGGGCCAAGTCCCGTGAGACTACAGAAGGCGACAATGCCCAAACATGTCCAAAGCCAAAGCCCGTAGTCTACCGCAGTTTAAGCCATCTCCCCAAACAGGGCTCCTATATATATATATATATATATATATATATAAAAAAAAAAAAGAAGAAGAAGAAGAAGAAGAAATGAAGTACTGACACCTGCTCCAGCATGGATGAACACTGAATCACTGCTAAGTGAAAGAAGCCAGTCACCAAACCCACATACGGCATGACTTCATTTATATGAGTCCAAAATGGGGCAAATCCATAGAGATGGAAAGTAGATTAGGGGCTTCTGGGGGGCTGAGAGGAGAGGAGAAATGGGAGGTGAGGGTGTCTTTTGGAGGAGATGGAAGTGTTCTGGGATCAGACAGTGGTGGTAAGTTGCACACTGTGAATATTCTAGAAACCACGAAACCGTGTACTATAAAATGGTGAGATTCTTTTCATGTTGTATGAATTTTACCTCGATAAAAACATGTCACTGGGCAGATTCATTAATTAATGCATAACGTGTCTGGAGCACAAAGGGCGGCCTTGGTAGACCAGGAGGGGTGAGGCCACCCTGAAACATGGAAGTAGATGGGATCGGGTAGAAGGAGCCCCCGCCAAATATACACAGGAGGGTGGCACCAGGGGAGGCAGGAGGGACTCTGGGGCTCTAGTCCCCAGGGTCCCCAGGAGCAGGGAATCAACAGCAGCACGGATGTCAGTCAGATTCCCCACCCTGCTCAACCACGAGCAGCACAAAGCTACAGGCCAAGCGTCTCCCCTAAAAGAGCCTCCGGAGCCCCACCTGTCACACTCCCAGCCCCTGGTGGAGGGCCTCAGAAGCCCGGTTCATCGGATGCCACGTCCACAGGACTAGAAGTCACCAAACATCAGAAGAAACCAGCACCAGGAAGAGGAGCCCTGCACTCAAAGAGAGCTGATACTCGAGGAAGCAGAAAAGGGAAAACGGAACAAGCTTCTCTGGATGCAATGGAATTAATATCCCGAGATGCAAAGATGACTTTGAGCGTTGAGAAGGCAGCGCTGGGTGTGCACCAATTCCTGTTTCACACAGCCTTCCTTGTCGCTGGCCGGGGTTCATGTGACTACATTGTGACCACAGGGTTTGGGCAGGAATGAGAAAGCCCCTCTGGGACAGGTCCACAAAACCAACCCAGGGGATGCTGCATAGCTACGAATGTTCCCTACACCCTAGAAGCCCTAATGGGGAGGGAAGGAAACCCTGAGAATTCTTAGAAACCAGACTGAGGACAGCAAACAGTCTCCCGGGAAACTTCCAGGAAAAACCCAGAGAAGCAGCGGGGAGGTGGCACAAGCTTGGTCGGAGGCAGGAAAGACCACAGGGTCTTCCAACTTCTGGAAGCATGCCAAGCTCTGGGAGTGGCAGATGCCACCGAAGTGGGGTGTGCTGCTGTCTAGGCAGCAGGAGCTCTGACCAGGACGCTGACAGAGGCCAAGCAGATCCTTGTCCCCCAGCAAGGAAGAGACCCATCTCTGGCTGAAGGAGTTCCCATCCTGGGCCCTCCGGCTCCTACTTTCCAATGCACTGCTCAGTCCCCAGCAGAGCCGGTCCCTTAGGAGGTTAGCCAGCCAACAGGCGGGCAGGACAGGACAGTAAGGGAAGAATCAGAGAGTCCACAGGTCACAGGGCTGGCCACAGGTCACTGAGTCAGGCAAAAACAAAAAGAGCCGTGACCACCTGGCAGCCCCAGTCCCTGCTGGGCCGGGAGGAAGGAAGCCCAGCCGCCATGCTCCCTGCTCCACGGGTGATCAGACGGGCCGGGACGCAGCTTTGGGGGAAGATGGGAAAACTTTATTGTTGTATTACAAGTTCCATCTCCAAAGCTCTGGAAAAGAACTGGAGGGGTAAAGGGGTGCATTAGGACAAAGAATGAACTGTCACAGGTTTTAACCCCTTCCTAGTCCCATGAGCCTCCTCATCAGGTCAAAGGGAGCAAAGCCTCCTGGGAAACTCCAGTCTTTAAAAACCTCGACTCTGTAGGGCACAGAGCCACCGCCCTCAGTCTGCCCTGAAGGTCTGGATTCTCCCTCTTCCTCACAAACTCCTGCTTGTCACTCTGTGTGGCTCGGTGGAACTCCTCCTGCAAGGCTGTGACACCTGGCAGCTAGGACCCCGCAGCCACTTTGGCCCCACAGGTGGGTCTCGCTCTGCAGCAGATCCACATCATGTTGTCCAAAAACTCAAAGTAAGTGGATTGTGACTTTACCAGGAGACAGTGGTGCCTTAAAAGATTCTTAACCTCTCATCGAGTAAGAATCATAACCTCTTAATTTTTTTTTTCTGGTGCTGGGGATCAGACCTTGGCCTTGACCATGCTGGGCAGGAACGCTTACCACTGAGTCACACCCCCAGCCCTTTTTTCTTAACTTTAGAGGAATTTTTTTTTTGAGAGGATACTATCTCTTTTAATAAAAATACATTAGTTTATCTAAGATCTGTCACTTCCTTAGTTTCATTTTAGTTTCTTCTTCCTCTGATACATTCAATTAAATTAAATGTAATAATTTTAATGTCATGAATAATTACATTGCCATTCTCTTAAAATGCCTTCTCTCTGTGTTGAGTCTGTCTGGCCCCTAGCTACCCATCTTCTTCTCTCAGGAGGGGGACAGAGACATGTCAATCATCCAATGATAACACAAGTTCCTTGCAGATGGAGGACTGGGGAGGACAGCAATGGTTTCCTCCTTACGCTCTTCTGAAGCATGTGAATGTCTTAAACAAACACATAACTTTCACTTTCTAGGGGCTGGGGTTGTGGCTCAGCGGCAGAGCGCTCGCCTCGCACGTGCGGGCCCGGGTTCGATCCTCAGCACCATGTAAACATAAATGCATTGCGTTGTGTACAACTAAAGTAAATAAATAAATATTTTTTTTAAAAAAAACTTTCACTTTCTACACTGTGGTCATTACATTAAAAATGTAAAGACCGACAGGTGCGGTGGCATATGTCTGTAAACCCAGCAACTCAGGAGGCTGAGGCAGGAGGATTACAAGTTCAAGGCCAGCCTCAGCAACTTAGCAAGACCATGTCTGAAAAAAAGAAAGAAAAAAGGACTGAGGGTATAGGTAGTGGTAAGGTGCCCCTGGGTTCAATCCCTAGCATTGGGGAAAAAAAAAAAAAAAAAAGATATGTTAATGTATATAAAGAAAGAAGGAATGGCAATATTAATATCATACAGTAGTGGAATTAAGGGAACAAAGAAGTATATTTTATATGGACAAAAGATCCAACTCACCAGAAAAACAATGTTCATGAACATTTATGTGCCTAATAACATAGCTTTGACAAATATGAAGCAAAACCAGAAGATCTAGTGGATGCCTGAGCATACCAGGAGGTGAGATGTTAACATATCTCAGAAATCAACAAACAAAGGTGAAAAAGAGAATAACAATACATATTATTTGGACTGGGGCTGTAGCTCAGTGTCAAAGTGCTTGCCTAGCATGCATGAGGCACTGGGTTTGATCCTTAGCACCACATAAAAATTAACAAATAAAATAAAAGCATTCTGTCCAACTATAAAAAAAAAATTTTAAAGAATACATATTATTTAAATAACACAATGAATAAGCTTGATCTAACAGATATATAGAGAACTTTGTATTTAACAAACAATATACACATTTAAAAGCACACACACAAAATGGGCACAATGGTGCTAGCCTGTAACTCCAGCGGCTCGGGAGGCTGAGGCAGGACGATTATGAGTTCAAAGCCAGCAACTTAGCAACTTAGTGAGGCCCTAAGCAACTCAGTGAGACCCTGTCTCTAATAAAATACAAAAAGGGGCTGGGGGTGTGGCTCAGTGGTTATGCACCCCGGGTTCAATTCCCAGTACCAAAAAAAAAAAAAAAAGAAAGAAAGAAACCCACATACACTTTTTTTTGTAATGTGATTATTTATTAGGTCACAAGATCTCAAAAAATTCCCCGATCCTGCCTTCCAGAAAAACTGACACAAAAACAAAACTAACACCAGACTACATTTTCTAACCATAAGAAGTTAATAAAAGCGCACATTGAAAAAAAAGGACACAGCTCCCGGTGCCAGGCCATCAGCTCAGATACCAGGTCCACCATCTTCCCGGCTTTTGCAACTTTGGAAAAGCTCTTCACCCCATAACCCTCAGATCCCTCACCACAAAGAAGGAATAAGAAGAGGGCCCACCCTGGGGCAGTCGGAAGACTAAACTCTGCAAATGTGACTCTCCCCTCAGGGAACACGCTAGTCTCTCTGCAAAGCGCACATGCAAAGGATCTTTGTTGAAGCTAATTCGCAAACGCAGAGGTAAACTGAGGCGCAGGGGTGCCAGAGTCCTCACACCAAATCCCGATGCTCCCACCCCCCAGATTCTCCCACTCCCCAGATGCCCCTAGAGAGCGAGCCAGGTCCTTACCTCCCAAGCAAGTCACACAGGCCGTGCAGTGGCCGGACACACTCAGGTAGTAGTCGTAGTCACACTGCTTCCGGCAGTCAGAAGGTCCCTGTGGGCATGGCTGCGTCTTCTCTGGGGACTGCCCTGGGGAGAAAAGCAGAGAAGGTCCAGGCCAGGCCACCATGGCAAAGGCTTGGACCACCCCAACCTCTCATCCCTGAAGCCCACCCAGCTCCACTACAACCCCCAAACCTATCAGTACAACTCCTGCCACAGATGGAGGCAATGACCTTGCCTAAAGTCACCTGGCAGGCAGGAACAGCCACACAGGTGAGGGGAAGAGCTAGGCCTGAGAGTCTTGTGCTGTGGCAAGGGTTAAAGGCACAGAAGATGTGCTCTAGGTCCCTGACACCCAGGGAGACTGTCTGGAGTTGGCTGTCACCATCTTCATGGGGGTCTGTTTCTCTGCAGGAACTGGAGGTGCCACAGGGACGTGGTGAGCTTGAGAATCCCAACCCAGGCTGACGGAGAGGCAGGCAGATCGCCCAGCAACCCCTGCCTCCCACTCTGCATGAGCTGACCCTGACAGCAGAGCGCCCCCAGGAAGTCCAGGAGGTCCAGGAGGTCCCTGCCCGTCCTACCCCACACCCCACCCACAGCCAGCATGGCTCCAATACCTGCTTCTGGATGGGCGCACCAATGGGGTTACTTCATCCTTCCAGCCAATAGCATTGGCTCAGGAAGGCACATGACCCAAACAGGCCAATCAGAGTACTCCTTCCTCCTCACTACTGTGATTGGTTCAGTGTGAGCACATGACCCAGAGCTACCTGTCCAGGAGCCCCATCTCTGAGAGTTCTCACAAATGCCCTGTGGAAAGAGACCCTCCCACACTAGTGGACTCCTGTCTCAGGACACCTCAGTGGATGCCCATTTAAACTCAGGTCATGGCCAGGTCATGGCCACTGCAGCACAGGCATGAATTGGGCAGGACCTGCCTGTGGCTACTCAGAGGACAGCAGATGCTGGGACTCCTGAAGGCTTCATTCAAACTCGTGAATTCAGGGCACCCTGTGACTTCTCTGTCACTGAGCCCATTATTTCTCTATGTCTTCTTCGGACCTAAGCAGAATCAGGCTTCTTAGTTACAACAATGAAAATGATCTAGACCAGGAGCTCCCCCATTTCTAGTGACTCTAGCCTTTTTTTTTTTTTTTTTTTTTTAGTTGTAGATGGACACAATATCTTTATTTGTTTATTATTTATTTATTTATTTATTTATTTAATGTGGTGCTGAGGATCAAACCCAGTGCCTCCCACGTTTGAGGCAAGTGCTTTGCCACTGAGCCACAACCCCAGCCCTGACTCTAGCCATTCTGGAGAAATCTGCAGACACTACACAGAATCATAAATGCATAAACTAAAACCAGTATTCAAAGGAACCCAACTGTATTGATATGGTTATCAAAGTATCCCACTCAACAAGGTAGAGGAACATATGTGGTTCTCTTAAACTCATTGAACAAGGTATAATAACTGCCGTAGTTCAAGGTAGTGTTGAGCCTAATCGATACTTTATATTAGCAGCAACTGTTACATGAGAATATCTGTGATTTCTGCTCCAAAAAGCTACCATTACCACTGGGCTTTGTTGCCTAATTTCATAATGGAAGGAATTCAGGAAAGAATTTTAGTTAGAGGCTAATTAAAATAAGTAAGCCCATCCAGGGGCTCTGTCTTACCACGGACCCCCAGGGTAAGAGCCCCTGCTCTCGAATAACACAAAGGACCTCTTGCAAAACCACTAGCCTGATGGCTGTCACTCTCCAGCTCAGGACACCTCAGTGGATGCCCAGGAGTCTTTCTGAGGGGTCAAGCTGACCCCGCCGCTTGAAAGCTTAGAGTTTTCAAGGGCTTCTCGTGGCTCCCAGGACAGACACGCAGGCCCCAGCCAGGGCTGATGAGGCTCTGCCCCCACATCTCCTCCCTCTCATATCTCAGCCGCAGCTGCATCTCCCTGTCCCCCAGGGAGGCCATGCTCCCTCTGCCCCTGGGCCTTCGAGCTGGCCAGGCCGTGCTCCGCACTCCCAGTAATTTCCACCCAGCCTTCGCGTCATCACTGAAGCATCACATCCCCGAAGACCCCTGACCTAACCATCAAAGACCCACAAGCCTCACCCTCCTACACGTAACTCTTGCAGTCTCACATTCATTTGTGAACTAATTCTTGTTCTCTCTCTTCTTCTTCTTCTTTTTTTTTTTTTAATACCAGGGATCAAACCCAGGGGCACTCAACCACTGAGCCACATCTTCCCCAGCCCTTATTTTATTTAGAGACAGGGTCTCACTGAGTTACTTAGGGCCTCGCTAAGTTGTTGAGGCTAGCTTCAAACTCAGGATCCTCCTGCCTCAGCCTTCCGAGCTGCTGGGATTATAGGCATGTGCCACCGCACCCGGCTTGTGAACTAGTTCTTTTTTTTTTTTTTTAATATTTTTATTTATTTGCTTTTAGTTGTACACAATGCGTTTTATTCAATGCGTTTTATTTGTACGTGGTGCTGAGGATCGAACCCGGGTCGCCCACACGCCAGGCGAGCGCTCCACCGCTGAGCCACAATCCCAGCCCCTGAACTAGTTCTTAGTGTCTAAATTCCCAGCAAGCCTGTCAGCTTCTCCAGGTGGGTCTTCCCATCTCCACTCACCCGCGAGTCCCCATCACTGGGCCTGGCACATCACCCTCAGTTAGCTCATGTTCTGCCAACCTCATGGACAGGGACTCCTGGCCTGGCATTCCCGGGCCTTGTTCTATGACCCCAAACTCCTGGTCCAGCACTGGGGTGCACTGATCATCCCACACACTCTCTCCTTGACCACCAGGCATCTTTTCTCTAAGACCCTCATGTGCTGAATGTTGTCGTGGGTGCAATTATGTCCTCCTAAGCCCCAGAACCTCAGACTGTGACCTTATTTGGAGAAAGGGTCTTTACTGAGTTTTTTCGAGTTAAAATGAGGTCATTACTGTGGGCAGATGTCCTAATGAGGGGGGGAAATCTGCACACAGAGACAAACACGTGCGCAGGCAGACCTCTGTGAGAAGAGCAGAGTGATCCCGTCACAATCCAAGAAGCCACCAGACACTAGGAAAGAACCAGATCCTTCCGTGGGGCCTTCAGAGGCAGCACAGCCCAGCCAGCACCTTGCTCCAGGCCTTCAAGCCTCCTGACCCCAGGGAGGCCATGCTCCCATCTGCCCCTGGGCCTCTGAGCTCTGCTCTCCTAGTAAACTCCCACCCAGCCTTCAAGCCTTCAAGCCTCCTGGACTCTGAGATAATAAATGGCTGTTGCTCAAGCACTTGTGGGTGACAGTTTGTTCCAGCAACCCAGCCAACAAACACAGATGCTTCCTGTGCAGCCTCTCCACCTCTATCCCCAATCCCAATCTCCACCTCCATCTGAACCCCCCATCTTCACCTCCATCACCACCCCACCCCCATCTCCATCTCCACCTCCACCTCCACCTCCACCTCCACCTCCACCTCCATCTCCATCTCCACCTCCATCTCCACCTCCACCTCCATCTCCATCTCCATCTCCACCTCCATCTCCACCTCCACCTCCATCTCCATCTCCATCTCCACCTCCATCTCCACCTCCATTCCCATTCCCGTCTCCACCTCCATCTCCACCTCCATTCCCATTCCCGTCTCCACCTCCATTCCCATTCCCGTCTCCACCTCCATCTCCACCTCCATTCCCATCCATCTCCACCTCCATCTCCACCTCCATCCCCATCCCCATCTCCACCTCCATCCCCATCCCCATCTCTACCTCCATCTCCACCTCCACCTCCATCTCCATCTCCACCTCCATCCCCATTGCCGTCTCCACCTCCATCTCCACCTCCATCTCCACCTCCATCTCCACCTCCATCTCCACCTCCATCCCCATCCCCATCTCCACCTCCATCCCCATCCCCATCTCTACCTCCATCTCCACCTCCATCTCCATCTCCATCTCCACCTCCATCCCCATCCCCATCTCCACCTCCATCCCCATCCCCATCTCTACCTCCATCTCCACCTCCATCTCCACCTCCATCTCCATCTCCACCTCCATCCTCATTGCCGTCTCCACCTCCATCTCCACCTCCATCTCCACCTCCATCTCCATCTCCATCTCCACCTCCATCCCCATCCCCATCTCCACCTCCATCTCCACCTCCATCCTCATCCCCATCCCCATCCCCCCATCTCCATCTCCACCTCTATTCCTATTCCCATCTGCTGGGAAGGTTAGGCTGAATTATGGTGTCCTCATGGAAGTTTCCTGAACATCTGACCCCACCCAGACACCCTCTCTGTTCCCTTTAAAATTGCCTATCTGTACCAGAGGCTGTTCTGGGGTGAGCGCCAGAGACCATGTGCTGCAGGACATACTCTCAAGGGCTCAGAGTGGCAAATTTGGCAGAGGGATTATTTTTTCACTCAGCTCACATTTACCAATACCACCTATATCCCAGGTCCCAATTTATGAGTCAAAGAAGAGGAGATCCCCACTCCCCTGGGTCTCACAGGCCTTTGTGGGGGAGAGAGGCAAGGTAGTAATGAAAGAAGTGAGCAAGTTGGTTTCTGATATGGAGGCAAACTGAAGACCATAGAGACAGGCAGGGGGATGGAGTAAGTGCTCTACAGAGTGTGGGCAGAGACCTCAAGGAGCCCAGAAGGATGGAAGATGGCAGCCATGCAGAGTGCTGGGGAGAGGGTGTTCCAGGCAGAGGGAACTGGTCATGCAAAGGCCCTGAGGCAGACCAAGCCAGATGGGGCAGAGAGCAGACAGGTCACAGGGCTGCAGCCCTTTTTTGTTCTTTTTCCTTTTCCAACAGACCTTTCCTACTGAGCATCACTCTTGTCATCAGAAGCAACACGGTCAGGAAAGGCTCTGGAGCTGAAGTATTCTTAGAGTTAGTCCCCAAGTGCCCCTGTCCTGGTCTGCCTCAGGCCTAATCTCTGATCGGTACTTTCCTGCCTCCCCAGATGTTCTCGAAGTCCCCAACATTCTTGTCATGGCCCTGCACCTCTGGCTCAGCATCAGGGCCCTCAGCCCGCCCAGCCCAGCTGCTCGGGCCCAGGACGCCCACAGACAGCTGCTCTTGGCGTCTGGTGTCTGGCCGCCAGCCCCCCCTTCCAGCTGCCTCATCACTTGGGCTTTGGACAAATGACCCTCCTCACCCCAGCCCCGTTTTGGGGTAGCCCAACCTTGCTCAGCCGCAGGCCTTGGCATATCCTGCGCCCTCCAATCTAAGCATGCCCCTCCCCACGCTGGCCAGCTCCTGCTCACCCTCAGGATGCCCAGAAGCCACCTCCTCAAGCCTCTCCTGATTACTCCAAACAGGCCAGGTCACCAGGGAGCACATTCCCGGGGGCTCCTAGTGGCTTCACCCAGGATCCTACAAGCTGCTGCAGCAGACACGTTTTAGAAGTCCTCCCAGCCCACAGGCTACCCTCCGGGGAGAATCGCTCCCTGCCCCACCCCTATCCCCACCCCAAAAGTGGTCCAGGGCCGTCCTGGCCTTGAGTGACCACACAAGGTGGCCATTTGCATTTATCTGAGCCATTGGGTGCTGTCTCCTTGTGCTTTGGACTTGGGGCTGAAAGAATTTGCCCCTCCTGGTGGCCTGAAAGAGAACTGCAAACTGGGAAGGGGCTGTGGGCCAGGCAAGCTTGGCCAAGGGCCCGGAAGCCAGGGCAGGCCACTGTGCAGAAAGTCACAGACAGAAAGGATTAGGGTGCGGCTGCGCGCATTGAAAGCTCAGTCCCCAGCACCAGAGTCAAGAGGTGGAACATAAGGAGGTGACTAGACCGTGGGACTCTGCCCTCGAGAACAGATTAATGTCACTATTGTGGATTAATGTCACCCTCTTGCCTTCCACCATGGGACAGCACAGAAGGAGCCCCTAGCCACGGCCAGCACCTCAATCTTCGACCTTCCCAACCTCCAGGACCATGAGAAATACATTTCTGTTCTTTATAAACTCCCCAGTCTGTGGTGTTCTGTTGTCATGGCAACACGAAACAGACGGGGCAGGCGGTTGGAGGAGATGGAGGCGGGAGGGACAGGCAGGGAGGGCAGGCAAGGAACTGCCCATCCGTGGGCTGCCTCCACGCTCTCAGTGAGGCGAGCTTGGGTTCTCGGACTCAGGCCTGTGTCCTCAAAGTCCTCCTGTGACAGATGCTGCTGGGGACGTCTGTCCTCTGTCGGGTCTCTGGGGCGGAGGGCCTCTCTGGACCCCAGTCTACTCTGCCAGGGCGTGGCAGGCCTGACCTGCCGGGGATTCAGCCCCCGGGAGCAGCCCTGCCCCAGTGACGGACAGCGGGTGTGTAAGTACACCCCCTCCTCGGCCCTCAGGCGGAGTTCTGCCCTGGCCCCCAGAGTCCCCAGTGAGACTAAGCCCCAGTAGTTCCTCGCAGTAACTGGCTTGATGACACACCTTGACTGGCAGCCTTCTCTCTCTGGGACATTTCTCTGTTTCCCACAGTGTTTCCACATAACCTCCTCGTCCTTGAGTCATTGTCTCAAAGTCTGTGTTAATCTGCTCGGGTCACCCCAACCGCATGCTCGGGTCACCCCAACCACATGTCTGTCCAAAAGTGCATGTGTTGCAAACTTGATCCCCAAATTCACAGGTCAACAGTGTTTGGAGGAGGGGCCTTTGGGGGTGATTAAGATTAGATGCCATGAGGCCCCGGAATGGCATTAGTGGCTCCATCCGCAGAGGAAGAGGCTGGAGATAGAAGCCTTGAGCTCTTGCCACGTGACGTCCTCCGCCACGTTCTCATGCAACAAGACGGTTCCCAGATGCAGAGAGCACCTCGCTCCTGGACTCCCCGCTCCAGCACGGTTGCCGGAAGAACCTCTGTTCTTTTTTATTAATATATATATATATATTTTTTTTTTTTTTAGTTGTTGACAGACCTTTATTGTAGGAGCCCTGTTTGGGGAGATGGCTTGAATTGCGGTTGACTATGAGCCGTGGAGATTTGGGCATTGTCGCCTTCCATAGTCTCACGGGACTTGTCCCGGGATCTCGAGTGACTTGGCCGAAATTGCTGATCGGGTCAGCGCCATTTTAGTGGTGTGTTTGGCGTGTGTTAGTCGTTGTTAGAACCAGAGAGAAAAATTATCAGAATAAAAAGCTGTTTGTCTCCAGTTTGCCTCTGAACTTCTTCCCGCGGCTCCGTTGCTCCAAGCGCTTCAGGCGGCAACACTTTATTTTTTTATTTATATGTGGTGCTGAGAATCAAACCCAGTGCCTCACACATGCCAGGCAAGTGTGCTACCACTGAGCCCCAGCCCCAGCCCTGCCTCTGTTCTTTACAGAGTTCCCAGGACGTAGAATTCATCTGTCACAACTGAAAACATGCTAAGACAAAGTGCCACAGACTTGGTGGTTCTCACAGAACAACAGAAACTTATTGTCTCACCGCTCTGGAGGTCAGAAGCCCAAGGTCAAGGTTGGGCAGGCTGTTTCCCTTGGAGGCCTCTCTCTTTGGCTTGTGAATGTCTGTCTCCTTGTGTCCTCAAATGATCTTGTGCATGTGTGTCCAACCCTGCTCTTCTTATAAGAACACCAGTCACCCCAGTGACTTCATCTTAATCGAATCACCTCTTGAAAGATCCTTTCTCCAAACAGTCACTTTGGAGGCACTGGGGCTTCAGCATATGAATTTGGAGAGAAGAGACACAATTCAGCCTATAACAGCCCACTTCTGCGGAACTCAAACTATGAGGTCCTCCTTTCTTTCTTTTTTTTTTTTTTTTTGTGGTACCAGGGATTGAACTCAGGGGCACTCGTCCTCTGGGTCACATCCCCAGCCCTTTTTTGTATTTTATTTAGAGACAGGGTCTCACTGAGTTGCTAAGTGCCTCGCCATTGCTGAGGCTGGCTTTGAACTCGCAATCCTCCTGCCTCAGCCTCCCAAGTGCTGGGATTACAGGCGTGCGCCACCGCGCCCGGCCAGGTCCTCCTTTCTTACAAACAAAAAAGATTCACACCTGAAGCCGGGTGCAGTGGCGCACGCCTGTAATTCCAGCACTTGGGAGGCTGAGACGGGAGAATCGAGAGTTTAAAGCCAGCCTCAGCAATGGCGAGGCACTTAGCAACTCAGTGAGACCCTGTCTCTAAATAAAAATACAAAAAAGGGCTGGGGATGTGGCCCAGTGGTTGAATGCCTCTGAGTTCAATCCCTGGTACAAAAAAAAAAAAAAAAAAAAGATTTGCACCTACTATAATACCTGCCTTATTGAGATTGAGCTATGAGGCTCTGCTTCCACATGGGGTGCCTGGTGGAGAGCCAATGCTCAGAACACCTGGATGGATGCATGGATGGGCAAATGGATGGGTGGGTGGGTAGATGGATGGATGGATGGGTGGATGGGTAGATGTTGGTTTTTTTTTTTTAATATTTATTTATTGCTTTAGTTGTACACAATGTGTTTATTTGTATGTGGTGCTGAGGATCAAACCCGGGCCGCGCACGTGCTAGGCGAGCGCTCTACCGCTGAGCCACAATCCCAGCCCCTGGGGTTTTTTTGTTTGTTTTTTGTGGTGCTGGAGATTGAACCCAAGACCTTGTGCATGGAAGGCAAACACTCTACCCACTGAGCTATGTCGCCAGCCTGGGTAGATGGATGGATGGATGGATGGGTGGTTGGGTGGTTGGGTGGATGGGTAAATCAATGGATGGGTGGGCAGGTGGATGGATGCAGATTAGCCTTCTAGGTTCTTTTCCCGTTCCTGGGATTCCAGCCCCTCTCCTCTGAGCTCTGTCTCAGCACACCTCCCTGTGCCGTGATCAGATACATGGACAGACATCACCTCTTCTGCTCGTAACTCCCAGGTAGCTCCTCCTCCCCCCACAGAACCTGCCTGCAGCTCCACGGGGCCAACCCCTCCCTTCCTTCCTCCCATCCAGGTATACTTCTCCTTGCACAGAAACCCCTGGTGGATTTTCCAGGCTGAAGACTGGAAGGAACCCATGCAGGGATTGGGCAGGAGAAAGTGGCAGGTCTGACTTCAGCAGCAGAAGGTGCTGGGGGACAATGGACACTTGGACCCCTGGACAGGGTGAGGTGGGGCCTGGGCTGTCACAGAGCAGAGTGTGCTACGGCAACCCAGCCACAGTCATTTCTCCACTCATTCAAACATTTAATGAGAAACTACTAGGCGCCAAGCCCTGTGCTTGGGCAGGGGACCCTGCAGGGTGACAAAGATATACAGGTCCTGACAGGTGGAATGAGGGCCAAGCACAACAAACACTGGCGCTGGTCCGGACCCGGGGCCGCAGCAAAGAGGGGCCGGCTGGGCACGGATGGGCAGAGCGGGGCTGGGAGCCGCCACTCTGCTGGGCCAAAGTGCCCAGGACAGGAGGGAGCCCAGCGCCCTCAGAGGCAGCCTGGAGTGTGAGACTGATGGCGGGTGCAAGGGGCATCAGGTGGGCAGGCAGGCCTGGGCGAGGCCAGGCTTCACCCAAGGCCCTGTAAAGCCCTCCTGCACCTCCCCTCAGGGCCCGGGACCAAGCTCAGCTCCTGGGACGGGATGGAATCTGCTGCCCAGCCCCAGGCAGGCTGCGCTGTCTGCAGAACGTTTGGAAAACTCCAGGGCGGGCGACTTCCTCCTGGCACAGAGGGGAGGACCCAGAATCACCGCACAAAGGGCCCGCAGGGCTCCCCACGTGCTCCCCGAGCCCTGCAAGAGCAGTGCCTTGGGGCCAGTGGAAGCCAGGGCAAGAGCCCAGGGTGGTTCCCTCCACGGCCACGGTCAAGCCTTGCAGGCAGCTCACCTAGGCCAAGGCCCAGCGCCACAGCTGCAGCGCCACGTCCCACCGCGTGAGAGAGGCAGTGAGCGCCTGTCACCGGGGGTGTGCCCGCGGAGGGCTGGGGGGGCTGCCTGAAGGCTTGAACCGGCACCGCAGGCCTGAGCGAGCAGGGGCAGAGGCGTCAGCGGGGCCTCCGCTTCCTTCCTCACCAGCCCGCCCACGAGCACACCCTGACCGGCGCGCTCAGCACTGATTACAGGACAGACAAATGTCAGAAATTTCCCCCAAAAGACGGAGGGAGGGGTTTTTGTGGGGTTTTTGCTATTCTTCTGTGACTTGCCCAGACGCGCAGGGCCAGTAAAACTCCAGCAAAATGCCCCGCCCACTGTCCGGGCACCGGGTGCTAGCCACCCCCAGGATGGCACCTTGGAGAGGGGAAGTGGTGGGAGGAGCCCCTTCCTAAGCCACAGCTTCTAAGTGCGGGGCGCCTGGGACAAGGACGTCACTCCCCCTCCACCCGCTCCCTGCCAAGGCTGGGATCAAGGGGACACAGGGGGCGGGCAAGGCCTGTCTCTCTCCTGCGGCTGGATGGTGGGTCCCCTGGAGGTTGGCAGAGCACTATGGGTCACATTGATCCCAGGGGTGGGGGCAAGGGCGAGCCCTGGGCTGTCGAGGTAGCCCCCCGAGGTAGGGATGCTGGGATTGCAGCAGGTGGAGATGACAGGAGGGGACAGCCATGGCTTAAGGCCCAGAGGCTCCGAAACACCCAGCAGTTCCTGGAGAAAGAGCTGGGAGGGTGAGGAGTGGCCGCATTACAAGACATCTGCTGGCTGGGTGGCTGGCTAGGTGGGCAGAGGGCAGGGGATAGGTGGGAGGATAATGGGAGGGACTGAACTGCATTCCCCCCAATTCATATATTGAAACCCTACCCTTCACTGTAACTGTATTTAGAGACGGGAGTTCAGGAGGTAAGTAGGGTTTCATGAGGTCATTAAGGGCAGAGCCCTAATCACATAGGACTTGTGGCCTCCTAGGAAGACGGGGAGGAGACGAGACAAAGAGAGAGGCCTCTGTTGCCGCCTGAAGCGCTTGGAGCAACGGAGCCGCGGGAAAAACTTCAGAGGCGAACTGGAGACAAACAGCTTTTTATTCTGATAACTTTTCTTTCTGGTTCTAACAACGACTAACACACGACAAACACACCACTAAAAATGGCGCTGACCCGATCAGCAATTTCGGCCAAGTCACTCGAGATCTCGCAACAAGTCCCGTGAGACTACGGGAGGCAACAAAGCCCAAATCTCCACGGCTCATAGTCAACCGCAAATCAAGTCAATCCCCAAACAGGGCTCCTGCAGGCCTCCCCTCATCAGAAGCCAAGTCCTGGGGCTGGGGCTGAGGCTCAGTGGTAGAGCGCTTGCCTAGCATGTGTGAGGCCCTGGGTTCGAGTCTCAGCACTGCATATAATAAATAAAATAAAAGGTCCATCAACTAAAAAATATTAAAAGGAAAAAGAAAGATTAGCAATCCCAAAAAGCCAAACGCCAAATGTTTTCTCTGATATAAGGAGGCCAATTCACAGTCGGGTTGGGATGGGGAGCATAGGAGGATTAGAGGAATACTAGAATGGCCAATTGGGAGGGAGGGGAAGGGAGGAGGCAAAAGGGTGAAGAAAAAAAAAAAAAAGATGGTAAAATGAGATGGATATCATTACCCTAAGTGCATGTATGAAGTCACAAGTGGTGTGAATATACTTTGCATACAACCAGAGATTTGTAAAAAAAAAAAAAAAGTGCTCTATATGTGTAATATGAAATGTAATGCATTCTGCTGTCATTTATACCATCTTAGAATAAAAAATAATTTAAAAAAAAGAAAGAAAGAAACCAAGTCCTACTAGAATCTTGATTCTGGCCCTGCCAGCCTCTAAGGAAAATAACTTGTTTATGCCACCTGTCTGCAGCCTCCTGTGACGGCAGCCCGAGCAGACCAATAGGGATGGGCAGGCAGATAGGTCGGAGCAGGGACCGCTCAGACGGAGGTCCCCAGCACTTAACCCAGCATGAAGACCCGTCTGACAGCATCCAAATCAACACGAAACCATTAGATATGGCCAGAAAGTTCAACAAAGTCCCACTTTCCCCCATGATAGCTACTTTGAGTCGTCTTTGGAAATAGAAAGTATCACATTTTCCCCAAAAACCACGTCTCTCTGTCCTCTGGTGGCCGACGTGCATGCTGGGTGCAGATCTCACGGGGAAAGTTAAGAGGCCACGGGTCTGGGAATGGCCTGGCCAGGTTCTTGCCCAGCTCCGGCCTCATGCCCTCTGCCACCTACCTACCTGTGCATCACAGCCTGTGGCCACTTGCAGCAGCACGGCTGGGACGAGTCAGCGGTGGGCAGACGGGCCCCCACCTCCTCGCACTCAGGAAGCCCTCCAGACACTCGCCCACTCCCAGGGTCCTGCCCTGCTCAGAGCAAGTGGCAGTGCTAAGGCAGGAGTCACGTACAGAGACTTCCTCCCACCCTCCTCGGTCAAAAGGAAGGTCCCTCCCGCCCAGTGACAATCTCTGTTCCCGGAGGTCAGAGACCACACTGCACCTTCAACACATGCCCCACCCATCTGAGGCCACTGCCTGCGCCTGGGGACTTTTGATAACAACCACAGGGGACCAAAATGCCCCGTGACCCTGTTCTAATTGTTCACCTCCTAGGCCTGAGCATTATTTGAAGAATGTTCCAGAAGGATTTCCTGATCAGCTACCACTGTTCTGGGGGTGGGTGAACATTCCAGAAAGCCAGCTGTGGTCAAGCAAGCTCTGTTCCCCTAGAAATTTGTAGTCCGGGTCACCCTGGGACAAAATGTGTGCTCCGGGCTGGAGCAGACAGACACCAAGGAGGGCTTCCAGACCCCAGAAAGGAGAGACGGTGGGGGAATGGTGACAGTCCAGGCCCTGGGGTCACGAAGTCCCAGGTTTCAGCCCAGATGGCTCCACCCTGCTCCAGCTCTGTGACCCTGGGCACGTTACTGAACCTCGCTGAGCCCCAACAGCCTCATCTGCAAATGGGGCTGATAAGCAAAAGTGGTGACCTCTAAAGAAACAGAGTCTATATGGTGAATGTCCAATGAGGGGCAGCTTTACATTAATAACAGAAGGCCACACAGATGGCCTTGCTTCTCTGCAACAGCAACACACCTAGTTCATCCACCAGCCTGACCCTTGCAAGAGAAGCTGGATTCCGTGACATTAGGGACAGTGCTCAGAAACCTGCAGCAATGATGACAATGATTGCCAGCTCCCACTCTCCCCCAAGAGGTCACAATCTGAAGACAAAGATGCCCCTCTCCCCGCCCCCAGCACCGCCACTCACCAGGGGGACAGCGGTAGCAACACGCTCTGGAAGACTCGTCGTAGTAGCGGTTGGGGTCTCCAGCACAGGCGGTGGTCTTGAGGGGGTCGGTCCTGGAGGGTTAGAGAAGCTGGTGAGGCCAGGCAGGTCCCAGACGTCCACGCTCTCTCCAAGCCCAGATGCCCAGGGTCCACCTGCTGCCAACCAGGCCCGAGACCCAGCTCACGTGGCAGAAGATCAACTGGAGAGAACTTTGCTGCGCATCCCTGTCAAGCCTGCGGCTTCTGGGGGATGATGGCTGAACACCTGGGGTCTCCTGCTCTCCCCTCCTCTCCCACTCATAGACAACCCCCCAGCAAATTCTCCTGGCCCAGCAGCACAGTTCACAATAGCTAAACTGTGGAACCAACCCAGATGCCCTTCAGCAGATGAATGGATAAAGAAAATGTGGTATATACACACAATGGAGTATTACTCAGCAATAAGACAGAATAAAATCATGGCATTTGCAGGAAAATGGAGGGAGTTAGAGAATATAATGCTAAGTGAAGTTAGCCAATCCCAAAAAGCCAAATGCTGAATGTTTTCTCTGATATAAGGAGGCCAATTCACAGTGGGGTTGGGACAGGAGCATAGGAGGATGAGAGGAACACTAGAATGGCCAATGGGGAGGGAGGGAAAGGGAGGGGGCAAAAGGGTAAAGGGAAAAAAAAAAGATGGTAGACTGAGATGGCTATCATTACCCTAAGTGCATGTATGAAGTCACGAATGGTGTGAATATACTTTGCATACAACCAGAAAAAAAAAAAAAAATTCTCCTGGCCCCTTTTGGGCCATGGCCCTCTCCTCTCCCCTAAACTAGCATGGGTGCCTCATACCTGGTCTCCAGGTAGGGCCCAGAAATATGCCTTCCTAGTAAACTAATTGATTAAGGGTGCGGGGTGTCGTTCAGTGGCAAAGTGGTTGCCTCGCACCTGCAAGGCCCTGGGTTCAATTCCCAGCAACAGAAGAAGCATCGGTTGAAGCCACAGCCACAAGAAGTGCGCAGATCTCAAGTCCAGGGCCCAACTGTCCGCGGACAGGTGAACACAGGTGTACCCAGAGCAGCAGGCGGGAATTGGCCCCCCGCACACTCCTCATGCCCTTCTGGAAAGGAACCCACTAGCCTCACCTCTACCCCAGAGATGGCTCAGTCTCGTCTGCTTTTGAGCTTGATTTAGGTTGAACCATACCGTTTGTTCTCTTGTGCCCGCCATCTTTAGTTTGACATTTTTTGTTTTGTTTTGTTTTGATTGATGGGTACTGGGCATTGAACCCAGGGGTGCTTTACACTGAGTTACATCTCCACCCCTTTTTCCTTTTCATTTTGAGACAGAATCTCACTAAGTTGCCCAGGCTGGCCTCGAACTTGCGATCCTCCTGTCTCGGCCTCCTGAGTCGTTGGGATTATGGGCATGCGCCACCACGTCCGGCTGAATTCAACATTATGTGTAAGAATCACTCCCACTGCCGTGACTTTGTAGTATCACAAAGCAGGAATAAGCACAATTTATCTGTTCTACTTTGGAAGGACATTGGGTTCTTTCCACATTTTGATTATAATGATGCTTCTGGAAACATCTTGCACACCCATTTTGGTGCCCAGATGTATCCATGCTGTTGCGCATGTACCTGGGAGAGGGCTTGCTGGGTCATGAAGTACGCAAAACTACTGCTACGGGGCCACTTAACTGTTCTATATCCCCGGGAGCGCTTGGTGTTGTCAGTGTTTAAAACTTTACTCAATTCAGTGTCTGTGCAGTGATCTTCTCACATTTTAAATTTGCAATTCTCTGATGAGTATCATTATTGGATACCTTTTCCTGTGCTTATTAGCTATCTTATTTTTTCAGGGTTGGGACAGAACCCAAGACATTGCACATTCTGGGCAAACACTCTATCCCTGAGCTACATCCCCAGCCCCTGTTAACCGTTTAGATATTCTTTCTTGTAAGAGGCCTATTCCGGTCTTGAGATTTGGTTTGGTTTGGTTTGGTTTGGTATGCCAATTTAAAAAAAAAAAAAAAAAAAAAAGTTTGTCCAGACTTACTTATTGAAACATGGGAGCTCTTTATATATTCTAGGTACAAGCCCTTTGTTGAATATACTCATTGGAAGTTTGTTCGTTCTGTGGCTTGCCTCTCTGTTTTCTTCATGGAGTCTTTTCTTTTTTGACACTGGGGATTGTACCCAGGTGTGTTCGGCCCTGCTGGTTAGGCTTCTGAGGGTGAGTCCAGATAAGCGGGCTCAGGTTCAAGGCCTGAATTTCCAGTAACCAAACCATCTCAGCTCTTGTGCTTTTTTTTTTTTTTTATTTTTTTCCTTTCTAGTGCTAGGGGATGGAACCCAGGGGCACTCTACCACTGAGATATATCTCCAGCCCTTTTTATTTTTGATTTTGAGACAGGGTCTCACTAAGTTGTTGTGGCTGGCCTTGAACTTGCAATCCTCCTGCCTCAGCCTCCCAAGTGCTAGGATTACTGGTTTGCACCACTGTGCCCAGCTTCCTGGAGTCTTTTTTTTTTTTTTAATATTTATTTATTTTTGCTTTAGTTGTCCACAATGCCTTTATTTTTATGTGGTGCTGAGGATTGAACCCAGGCCGTGCACATACTAGGCAAGCGCTCTACCGCTGAGCCACAACCCCAGCCCCTCCTGGAATCTTTTGATGAACAGATGTTCTTAGTTTTAATGAAGTATAATTTGACAATCTTATTTTATGGTTAATGCTCTTTATTTCTTGTCCTGAAAAATATTTGCCTGCTTGATGTCCCTTGGATGTCCCCCGGTGCTACCTTCCAGGACACATGCTTTACCCTCTCCTGCTCGGGCTTCGTTCCCAGGCATGGGCTGTAGCAGGGTCAGGGTTCTCTTTTTTTCAGAAACAAACTCCCCACATCTTCCTAGGGCTCTGTGAATTGTTAAGCCCCCCCTGGTAGAAGGGTTCAAAATGGAGTTCTCTATTGAGACCCTGGGGCAGCCATGTGGTCCTTCCTTCCTGGGTCCTGGGAGACCTAGGATGGGAACTCTGTGGGGGCAGGGAGGAGCTGAACCCCAGGCTCCACCACGTGTCTTTGGCATCCATGACGGCGCCTGGTGGAGGAGGTGGCCACTCGTGGGCTGGGGAAGAAAGTCCACTCATTTCCCCGGGGGGGCCGAGGGGCTGCCTGGCTCTGCCCTCCACTCAAGGAAACAGCAAAGACGGAGAGATTAACACTCGTGGCTGTTCCGAGCGCAGGACGGAGGCCAGCGTGGCTCTCAGACGTGCACGTGGCTGTCCGTCACGTCTGTTCTCTTCCTTTTGCACCTCTGAAGCACACAACGTCTGGGGCTGGGCTCCAGCTCAATGCTGGAGCTGGCCTTGCATGCGTGAGGCCCTGGGTTTGATCCCAGCACCACAAGAAAAGCAAAATAAAATGCAATAACCTGACATTTGCCCAGCAGGGCCGCACAGGCCAGTGTCTCCCTCCCCGTTTCACCCAGAGCCCAGGGCCTGGCGCACAGCCTCCTCCCTCCAGCAGAACTTCGCTCCTCTCAGGTCACCAGCATCCCTCCCCGGGAGGCAGGGACCTGCCAGGACATGCTGCAAGTGAGCTCAGAAGGCAGGGGGAGGGGCTGGCTGGGGTGCGAGCACTCAGCCCTGCTAGGCCTCAGAGCAGGGGGGCGTTCTGGGTCCTTGCCCCGGCCTCCCCTCCAGCCTCATCACCTCACTGACAGCTACAGAGGCTAAGGGGACTGTATCCTGGGGCCTTGCTCACTCTGCTGGGCCTTGGGACCGCTGAGAGGAACCTGGCAGTTGACCGTGACCTCCTGCCACCACACCCCAGGTCAATTGAGGGGTGCGGGCACAGAGAAGAATGGAGACCAGGGCTGGGGTTGTGACTCAGCGGCGGAGCGCTCGCCTCGCACGTGCGCGGCCCGGGTTCGATCCTCAGCACCACGTAAACATAAAGGCATTGCATTGTGTACAACTAAAGTAAATAAATAAATATTAAAAAAAAAAAGAAGAATGGAGAACACGTAGCATTGTGTGCCACTCCTCTGAGACTGCCTTGGGCATCTGTCTGCTTCCACACAATACCTGCTCTACACCATTCCTCAGCCCTGTGGGTCCAATCACCCACCATGTGTTACAGATGACGAAACCTCAGCCCAGAGAAGTACAACTAGCTGCCCAGAGTCACACAGCAACTAAGTGCAGAGAGGAGAATTTAAGCCTTCCTTTTATCTTTTCTCTCTGGGCCACAGGCTGGGCCATTTTTTAAATTTAAAAATACCAATAACAACAACAACAACAAAAAATAGTGAGAAGAACTCAGTGTCATCATCAAAGTCCAAAATCTGAATTAAATTATTCAAGCCGGGCACAGTGGCGCACACCTGTAATCCCAGCACTTGGGAGGCTGAGGCAGGAGGATTGCGAGTTCAAAGCCAGCCTCAGCAATGGCAAGGCACTTAGCAACTCAGTGAGACCCTGTCTCTAATAAAATACAAAAAAGGGCTGGGGGTGTGGCCCAGTGGTCGCATGCCCCTGAGTTCAATCCCCGGTACCGAAAAAAGAAAAAAAGAAAGAAAAGTCAGGCAAACCCAAACTGAGGGTTTGGCCTGAGCTCTTCTTTTCTTTTCCTTTTTTTATTTTTATTTTTATTTTTATTTTTTATTTTGGTACCAGGAAGTTGAACTCAGGGGCCCTCGATCACTGAGCCACATCCCCAACCCTACTTTGTATTTTATTTAGAGACAGGGTCTCACTGAGTTGCTAAGTGCCTCGCCATTGCTGAAGCTGGCTTTGAACTCGCGATCCTCCTGCCCCAGCCTCCTGAGCCACTGGGATGACAGGCGTGCGTGCGCCAGTGCACTCAGTGAATCAGTGGAATTTGAATATGGACGTTTTTTGGAGACACGGCCTCACTGTTGTCCAAGATGGCCTCAAACAAGGGGACTCAGGTGATCTTCCTGCCTCACCCCCCCCCCCCCGAGTAGCTGGGGCTACAGGGTGCACCACTACACCTGGATGGAATGTGCACTTTATATTCAAATTTATGCTACACCAACGTTGATAGCTGAATCGGATCACTCGTTATATAAGAGACGTCCTTGTTGTAGAAAAAAAAAAATACCAAAATATTGAGGGGTGAAGGGTCAAAATGTCGGCAACTAACCGGCAAATAGTCCTGCAAAATAAATTGCAATCGTAACACACGCTTACACAAAGAGAGACCATGAAATAAGGCAAACATACAAAACCAAACACAAGCTGGGGGGTGGGTGACAGCCCTTTTCAACAATTCTGGGTAAGTCTGTGCAAGTCCGCAGCGTGCCAACAGGGGGTGCTGTCCTCTGGCTTTCCAGAGAGGCCGGGAGCTCAGCCAGGATGTCCAGCGCCTACCCCGCAGAGCCCCAAGACCCAGGGAGTGGAGGACTGGGAGCCCCATTTTCCCTATGGGGGTTATGGAGGAAGGGACCAGCCCCAGGTCCCCACGGAGGAGCTGGGCCCAGATACCCCCAGTCATTCCCAGAGACACTGGTGGGGCCCAGTTGGGGGCACAGCTCTACCAGGCCCTAGTGTCCGCCCCAGATGTCCCAGGCCACAGAGAGCAGCTTCTCCAGCAGAGACACTGGGGGACCTTTTGTGTCTGTGATGTCATTTACAAGATCCCTGAAAATGGGGACAAGCCAATGGACACTTGGTGTCTGGAAGTGATGCAAGTAGCAGCTGCAAAACCTGGTGTTACCATGGAAACCAGTCCCCAGGGCTGCCCAAGGTCACCCTGACTCTGGCCACAGCCCAACCACATTGAGCCCCTATTCTGTGCCAGGAGTGAACAGAAACCAGAACTGCCCTCGGGGACCTGTCACCCCCAGAAGGGACAACCCACCTTCCCAGGGTATCCCAGCACATAAACTAGAGAGAATGTCACCAGGGGCCCTGAGCTTCCCTCTAGCAGCACCGCCTGGGTCCCAAAGCTATCATGTCAGACATAGGTAGCTTCCACCCTGGCCCTGGCCCTGCCCTCCTCGGCGGCGTCCCCAGCTGTCCCCCTGCCCAGGCACAAGCGCCCTCCCCAGCCACCCAGTCCCAGCAGAGAGGCAGCCTGGGCATCTACAGCATCTGGGGAAATCTGAAACTCTAAACTCTATGGACCTAAATAACAACAAAAGAAAGAAAAAGGAACATAAATTTTGAGGACCCACCGTTCCCTGTGGCTGTGCGCCCAGATGCTGGGGGGGCCCATCCGCTGCTTCTGCCCCTGGGGAAAGGGGGTGACCAGCTGGGACTTTGCACTGGCTCCTGCCTGGGGGGGGGGGTCAGGAAGGGAAGAGTGGGAGGGGGAAGCCCGAGGACTGGCGGGGGGCTTTTGGGTGGGGTTCCCCGGCAGGCTGGAGGCCAGGCAAGGTGTCCACGGGTGCTGAGCCGTGCTCGGAGAGGCCCGTGGTCTAGCCCGAGCGGCCCCGAGAGCGAGCGGCCCGAGCCCCCACCGGCTCCAGGCCCGTTTCAGGTTGGTTTGGTTTTCCCTGGTAGACCTGGTGAATCTCACTTTCAACAAGCCCCACCTGGTCGCAGCCAAAAGAGGAAAAGAAGCTGGGCCAGGCAGGCAGAGGCCCAGCGCGTGGGGCCGGGGTGGGGGTCGAGTGCGAAATCCCCAAAGGGGCCAGAGAGGAGGCAGTGAGCCTCCAGCCCCTGATCACCCAAGGCGAGGAGCTGGGACCAGCAGTCACCAACACGCGTCACCGTGCTCAGAAAGCAGAATTCCAAACCGCAAGCCAGAAGCAGCCAGCTGAACGGGGACCTGCACTTGAACAAGATCCCGCGGGGGGTCAAGGCTACTTGAAAGTTTGAGAAGTGCCGGAGAGAAAGCAAGAGATGCCGCATCGATCGCTTCTGGCAGGAAAAGTTCCGGGGATTGAACCCAGGGGCGCTGAGCCACTGATCCACATCCCAGCCCTTTTTAGTTTTTGAAAGAGGGTCTCGCCAAGTTGCTGAGGCTGGCTTTGAACTGGTGATCCTCCTGCCTTGGCCCCCCAAGCCTCTGGGATTACAGGCGTGCGCCACCACACCTGACCAGGGAAAGTAATTCTAACAGCCAGCGACTATCAGCCCATTTCACAGCCGGGGAAACTGAACCACAGGAAGGTTAAGAAGCTTGACTTGAAGTCACCCACACGCTACAGCCAGGATTCAGACCCCATCTTGCACACACCTTACCCACCAGGCTCTGCCGCCCAGCAGAGATAGACTCTCTGAAATGCCTCCTTCCCCTGCCTCCCCTGGTCACCGGTTGTGTCTGTTTAACCTGAGGTTTTACCCCCAAGTCCACCAGCTTGTCCTCACCTCCCTGCCCTCTAGATGTGACAGTGGCCATCTGAGGGTCTCCTCCCACCCTTCCTGTCCCCGCGCCCCACTCACAGAAAAGAGGCCAGAGGAGTGTTTTGAAAACATGTATCTGATCCTCCCTCTACCCGAGGAAGGCAGCAGACCGATCCAACCCAGCTGTGAATGAAGTCTGACGTCTGACCTTGTCCTAGAGGCCCTGCCCCAGCGGGCCCTGCCCTCCGCCTGGGCACCGCGGGCACCCTTTCCTCTTCCCCTTCCCCACCAGCACCCCACTTGCTCCCCCCAGGGCCCAGCTGTTCCCCTGCCCACCCTGTGGCCCTCACCCGGGGCACCCTAGCTCATCCCTGGACCTCACTCCCTCTTCAGAAAGCCCTCCCCGGCCACCCTGTCCAGGTGAGGTCTCAGCAGTCTAAAGGCAGGGCGTCAGCAGGGCCTTGTCCTCCCTGGCCCACCCAGGCTGTGGGCAGAGCTCAGTGCCCGGGGCTTCAGGCCTGAGGTCCTGCCGCTTTGCTGGCTCTCTGCTGAAGGTGGCTGCCAGGTTCTGGAGGCTGCCTCAGCCCAGCTGCGGTTGGGGTGTGGTTTGAGTTCATCCCCCAAACAGTTCCCATGTTGTCACCTTGGTCCCCAGAGTGGTGGCTCTGGGATGTGGGGGAGCTTTGAGGCCTAGAGACAGTGACGAGGGTGTGTCGAGGGGTTGGCACTTCCCTTGTGGCAGCACATTCTGGTGGTCCTGCCGGAGCAGACGGTTTTGAAAAGAACAAGCCCTGTTTGTGAGGTTACTGGCCTCCTCCCTGGCACGGGTCCTTCCTCTGCAGGTAGCTGTCTCCCCTTCCACCTCTCCACCATGTTGCAACACAGCTGGGGGGGGGCGGTTGGGGGTGTCCCCAGAGCACTGCGCCATGCTGTTTGGACTTTCCAGTCACCAAGATCATAAACGTCTTGACTCAGCCTCAGGTATTTTGTTACAGCAACGCAACGCAGTCTGATACAGCCCCCTCCTCCATTTGCAAAGCCAACAACGGTGGGCCGTGCCCTCTCACCTCACTTCTCTCTTCTCCCCCACATCATCTCTCTCTAACACAGCCAGGAAGGACTCTCTGCTGTTAAGGACTTGTGCAATTAGATCAAGGTCACCTTGATAATCCATGACAGTCTCAGGATGGTTACCCATCATTCCCTCCATGAAGTCCTTTTGGCCATGTTAAGGGGACGGTCTCAGGGCCCCAGGGATTAGTGTGTGGCTGTTTAGAGGACAGCTCTTCTGCCAACCACACCAGGCAGAGAAGTAGCCACCAGACTACGCCATGGCATGCTGGGCTTCATCACCTAAGCCTAGGAGGCTCTGAACCCCTCTCTCCACCCCTAGCACCTACCTGAGCACCTCTCCAAGAGGCCCCCTGAAACTGCAGTCATCCTGCCCCCCCTTGAACACACCTCGGGGACAGACATCTGCTCCTGGCTGCGGCCCTCACGGGTCTCTCACTATCAGCAGGAGCCACACGGGGCTCCCCCCAGCTCCCCGCTCTGTGCCTCCTGACCCCCCCCCGGCATCAGATGGGTCTAGACGACTCGCACAGAAACGGCCACAGAGGATGGATTCTGGCCCGGGCGGTGAGGAACCTCAGGGACACGTGGACCCCCTGTGTGGAGGACATGCGTGAGGTGGCAGTTCCACATAGGACAGAAGACGAGATCTGGAGGGCTCTGTGGTCAGCAAAATAGCATTCCCCCCAAGATGTCCACATCCTGGCCCCTGACTCTGTGAACAAGTCACCTGGTGTGGCAAAGGGGAATCAAATGGCAGTGGGAACTAAGACTGCCGATCAGCTGATCTTGAGACGAGGGTGGTCCTGGATTCTCTGGGCGGGCGCGGACCTGCCGTACCACCACGGGGTCCTGCCGTAACACCACGGGGTCCTGCCGTAACACGGGGGAGCAGGAGAGGCTCAGGGTCGGAAGGTGGGGCAGCGACAGAAGCAGGCTCAGAGGAAAGAAAGTGACACCGCTTGCCCCGAAGACAGAGGGGAGGGCCCCAAGCCATGGCATTCAGAAGGCTCCAAAGGCTGGAAGAGACGAGGGGATGGAGCCCCCCCATAGCCTCCGAACAGGAGGGACACCCTGCCACATCCTGACCGTGCCCAGTGGCAACCGTTGTGGGCTTTGGAACCCCTGAGCTCTGAGAAGACGATCTGTGTTGTTTTTAAACCACTAAGTCTGCGGTGATTGACACCCAGGATGGGAAACAGAACAGGGCCCAACCGGAGAAGAGGACAGCAACCTGAGTCCCTGCCAGGGTTGGACGTGGTTTGTCCCCCAAAGGTCCATATGCTAGAGTTTGGTCCCCAGTGTGGCAGGGTTTGGAAGTGGCAGAACATTCAAAAGCTGAGGGGCCTAGTGGAGGAAGTTAGGTCGTTAGAAGAGATTAATGTTGTTCTCAAGGGATTCTGGTTAGTTCCCGAGACAGCAAGTTGTCATAAAAAGAGAGTCCAGGGCTGGGGTTGTGGCTTAGTGGCAGAGCGCTCGCCTAGCACGTGCACAGCCCGGGTTCGATCCTCAGCACCACGTAAACATACATGCATTGCATTGTGTACAACTAAAGTGAATTAATAAATATTAAAAAAAATAAAAGAGAGAGAGAGAGAGAGTCCAGTCCCTGAATTTCTCTGGCACTTGGTATGTGATCTCTCCCTGTCCCAAGCACCTCTGCCATGATGCCATCAGCCATGCTATGATATAGCCAGAGACCTCACCTGAGGCTTGATGGAGCGAGCCACCCTATCTTAGGCTTTCACCCTCCAAAACTGTGAGCTACATAATCCTCTTTTTTTTTTTTAATAAAGTTCCGTACCTTGGGCATTTCGTTACAGCAACACAACAAATACACTCCCCTTCCAGCAGACCCAGCATGAACTAGGCATTGGGCTCAGCTTTGGGGAATACAGAGGTCAGTTCCCAGAACAGGCCCACAGGAGATACTAAACAAGAATCTGGGGAATGAATGAATGAAGGAAAATCTCATAGTTGAGAACAGAAAAATTCAGGAATCACTAATGCAAAATAGAATATCCTAAGCATCAGGAGTTAAGCAGAGAAAAAGAGCTAATGTGGGCAATTCGTGACAGGTTCTTGTAGGAAGAGCACTTCCATTTATTGGAGGATGAGGAAGACTGTGACAGAGGACCTGGGGGGGTCCATCCCAGGCCAAAGGCATGGTGAAAGCAATGACAAAGGGCAGGAGAGAGTTGGGCTGTGGAGCGCTGGGTGGGCAGATGGGTTGGACGGTGGGAGCAGGAGGAGACAGACCAGGACTCCAGGACCTCTGCTGGGCGCGGTGGTGCACGCCTGTAATCCCAGCACTTGGGAGGCTGAGGCAGGAGGATCGCAAGTTCAAAGCCAGCCTCAGCCGTGGCGAGGCACTGAGCAACTCAGTGAGACCCTGTCTCTAATAAAATACAAAAAAGGGCTGGGGATGGGGCCCAGTGGTCAAGTGCCCCTGAGTTCCATCCCTGGTACCGAGGGGGGGGGGGGAAGGAAAGGGAAGGGTGACAAGAAGGAGAAGGGAAGGGGGAAGAGGAAAAGGAAGCGGGCAAGAAGAAGGCAAAGGGAAAAAGGGGCGAGCTCCTGCCTGGTGAGGGGCTTAAGTAGCGACTTGGGTGGGCCAGAGGACCCCGGACTCCAAGGAAGTGAGCCCTGTAGCTCGGGATTGGCTCAGACAGGGAGAGCCCGCCCCGGGGTGAGTTCCCGGGAGAGGTGGGCACTTCCCAAAGGCAAAGCAGGCTAACCTAATGCTCCTGGGGCGTGGCTAATGCAGGGCGCCTGCGGGCGTGGCTAACCTAGTGCTCCCAGGGCGTGGCTAATGCAGGGCACCTGCGGGCGTGGCTAACCTAATGCTCCCGGGGCGTGGCTAATGCAGGGCACCTGCGGGTGTGGCACCTGCGGGTGTGGCCCGTCCGCCCGATCTTAGCTAACGGTGATATTAACAGAAGTGGGACAGCTCCACGAGGGGAAGCTGGCGGTCTAGAGGGCACCAGGAATCCTGCAGGGGACTGTGGCACCAGAGCTCCACATCTGGGGCCCAAACTCTGGAGGTGGCGAGGTCCACACGGCAACACCCAGCCCCCACTGGGCCTGGCCCGCGGGCACCACAGAAGGCGTGCTTTCCCCCCAAGCACGGCTGTGTCCCTCCGCAGGCCTTTCCACCCACCCCTGACCCGCGGCGGAGCCCCCAGTGTGGACAGGCTCCCCGCTTCCTCTTCCCCTGGTCTCCGCCGGGCTGGCGGCTCCCGCCCACCTCCCAGAGGCTGGCCGGCCCCACGCAGGGTAGCTGCCTGTCTCTGGCGCGGGCAGGGGGGTCCGCCCTCGTTGCAGCCAGCACCAGTCTCTGGACTGCCCATCACCGCCTGCAGGACAGCGGGCCGCTGGCAGAGACCTGCCGTGCCGTGCCGTGTGCACACAGACTTTGGTGCACACGGACTTTGGATCGGAAGAGCTGGGAAGGGGCTTCAAGCTCATGCCCCGCAGGGAAGACACACCGGCAGGCAGCGCGAGGCTTCAGGGGCCCAGGTCACAGTCTTCTCATCACTGAGGGGTATTTCTGAGGAAGAAGGAGATAACTCACTTCCTGAGCCAGTAGGTAGGTTTCAGTGCTTCATGGAGACCTGAACGTCAGAGCTACCACCAACGGCCTGAGCGGCCTCTGGAGAAAGCGAACGCCTGTCACTGGAGGCCTATGAGCAGAGGCTGGGACAGCCTGGAACAGATCCCCTGGAGCAGTGCCAGGCACAGAGCAGCTGCTCATTTAAGCTTTACTGAATCTGCCCATCAACAGATGAATGGATGGAGTATTACTCAGCCATGAGGAAGAGTGAAATTATGGCATTTGCCAGTAAATGAATAGAACTGGAGATTGTCAAGCTAAGTGAAATAAGCCAGACCCAGAAAGTCAAAAAGGTAGAATGTTTTTTTTTTTTTTTCCTGATATGTGGAAGTCTATACAAAATAAGGGGAAAAAATAAAAGAGGAGAAATCCATGAAATCAGAAGAAAGAGGAGGGACAGGATAAGGAAGAAGAGTGGAGTGAATCTGACCTCACTTTCCTGTGTACATACACAAAAATACCACGGTGAGTCCCACCATCACGTATATCCACAAGAGACCAATTTAAAAATAAAAAACCAGGCCCGGTGGCGCTCGCCTGTAATCCCAGCACTTGGGAGGCTGAGGCAGGAGGATCGCGAGTTCAAAGCCAGCCTCAGCAATGGTGAGGCACTTAGCAACGCAGTGAGACCCTGTCTCTAATAAAATACAAAAAAGGGCTGGGGATGTGGCCCAGTGGTCGAGTGCCCTGAGTTCAATCCCCGGTACCAAAAAGTAAATAAATAAATAAATAACAAAAAAAAAAAAAACTAAATAGCAGAAAGATCAGCAGAGCAGGGAGAAGGGACAGGGAAGCGAGGAGGGGAGAGAAAGGGGAAATACTAGGGACTGAATCAGAGCAAATTATATCCCGTGCTTTGATTATTATGTCAAAAGATGTCTAACCAAAAAGAACTAATAAAAAATGCATGAGCTCTCAGTAAATGGTAAAAAGACTTGCTGAATGGACGAACGCTTGGATGGATGTCACGGAGGGCTGCGGGCTCTCCAGTGAGTCACTGGCTGAGTGGCATATTAAAAGTCCCTCCCCAGTAGGGAGGCCGGTGGGTGTCCACTGCAGGTTCTGGGACAAGGTCCCCTGCCCCTGTGTGGCACTGGGAGGGAAGAGGGACAGGCTGGAGAACTGGTGGCCTACGGCTGCCTCTTTCTAACTCTCTGTGTGTCCTGCCTGAGGCTTAGGACTACTTTGGGAAATGGGGACCAGGATTCCAGATGGACCACCCCAGCCATGAGGCCCGGGCTGGGCCAAGCTGACCATCTGTAAAGACTCCCCCAGTTTCCTCCTGATGGCTGTCCCGAGGTGAGGGGTGAGAGGGGTGTGTGCGACCGAGGGATGAATCACATCTACTTAGAAGCGTGTCTGGGGCAGAGATGAGTAGGAGCAGCAGAAACTTCCAGTAAGGGCTGCTCTCCTCCCAGAACCGGCTGCTCTCAAGCTGAGTGATGTGGCTCCCCAGGCCCAGGGTGCTCCTGGGAGGAAGGCAAGCCCCCACCTCCCTGCACCTTCCTGGTGCATCAGGAGGAATTGTGGATTTGAACAGCCCCCCCCCCCCCCCCCCGTGACCCCAGCTGCTGGGGGAGGGGGAGGCCAAGGCGGGAGGGTAGCAAGTTCCAGGGCAGCAAGACCCTGCCTCAAAAGAACACCAAAAGGGCTGGGCATAGCTCAGTGATAGAGTGCCTCTGGGCTCCATCCCCAGGGCTGCAAAAACCAAACTAAACCAAAACAAAACCAGAAAGGCTCTCCCCGCCCTCTCACCAGTACCTGGAATTTCCACCTTAGCCTTTACTAGAAGAGAAGCTGAGCCTTAAGAGTGGGGGCTCCAGGGCCTGGCCATCACCCCAGCAGATTCCTTCTTGAGAACACCCACCATCTACATCTGGTGGAGGAAACTGGAGCTGGGATTGGGGGGGGGGGGTAGGAGGGAGGCTTCTGGTAGCAAGTCAAAGGAGTTCACTAGCCGGGCGCGGTGGCGCATGCCTGTAATCCTAGCACTTTGGGAGGCTGAGGCAGGAGGATCGCGAGTTCAAAGCCAGCCTCAAGCCATGGCGAGGCACTTAGCAACTCAGTGAGACCCTGTCTCTAATAAAATACAAAAAAGGGCTGGGGATGTGACCCAGTGGACAAGTGCCCCTGAGTTCAATCCCTGATACCACAAAAAAAAAAAAAAAAAAAAAAAAGGAAAGTCACAGCAAGGTTCGGCCCCCACCCTACCCTGGGGTGTCCGAGGAGAAGGACGGAGCTAAGGGGAATCAATTCTGCAGATTTGCAAGAGGCCTTCCAGGTCAGAACACAGAACCACTGTTGGGAAGGGGGTGGTAGGGGGTGTCACAAGCTATAGCTCTCTCTCCGAGGGCATTCCTGCCTAGGGGTGCAAGCAGCAAAATGACCATCTCAAAAAATCAGATGGAGATGAAAGGAGGATTTAAACCCCAAGGAAATGCAAGCCCTGATTTGGGATTTTTTCCCCACTAAGTGCATGTGGATGAAGTTAGGGGGGCCCGCAGGGGTACTGGGCTGGGCAGGCAGCTCCCCTCCCACAGACACCCTGATTCCTGCCAGGAAGGACCCAGCGGGGTGAGACCAGGAGAGATGCTCAGCCTCCCCAGCAAGCGGGAAATGCAAATTATGTCAGTGAGGGTACAGCCCCTCTTACCAGTCACAAAAGGAGAACTCGGAGGATGAGCGTGATTAGGGTGTGGGGAAGTTGGCCTGGCTCCACTGCTGTTGGGGGGCACCTTGCACAGTCCACTGACACCAAACTGGCATCTTATGTCTCTTTTCTAACTTGAATGCATATTCACCCCCCAGCCTCCTCTCCAGGAAAGAATCACCTTCCCCTGGGCTGGGGTTGTGGCTCAGCGGTCCTGGGTTCGATCCTCAGCACCACATACAAATAAACCCATTGTGTACAGCTAAAGCAAATAAATAAATATTAAAAAAAAAAAAAAAAAAGAATCACCTTCCCCTAAAGCATCCATATCGGGCAGTCCACCATGACACCAACAGGTAAAACACAGCGGGCCAGGCGCGGTGGCGCACGCCTGTCATCCCAGCACTTGGGAGGCTGAGACAGGAGGATCACCAGTTCAAAGCCAGCCTCAGCAATGGCGAGGCACTTAGCAACTCAATGAGACCCTGTCTCTAATAAAATACAAAAAAGGGCTGGGGATGTGGCTCAGTGGTCAAGTGCCCCTGAGTTCAATCCCTGGTACCAAAAAAAAAAAAAGTGAGGCACTAAGCAACTCAGTGAGACCCCGTGTCTAAATAAAATGCAAAATAGGGCTGGGGGTGTTGCTCAGTGGTTAAGCACCCCTGAATTCAATCCCCAGTGCAAAAACAAAGAAAAACCTTCCATACCTTAAAAAACAGCTTTATCTGGAGCATTTACAGTTTTTGCTTTTAGGATATAGTCACACATCTCATGTGTTATTAAATATGTAGCTTTTATAATGTTATTGTATCTTTATACCTTAATTTTGTTTGTTTATGTGTGGTGCTGAGAATGGAACCCAGAGCCTCACACCTGCTAGGCAAGTGCTCTACCACTGAGCCACAATCCCAACCCCTATAGTTTATTATTATTTAAAAAGGGGGTTCTCTCTGCAGCACACTAGCTTCAGTCACCAAACAGCAAAGCCTCCCTCGCTCCGGCCTCCCCCACACACCTTCCTGGCCTCCCCCACACACCTTCCTTCCCTTTCTCTCTCCCAGTCCTTTCACCTTCCCCCATGAAGGCGTGGAGAGCTGGCGGACTCCCCAGCCAGGGCCCTGCTGGCTGCCCTCCTCTGCCCTCTGCAGGGCGGGTGGCTCTCTTTGTCCGGCTGGAGATGGGCTGGGGGCACCTGTTCCATCTCCCTCCTGCCTGGAGCCCACCCTGCCTGAGGCTCAGGTGGAGAGGACCAGCTCTTCCCCTAGGCAGAGGGGAGCTGTCCCCACCAGCAGGGAGCTGCCCCCACCAGCCGCCGCCGGCTCTTCCCTCCCTTCTCTCCATGCCTGTGTTCAGCCGCGGGCTCTGCCCTCTGCACACCCAGGCTCTGCAGACCCCGCTGAGTTCTCCCGACCCGCTACCCCAGCGCCTAGTGTAGGGGTCGCTACTGGAAAATGGAAAACGGTCTTTATTTATTTATTTATTTATTTTAACCGGGGATGGAAGCTTGGGGCGCTCTACCACTGAGCTACATCCCCAGCCCTTTGTTTATTTTTTATTTTGTTTTGCGACAGGGTCCCACTGTTGCCCAGGCTGGCCAGGAACGTGCGGTCCTCCTGGTCCCGGGAATCACAGGTGTGCCACACCGCGCCAGGTTAAATGCTCAGATTTTCTAATGAGGTTCCCAAACTCTTTTCTGAGGCTTCCCACAACAGAGGTCACTGCTGACCCTTCTCCAGGGACAGTGTCCACCACGTGCTCTGGGGCACTGAGTCCCCACGGGGCTGGGGAAGCTAGTCCGGCCTCCGCCTTTCACCCTCTCCCTCCGGCCTCCCTAGACCTCCACCCCGTGGCAGCCTAGAGACCAGAGCCAGCAGCTGCGCGGGGAGCACACACGGCTGGGCAGAGCCCACCAACCACCTGGCCGGCTCAAGACCCCCACAGGCCTCACCTGGTCTGCAGGTGGGACAGTTCAATTAGCGGCGAATGACTGAATCGCTCCCCGAGATCGGCAGGTGGGAGGAGGTGCCCCACCAGCCTCGCAGCCAGCCTCCCCCTGCCCACTCGCGTGCCACCCGCCCCTCACCCCGCTGGGCGGGGAGGCGGGAAGGAGTGTCGCTGCGCCCCGCTGCGCCCCCGCTGCGCCCCCGCAGCACACACCGTCCGGGGCTGTGGCAGCCGGCGCCGCCCCAGGCTCCTGCCACCGCCTTACCTGTGGGAAGGCTCGGAGCATCCCCACGAGCGCCAGTCCCAGCGCAGCGCGGAGGGCCAGCATGCCGGGGGCGGGACGCGGGCTGGGCTGCCACCCGCGCCCACCTGGGAAGCGCGGCGCCCACGTGCGGTGCGCGCTCGAGCTCGGGCGGTGCCGGGGCCACCTCGCCGGCACCCAACCGCACGCGGTGAAGTCACTTCAAAAGTGGCAGCCCCTTCCCCGAGGGCTGAGCCTTGGTCCTTCCCTCCCCCGACCCAGACGTGCTTCCAGGAACGCAGCTTCTAGCAGCAAAGGAGCGGAGAGCACGTGCCGCCGGAGGGGACGCGGGGGACACTCCCCTCGCTGTTTAAATGGCCCGCCCCGGATTTGACGAGGTGGAGTTGAGGAGCGTGCTGCTGGCCTCAGCGGGGCGTTAAGGTGGGGAAGGTCGCTGGGCCCTGGAGGGGACTCACAGGAGACTGGGAGGCCCCGGGGGGTCCCCGGGACCCTCAGCCCCATCTGTAGCCGAAGGAAGGGAAAAGGTGTCCTGACACTGATTACCCTGGCCGCCAGCTGGAGTCAGGACACTGCAGAGAAAGCAACCCCCACCCACCTTCCCCACTCAAATATTTGCTGTGAAAAGAATCAGTGGGTGGATGGGTGGTTGAGTGATTGGGTGATTGGGCAGGGGTGGAGAGGCTGGAGAACGGATGGGTGGGTGGATGGACTTCCGCACTCCCCTGCCCCTGGAGTCCTGTCTGCCTGGAGGCGAGGGCTGACACTCTCCTCTGAAGGAAGGAGGCGGTGCCCACTTCATCCTAGTGAGTTTCTCATTTTCATGGCCCCCAGGATCCCTTCCAGGGCTTCCCCTCCCCTGGGCTCTCTCTTTGCTCCTTTCCTTCTACAGCCCATACCTAGTCACTCAGTGATCATCCACTCAAATAGGACATGGGCCGCAAGTCGTGGGTGCTTTTGCCTCTGTGTGTGTGTGTGTGTGTGTGTGTGTGTGTGTGTGTGTGTGTGTGTGTGTGTGTGTGTGTGTGTGTGTGTGTGTGTGGTGTTTTCAGACATGGAAACCAAGGCTCAGAAACAAGCAAGCAGCCTGTGTGCTGTAAAGATGGGCTCCTTGTTCTCCCTGAACTCAAGGACCCTCAGCCTTCTGCACCTCAGTCTGCCCCTGCAGAGTGTCACAGGGAGGACCCATAGGTGGGAACAGCTATCTCCCACCAGAACTTCCCATCCAGGTCTCCACAACTGACCACCCCATGCCTATCCCCCTGATTCCATTTGGAAAAACTTTTCCCAATGTGCCCCTTCCCAAGAACCACTGAAGACACTCCCTTTATGTAAGTGATTGTGGAAGTCACCTGCCTGTGATACCCACAGCACCAGGCAGGGGCAGGAGGAACCCAGATGCTTCCTCGTATAGAAGAGCTGGTATTCCGAACAAATAAACGCTTGTTAAACACAGAGAGAAAACAAAACAGCAGCAGTGAAACAGCTTACACAAGGAGAGCCACAAATAAAAAAATGGATTATAAGTTGTAAAAGTTCAACCTTTCTAGCAACCAAAGACTTGCACATTAAGGCAATCTTTGATATTCGTTTAGACCTATTAAATCATCAGTGGGGTTTTTTTTATGATTTATAAAAACGATTTTGGGAAAATTAACCCCACAGTTGTGGTGAAGCCAGAACACTCATTCATACTCTGCTAGTAAATGTTACAACCCTTTTCAGAAAACAGTACAGTAATTCTTAGCCATAGACAACCCCCACTACCTCCACCAAAAAATAAAAAAAAGATGTCTACAACTTGTGGCTCAATAATTTCACCACTGAAGAAAAACCAAAGAAATAGTTCAACTGGAAAAAGAAAACTATAAACACAGTGACATTCCTAAGTAATGTTACTTAGGAATTTTAGAAATATCTTGAGTCAGGGGAAGCAATTTAGGAAATCAAGCTTCATCCCTTTCATGGAATATTGCACATGCATTGGAAAAGATAATTCTGGAGATGATGTGAAAATCTGTCTCTCCCTCCTCCTTCTCCTCCCTGGGCATCCCGGGCACCATCTGAGCCATATCCCCCAGCCCACCCCCTGCACAGAAACCTTACAGAGGTACAGGGCTCACCACCTGGAGAATTGTGCTCTTTATCTGACAGTAAAGATAATGGGTACTGCTGGTGTGGTGGTGCACGCCTGTAATCCCAGCACTTGGGAGACTGAGGCAGGAGGATCTCAAGTTCAAAGCCAACCTCAGCAATGCGCGAGGTTATAAGCAACTCAGTGAGACCCTGTCTCTAAATAAAAATACGAAATATGGCTGGGATGTTGCTCAGTGGTTGAGTGCCCCTGAATTCAATATCCAGTGCCTTCCCCCACTCCCACCCACCCCACCCCCCAAAAAAAAAGATAATGGGTGCTTTGCTTGCTTTATGCTTTTTTTTTGGCACTGGGGATTGAACTCGGGGGTACTCGACCACGGGGCCACATCCCCAGCCCTTTTTTGTATTTTATTAGAGACAGGGTCTCACTGAGTTGCTAAGTGCCTCTCCATTGCTAAGGCTGGCTTTGAACTAGCGATCCTCCTGCCTCAGCCTCCCAAAGTGCTGGGATTACAGGCGAGCGCCACCGCTTGCTGCTTTATGCTTTTTAAAAGCCTTCAGGCACTGGCTGTTTGAATCCTCACAGAAACCTCCTGGAGAAGACCCTGCTTTGGGGCCTGTTCTGCAGGGAGGAGCTGAGGCCCTCAATTGACACTCCTACGTTCCTGCTAAGACGTAGCCTTCTGCCTCTGCCCCCCAGGACCCCCCACTCCCAAGCTCTCTCAAGGGACTCCTGCTTATCTTTAGAACCTGTTCCAACTCTCACTCCTCTTTGTGGCTTTCCTGGCACTGTCCCCTCCCCCCAGCCATCTTCCCAGTCAAACCACGGTTTCTGTCAGTTTTCTTTTTTTTTTTTTTTTTTGTATCTCGATTCTAGAACTGATCTCATGGTGTCATAACTGTAATGACTGGTTTGTGGATCCATCAGCCCCAGGAAACTGTGGGCTCTTGGAGAAGCAGGATGGCCCCCGGGCACCCAGATAGGACCTGGCCCGTGACTGTGAGCAGGTGACTGGTCTGTCCCAGAGAAAGGCACTCCTGTAGCCAGGGAACCGGCAGGAATCCACGGGGTGGAGGCAGACAAGCCCCAGGCGCTTCCAAGGCCAGGCAGTTCATGACCCCCTCCGGGTATGAAAATGCTTTCCAGAGTGGGAGGGGGCTGGGGAGCTGGTGCACACCTGTAATCGCAGTGGCTGAGGAGGCTGAGGCAGGAGGGTCACAAGTTCAAAGCCAGCTTCAGCAAAAGCAAGGTGCTAAGCAACTCAGTGAGACCCTGTCTCTAAATAAAAAATATACACTAGGGCTGGGGATGTGGCTCAGTGGTTGAGTGCCCCTGAGTTCATTACCCGGTACGCGCACCCCCCCCCCCCAAAAAAAAAAAGTGTTAGGGGAAGTCCCCAGGCCCAGCAGGACCCTGTGTGGTGTGGCAGGGGCCTAAGGAGCACACTGGCTGCGAAGGCCGGCTGCCGGGCCTGCCCGAGGCGGGGTACTGCCCACAACTGCGTCTCAGCCACCTTCTCCAATCAAGGGAGAGGACCGGGAGTGCAGCAGGAGGTCCTCCCAAGAGGACCAGGAATGTGTCACCAAGGGATGCTGAGCAAGACCCAGGTCCCAGCTTGGTTCAGGAAATTCAGGGACTTCCCCAACAGCTGGGAACCCCAGCCCTAAATGGCCCCAAATACCCTCAGCAGATAAAGGGATTCTTTCTGCCGCAGGCCAACGCAGCCAGGTAGAAAGGTTTCTGACACCTAGGTGGGGGGACCTGGACCTTTCTTCTGATGAGCCCAGGTGCTTTTCTGAGGGCCTTTCCTCAGCCTTGATGACATAGGGCTCTCCCTTAGGGGGCTTCTCTGGGTCACCCTTGGCCACCGCTGGGTCCCAGGTGGCAGGACTACTATCCACCAGCCTACCTCAACTCAGTCTCTGAACTTTGGTTTGGCTATGGTTTATATGTCCCCTGAAGGTCCCCAGTATGGCAACAGGAAAGCTAATGGAAGTTTTAAGAGGCGGAGCCTAGTGAGAGGTCCTTAAGTCATTGGGGGCGTGCCCTCAGAGGGATCCTGGAACCCCAGTCTCCCTCTGGCTTCCGGTTCCCAGATGTGATCTCTTGCTCTCACACTCGTGCCTACCATTGTCATCTGCCATGAAGTGACACAGTCCAGGCTAGAGCCTCCACCAGACCCTGTGCTGTGCTGTTTGGGCTTTCAGTCCCCAAGGCCACAAGCTACATAAACCTCTTTTCTTTGTAAAGTCAGCCTGCCTCAGATACTACGTTATAGTAATATAAAGCAGACTAGGATATCCCCGGAGCTCCTGCTCTCTCAAGGCCCAGGACACTTTCTGGATCCCAGTGACTCAGCCCTGTCCCCTTGGAGGCTGGTGGAGAGAAGCACCTGCTGAAGGCCAGGGATAGACTGTCAGCAGTCCACCCCCTTGAAGCGGGGAGCAAGCTGCCCACCAACGTACATCCCAATAATGTAGATGGTCAATGTGCTGGTTGGTGACCAGAGTCCCCAGTAATGGACACCCAGAAGCAGGACTCCCAGGGACCAAGCAGGCCAGGCCAACCGTGCTGAGCCTGTGCTTCTTTCCATGGTGGGAGGGCGGGCTCTTAAGGCCCTTGGACTTGAACTTGGTCACCCTCCACAGTAACACGGTTATTCACTGAATACCTGCTGAGTGCAGGGCCCTTGGTCAAATTTAATCCTGATTCAGGTTAGTATTAGCAATCCAGTATTAGCAAACCCCAGTTTACAGATGGACAATGAGACTCAGAGTCACTGAGTCACTTCTCTGAGGTTGCACAGCTTGAGAGCAGCAGCGTCAGGATTTGGTTCCCACCTCGTCTGCCTCTCGAGCCTTGGCTTCCTCTGCTTCCCCCCCCCCCCCTGGGCCCCTCAGGGCCTTGCTTTCCAGGACAAAGAGCCCTGGGGCAGGGTCCTGGACTGCCTGGTTTCTGCTCTCTGAGTGCAGTATTTATCTACTGTCCTGGTCCTCAAAACATAGTGGCTTAAAACACGGATAAGCCAGGTGAGGGGGGGCACTTCTGCAATCCCAGCAGCTCAGGAGGCTGAGGCAAGAGGATCACTAGTTCGAGGCCAACCTGGGCAACTTAGGGAGACTCTGTCTCAAAATGAAAACTACAAAGGGCTGGGGGTGTTTCCGGATAGGGTGTCCCTGAGTCTGACTCCCAGTTCCAACAAATGAATGAGCAAGGTCCAGCCCTTGGTCATAAAAGTGGTCACAGGGCGGCGGTCCCCAGTGAGGGAGGGGGTCACACACCCAGGTGATGGCCAGGCGGCGGGGACCCCCAGAGCCTGCTTCCTCTTCCACCAGGAGTGGCAGGACTACCTGGCAGCCCTCTGACGGTGGCGCTCAGGGAAATGGCGGACAGGGCAAGCTTTCTGAAATGTAAGTGAAGAAGTGTCCCCACTCCCCAAGTCCCCAGACCCTGCTGCGGCCTCAGACCTCACTGTCCTGGACCACAGCTAACACGCTGGTGGCCTGGGATTCCCCTTCCCTGTCTACCATGGCCTCCCCTCTTCCAGGCAAGGGGTGATTCATGCAGGGCTTGGGGCGCTGTGGTGGGCCCATAGGAGAGAATCGTGGGGGCCAGGGTCTTTCCGGCCCCTCGGGGATGTCAAGTGAGTGACCACGTCCTACACGTCAGCACAGGCCAGCCTGCTGTTCACAGTGGCATGGGGATACTGCCTCTGGCCTCCAGCGGCCAGCTTTGGGCTTCCCCTCAGCTCCAGTTTGACAAGTGGTGGCTCCAAGTGTGGGAAGACCAGAGAAGGAGTCAGGAGTCCAGAGCGGAACCCAGGTCAGCATCTAGCTACGTGACTTCCTCTCTGGTTCTCTGCACCCTCATCAGTAACATGGGGACTAGGAATCCATGAAGTCAAAGTCCCTTTGTCATGAGACCCTGAGAGAGTGAGGAACTTGGGCCTGGGGGTTTCTGCAGGGCACTCTCAGCTCTGTCCCCAAACCTAAACAGTCCTGGCCAAATTCTAACTCCACCCCTGATGAGCTGTGTGAGGCTCACCCTCCGAGCCTCAATTCCTTCGTTCCTGATGTGAGAACACTGCTATCTACTCCAGGGCTGTTCTGAGGATTCAACAGTGTAATTCGAATAGCACCATGGCTAGGGGCGGGGAGACTTTCAGTCTGAACCCCAAAGGGGCATTGTCCCCAAGCCCTTTCCCCCAGCCTTGGGGCTCAGGCACCTATTCCCTAATTCTAGGCCTCATGACTGTAAACCCTCATGAGCCCCTGAGACTAGTCACTGGGCTTTGTCATTTCTACTATTTCTTGCACCTCTCAGAGAGATGGAGGAGGAAGCTGAGACCAGAGAGGGAAAGAGATTTGGCCGGTGCCCACAGCATGGCCGCCATGACCCCTTAGGCTGAGCTGCATCAAGGAATCCCATCTCCCCCCGACCGCCCTGCTCAGCGGGCCGTTGTGAATGGACGTGAGTTATTTACACGCAGGAAACCAAGCCTGGCCCGGTATTAGTCACAGTCTCAGAGGCACCGAGGGCAAGAAGGAAACGGAACCAACTGACTTTAGTGGAGCTTGGTTAGAGGCGCAGGAGAAGAGAGGATTCCCAGGGGTCTGTCCTGCGCCCCAAGATGGGGCGGAGCAGGTATCTCAGAGAGAGAGCTGGTGTTCAACATGCAGAGAGCGACTCGGCATTTCATCCCAGCACCTCACACACAAATGCAGAATGAATGAATCAGAGGGGCTTTTACAACCAGAGGGGCCCAGAACAACAGCCTGCAAAGAGATGGTTATTTATTTATTTATTTATTTATTGGTACTGGTGATTGAACTCAGGGGCACTCGACCACTGGGCCACATCCCCAGCCCTGTTTTGTATTTTATTAGAGACAGGGTCTCACTGAGTTGCTAAGTGCCTCACCATGGCTGAGGCTGGCTTTGAACTCGCGATCGTCCTGCCTCAGCCTCCCAAGTGCTGGGATGACAGGCGTGCGCTACCGCGCCCGGCTTAAGAGAAGGTCTTTGACACTCCATGGGAGGACACATGCTCAGAGGTGAAAGTCACCCAACCCACCCAGTTAGCAACGATCTAGCACGGGGCTGGGGTTGTAGCTCAGTGGCAGAACGCTTGCTTCCCATGTGGGAGGTGCTGGGTTCCATCCTCAGCACCACATAAAAATAAATAAATAAATAAAAGAGACAGGGGCTGGGTGGCTCAGTGGTGGAGCACTTGCCTGGCATACCTGAGGCGCTGGGTTTGATCCTCGGCACCATATAAAAATAAATAAATAAAATAAAAGTATCATGTCCATGTACAACTAAAAAAACTTTTTTTTTTTTTTTTTGTGGTACCGGGGTTTTGAACTCAGGGGCACTTGTCCACTGGGCCACATCCCCAGCCCTTTTTTGTATCTTATTAGAGACAGGGTCTCACTGAGTTGCTAAGTGCCTCGCCATTGCTGAGGCTGTCTTTGAACTCACGATCCTCCTGCCTCAGCCTCCCAAAGTGCTGGGATTACAGGCGTGCGCCACCGCGCCCGGCTAAAAAAACATTTTTTAAAAAGAGTTGTTTCACACTATATACTCATGAAAATGGCTAATATTTCAAAAATGCCATTCAAAAAAATAAAAGGTCAAGAGCCACAATTCAAACCCAAGTCCCTGGCTGCTGCTCAGCCCCCTGCAGGGGGTGGCTGTCCTTGTTGTAATTTGGACCCCAAATGCTGTTCTCCTGTGGGTTGAGGGGTGGCCCCCACTCCTGGGTTGCCACGGAAGCTGCTCTGTGCTCTCCAGAGCGCTCTGTCACAAAGGAGTTCGCTTAAGAGGATCGGCCCCCGGCCGCTGCTCCCCCTCCCTGGGAGGGCTGAGCCTCTGACGGTCCCCATGGCGGGGTCCAGGCTTTCATGGAGGTCGAAGACACAGGAGCTGAGGAAGGATGGACTCACGGATCCATCGGCCAGACACTCAGCCTCGAAATGCCACCACCACTGGCTTCTTGGGGACAAGGTAGTGAAGGTCTCGGTTAAACGTGAACCACTTCAGGGGAGCCACTTGCGAAGGCAGTGGGGCTTCACCGTGGTGGAGAAGAGGCCAGGAGACTCTGGTGGCCGGGTGTGGTGGCCGCTCCCTCGCCAGTCCAGAGGTGTCCACAAAGTGCTGAAGCAGACCTGAGCGGGCTGCGTCTGCCAAGAAGCCCTCCAGGGGGGTCCCCTTTCTGTCCTGGTGCCACCAAGCTCTTCCCTGTCACAGGAACTTTGCACTTTCTGATCCCTCCCCCAGAAAACCCTGTCCCCCCAGCTCTTCAGAAGTCCTCCCAGCACACTCTCCCAGGGACAGGAAGATCACCATCTCCATTGTGGTGACGGATGTGGACACAGGACCAAACGCACAAGATGGCGCGCTCTGAGAGGTCAAGGGCACGCGGCCCGAGGAGCCGCAGAGACAGGGACTCCACAGATGCCGCCCCTTCTCCTCCTCCAGTCTCGGCTAGGTGAAAGCCCCAGGGAGGCCCGTCCTGACCGCCCTGATCCCTCTCTTCAGGGGACCTGCCACCCTCTGAAATTGTTTGCCTCTGGCCCAACTCTCCCCACGAGGACGGGCTCCTGGGGACAGGGAGCGCCGCTGTCTCGTCCATCAACACCATCAGACGCGGCCTGCTGGGTAGTTTTGGAAAACTGACCTTCCAAGGACAGGGGCCCTGCAGGCCTGGCGACACCAGGCTGCCTCTAGGCTCCCTCGGGGTGCTGAGCCCAGGCTGGGAGGGGCGGACGCAGCTCTGCAAACGAAACCCGGAACCGGAACCGAGCCCTGCGGCCCTCGGGTCGGCGCCATCATCCACGCTGTCACCGCCGGCAGGAGGTGGGCCACACGCCTGGCCAGGAAGGACCCTGCCAGCCCGTGTGTGGGGTTCATTCAGAAAATCCCTCTGGGATTTCCCCGGTCAGTCCCTCTGTGCTGCTGGGCGAGGGTCACCCACCCCAGGACCCGCTCCCTCCGAATGGGAGGTCCAAGGCCACAGGCCTGGCCTGGCCGGAGGCTCCCAAGCGTGAAAGCCCAGGCTGCTGCGGCATGGCCCCCATGCAGGCCTCGGTAGATCTGGGACCCCTGGGGTTGCCCCTGGCCACTGGGACCACAGTTTGGGCTGAGAAAATCTCAACAGTTGTCATCGATAACCCCCACTGACTCATTGTCACCTAGTCGTTTCTGGTTTGCACCAGAAGGTGGCCTGGCATGTGAGATCTGGGATGGGGGAGGGGGCTCCATCCGACAACCCTCCCCCACGACTGACTCAAAGTCACGCAGCCCGTTAGTGCAGGGACAGCCGCAACCCCTCTGCCACCACCAGTTTTGCTGGGTGTATCTGCGGCTGGGGGTCCTCTGCTCAGCAGGTGCCAGGGCCTGGGCTCCATCCCCAGCACAGAGAAGATCACGTGCTCCACCAAATGGTCAGGAAAGGCCTCCCCCCCTCCCCGAGAAAAAGTGAGCAAAGACACAGGGAAGGCCGAGAGAGCCAGAAGGTAGAGGCCAAGGGCCCGGCCTGTGTGACGGCCCCTAGAGGGCAGAAGCGCCGGCAGGGCTTCGAGGGACCCGCAGGAGGAGGTGAGGGCGGGAGCCGCCCAGGGCCCATGGGGCCTGCGTCTGCTCAGGACTTGGCTCCTCTCCTCGGGGACACGGGACACGGAGCCTGAGCACAGCAGGTGGCCGAGCGGGGCTTCCCGGGATCTCTCGGGCTGCTGCGTGGGAATAGGTGGCACAGGAGGAGATGGCAGTGGGGACAGCGGTAAGAGGCTAGTGCTACACCCAGGGCAGAGAGGACGGAGCCGGACCAGAGGGAGCCGTGCAGAGGCCAGGAGGGCAGATGCCGGCGTGGGTCAGGCAGGGCGCGGGGGCACTGGACGGAGAGACGAGGTGGGGAGCGTGGGGCCTGGGAGCTGGGGGAGAGAGCTGCCCTCGTGGGGCGTGAAGGCGCCAGCCACGAGGGGAGGCAGCGGGCCAGGCGTGCGGGCAGGGTGGTCAGGGAGGGCTTCTCTAAGGAGGTGACCTCCAAACTGAGACCTGAAGCAAGGAGCAGCCTGGGGAGGCAGGACACGAGCCGGCCGAGCGGGGCTGCTGGGGAGACCCCAGGAGGGCATTTGGGGGGAACTTCCAGCAGCCCCAGGGGCCCCCAGCATGCAGGAGCAAGGGAGCCTTCCAGAGGGGCAGGACCGGAGCAGGTGCTTACTCAGCACCGAGAAGGAAGGAGGCTCGGCCCTCGAGAGCCCAATCAGACCGAGAAAAGGGGCCGGGGAGAGGCAGCGGCAGATGAGTCATCTCAGCCCGCCTCTGCCTCTGCTGTGCAGCCTGCCGGCCGGCCGCGCTCTTCCCAAGAGGGGCCCCTGATCTCAGAATGACCAGCCCCCGGGGCCCTTCAGCCCGAGCGAGCTCACCCTGCAAAGCCCAGGTGGCAGCTCCTCCCTGCAGCAGCTGGCCCTGTCGCTGGCCCCAGGACTCGGATTAAGTAAAGTAAGCAGCGCACTGAAAATCTTTTTCATGTGATCAAAAATGCTTCAAAAAAAAAAAAAAAAATGAAAAAAATGAAAAGCTTGCACTAAATGAAACATAATTGGAGGTATTATTCAGGTTTGTTTTTTTTTAAGGCATTTAGAAAAGGCAAACAAAACTGGTCCCAATCACGCCTCTGCCACAGTCACAGCTGAAGGACGCGGAGCAAGCTGGCTACCAGCTGGGGCTCAGTTTCCTGAGCTACCAAATGCGGGTGACAAGGGCACCCACTTCAGAGGGTTCTGTGAAGATTAAAGGAGAAACGCTTGCCAGCGCGGGGCTCATGGGAAGCCTCCAGCGCCCGCTGCCTGACCACTACAAAGACTGGATCGATCCTAAACCTGCGGCCGCAAAGCCAGGTCCCAGGCGGAAGCCCAGAGGAGGCGGCTGCTTTCCCACAGGACCGCAGGTGTTCTGGGTTGCAGATGCGCACAGAACTTTAGAACTGCACTTGAACCTGCCTCTGGCTCCCAGGGTCCCTGGAGTTTCAGGACTCCTGCCAGAAAGGCCAAAGGCAGGGAATTTTGCCTAATTTCTTCAGTGCTTTGTTTTCCTGGGCTTGGCACCATAAATATTTATTGAATTAATGAATAAAGCCGTCCTGAGCATGCATTCAGGAGACCCTGCAATCTCACAGGGAACTTCTGGCAAATCTATTCAGTCTTTGCCCTGAGAAAACATTTTCTTTACTGCCCTGGAGTAGGCATCCCCTGATAGAGGGAGAAGGAGAGCCTTCTGTGCTAGGAGGTAGTAAATGTGTTCTCTGACCCAGTGGGAGAAACTGTCTCTAGCTTCCAAGGCTAGTTGCTGGGCTAACAACAATACTGACTGCCATTTATCGAGCAACTACTATGTGACTATGTGGATGCAGCCATTGCAATACAGGTTGAGCATCCCTAATCTGAATTATTTTTTTCATTTTTTTATTTTGGGCAGAACTGGGAATTGAGCCCCGGGATGCTGCTGTACCACTGAACTATATCTCCAGCACTTCTTACTTTTTTTTTTGAGACAGGATCTAGCTAAATTATTCAGACTGACTGGCCTTGAACTTGTGATCCTCCTGCTTCAGCCTCCTGAGTATCTGAGACTGCAGGTGCATTCTACTATGCCTGGCCCTAATCTGAAAATTCAAAAATCCCAAATCCTCCAAAATCTAGAACTTTTTTTTTTTTTTTTTTAATGCCGGGGATTGAACTCAGGAGCACTCAACCACTAGGCCACATCCCCAGCCCTATCTTTGCATTTTTTTTATTAGAGACAGGGTCTCACTGAGTTGCTAAGTGACTCGCCATTGCTGAGGCTGGCTTTGAACTCGCGATCCTCCTGCCTCAGCCTCCCAAGTGCTGGGATTACAGGCGTGCCCCACCATGCCCCAGCTAAAATCTAGAACTTTTTGAGTGCTGACATAATGCCACAAGTGGAACATTCCACCCCTGACACTGTGTGACAGCTTCCAGTCACAAAACAGGCACACTAAAAATATATAGAAGCTGGGCGTGGTGGCGCATGCCTGTAATCCTAGCACTTGGGAGGCTGAGGCAGGAGGATTGCGAGTTCAAAGCCAGCCTCAGCAATGGCGAGGCACTTAGCAACTCAGTGAGACCCTGTCTCTAATAAAATACAAAAAAAAGGGCTGGGGATGTGGCCCAGTGGTCGAGTGCCCCTGAGTTCAATCCCTGGTACCAAAAAAAAAAAAAAAAAAAAAAAAAAAAGATATATATATATATATATATATATATATATATATATACATCTCCTGCAGGCTGTGTGTATCAGGTGTAGATGAAACATAAATAAATGAATTTGGGGCTCAGATTTGAGTCCCATTCCCAAGATGTCTTATTATGTATATGCAAATATTCCAAAATCTGAAAAACTCTGAAATCTGAAACCAGAGGTCTCGAGAAAAGGGAGACTCAGACTATCATAGCCTGCATCAGCGAGTTTGTGCTGTGTAACAAAACACCACTCTGGAGGCTGGACGTCCAAGATCGAGGTGTGGGCAGGTCTGGTTTCTCCTGAGGCCTCTCTCTGGTTTGGAGAGGGCCACCTTCTGGCCTGTCCACACATGGCATTGCTGGTGAGCTCTCCTTTTACACGGAGGACACCAGTCCTTTTGGATTAGCGCCCCACCCTCAGGACTTCTTTCCACCTAAGGCCCTGTCTCTAAATAGAGTCCCGTTGGGATCAGGGCTCCAACTTACAAGTGTGCGGGACACAATCAGCCCCTACCAGGTCTTTCCACATGAGCTCACCTCACCCCACCTATCCCGTGAGGTGGACATTATAAAAGCCATTCTCCTTCACACTTGAATTTATTTGAAAAGAGATCTGTTAGTACAGTTCCTGCCCTTCCCAGGCCTTTTAGAAGCAAGCTATTTTATAAACAAGAAAATCAGTCGAGAGGTGGCTTGTCCAAAGTCACGGCAGAGAAAAGCAGTTGGGAGCGTCGCTCAGTGGGAGAGCGTTTGCCTGGTGTGGGTGAGGCCTGGCTCTTCGAAAAACAGAGAGAAACAGCAGGTCTCAGCGCCCCTGCCCACTGCAGATAACCTGGCCGGGAAGGAGGAAGTCGCGGGCCTGGGGTCTGAGTGGCCCCCGGTGGGTAGGGAGAGCTGGCTCCTTCCCAGGCCCTGCGTGGTTGAGTCACCCTCGGCCCCCACCCCAGGCCGTCCCGCACCCCAGGCGTGGCTCTGCCCGTCCTGGCGAAGCCAGACCCGAGCCCGGTCCAGAGGTCCCCAGCAGCTGCGGGAAGCAGGTGTAGGGGCAGCTGGGAGACCCCCAGGCCCGACGTGGGGGTGACACATCTGGGTGCCCAGGTGTCAGCGTCTCGGGGAGCTGTGGTCAGCTGACGACCCCAGGCACCCCGCGGGGGCTCCCAGAGCTGACGCTGGAACCACACACCACAAGGGTGTCTCGGGTCTGTCCCCACCCCCTGCCCGGTGACCTCATCCTCCCTCGAGCCTCCCCCCTCTCCGAGCAGGGAAGTCCTGGGCCTCTCCCAGCCCCAGCGCACGCAGCCGCGGCAGGTGGTGGCCCGGGAGGTTTGGGGTTGAGCCCGAGCCACCGGCACTGTGAAAACCACAAGAGAGAGATCGAGAAAAAAAAAAATCCTTCGCAGTCAAAACGAGAAGTGAGACTGAGAGAAACTGAGAGAGGAGGTCGCAGCTGAGAGGAGCCCCACAGCCCCGGGGCAAGCGCGCCCGGGGGGTCGGTGACCGAGGTGTGGGGCGCGGTGACAGCAACGGGCCTCCAGCACGTGTGTGCGTGTGTGCGTGTGCCCATGTGCGAGGACGCTCGAGCATGGGGGGTGAGTGTGAGAGGGCTCGGACAGGTGCTCCTGCCAGTGGCCCATGGGGCAAGGACCACACGGGGTCTCCCTCATTCTGTGCCTGGGCTTGGCACTGCCCCCAAAGAACACAAGAGCCCAACCCCAAGCCAGATCCAGGAGGAAAGAAAGACCAGGAATGATGTCACTGACCGTCACGTGGCATAACTTAAAGAAGGGACTCCAGAGTTCGTGATGGTCTGGGTTCAAATTCCAATGTGGTCATTTGCTGGCTGTGTGGCCTTAAGCAGATCACTTAACCTCTCTGTGCCTCCATTTCCCCATCTATCAAATGGCAACAATACTCTTACTCAGGGTAGTTTGAGGACTCAGAGAGCTCAGAGATATAGAGCTCTCAGAAGAGCGCCTGGCACATAGTAGGAACTACCTAAATGCCCCTTAGTATGATGCTAAGTGACTTCACAGGTTAGGAGCTCCAGGATTTAATGAGCTCCTGAGACAGACGCGTCCCCACATGCATAAAACTCCAGGCACCTCAGATGCCGCAGTGGCCAGACTAGAAGAGCCAGGAGGCCAAGTCCCAGCTGCTGGTGGCACACCAGAGGCGAGCTGGGCACAGCCCCCTGGCCATCCTGGCCCTCTGCTGCCCACAGCCGCTACCTGCCCCGCCTGTCATCTGCCACGCGGCCCCGGCCAGGCCGCTCTGGAGTCCAGGGAGCGCGGGCAGGGGCGGCCACAGTGCTCCCCGCCTCACAGGGAGGTTCCCGGCACCGGGAGGGGACTGCTCGGCTGCTGTGGCAAAGACCCGCGGGCCGAGGCTCCGCCGGCAGGCGCGCCCCTGAGGGCTGAGTGTGGCTTCCTGGTGGCCGTCTGGGCTCCCAGGGCGCCCCTCTGCGCTGTGCCGGTCCTGCAGACTACCCTTCCTCAAGGAGGCCGCCGCGCGGACCTCACCTCGCCCTGCGCCCTCTGCGGCCCGAGTCCAGGGGGACTCGCTTAGGCCGGGGCCGGGGGAGGCCCTGCCTCCCCGCCGTCTCCCCACCGGAGCCCAGCCGCAGGACGGCCATGGCCTGCGCGGCTGCGTCGGGGCACGGGCCGCAGCAGCTCCCCGCCCCACAGGGGCTGAACCCCCTGCTCCAGCTGTGGATGGCGGAAGGCCAAGGCCGAGGCCTCGGCAGGGTCGGCTCCTCGGGAGGCCCCAGGGACGGCGCCTCTCCTGGCTCCTGGCGTCCTAGGCTTGTGAAGGCGCCGTCCCCGCTGCCTGTGGAACGTCCCTTCCCCGGTGTCTGTGCCTGCTGCCCTCCTGTGTCCCTGGAGGACGCCGCTGTTGGAGCTGGGCCCCCAGCACAGGACGACCTCATCCCCACGTCCACCTCAACTGCATCGCCAAGACCCTTGTTCCACACGAGGTCACCTTGTGAGGTCCCAGGGGGACTCGTCGTCTGGGGCCACCACCGAGCCCTGAAGCCTGGTGTTGATCCAAGACGCAAAGAAAAGACCACCAACTCCAATTTTAGATTAAAGCAAGCTTATATTGTATACACACAAAGAGAGCTGGCCAGGGCTGCCCCTCCCAAACACTGGGCTTGGGGTCAGCCCCGCTCTCCGGGAAGACAAGGTTTTTATAGTTCAAAGAGTTACAGAAAATCTTGGGAACTTACAGCTAACAAGGTCAGACATGTGTAATTCAAAGCAAGTAGCAAACTAATATCTACATGGCATTGCATTCCAAGAAAAAAGGGGAGTAATAGTCAAACCCCACATCAAAAGTTTATGAGGCACCGTTAGTTTGAGAGAGAGAGAGTTGTTATCTGGTCAAGGAAAGCCAGGCCTGAGCGAGCTCAAGGCCTGGGAATGAATGCCAGACAATAAGCTCAAGCCAAATAAGAATCCTAGCATTTCATAGAAAACTGAAGTGGGCTTTTCATAACTTTTTGACAGGATGGCTCCCAGTCTTAAGATGGAATTAGGCTGGTTTATCATTACCCCCCCCCTTTTTTTTTTTACTTTTCAAATCTTTGAAAGGGAGTAATCGTATAGGCTAATTTTATTGATGGTACATAATAGAATTAAATTGCAGCCCAATAAACCGGAGCATATAGTTAATAACACATGGGACAATAACTAGTAAGAGAAGGATACAAATTATAGGACCTAAGAGAGAAGTTAACCATGGAAACCAATCTCCCAAGCCTAACCAATAATTACTCGTTTTAATTTTGTTAATCTCCTGTCTTATCTCATCTACCTGTTGTTGGATAACGTTAGAATAATCTGTAACATTAAAACAGCACATGCCTGGGAATTGTTGGCAACCCAAGTGATATTTCAATAAAAGAAAATCAATAGCCGCTCTATTTTGTAACATTGAGGTTCGAAGTTCTTTCATCTCTTGATTAATTTTTGCCAAAACTTGTGCAGTAAGGTTAGCTGTTTTGCTAAAACTACAGGCTAATTTTGTGATTTCTCTTTGTATTCCTACAACTAGACCCGGAAGTGGCAAAAGAAAGGCTGCTGCAATTGCAGTGTCTAGTGGGTCCAGGAGGATTAAACTGTCATCGCAGTTGGAGGGCAGACTTCGGGCAATTCAGTGGGGAGCTGTCAGAGATGGCAGTAAAGGAAAGATCCATCCAATAGAACAGATCCCAGAAAAGTTTGTAGGCAAAGCCTGGAAAGTTGCTTTATTACAGAGAAAAACCCATCCTGTTGGCAGTCGTTTGCCATTGGGTAGGGAGATATTTTGCTCAATAGAACAATTGGGGGGGGGATCGGGGAAGGATGCAATCTATGCATAAACAATGCTTTTGAATAACCAGTGAAGCTGGCAAAGCTGGCTCTGCATGGTATACTGGCCAGTCTTGCTGCGTTGCTCTATCACCAGTGACTTTAACATAGTCAGTATATTTTACAGATAGACCCATAAGATTGTTAGCTAGCAATTGATGGATGGAGTTTCCTTCTTGTACACAGAAGGAACTTTTGTCCATAGTGTCAACAGCCAATTGTAACCAAAAATTTTGAGTAGTTACAGAATTTAGGGGACTCACAGAAACATCCACCTTTAAAGTAGCTTTTGAATAAACAGTATCTATTGGGGCCCCTTTTTTTAGCTTAGTACAGGAATACTGTCCTGAACCTTGAGGGTGAGCAGAGTATTTATAGATTCCAAAACTTATATTATCCCCTCGAGATTGGTCTGTAAGATTTCTCCATGGTCCCTCCCTGAATATCTGACTAAAAATTTCTTGGTTATCTTTATATCATTTGATAGGGCCAATTACTGGATCTTGACAAGAGTAAGTACAATTTAGTATTAGTGGAGATCCTGCAATAGCAGGTCCTTCTTGGGCTACAGATGGGGTACAAGGTTTGTTGAGGCCAGCATAGCTAAAACCCAAGGATACATGTATACTCCAACAGGCAAAAATTATTAGCATAATGCTTATAATAACAGGGAAAGCAATAAGAATCTAGTGACAAAATATTAAACCTTAGTAATTTTAACTTTAAAAGGCCCACGCTCAGTCACTTTCCACCTCTGGCTGCTGGATTCTCTTCCAGTGTGTTCTTCCTCCATGGTTTCTGTAGGTGCCTTCTTTAGCTGTGAGTGATGGATCCAGGCAGGAATACCAGCAACTTTGACGGCAGTAGGAGTGCGGAGAATCACGATGTAAGGGCCCTTCCACCTGGGCTCAAGGCTGTTAGTTCTCAAACGTCGTATCAGCACAGCATCGCCTGGTTGGAATGAATGATCGGGCAGTCTGTGTCCAACGGGCTGAGCAGCCTGGACCTGGGGAAAGATCTTATCTATGATTAGTTGTAGCCCTTTGAGTGTTTCTGAGATTGGAATGTCTCCCACCAGATCTTGGTGTACTCTGGGAACCAAAGGCGGTGGCCGCCCATAAATTATTTCATAAGGGGTAAATTTTTCCCGGTAAGGAGTGCAACGGGCCCTTAAGAGAGCAAAAGGCAGGAGATCAACCCAGTTACCACCAGTCTCAAGTATTAATTTAGTCAAAGTTTCCTTTAATGTTCTATTCATCCTTTCTACCTTCCCTGAACTTTGAGGATGGTACATACAATGTAATTTCCAGTTTATATTCAGGGCTCTTGAAATTAATTGAGATAATTTGGCCGTGAAGGCCGGGCCATTGTCAGACCCCAAAGTTAGAGGAAGGCCAAATCTAGGAACAATCTCAGTTATTAGTTTTTTAATTACTATTTGTGCTGTTTCTGTTCGAGTAGGAAAGGCTTCTACCCAGCCTGAGACAGTTTTAACAAAGACTAACAAGTATTTATATCCATATAGTCCTGGTTTAATTTCAGTAAAGTCCAATTCCCAAAATTCACCAGGTACAGTACCTTGACTTCTGTTTCCCTGTGGAAGATGGTTCTTTTTAGCATTTACCTGTGCACATGTCATGCAGCGATTTGAGATGTTCTGGAGTATCCCTCGGTGTCCTGGGAACCAAACGTGGGGTGAAATTAGTTCTGAAGTCTTCTTGGGGGATAAATGCATCGCCTGATGAAGATCAGTTAACCACTTTCTTCCTAAAAGCTTAGGCATGCAAATTTTCCCATCTGGGAGAGTCCACCAGCCGTGACAGTTTTGTTGGGCTCCCATAGAGGAGTATAAGTTTATCTCTTCAGTAGTGTATGAAGGAGTTTCTTCCTCAATTTTAACTGGGAGTTTGGGGCAATTTGAGAGTTCAAGAATAGTTTGACATTTTGACTCCCCAAGGGCTATTTCCCTGGCTGTTTGATTGGCCAAGTTATTACCTTGGGTCTGGGGGCTATTGTCTTTATGGTGTCCAGGCCAGTGGATAATAGCCAGTTTATCTGGCAACCAGATAGCCTCCAGTAATTGAAGGATTTCTTGTTTATTTTTGATAGTCTTTCCATCTGAAGTTAAAAATCCCCTTTGTTTGTATATCTGTCCATGCACATGTATTGTAGCAAAAGCATAATGGCTGTCCGTGTAAATGTTTACCCGTTTTCCTTCTGCCCATCTCAATGCCTGTGTTACTGCAACGATTTCTGCTTTTTGGGCTGATGAGCCTCTGGGCAAAGCCTGTGCCCAGATAATTTCTTTTTGGCCCGTAACTACTGCTGCTCCCGCATACCTTATTCCATCCCGGACATAACTGCTACCATCGGTGTAAAGGTCTGCGTCTCTGTTGGTGAGAGGAATGTCAGTCAGGTCTGGTCGGGTACCTTGGATGACATCCAGCATCTCTGAGCAGTCATGAATCGGCTCCTCTGGGTTATCATCAGGCAGCAGGGTTGCAGGACTGATTGCCAGGGATTTACTGAAGGTCAATCTGTCCTTGTCTAGGAGGAGAGCCTGGTACTGAGTGAGATGGGCATTTGACATCTATCGACTGGTGGCATCCCTCAATAGGGTTTCCACTGTGTGAGGGGCAGTCACAGTGAGAGTCTGCCCCAGAGAAAGTTTGTCTGCTTCCTTTACCAGTATCGCAGTAGCCGCTATGGCTCGTAAACAAGGGGGCCATCCTGATGCTACAGGATCCAGCCTTTTTGAAATGTAGGCAATTGGTCTTTTCCATGGCCCTAAATTTTGGGTAAGAACTCCTTTAGCAATACCCTTTTTCTCATGAACATAAAGATGAAAGGGCTTAGATATATCAGGGAGGGTTAAGGCAGGGGCCTGAACCAGAGCCTCCTTTAAATTTTTGAAGGCCAATTCATTTTCCTCAGTCCAAATTAAAGGTGACTTGCCTCCTGCAGTTGCAGTATATAACGGCTTGGCAATTTCAGCAAATCCAGGTATCCAAAGGCGGCAGTATCCAACTGCCCCTAGAAATTCCCTAACCTGCTTTTTAGTGGTTGGGGTTGGGATCTTCATTATGGCTTCTATGCGGGATTGGGATAACAGTCTTTTCCCTTCCCTCAGCTCATATTCCAAATAAGTAACCCAAGAGGAACAGATTTTTGCCTTTTTCTTGGAGACTCGGTACCCCAATTGAGCCAGGGTTCCTAGCAAACCCCGAGTGGCCCTTAAACAGTTCTCTTTGTCTTTTGCTGCTAACAGGAGATCATCCACATATTGGAGCAAGGTTACCTCAGGGTACTTACTGCGAAACAGTCTCAGATCTTGATTGAGAGTTTTCATCAAAGATAGTGGGGGAATTTTTAAATCCCTGAGGTAGTCGAGTCCAGGTCAGTTGTCCCGATATCCCCATCTCCAAATCCGTCCATTCGAAAACGAAGATAGGCTGACTCAGTTTTGACAAAGGGATGGAGAAAAATGCATCTTTCAAATCCAATACAGTATAAACTGTATGTTCTGGTGGCAACAAACTGAGCAAAGTGTAGGGGTTAGGGACAGTTGGGTGTATAGTTTCTACCCGTTTGTTCACTTCCCTTAAGTCCTGTACTGGTCTGTAATCTTGAGTCCCAGGCTTTTGGACAGGCAACAAGGGGGTGTTCCAAGCCGATTGACATCTAATTAGTATCCCCATTTCTAGGAGATGCCTGATGTGGGTTTTAATTCCTTCTTTGGCTTCAAAACTGATGGGGAGCCGGGTGCGGTGGCGCACGCCTGTAATCCCAGCACTTTGGGAGGCTGAGTCAGGAGGATTGCGAGTTCAAAGCCAGCCTCAGCAATGGCGAGGCACTTAGCAACTCAGTGAGACCCTGTCTCTAATAAAATACAAAAAAAGGGGCTGGGGATGTGGCCCAGTGGTCTAGTGAGTTCAATCCCCGGTACCAAAAAAAAAAAAAAAAAAAACTGATGGGGTATTGTTTAACCCGGATGGGCATAGCCCCAGATGTTAGTTGTATTACAACTGGTGGCACATGCTCAGCTAGCCCTGGAGGGTTATCCTCAGCCCAAACTGTAGGAATTTCTTGAATTAATAATTTCTCCCATTTTCCTTCTGAAGTTTGGATAGGATTTTGAAAAAGCAGATATTCCTCACTTAATGGGCAGGTTATAGTTAGGGCCTTTGCAGGATTCCCCAATTCTAATGTAGGCATATCTCCAGAAAATGAGATAGTTGCCTGAAGTTTGCTTAAAAGGTCCCGTCCCAGCAACGGGAAAAGGCATTCAGGGATAACAATGAAGGAGTGAGTTACAGTTCCTCGTCCTATGTTAACAGTCCAGTCTGTAGTCCATTTATACTTTTTAATTTTTCCTGTTGCCCCTTGCACTTCCATGGTTTCATTAGTGAGGGGTCCTATGGGCTTCTGTAACACTGAATGTGAAGCTCCTGTATCCACTAGGAAATTTACAGGTTGGCCCCAATTGAGAAAGTTACTATGGGCTCTCGGGAGCCTAGTTTGAAAGAGCCATAGCCCCCCTATTCTTCTAAAGTTAAAACTGGTTTTGGCTGAGGAGCTCTGGCCTGTGATCGGGGCAAGCTTTTCGGATTATGTTGGGGGCATTCATTTTTCCAATGTCCAATTTCTTTGCAATAAGCACACTGGTTTTGTAGCATGGAAGACCGCTTTTTGTCTCTGTTGTATGTGGTCTGCCTTTGTCTAGGATTCGAGGTTTCAGAAGCCTGTAATGCGGCCACTGTGGCCCTGTTCACTTTCCTTATCAGTAGATCATCTCGGCTATCTCTATTTTCAAACACCTTTTGGGCTATTTCCAATAATTCTGACCTGGTTTTTTCCTGCAAAACCATCTATCTTTTGAATCTTTTTACGGATGTCTGGGGCTGACTGAGTCACAAAAGCCAGATTAATCGCCTGAGGCTTGTCGGGTCCTCAGGGTCTATAGGAGTATATAGACGGTACGCCTCCAGGAGGCGCTCGAGAAACGCTGAAGGCGACTCATCTGGCCCTTGTTTCACATCTGCTACCTTAGAAAGATTTGTGGGTTTTCGAGCTGCCCTCTTAAGGCCCTCTAACAGAGTCTGGTGGTACTCACCGAGTGCTCTCCTACCTTCAGTTGTCCCATAGTCCCAGCTTGGTCTTCTCCTAGGTAAAGCTCGTTCAATCACTTCTGTTTTTTCGTCGCTTGTAAGAGCACTTATCCCAGGCAGCGCTTTAGCCGCTTCTGCCAGGATTCGCTCCCTTTCCTCCGTGGTGAAGAGAGTATGGAGAATCTGTTGACAGTCATCCCAGGTGGGGAGGTGATTAAAGAAAACGGAATCAACCAGAGAAATCAAGGAACTAGGATCCGTGCTAAAAGGGGGATTCTGGTTTTTCCAGTTATAAAGGTCTGTTGTGGAAAATGGAACATACACGTAGCGACCTTCTGGAATCTGGCGGAGAGGAAGAACAGGGGCCGGAGTCGGTTCCACTTCAGGGATATTAATAGAAATGGAGCCGGCAGGTCGGCCAGGGGAAGCAATTGAGTCAGGCCTTCCATAAGGGTGGCCCTGTCGGGTATGGGGAGGAGAAAGAACAGGGGCTGGCTCCTTTGGGAAGACTAGAGTTGGAGGAGTGGATGAGTGGGGCAATTGAGGAAGCGGTTGAGGGGAGGGAGAGGGAGATGGTGGAGTAGTTAGTGGAGCAGCTGCGACTGCACCCGCGGCAGGAGGATAAAGAGGAGCCGAAGCATCTGGGGGAAGGAGGGAATCCTCCGGAGAGTCCTGTAGGACAGGGCTCTTAGTGGATTTATGGTTTGTTTTTGAGGGACCCTGGGGAGTTCTCCCAGCCATAACCAGGGCTTGCCCTCCCTGTCTGTTCCGGACCATCCAAACCTTCATCCAGGCGGGGGAATTAGTTGTTGCTTCCGCCCAGGGTAGAATATATCCTATTTGATCTGGGTGGCCAGGATTACCAAGAGTGATGTTAGATATAGCCCATGCCATTTGGGGATCAAAGGTGCCCTCAGGGGGCCAGTCGACTCCGAAGGTAGGCCATTCTACTTCACAGAATGTTCGAAGGTGTTTCTTGGTGATGGGATAATCATAATCCTGCTTAAGAAAATGGGGATAAAGTTTGTCAAAATTCCTTAAAACACAGTTCAAAGGAGTATCAGGCTTACTTGTCTTATTACCCATGTTGTTCAATTTTTTACATTTACAACAGAGAAGACACAATGAGAAAGCAGAAAACAAAAACAACAAAACAAAACAAAAAAAACAGAACACAGGACAATACACAAAAGAACAAGAACCAGGCGCCAAACCAACCAGGGAGCAGTGCAACGTCTTGCTAATGCTCCGGACAGGAGTGTGTATGTGCCTCGTCAGGCACCTCTCTGTCCCCAGTGGGAATTCCCAACCAGAACCAGAAAGCAGTGCAACCTTTCGCTATTGCCCTGGACAGGAGTGTATGTGCCTCGCCAGGCACCTCGCTGTCCCCAGAAGAGATCTCAAAACCAGATACCAGATGTTACTAGGGCGCCACTTACCTGTGGAGTTTTTTTTTTTTTTTTTTTTTCCCACTGGATGCTTGCTAATTTTTGATGCGGCAGTTCACTCCAGTAGTCCGAAGGACTGAAGGCACACCCTGGGGCCTTGAAACGTCTCAAGGCACGCACCCTCTAGGGTAGCACTCCGCCCCGGAGTCCCAGAGCGAAGGTCTGGCTTCAGAATTTGTAGTGGCCTGAATCTCGCTGGGGCCTCCAAAAATGTTGATCCAAGACGCAAAGAAAAGACCACCAACTCCAATTTTAGATTAAAGCAAGCTTATATTGTATACACACAAAGAGAGCTGGCCAGGGCTGCCCCTCCCAAACACTGGGCTTGGGGTCAGCCCCGCTCTCCGGGAAGACAAGGTTTTTATAGTTCAAAGAGTTACAGAAAATCTTGGGAACTTACAGCTAACAAGGTCAGACATGTGTAATTCAAAGCAAGTAGCAAACTAATATCTACATGGCATTGCATTCCAAGAAAAAAGGGGAGTAATAGTCAAACCCCACATCAAAAGTTTATGAGGCACCGTTAGTTTGAGAGAGAGAGAGTTGTTATCTGGTCAAGGAAAGCCAGGCCTGAGCGAGCTCAAGGCCTGGGAATGAATGCCAGACAATAAGCTCAAGCCAAATAAGAATCCTAGCATTTCATAGAAAACTGAAGTGGGCTTTTCATAACTTTTTGACAGGATGGCTCCCAGTCTTAAGATGGAATTAGGCTGGTTTATCACCTGGGCCTGAGGGACGGGGAACCTTCGGGGCCACCCAGCAGGACCGGAAGCGAGATGGCCCAAGATGGCCTGAGATGGCCTGAGATGGGGACCACCACGAGGACAAAGGGCAAATGCACTCGGGCCTTGGCTTGCAGCTGTCGGCAGCCCCGGGAGCGTGAGTGCCGCCCTTACCCAGGGCCGGCTCTGCATGGCCGAGGCCAGGGTCCTGCCTGCTCGGCACAGCGGCACAGCGGCAGGCTCTCCAGCACAGGGAAAGGCCTGCGCTGAGCCCACTAAAGCGAGTCTCCTCTGATCCGCCCGTGAGGAGCCAAGGTTCAGGGTCAAAAGACCCCAGAGGCAATCGCCTGCAATCCCAGCTGCTCGGGAGCCTGAGCAGCAGGAGGCTGGGCAACTTCGCGAGGCCCTGTTGCAAAGTAAACTTAACAGCACTGGGGGTGCAGCTCAGTGGGAGAGGACCCCTGGATCCAAACCCCAGTACAAAAACAAAAACAAAAAACCAAGATCCCAGCCGGGTGCGCTGGCACCCTGTAATCCCAACAGCTCAGGAGGCTGAGGCAGGAGGATCGTGAGTTCAGCCAGCCGCAGCAAAAGCAAGGTGCTAAGCAACTCAGTGTCTCTAAATAACATACAAAGTAGGGCTGGGGATGTGGCTCAGTGGTTAAGTGCCCCTGAGTTCAATCCCCAGTACCCCAGAAAAGGGAAAAAAACCTCCAAGACCCCAGGGCCCGGGATCAGCCTGGTGGGCCCGGGATCAGCCTGGTGGGACGGAGCGCCCGCAGCCAGGCAGGGAAGGGTTTGGCAGCAGGCAGGTGCGGAGCAGGACCTACCCCTGGATGAGGAGAGGGTGGGGGCTGGTGGCCACATCCCGCTGTTCTACACGACGCTACACGCAGTCCCATGTCCCCAGAGTTTCCAAGCAAGGATCCCTGGAAGGGCCTGAGGGTGCCCCTGCCAGCCCTCCCCGGCTAGCAGCCCCATGGGACCCAGCTCCTGCCAGACACTGGGCACAACCTGAGACCCGCTGTTTAATGGAGAAGTGACCGGGATCTTCCCCTCCCCCTCTCAGTCCTTACTGTGTATCAATGCAGGTAGGGTGGACCACCCCCAAAACAGGACACCCCAATCTTCAACATGTACAGGGGCCCTTGTTTCAAATAACACTGCACATTTATTATGCACGTAGTGTGTGCCAGGCACGGCGCTAGGCACTGTACCTGATCCTCTCCTTGTAGTCTCCAAACACCCCCGTGCAGGTGGCCTTAGGTAGTGTTATAACTCGCATTCTACAGAGGAGGAAACCGAGGCTCAGAGAGGCCCACTGACTTGCCCATGGGCAGGAGTGGATACTGACCCAGAGGCCAGTACTCTCTCTCACACAGCAGGCATGGCACCACGAGCTCTCCCCATCTAGGCAGGGGCCTCCCCGGCCGTGGCCAGGGAGTTGGTCAGAATTTGTTGGAAATGGGAAAGAGCAGCAGCTGGTCTCCCATGGCTGGGGTTCTCCGTCTCAGACTCGCCATGTCCGAGGCCTGGAGGGTCCTCAAAGCCCTCCCTCGCTCCTCCTCCACAGGCTGAGCCTCGTAGGGTCCCCTGCCCTGGCTGGGGGCGTTGGGGGGCCGGTCCTAACAGTGGGGTCCGGGAGGCTGCGGGCTTTGGACTGGGGAAGAACCTGCCTCTCTGAGCCGCAGACGAGCAGGCCTGAGAACACACGTGGTCAGAGCCCAGCTCGGTGCCACAACAGGGGCTGTCCCCAGAGGCCACCCAAGATGTCATCAGACATGCCGCATAAAGGCCCAACCTCATATGCCACCCTCCCCACAGCAGCCTGGGCTTCCCCTCGTGGCTCCTGCATACCTCAGTGTCCACCCTCAGCCCCAGGCGATGGCCGCGGGGAAGAGCCTGTCACCGCAGCCTCCTGCCTCCTGCGCCTTGGCAGGAGGAAGGCTGCGGTCTCCTTGCCTGGCCTCTCCCCTTCCTGGGAAGGTGTGAACAGGAGCCAGTTCAGGTGCCGCTCTGCTCTGAGTGACAGCGATCCCACAACAGGTGGGTGGGGACAGAAGAGCTGATGGCAATCTTGACGTCATGGCATTTACCCACAGTCCCCCACGTACTTACCACGGTGTGGCTTCCAATGCTTAGGGGTGACCGTGACGCGGGCGCGGCTGGCCTGCAGTGCAAACCACACTCGAATGTGAACCTGGATCTCCCCCAGGAGGACCCTCTCTCCTGGTAATGGCCAAGGGCAGCAGGTCACCTCCTGTCAGCCCGTGCTCCTGAGGGCCAGCAAGCCAGAGCGCGGGGCCCTGCGCCGCCAGGCAGGAGGGCACTCCCCACCCTCCACAGCACCACTGAGTGCCCTGGGCTTGGCCCTGGGCGAAACGCTGGTCCCTGCCCTCAGGAGCTCGGAGGTGAGCAGAGTAGCAGGGGTGCGAACTGACTGGGGTCCCGTGGGGTCGGGGAAGGCCTGCGGAGCGGACAGGGAGGCCGAGGCCTGAGCAGGAGTGTGGAGGGCTTGGGGAAAATGCTGGGCAGAGGCAAGAGGGTGAGGAGCCCCCGAGGCTGTGAGCCTGCAGTTTAACAAGGGGAAAATGGGCTGGGCATGGGGCTCGGGCAGAGCGCTGCCCCGCAAGGCAAGAGGCCCTGGGCTTGGATTTGATGCCCTGCGCTGGAGAGGGGCGGGGGGGGGGGGGGAGGGAAGAACCGGAGCCTCAGCAGGAGGAGCCACACCTGGGAAGGGCGTGGGGGGACCAGGACAGAGAAGTAGTGGTCACGCCACCACCACAGACGCTCTGCAGCTTGGGCACGCTGCCGTCACCGCTGGTGTGGCCTGGTCACCACTGTCTGCAGAGGCTAGCACGGTACCCAACACACACGTGGTGAGTGAGTAAATCAATGAACGAGTGGGTGAATGGCGGAGGTGTCACCCACTGCGTCAGGGACCCGGGCTCTACAGCAGCACGCGCGTCGCCTTTTCACACACTCAGCTGACTGTCCTCAGAGTGGCCAGGGTGCCAGGGCATGAGCCGGGCCTCCCCTGCCAGCCCCTGCCTGGGCAGCTCCACGTCTCCACACTGTGGTCCACACAAAGGAGGACTCGAGTCTTTGTTCTCATTCTAAGTGGCAACACAAGGCGTCAGCGATGGGAGAAGTAAAAGACTCGCTTTTTTCCTTTAATGCTACACACTCAGAAGGGACAGCCAGGCGCAGTGGTGCACGCCTATAATCCCAAGGGCTTGGGAGGCTGAGGCAGGAGGATCTTGATGAAGCCAACCTAATTCTATCCTAAGATTGGGAGCCATAAATTTTATTTTTTTAAAGTTCATTTCTGTTTTACTAAGATATTTATTTGGCCTGACCCTACTCTGAGGGCAAATCTTGTTTGGAATTCTTGCCCGTGCTCTGAACTCACACAGGCCTGGCTCTCCTTGACCAGATAACAATCCTCCCTAAAACCTCAGTGGCGCCTCATAAATTCCAACAGGAATCTTAATTTACTCCCTACCTTGAAATGTTAAGCCATGTAGATCACTAGCCTGCTACCTGCCTTTGTATCACATCTGCCAAAACCCTGTTTGCGGCAAGTTGCCAGACATTCCCCTTTTTACTGTAACTTTCTATGCTATAAAAACCTTGTCTTCCCGGAGAGCGGGCTGATCCCTAGCCCAGTGTTTGGGAGGGGCAGCCACTGGCCAGCTCTTTTTGTGTTCACAATATAAGCTTGCTTCAATTTTTTTTAATGTTTATTTATTTGTTTTAGTGATACACAATGCCTTTATTTGTACGTAGTGCTGAGGATCGAACCCAGGTTGCGCACATGCTAGGCGAGTGCTCTACCGCTGAGCCACAACCCCAGCCCAGCTTGCTTTAATTTGATTTAAAATTGGAGTTGGTGGTCTTTTCTTTGCGTCATGGATCAATAATCTGAATTTAAAGCCAGCCTCAGCAACAGAGAGGTGCTAAGCAACTCAGTGAGACCCTGTCTTTAAAATACAAAATAGGGCTGAGGATGTGGCTCAGTAGCAGAGCACTTGCCTAGCACGCATGAGGCACTGGGTTCGGCCTCAGCACCACATAGAAATGAACAAATAAGGGCTGGGATTGTGGCTCAGCGGTAGAGCGCTCGCCTACATGTGGGTGACCCGGGTTCGATCCTCAGCACCACATACAAATAAAACGCATTGAATAAAATGCATTGTGTACAACTAAAAGCAAATAAATAAAAATGTTTAAAAAAAAAAAAAAAAAAAGAAATGAACAAATAAAGTGAAGGCATTTGTCCATCTACAACTACAAAAAATTAAAAAAAAAAAATAGGGCTGGGGATGTGGCTCAGTGGTCGAGTGCCCAAGTTCAATCCCAGCACCCCAAAAAAGAGGCAAGAGGGGGGCTGGGGTTGTGGCTCAGCGGCAGAGCACTTGCCTTGCATGTGCACGGCCCGGGTTCGATCCTCAGCACCACATAAACATAAATACATTGCATTGTGTGCAACTAGAGTAAATAAATAAATATTAAAAAAAAAAAAAAAAAGAGGCAAGAGGGGAAAATAACAACAAAAAAAGAACAGGGGAGGGGCTGGGGTTGTGGCTCAGCGGCAGAGCGCTCGCCTTGCACGTGCGCGGCCCGGGTTCGATCCTCAGCACCACGTAAACATAAATGCATTGATTGTGTACAACTAACATAAATAAATAAATATTAAAAAAAAAAAAAAAAAGAACAGGGGCACCCACACTGAGGCCTGACCACACACATCGCGGGCTCACCACGGCCGCTGAGAGTAGGCTGGAGAGGGCGACCACATCCTAACACACACTTTAGCCACTGCTTTTGAGAAAGCAGAAAACGAAAACATTTCCACGAAGAACAAATATGCGGGCCCTGCTCCCGTGCAGCTTCCGGGAGAGGCGCTGGGTGGTCTGCCACTTTCTGCTGTGGAAGGGCTGCAGCGCGCACGGAGGTCCCTGGGCGCGAGTCCAAGGGCTCCGGAGGCCAAGGGAGGTCTCTCCAAAGGAGAGACGTGCGAGCTGATGTGGACGGAGCCAGCGCGAGGGCAGAAAGAGCGTCCTGGGAACCCCCACGTTACAGGAAGCCTGGGCCAGGAGTTAGGCTGGCCTTGCAAGCAGCGGGAGGGCAGCAGGGGACAGTGGCAGAAGGCAGAACGGAGGGCGGGGACAGACTAGAAGACTTGAGGCTGTTAAGAGGGCCTCTGCCTGTGACCTGCATTCTGGGAGCCCCTTAGGCTTGAAGAAGCCTGTGCCCTGAACCAAAGCATTCCCAAGAAGTGACTCGATCCAGGTGCGGTGATGCGTGCACACCTGTATTCCCAGTGACTACAGAGGCTGAGGCAGGAGGACTGTAAGTTCAAGGCCAGCCTCAGAACTCAGTGAGATCCTGTCTCAAAAAGGGCTGAGGATGTAGCTCAGTGGGAGAGCGTCCCTGGGTTCAATCTCCAGTACCAAGAGGAAAAAAAAAAAGAAACTCTGGCTTGGAGGGCCAGACGCCAGTGGGGCCCAGGGCCTCCTCCAGGACCTCCAGAAGTTCCAGGCAGAAGAGCCTCACAGATCAGGTTACAGCCAAGGCCACATCAAGGCTCTTGTCTCCCACCCCAGGCTATCATTCCAGATGGCCCCCAAAGGCCACCATTAGGTAAAGGTGGCCTTGACAGCCAGGGACAGGCAGAGCACTGAGGTACAGAGAGATTAGAATTCATAGGCTTCAGGCCTTTTGCACCCCATTGGCTCTAAGATGCAAATTATTTCACATTTTCACCTCTCTGAGGTCAGCAGTCGAGTGTCAGAGCTGGACAGGCGGCATTTTCCTGGGTGGTGTACAGAGTAACTGTCTGGGACCCCGGGGCTGCGATTTCTTATGCCTGGAACTGACACAGAAGGCTGGGGGCCTTCGACATTTTCAAAATAACTGCTTTTCCATAGAAACCACCTGCCTGTCCACTAGAGCATTCCAGCCTGGACTCTTAGGGAAAGGAAACCCTGTCTGGTTTAGGCGGCTACTTGGAGTCTCTGCAAAACACAGCTGAACCTGGGACTGATCTCAGCTTTGTACCTTTTGTAATTTTCGACAGAAAGACTTCTAGATTCTCTTCTCCCTTTGGCCAGAGAATTTTCAACAGAAACCCACCAACTCAAAAGCTGGGAGGTGGCTCACACCTGTAAATACTAATGACTTCGGAGGCCGCAAGTTTGAGGCCAACCTCAGCTACTTAGTGAGATCCTGTCTCAAAAATCAAAAAAGGGGGGAAAGGGCTGGGGATACAGATATACGCCAGTCCTTTTACTTTTTCACTTTTTAAAACTTTGAGACTGGGTCTTTCTACATGGCCCATGCTGGCCTTGAACTTGGAATCCTCCTGCCTCAGCCTCTGGGCAATGGAGAGAGATCCTGTCTCCTCTAGGCTGAAGCTACTGGTGATGCGCTACATGGCAGTGTCTGTTGGCTTGGGCCCCATGTGACCCATGATGGATAAACCTTCATCTCTCTATAAACCACTCAGATTTTTTTTTTTTTTTTTTTTTTTTTTTTGTGGTACCAGGGATTGAACTCAGGGGCACTCGACCACTGGGCCACATCCCAGGCCCTTTTTGTATTTTATTTAGAGACAGGGTCTCACTGAGTTGCTAAGTGCCTTGCCATTGCTGAGGCTGGCTTTGAACTCCCGATCCTCCTGCCTCAGCCTCCCAAAGTGCTGGGATTACAGGCGTGCGCCACCACGCCCGGCCACCATTCAGATTTTTGACATTAACTTGTTACTGCAACATGACCTAGCTTATCCTAATACATGGCTATAAACAATGGGAAAAGGGTTTTCAGCCTCACAAGCAGGAGCACAGGACAGCACAGCACAGTGCCACCTTCCCCTGAGGAACCTCAGAATAAGAGCATGTCTACACTGGGTTTTTCTTTTTTCTTTTTTTTTTTTTGTACCGGGGATTGAACTCAGGGGCACTCGACCACTGAGCCACATCTCCAGCCCTATTTTGTATTTTATTAGAGACAGGGTCTCACTGAGTTGCTTTGCACCTTGCTGTTGCTGACATTGGCTTTGAACTTGCGATCCTCCTGCCTCAGCCTCCTAAGTGCTGGGATTACAGGCGTGCGCCACCGTGCCCAGCCAGGGTGCCGATTTTTAAAAAACGGTAGGGACATCTGGGTTCTCTGCCAACCTGTCTCTGTCTACCCCCAGTTTCCCCATCTGTCCCTGCAGAGCCTGGATCACCATGGCTTCCAGGACTGGGCCAGAGATAAGCATGGAGCCCCCTGGCAAAGGCCCAAGAGAGCCCTTGTTTTGATGGTGACTGGCTGCAGGGACCACTCACCCACATCCAGCTTCCTCCAAGGCCCCTGCAGAGGGGGCTTTTTTAACACCGACCTTGACCCCCACGGGTCTGGGGGAGCTGCAGGCGCCACACTCGCAGTGATGGGTGCACTCTGCCTGGTGGTCAGTGCCTCTCCCAGGCGAGGGGGCGGCTGGGAATCTTGGGCATCAGGACAGAGGGCACACTGTGAGGCAGAGCTGCAGCGAGCACTGAGCTTTATTTACAAACTTGCAGAGAAGCCCCGTCCCTCCACCCGGAGACCCTCCCCTCTGGGCCCCAAGAAGGAAACAGGCCTGGGCCCACCCACTGCCCAACCCAGGAGCGTGGCCTGAGCCGCTGAGGCCGAGGCTGCAGGTCTTCTGTCTCCCAGGCAGCGCCTGCCAGGTGAGGCCAGAGGCGCTGGCGAGCGCACCCTCCCCTGCAGGAGGCCATCCTCAGGGCATCTGCCAGGGGACGTGGGGCCAGGGGACCTGGGGTTCTGACCAGACAGGAGCAGGGGGCGGGACCCGTGCTGGCAAGGCCTGGAGGGCGACAGGGAAGTGTCGGGGCAACCGGGCAGGTCAGCCCCAGGTCCAGCCCCAGGCCCTCCTGCGTCGTAGAGGCAGGGTCACCTCTTGGGTAAAGCAGGGTGGGCAGCGAGAAGTGGCAGAGTCAAAGGTGCCCCGTCAGGGCGGGAGGACAGGCCCTGGCACCCCCAACCCCGCCCCCCATGGCACTCTGGTCCCCAGGCCTGCTCCAAGGCATCTGCCCCCCACAGGGCATCCCAGGCTCGGGCACAGCCTGGACCCTACCAGGCAGGAAGAGCTGGACGCTGACAGCTCCTGCTGCCGGGCCTCGGAGACGGAGGACCAGAGGTCGAGGCTCTTGGGGGCTGTGCTCTTCTCGGGTTTTGGAGGAAGGATGTCCCAGCCCAGCAGGCAGTGCTGTGCAGAGCAAGGGGGTAAAGGCGCCTGGCCTGGTCCCACCAGGTGGAAGAGCCCCGAAGCAGTCCCGGCCTCCCCCAGGGCAGGGGCGGGGGCCTCCCCTTTCCTCTCCCTGCTGAGGGAGCCACAGGGAGGCGAGGGCCGAGGTGGGGGAGGGCTCTGCCCGGCACCAAGCACCTGACCCCTGACGGTCCCACCTCACTGAACGGCTCCCTCGCCAGCACCCGAGGGTGGGCCTCGCCCCGCTGTAGGGAAGCCAACCAGAGCCCTTCCTCCAACCCCAGCCACCCCTCTGCACTGGGGGTGCCTGGGTCGCCCTGGACGCCCATCCCTGCTGGAAACAGGAAATGGCGCGGCTGAGGGAGCCCCGGGAAGCCCCGGGGTCCAGGCTCGCAGCAAGCTCTTCCACCAGGGCCCCGCCCCGCCGCTGCCTGGGGGAGTGCCACCACGCGCAGGGCACCCAGGAGCTGGGAAGGGGTCGCTGGTGTCGTGCGGGGCGCAGACAGGCGGCCACCTAGAAGCCGGGGCAACGGGGCACCTCCTCCCCAGGGACTGAGCAGGGAAGCCGCCCCCACACACCCGAGACCCGGTGCGTGCCCTCCACGCCGGCCTCGGGCCCGTGTGGCCCCACATTCCCGCATAGCCCCCAGCCGCTCACCCGGGGCAGAGCCAGCGTGTCCGAAGCATCGAAGCTCTTCCGCCGGTGGACGCGGTACCGGTGTGGCGGGTCCAGGATGGACAGCGGGACGCTCACCCTGCGGGGGCTGCAGTGAGGGCCCGCCCGCAGCCCGCCTTCACCCACTCAGCACCGGCAGGGGTCCGGCTCTGTCCCCTGGCTCCAAATGCTCCGGCCACTCACCTGACCTGAGTGGACTTCACCAGGGTCTTAAGGACCTGCTGGTCCCGTGGTGTCCCACACAGGCGGCAGGTGACGCCAGGATCCAAGGGCACCACAAACAGGCGCCGGTTGACACGGTAACTGTACACACCTGCGGGCCCAGGAGGAGCAGCAGCTTCCGTGAGCCAGGGATTCCAGGGGCCCTGATGTCCCCAACTTCTTTTTTTTTTTTTTTTTTTTTTTTTGGTACCGGGGATTGAACTCAGGGGCACTCGACCACTGGGCCACATCCCCAGACCTTTTTTGTATTTTATTTAGAGACAGGGTCTCACTGAGTTGCTAAGTGCCTCGCCATTGCTGAGGCTGGCTTTGAACTCGCGATCCTCCTGCCTCAGCCTCCCAAGTGCTGGGATTACAGGTGTGCGCCACCGCGCCCCCGGCTGATGTCCCCAACTACATGTGCCCGCCAACCCTCTGGGGAGCAAGCTCTGGACCCTTCCCCACAACCCGTTCCCCTCCCAGTCCAGGGCCGAGCTGAAGGGCGGGGAGCACCCTCCCAGGGCTCTTGAGGACTGGGCAGAGCCTAGCAGGGCCTGCCCCGAGGGCTGCTGGGAGGGTGCCACGTGGGGCAGGCCCTGAGCCACCAGGCCAGGCCTCAGCCCCCACACCCCCACCAGGGCTGGTCCAGGGCTTCCCTCCCTGAGTTCCCAACAACTCAGGAGCCTTGACTCAGGCGGGGCCAGGACAGAGTGAGGCCAGAGGCAGGACTCCGCAGCAGCCTGGCCGTGGGCACTCACATTCATGGTTCTTCTCCACGTCACTGTCATCACACAGGCCTAGGAACTTGGACCTGTGGGGGGGAGGGGTAAGCAGGCGGCCCAGAGGAGTCCCCCGGCTGGCTGCCCCAGCCCTCACCTGCCCCGGCTCACTCGGGGGCGCTGTACACGCACTCCTCCTTGTTGGTTTCCCGGAACGTCTGCAGCGTGGAGAAGAAGGTCTCGGGCTTGCTGGTGACAGAGGAGCTGCTGTCTGGAGACTCTGGTGGGCAGAGCACCAGCAGCGATGGCAGAGAGGCCGGGAGCCACTGGGCCACCCCTGGCTGAGGCTTCATCCGCAACCCTGGCACCCCAGCACTGCCTTTCTCGCCGCACTCCACACAGAGCAGAAGGGACCCAGCACCCACTGCCGCTGCTGTTCTGTTCCAGATCTGCCTACCCTGCTGCACGGGGCCCTTACCACGGGCCAGACACTGCTCTGTGCTGGGGACAGTGCAGAACGCAAGCCCCTCGCACTGAGCCTTACAGATAAAGCAGTCACCAAAGAAACCTGTGAGACAAACTGAATGGTGGGATGGGCCAGGAAGCAAGAGAGCGGGGTCAGGCAACCAAGTGTGGCAAGGCAGTGGTGCCAGGGAGGCCTCCACTGAAGGCAGATGAAAATGCAAGCCGGGCACAGAGATGCACGCCTGTGATCACAGGGGCTCAGGAGGCTGAGGCAGGAGGATCTGAGTTCAAAGCCAGCCTCAGCAAAAGTGAGGTGCTAAGCAACTCAGAGCCTGTCTCTAAATAAAATACAAAACAGGGCTGGGGGTGTGGCTCAGTGGTGAAGAGCCCCTGAGTTCAATCCCTAGTACAGCCCCCTCAAAAAAAGGAAACGCAAATGCAAATGCCCTGGGGCAGGGGTGTGCCTGCTGTGTGAGGAAGAGCCAGGAGGGACAAGTGGCTAAAAGGGAGTGAGGGGTGAGGTTGGCAGGGAAGAGGATCGGAAGCCTGCAGAGGGCATGGGGACAAGGAGGGACACCATCAGATGGACCCCGAATTTCCACAGGATCCCTGCCCTGGCTGCTGCGAGGGGAGGGGACGCGGGGACCAGGTGGAGGCCACAGCAGCAGTCCGGGTGGAGAGGGGGAGCTGGATTAGAAGCGTGTTGAAGGAAGCACAAGAGAAGGAGCTGACGAGCTGGACACACCATGGGAAACAGCAGGAGGTGACCCCGAAGCGGTGGCCTGACCTGGGGCACCTGGAGCTGCCGTCTACAGAGGCAGGACTGGCTGTGGGAGGGGCAGGCGGGGAGGGATGGGGACTCAGGATCTGGATGCAGTTAGTATAAGACACCTGGTGGCTGTGACGGGGTATGATCTGAGAGTCCCTAAAGTCCGGGTGCTGGAAGGTTGGCCCCAGGGTGGCGGTGCTGAGGTGAGGCCTACAGGGAGGCAGGGGGTCATGGGAGCTCTGCCCTCGGAGGGGACTGATGTGTTTCTCACAGGACCCTGGTGACCGTGAGACAAGCTGTTAACTGAAGAGCAAGAGGCTCTCGTCTCCTCCTGCTTCCTGTCTAGCCAGTGACTGCTCGCTCCTCCGCCAGTGCCCCCCATAATGCCATCTGCCCTGCTGTGGTGCAGCACTGAGGCCTCACCAAGGCCAACCAGACATTGGCATCATGCTCTTGAACCTCCAGAACTGTGCGCTAAGTAAAAATCTTATTATAAAGTACTTTATTATTACTATTTTTGGCACCAGGGAGTGAACCCAGGGGCTCTTAACCACTGAGCCACAACCCTAGCCCTTTTTATTTTTTATTTTGAGTCAGGGTCTCACTAGATTGCTTATAGCTTCACTAATTTGGCAAGGCTTGCTTCAAACCTGCAATTCTCCTGCATCAGCCTGCTGGGATTACAGGCATGCATCACCATGCCCAGCTAAGAACTTCATTATTAGAGTATTACAAAGTACCCAGCCTTGAGTATTCTGTGATGGCACAGAAAATAGACAAGCTCAGCAATCGAGAGAAGATGGCCCAGAGTCCAAATCTGGGATTCAGAGGACAGACATGGGCTAGAGATAACATAAAGGAGTAGGGAGAACTTTAAAAGCCAAGGTACTGGGGAGAGGTGGGATCACAGAGGAGGAGGGAAGACAGAGAGGGCAGAGTTGGAAGACTGAGCCCTCAGATCCTGGGGTTTGGAGACTGGAAAGGTAAGAGGACCCAGCAGAGGAAGCTGGGAAGGAGCAGCCAGGAAGACGGGGGCGGGGGTGGGACAGGGGAGGATGTGGGGAGGAAGGAACATCAGGACGTAAAGCTCAGTGTGAGAAAAAGTGATGGAGAAGACAGGCAGACAGATGACCTGGGAGACTGAGGCGGGAGGAGCATGGCCAGCCTTGGCCACTCAGCAAGGCCTTGTTTAAAAAACAAAATAGAATATATGGCCGGGCGAGGTTGGCGCACGCCTGTAATCCCAGCACTTGGGAGGCTGAGGCAGGAGGATCGCAAGTTCAAAGCCAGCCTCAGCAATGGTGAGGCACTTAGAAACTCAGGGAGACCCTGTCTCTAATAAATTTAAAAAAAAAGGGATGGGGATGTGGCCCAGTGGTCTCATGCCCCTGAGTTCAATCCCCGGTACCAAAAACAAAAACAAAAAAAAAACAACAAAAAAAAAAAACCCCAGAATGTATGGAATACTCGTGAATATACAGTAACGTGGGGGACAAGGATACGGTGACATATGGTACTGCATGAATGAACCCACCCCTCTGAGGGGCTGCAGTAGTAGAATTTAGAGACAGGAGAGGGCACTTGTCAGGGGCTGGGGTGAGGCTGGGATGGGAAGTCTGTTTCCTGGGCAGAGGGTTTCAGTTAACAAGATGACAAAGTTCTGGACGTGGATGGTGGTGATGACGGCACAGCAATGTCAGTGTCCTTAATGCCACTGAACTGCACACTTAGAAATGGCTAAGATTGGGCTGGGGTTGTGGCTCAGCGGTAGAGTGCTCGCCTAGCATGTGCATGGCCCGGGTTCGATCCTCAGCACCACATAAAAATAAAGGCATGTGCCGGGCTCGGTGGCGCACGCCTGTAATCCCAGCACTTTGGGAGGCTGAGACAGGACAATCGCGAGAAAGCCAGCCTCAGCAATGGCGAGGAACTTAGCAACTCAGTGAGACCCTGTCTCTAAATAAAATACAAAAAAGGGCTGGGGATGTGGCCCAGTGGTCGAGTGCCCCTGAGTTCAATCTCCGGTACCACAAAAAAAATAAATAAATAAAAATAAAGGCATGTGTACAACTAAAAATAAATAAATAAAATATTCTTAAAAAAAAAAAAAAAGAAAGAAAGAAAGAAAGAAAAGAAATGGCTAAGATGGCAAATCTGATGTCATATGTCCCCTAGCATTCAAGAACGTGGCAGAGAAGGCCAGGGCAGAGCAGGCAGAGGCTGTCATGGGGAGGGCTGGGGTGAAACAGAGAGATGACCGGGCCGAGCTGTGCAGGGCCCGGCACGTAACAAATGCTCAAAACCACAGCAGCCCTGGCTCTGTTCCCTCGGCGGACGCACCACCTCTGTGCAGAGGCTAAGAGGACAGACACACCAGCACCCCACCACCCCTCCCAGGCAAGGTGTGGGCTCAGGGCAGGCCTTACCTATAATCCAGTCGTAGCCCAGGTATGGCTGGAGACAGCAGCTGCTCTCAGGTGTGGCAGATTCCTGGTAGAAGGTCACTCTGGACTGAGGAGGGAGGCCAAGGGGCACAGGTTAGGCTGGCAGGCCTGGCCCAAAGAAGCCCCCCGAGAGGGGAAGACAGGGGAGTCTTGATTGCACCCTACACGGGCGCTGGGGCTCAGAGGAGAGCTCAAGAGCCTGAAGACAAGTTTGCCCCCACTTTATGCATGGCTCTGAAGAAGTCTAGGCTCCAAGCCTTAGTCTCCCCATCTGTGTAGTGGGGTTCATCACATTCTTCCCAAGTGCTGTCTGAAAAACCATCAGAAGCACTCGTCAAGAACTTAGGCTGCACAGGTACAGCTTGAGGTGCCTCCTGGACCTTCTGCCCTGAGGGGTGCTGCCCACAACACGTGTCAGACAGGGAAACTGAGGCTCAAGGAACCCTCATTGGCAGAGGCCCAGCTCTCTCTTACCTTGGGCTGCTTGCTTTGTTCATCCAGGATGGATCTTGGGGTCTGATCACACAGCCCTGCTGAAGGCGATGGCTCCTTTGAGTCTATGGTGGTTAATGAGGGTGCCAAGTGGGACCTGGGTTGACCCAAAGGCTCCAGGTGTTGGCACTTGACAGATGGTTGAGATGCCACCCTTGGGCTGACCCTGTCAAGCCAGGCCACATCACAGGGGTCATCTCCATGGGCATCCAGCGGGTCCCATGTACGGCATCTGTCCTGTGAGCAGAAGGCTTTCGAGGAGATTGAGGAAGTTTCTGGGGACAATGGTGTCTCTGAGTCATAGCTGCTGCTGGAGTTCAGGCCTGACTGCAGAAGTCAAGCCAGGTCACCCAAGGGGTAGCACAGTCAGAGCCCGTCCACCCTGCCTGCACTAGACACCATGGCCTAGGTCCTTACCTGCCTGCACTAGACACCATGGCCTAGGTCCTTACCTGCTCCACCCTCGGCAGTGTCCCAGCCCCATACCTTACCTCCCAAGGCCTCAGTTTTGCATCATCCATAAAATGGGCACAATGGACAAGAAGACACTGGAGGCCTGGTACTGTCCTGAGAGTTAGGCAGCCCCTTCCTTGTCCCCTGGGAGTTCCCAAAGAAGGTACCCACCTCTGTGGCTGCCTTGGCCACTGACCGCTGAATAGCCTCTTGCCCAATCTGCAGCTGCCTCAGGAGCTTAAGGCTGAGCAGCCGAAGTTGCAGGACGTCCTCAGTCTCCATCATCCTGGGCATATCCTCCAGTACTTCAGAGTGTCAGGGTCACAGGAGATCTTCCTTCCACCTAAAGTCAAGAAGGCAAGTCACAGGGCTGAGGAAGGTGCTTTGGTGCCAGATGCCTGGATTCGAACCCCACTGGGATTCTCCTGAACCATGCAGACTCAGGCAAGTTATTTAACCTCTCTGGGTCTTCTTTTCTCATCCTCCAAATATGGTAACAGCATCTACTTCACCAGGTTGTTGTTAGGAGTAAACAAGGTCAAAAGAGCCGTATTCCCTTTGAATAGCCCTGCTATGAAATTAGACTAGTTTAATCTGCCAAAAGGAACTAATGCCAAGTCTGCAAATGTAAACCTTTGTAACCTGTGAATCCAACAAAATTTTAAAAAATCAAGCTTCTGAAAGAATACTTTCTTCTTTCCTGCTTCCCATCTCCCTTCCATCTTTTCTTCTCTTTTTCTTTCTTTCTTTTTTTTTTTGGTGGGTATATTCAGTAGTGAAGCCAGGCCTGGAGCAGGCTAAGCATGTGCTCTGCCACTAAGCTACATACACAACCCATTTTTTTAGGGGGTGGGGGCGTGGGGAGATACTGGTGATTGAACTCAGGGGTACTGAGCCACATCCCCAGCCCTATTTTGTATTTTGTTTAGAGACAGGGTCTCATTGAGTTGCTTAGCACCTCGCTCTTGCTGAGGATGGCTTTGAACTCGGGATTCTCCTGCCTCAACCTCCCCCACCACTGGGATCACAGGCCAGCGCTACCACGCCTGGCTCCATTCTCTTCATTTAGACATGTAAAAACACCAAAGTTCAAAGAGGTTTAGCAACCTGCCTCAACTCACACAGCTAGGAAGGGGCAAATCCAGGACTGGATCGAGGCCATGGTCAAGAAAGCTTTTCCCTGGCAGCGCTGGAAGGGGCCTGAGAAACCACCTCCTCCTCAGGCCCTCACCCCCAACCCCAGTGTCCCCAGCTCAGGGACACACACTTGCCTCTTGTCAGGGATTTCGGCAGGCTGCCCTATATTTCCCACTTCTCTCAGAGCCGCAGGCTCTCAGACTCGGGTCCCGTCTTTACCGGGCCAGCGCCGCTGGGCCACACCCTTGCAGTCCGAGGGTCTGTTTTCATTCGGGGTTGAAGGGCACAGCCAGCACGGACCTCCTGCCGCCCCGCCGCCCCTCTGGAAAGCTGAAAGCGGCGCAGTCGAGACCGGAAGGCGACGTTCAAGTCTGACACAGGGACAGCAAAGCGTCGGTGGCAGAGCGGGGGACGCCCACGCGGGATCCCCAGGAACGGGAGCCAGCCCCGTCCTCTTCCACCGCGGGCCCCCGGCCCGCTGCGCGGGGGTGCACGCGCGGCCGCAGCCGAGACCCTCCGGCCCGACCCCTTCTGCCTCCGCCGCACTCACCGCCCGGAAGCCTCCGACCCACAGCTGCCAGAGTTCCGCCGCGCCTCGCTCTGCGCGTTTCTGGAGGGGCGGGGCCTCAGATGGTCGTCCTGATTGGCCAGGGGCGGGGCGGGGCTGGAGCGCTCGCGAGCTTTTACTCCGCGTCCCAAAGCGGCAGTTTCAATTTTGGGGCGGAGCTAACAGGGACCTACAGCCGATTGGTCAACGTCTGAGGCCAGGCCCGGGGGTCAACTTTAGGAATAAGGCGGAGCCCCAGGGAACGGGCTCTGATTGGTTGGAAGGCCGGGCTACGCCCCATCCGCCGCGGCGTGAAGTTTGAGCGTCCGAAGCTCCGGGAAGCCTCGGTGTTGGGAGGCAGCGAGGTGGGCGGGGCAGGCGGCCTCCGGCAACCGTTCTTTCGCATTTTTATTCACGGACGCATACTTTGTGCCAGCAGGCACTATACTAGACAGGGAGGCAGGGAAGAATTAAGAGAGGAGGCAGTGGGTAAAATAAGAACTCAGACACCTAGAATCCGGTGTAAATTTATATAATTTTTGTAAGTAAAATTTATATTGAGTACCTACTATGTGCCAGGTATTTGGGCCAGGTCTTTTCCATGTGCCATAAATATCGGTGGAGGTGTTTTCCAAAAAAAAAAAAAAAAAAAAAAAAAAAGCCTCATGAGACAGAGATGAAGTGACTTGCCAGAACATGTTTAAATCAATATAATTCACCATGTGGGGGGGCGGGTAGGAAAAGAAAACCGTCTCAATAGATGCAGGAAAACACCCATTCAGCACTGTCCTAACCCTTTTTCTCGGTAGTTAGAAATAAGAGGTGCCACAATCTTCTACATAGACATATTTTAGTATTTGACCAAATCCAACATTCACTTGTAACTTTTCAAAAACTTGCTGTGCTGAGATCAAACCCAGGACCTTCACATGCTAAGCAAGCAGTCTATATTCCCAACCCCCATTTCTGATTTTTAGAAAACTTCCAACCAACTAGAAACGGAAGGGAACTTTCTGATAAAAGGTATCTATGAAAGACCTATAGTTAACAGCATATTTCATAATAAAAGATGTGTGCTTTTTCATGATCAGATGTCTGCTTTCAACACTTCAACATTATACTAGAGTCTTAGCCAGTGCAATAAGAAAGAAAAAGAAATAATAGACATCCAGGCAGAAGGATTGCAAGTTCAAGGCTAGCCTCAGCAATTTAGCAAGGCCCTAAGCAACTTAGAGAGACTCTGTCTGAAAACATAAAAAGGGATGGGGATGTATCTCAATAGTAAAGCGCTCCTGGGCTCAAGAGGAGGAGAAGCAGGAGAAAAAGGGGGAGTGGGGGAGAGGCAAAAGGCATCTAGATTGGAAAGAAACAAAACTATTTTTTTAATATTTTTTTCAAATTTATTTTTTATTTTAAGTTGTTAGAAATGACAGCAGAATGTATTACATTTCATAATATACATGTAGAGCACATTTTTACATATCTCTGGTTGTATACAAAGTATATTCACACCATTCGTGACTTCATACATGCACTTAGGGTAATGATATCCATCTCATTCTACCATCTTTTTTTAATTTTCTTGACACTTTTGCCCCCTTCCTTCCCCTCCCTCCCCATTGGCCATTCTAGTGTTCCTCTAATCCTCCTATGCTCCCCATCCCAACCCGATTGTGAATCAGCCTCCTTATATCAGAGAAAACATTTGGCATTTGGCTTTTTGGGATTGGCTAACTTCACTTAGCATTATATTCTCTAACTCCATCCATTTACCTGTGAATGCCATGATTTTTATTCTGTCTTATTGCTGAATAATACTCCATTGTGTGTATATACCACATTTTCTTTATCCATTCATCTACTGAAGGGCATCTGGGTTGGTTCCACAGTTTAGCTATTGTGAATTGTGCTGCTATAAACATTGATGTGGCTGTGTCCCCGTAGTATGTTGTTTTTAAGACCTTTGGGTAAAGACCAAGGAGTGGGATAGCTGGGTCATAAGGTGGATCCAATCCAAGTTTTCCAAGGTATCTCCAACAAAACTATTTTTATCCACATAGGACATAATTGCGGGACGCGGTGGCACACGTAATCCCAGCATTTGGGAGCCTGAAGCAGGAGGATCAGGAGTTCAAAGCCAGCCTTAGCAATGGTGAGGCACTTAGCAACTCAGTGAGACCCTGTCTCTAATAAAATACAAAAAAAGGGCTGAGGATGTGTCCCAGTGGTCGAGTGCCCCTGAGTTCAATCCCCAGTACCCCCCCCCAAAAAAAACACATACGACATAATTGAAAATCCCAAAGAATCTATGAATATGTCACTGGACTTGTTAATGAGTTCTAGAAATTGAAGGATATAAGATTGATATACAGAAATAAGTTGTATTTCTGTATATTATTAGAAGTTTAAATTTTTTAAATATTTATTTATTTGCTTTAGTTGTACACAATGCCTTTATTTTTACGTGGTGCTGAGGATCGAACCTGGGCCACGCACGTGCTAGACGAGCGTTCTACTGCTGAACCACGACCCCAGCACAGAAGTTTAAATTTTTTAAAAGTATTTTTATTTATTTGGTTTTAGTTGTACACAATGTGTTTTATTTGTACGTGGTGCTGAGGATCAAACCCGGGTCACCCGCGTGCTAGGCGAGCGCTCTACCGCTGAGCCACAATCCCAGCCCAGAAGTTTAAATTTTTAAAACACCATTTATACCAGGCACAGTGGCACACACCTATAATCCCAACAACTTGGGCAGTTGAGGCAGGAAGACAGGAAGCTCAAGGCCAACCTGGGCCACTTAGTGAGACCACATCTAAAAATAAAAAAAAATAAAAAAAAAAAAAAGCCTGGAGACTTAGCTTAGTAGTAGAATGCCCTGTTCAATCCCCAGTACTGAAACAAAACACCATTCACATAGTATTGAGAAAATAATAATGAAACATATAGGGGAAAATCTGACAAAAATCACACAAGACGTACACATTAAAATTATTAAACTGGGCATGGCGGCACACACCTGTAATCCCAACAAGTTGGGAGGCTGAAGCAAGAAGATAGCACGTTTGAGGCCAGCCTTAGCAACTTCATGAGGCCCTAAACAATTCAGCAAGACACTGTATCAAAATAAAAAATAAAAAGGGCTAGAAATGTGACTCATTGTTTAAACTACCCTGGGTTCAAACCCCAGTACCAAAAAAAAAAAAAAAAAAAAAAAAAAGAAGAAGAAGAAGAAGAAAGAAAGAAAGCTGGATACCAAAAATCACTTGCTGTATGATTCCCATTATTAGAAATGTCCAGAAAAGGCAAGTATATAGACAAAGAGATAGTGGTTTCCTGGGTCCAGCGTGCAAACAGGAAGTTACCATCATTATGCAGAAGGGCATAAATGATCTGTCTGGGGTGACAGGCATGTTCTAAAATTGGAGTGTGGCAATGGCTGCACAACTTTGTATACTTATTAAAATTGTTAAATGTACAGCTCCACCATTTTATGGTATGCAAATTACACCTCAATAAAGCTGTGTTTTTCTTGTTTTGTTACTAGGGATTGAACCCAGGGACGCTTTACTAGTGAGCTTCATCTCCAGTCCTTTTTATTTTTTATTTTGAGACAGGGTCTCACTAAGTGGCCGAGGCTCTCCTTGAACTTGCAGTCCTCCTGCCTCAATCTGCCAAGTTGCTGGGGTTACAGGTGTGAGCCACCTGCCTGGTGCTGTTCTTCTGTTTTCATTTTTTAAAAATATTTTTATTTATTTGCTTTTAGTTGTACACAATGCATTTTATTTGAACGTGGTGCTGAGGATCGAACCCGGGTCGCCCACGTGCTAGGTGAGCGCTCTACTGCTGAGCCACAATCCCAGCCCTGTTTTCATTTTTAAAATTAAAACATACCCACTGAATGATGCAGTCGTCCTATTCCCAGGTATTTATCCAGGGGGGAAGGATCGTCCATACAAAGTCTTTTATAGGAGTGCCAGGCGCGGTGGCGCATGCCTGTAATCCCTGCAGCTCAGGAGGCTAAGACAGGAGGATCGCAAGTTCAAAGCCAGCCTCAGCAATGGGCGAGGCTCTAAGCAACTCAGTGAGATCCTGTCTCTAAATAAAATACAAAATAGGGCTGGGGATGTAGCTCAGTGGCTGAGTGCCCCTGAATTCAATCCCCGGCACCCCCATGACCCCCCCAAAAAATCTTATGTAGGAATGATATAGGAATGTTCATAGTGCTGCCAGAGGGAAGGGCTTTTCCACTACGTCATTTCATTAAAAAAAAAAAAAATTAAGAGGCAGATTGGCAGGGAAAAGTTTATTGAAAGCCAGCTTTTCTTTTGGTAGTGATGGGGATTGAACCCAGGGCCTTAGTACATGTGAGGCAAGTACTCTACCAACTGGGCCATATCCCCAGCCCCTCAAAGCCATCTTTGAGGAAGATAGATAACTTTTCTCATCCCTCTATCTTCAGGGTGTTCAGGGAAAGGAAAGCTTTTATAGAGGAGACCGTGGGACAAGACTCGGGAAGTGTCCATAGTTAGATTTAGTTAGCCAGAGAACCTGTGGGCCTCAGCTCCCTATGGGTCTGTCCTCAGAAGGAGGAAGGTTTTATTCTTAGGCTGAGGAAGTTCTAAAGTTAAAACTATTTGGAGCTTTAATTTCAAAGGGGGCTCTGTTTATTTCTTTTTTTAAATATTTATTTATTTACTTACTTTAGTTGTACACAATGCAATGCATTTTATGTTTACGTGGTGCTGAGGATCGAACCCGGGCCGCGGACATGCGAGGCGAGTGCTCTGCCGCTGAGCCACAACCCCAGCCCTGTTTATTTCTTTATTTGGTAACAGGGATTGAATCCAGGGGAGCTTAACCACTGAGCCACATCCTGAGCCCTTTTTATTTTTTGAGACAGGGTCTCCCTAAGTTGCTTAAGGCCTCAATAAATTGCTGAGGCTGTTCTTCAACTGGGATTACAAGGCGTGTGCCACCAGACCTGCTCAAAAGGGGCTCTGTTTTATATCCCACAGAAAAACGAGTTATCAGGAAGTTGCCCTTAATCTCAGAGGGAGACTGTTTCCATGGCAGTGTCACTGTGAATCCCGACATCCATCAAGAATTGAGCAGTAGGGCTGGGATTGTGGCTCAGCGGTAGAGCGCTCGCCTAGCACGTGCGCGGCCCGGGTTTGATCCTCAGCACCACATACAAATAAACGCATTGTGTACAACTAAAAGCAAATAAATAAATATTAAAAAAAAAAAAAAAGAATCGAGCAGTAAAGCACACCGTGGTGTCTCAAAAGGTATCCGGAAGCTCCTTTCCTCTACCTCCATCCCAATTGCCTGGTCCGGGACACCATCACGTCCCGCCTGGCTGGCTGCTTTGCATCTGTCCTCTCTGTTGCCCACCTCCACCCAGCAGTCCCGGACCCCACGAAAATTTGCGTCAGAGCTGGGTGCAGTGGTGCATGCTTGTAATCCCAGTGCCCTGGGAGGCAGAGGCAGGAGGATTACAAATTCCAGGCGAGCCTCAGCCACTTGGCAAGACCCTGTCTCAATACTAAAGAGGGCTGGGGTGTAGCTTGGTGGTAGAGCACTGGCCTCACAGGCTCAGGGCCCTGGGTTTGAACCCCAGTACCACAAAAACAAAAACAACCTAAATTGGCTCACATCACTCTATTCCAACTCTCCAGTGGCACCTGCTTCATTCAGAAGAAAACAAAAGACCCAAGTCTGCTCCCAGACTTTTGCGCCTTTTCTCCTACTCCTCACCTGCCTCACTCTGCCCTGGCTACACTGCCCTCATTTTGCTCTTGGCAGTCACAGCTCATGTGCCCATCCCGGGGTCTCTGCCTGCTTTGTTCCCTCGGCTGGAGGGCCCTGCCCAGATACCTGACCTCATTCCCCACTATCTCCAGTGCCCAGAGCCTTGCTGAGCATGCAGTAGGCACTCATTCTGCCAAACAGACAACCTCCTCATTTGTACGGGAAGAGAGATCACTGGCTTCTGTGGCGTGATGGCAAAAACCAGACCTGGTTGTAAAATGAAATTATAAAAATGTTATGATGAGAAACCAGTGCCTGGGGAAAGGGTTAGTTCCCCTCCACTCTGTCAGACTTTCTTCAGGAAACCTAATTAGCCAGGGGCTCCCTACTTTTTTTTTTTTTCCATCAAGTTTTTAATTGCAAATAGCAAAAGAAAGCCATTTATCAGAAAGAAAAGAAGCTATTACAAAAAAAAAATCTCCAACTTTTTTTTTTATTCCTTCACTCCTTAATGCAACTGTTAAGATTTGGTAGACATATTTCCAAAACTGTCCCTGCCGATTCTTAAGAAAAGAAGAGAAAATTTTGAGGCTAAGCACTATTGCCATCCACAGACTTTCTGAACTCATTAATCAGGACCCCATCTAAACACCAAAGAAGTCATTTTGTTTAGGACCTACTTGCATAAGACTAGACTGGGGCTCCCTACTTTTTGGATTGTAAATAACTGTCTCTAGGAGTCTGACTACTCTCTTTTGAAATGTAAACACCCCTTTGCAAAGCTTTCAAGGCTAGAGATTTAACAGATGCCTGTGAAAAGAGCCTTTCTTCTCATCCGTTTCTGTAAGCATGCTTTATGTTAGAGACCCTGCACAAGGCCTTCAGCCACGTAGATTTGGAAATTTATTTATTTAGGTACTGGGGACTGAATTCAGGAGCACTTAATCACTGAGCCACATCCCCAGGCCTTTCTTGTATTTTATTTAGAAACAGGATCTCACTGAGTAGCACCTTGCTAAATTGCTGAGGTTGGCTTTGAACACCTGATCCTCCTGCCTCAGCCCCTGATCCTCTGGGATTACAGGCATGCACTACCTCATGATAGGACAGGTCTAAAATGACACCAAATGACCTATAAGTGTTGTAAGAAACTGTGGATCGGGGCTCAGAATTTGAAATTTTTTCTCCTCTGGGCCTGCCTGCACACAATAAAGTTTGGAGTTCACCTCCTCTCTACTATGGTGCTGACGATCGAACCCAGGGCCGCACATGGCTAGGCGAGTGCTCTACGCTGAGCCACAACCCCAGCCCAAGGAGTGGGCTCTTCTTAACTCAAGACTGTGTCCAGGGGCTGGGGTTGTGGCTCAGCGGTAGAGCGCTTGCTCGCCTAGCACGTGCGCGGCCCGGGTTCGATCCTCAGCACCATGTAAACATAAATGCATTGCATTGTGTACAACTAAAGCAAATAAATAAATATTAAAAAAAAAAAAAAAAAAAAAAGACTGCGTCCAACTCAGCAGAGACAGGAAACCATGACCCAAAGGAGCCATCGCCTCACCACTTGGAAGGAAGTCCTAACATACCTGGTCACATAGTACTTGGGATTAAATGGGGATGTTGTCACCAGGGCACTAAAATTCCCAGCCTCTCAGATTCCCCAGAACTTCTACTGTACAGATAAGGTAGCCTGAGAAACCCCAGGGATGAGTCTGGCCTGGCCTTGACTGGGAATATTTAAGTGCTCCACCCAACAAGGAGCAGACTGTGTGTGTGTGTGTGTGTGTGTGTGTGTGTGGGAATGCTGAACCCAAGGGCACTCTATCACTGAGCTACATCCTCAGACTCTTTATTTATTTATTTATTTTTATTTCGAGACAGGGTCTTGCTAAGTCACTAAGATTGGCCTTCAATTTGCAATCCTTCTTCCTCCACATATGTGAGAACAGCTTTTATCTATTTATCTATCACTCTATCTATCTTGCAGTGCTGGGGATCAAACCTAGGACCTCACATATGCTAGGCAAGCACTCTACTGCTGAGTTACACCCCAGCCAGAACAGCCTTTTTCAAACTGTCACCCAGGAATAGCTGAGAATAACTGCATTGTAAATAGCATCCTGCTGACAGCAGAGCTACTCTGTATTGCAGGACAAGGATGATGATTAATTCCAAATAGTTCCTTTCACCTACACACGTGTATATGCTGGATCACAATCTATTTAAAATTGTGGATCAGAGTAAAAAGTAAGTTTGAAAACCCCTGGGCTTTGGGAAAGTTTTAGTTTAAATGCAGGCTCCATCATCCCTATCTGCAGCTGTTCCCCCACCTGCCTCCCTGTGTGCTGGGAGATTTTAGTGGTAAATTGGTGCTTTTGTCATTTAGGAGCCCAGGTCTCAGCCAGAGGGATGGAAGGAAGGGGAGAACAGAACACCTGACACCCCCCCCCACCGAATCAGCTGACCCCAGGAACTCCCCTACCTGCCCCACCCCCAGTGAGCCTGCTGAAAGTTAACTCCTCCCATGACCTGGCTCTGCTAAGGCCCTATAAACCCCAGACTCTCGTGGGGGCCCGCCACCATGCCCCCTCCCCAGGTGTGCCCCTCTGATGTCTGTTTGATTCCGCTGCTTAGTAAAAGACACCTCTGATCTGTCATGGAGGTCTGTCCCTGTTTTGGTCATTTTTTGCTTTCCCAGTATGCCTGGAGACCCCCAGGTACCAGTAGCAGTTGCTAGTTCCCTCCCCCAGTGCCGGAGGGCTGATGAACGTGCACCACATGGTCAGGGTCACTGTCTTTTCTGGAGCTCAATTCTGTGCAGGGGCAAGCCTGGATGCTTGATAGGTATCAACAACCAAAGCAGCCCCAAATCTCAGCTCTTTGCAGTATGTTCTGAAGGCAGAGGCAATAAAGCAAACGCTGTTTCCTGTTAGGTGACAACTGTTGTGTGACACCTACGGGCAAAGGCTCAGGGGGAAGAGAGGCAAATCTCCCGTAGGGGCTTCTGGGTTGACCCCTCCGTGGCGACAGTGCGGCAGACTCGCAGGTAGAGGAGTGAGGTTAGCGGGGCCACATTAGGAAGGACAGGCGGAGGGCCAGCCAGGGCGGAGGGCACAGGCCCTCAGAAGGGGACCTGCTCAGCAACTGCAAGGACAACGTGTGGCCGTACAGAGGGGCGAGGGCGTGGAGGGCCGGGTCTAGAGGGCCACTGCAAGGATGTGGGCCTCCACCCAAGTAGAACCCAGAGACACAGCAGCGCTTTGAGCAGAAAGCAGGAGCTGAGCTCTAGACACAAAAGTCACTCTGGGGGTGGCCCTGCGGGAGTCACTGAAGGCCGAGATGGGGGCCTCCAGAGTTAAAGACAATGATAGAACATGCATGATGGCGAACTCAAGGATGGTACCCCAAGTTTGTGGCCTGGGAGAAGGGGTGTCTGGGTCAGGGGAATGAGTGTGGAGGGGCAGGGAAGCCCACCATTCACACCCTATCCACGCCTGCCCAAGGGCCCACGAAGGGAGTGGATAAGGGTGTGATGAGGAAGGAAAGGTCATACTGAAATTCTCAGAAGGCAAGTATGGTGGGCCAATCTGAGTCATCTACTGTTTAAGTGAAAATGAATGGTTTGGAGTTAGAGAGAAATCTGTGAAGAAATCATCCTGCACTTCCTGGCTTAGAGGCCAGCTTTGCCACTCGTCCTCCTGAGCCAACTGGCTTCCTTCCAAGAGCGAAAGGGAACTCCCCCCAAACTAAGGTGGCTTCCGAAGACTGCAGCGCCAGGAACCTTGGCAGCAGCCAGCGCCAGGCACAGGCTCACACAGGGTTCCAACCGGGCTTTATTTTAGTTTCCAATATTATGAGCAGTGATACAGGAGGAATTCAGGCAAATACATCACCTTAAATACGTCAGCGAGAACTCTCTGGGTCGAGCCGCCTTGCGCACCAGCAAACGAACAGGAAACAGAAGGAGGTCAGCAGCATCTAGTTAAAGTGCATCTGCCACACTGCCTTCAGGAACCGCCGCCCCTCAGCGGGGTGAATTTAATTTTACCCACTGTATAAGAAGCTCAGAATTTTATTTGTCCTCCAGGGGCTACACTGAAAAAAAGTTTTTTTTTTTTTTTTTTTCCACTTCAAAAAAGAACACAAAATTCATTGGGCTTGTGTGACAGATTTTTCCTGCCTCCCTGTTAGGTGACCCTGTGGGCCCAGGCCTGGCAAAACGCTCAGAACACCCTCCCTACATGCTCACGTTGGCCCAGTCCATCATTTTGTCCCTAAAAGTGACTGAGGGGCTGAAGGACAAGCAAGGACATGGAGAGGACATCACCCGTGTGGCAGGCAATGGCTGGATGGACCAGCAGGACAGGCTTCCCTTGCCAGGCCCGGCCCTGGGCTCTGCCCCTGCTGGGTTGCTTGGGATGCCCTCTGACCTGCTCTTGCATTAACACCTTAGTGACACCAACCTTCCCCCCTTTGACCAGTAATAATCCCAAAACTCAAGAGCAGGAAACATTTCTCAAAGTCAAGGTGAAGCCAGTGTGTCAGGAAAGCTCCAAGGGCCAGGGAGAGTGGAGGGCGGGTGCTGGGTCTCCCACGCTGTCTTGTGGCCAGCTGCAGAGTCGCGGGCACAGGAAACAGGCCAGAGGGTGGCTTGGGGAAGGCGGGGAATGCAACCGAGCTAGTGGGGTGGGGCTCTCAGGCTCAGGAGCCTCTCAGAACAAGGTCAACGGAGGCCCCTGCCCCAACTACATCCCCAGCCTCCCGGGCAGGGCCTTTTCTTCTCAGTTGCCACCAAGGCCCCACCTCCCACCGTCCTTTAACCACCTGGACCAAACCAGCTCCCATCAATAATAAATAAAACTATGCAGGCCAAGAACCAAAACCAGAGTGAGGAACGCCATCCCAAGAGAGGCAAGTCCCTCCTCCTTGTGGTGATGGCCACCTGCTCTGACAGCGTCACCAGCGTCAGACCCCTCCGCACCCCCTCTCCTGAGCGCCTCCCACTCCCCCACTGGCTCTGCAGTGCTGTCCCGCCTTCGGCCCCAGTCTGTAGCCCAAGGCTGCCAAGCGTGGCCACCAACACGTCTGAAAGGCTTGCAAGCAGGCAGAGCACTGAAGCCGAATGACCAGGTGACAATAAGCCCCAAGTCCTTCTGGGACACCTGGCCTTCCTGGAGCATTTCCAATGCTTCTGAGAAAGCAATCCAGTCACTCCAAGTGCAGCCTCTCTGCAGGTGTGCCGGGGTGCAAGGAGGCAGGTGGCGTGGGCTGGAGGAAGGTGGGGTGTTTGCCTGATGCCCCTGAAGGCTTCAGTCATCCTGCAGGACTGACATCCGAGACCTTATCAAGCAAATGGTTTTCATCAAGTGAACCTGATGAAGCGGAGGAGGGCCCTGCCGCGACTCTGTCCGCCATGCAGTCTAGTCGTCATTGAAATCTCCCGTGGGGGTCGGAGCCAGGGGACCTTCCTGCAGCAGCAGGTCAGGGGAGGGGACATAACTAGTGCTGAAGGGCTCAAAACGGTACGAGACAGTGGACGCATTCACTCTCTCGGGTGGCCAGGGACCGGAGCTGACGTGCCTGGGGAGCCCACCAAGTGCCGAGGGTGGTGACAGCGCCTTCCCCACGTGGGCCCTGCTCCAGCCGCCCACTATCTGCTGGGCTGCAGGTACTGGTGCGTGAACATGTTGAGCTCGCTGTCCAACCAACCAGCTTTATTCCTGCAAAGACATGGTCACTTTGTACCAATGGCAGCTGTGGACAGGTAACAGTGACACTAGCTGCATGCACTGACAAGTGACAGGCAGCCTCATTTAACCCTCCCATAGCCCTGTGAACCCCACTGCACAGAGGAGGAAAGGGGCCCAGAGAGGAGATGACCCGCCAAGGCCACCCAGTGACGGAATGGGGTCGGGCTTTTCTGCCTCTCAGGCCCCGCATTCACTGTGCTGGCCTGGGGCGAGTCCCTGAGCTGCTGGAGCCAGCTTTTCTGCTAACAAGCAAGAAGATGGGGTGCTATCTGCGGCCCTTTGCAGGTTCGACCCTGTCCTTGGCTAAAAAGCAGCAGATGGCGCCCCCTTGTGCCCTCCAGAGAGCAGCAAGTCCCTAGGAGATGAAGACCTGGGGTGGTGGTGGGGAGGCGCACGTGGGCACAGCAAGGGAAAGCCCGCCACCAGTGAGGGGGCCTCAGCTGAGACCCCGTGAAGTGCCTCGCCCTTGGCTCTGCCACCCTGCAGGCCTCTGACGTCAAGAGCGGGGGCAGGAAGCACAGGGTCCCGCTGTGCTGATGTCATCATGGGCTGTCCCGGCCAAGGACTGGCGCAGGGCACGTTCGCACTCGCCGTGAGCTCCGCTCCTGCTTCAGACGCAACCAGCGAGACACAGGGGAGCCGACTGAGCGCTGGGCCAGAAGCTAGGACCCCGGGTTCCTTTGACTAATGCTAGTGCAATCTCTGCCCTTCAGTGGAGCCCCTGGAGATGTGGGTTCCAATCCTGCCCCTGTGGGTGAACATGGGAGCGTGCCCCCTTCCTGGGCTCAGAAACCCTGACCACATACAGGTGGCGAGTCTAGCAAGTTCAAGGAAAATCAGCACCCAGCACAGAGGCTGCTGCCACCACGCACACCTGGGCCCTGCCTCACCTGACCATTTCCTGTGGGAGCCCAGACCAGGACTAACCTCCACAGGCAGCTTCCTGCATAGAAAAAGGAGCTACCAACATGTGCCCGAGGGGACAGCGCAGGCTGCGTGAACAGCAGCTGTGAAGTGCTGAGCTGCCGCAGTGCCTACAGGTGCCCACGGGCAGCCGTCACATGGCTCCCCTCCAGCTTCCTTCCTGGGAGGTCATCATGTCCTGCCCCGACTGCAAGTGCCTCGAGGGCAGCGACACTGTCTTGAGCCTGGCATCCAGCAGTGCCTGGCAGACATCTAACCCCCGTAACTAAGGTCCCTCCAGAGAGGTCTGTGTACCCGAGAGACAGCAGCTGTGCCCCAGGGCCCCCTCACCTGAGCAATTTTGCTTTGCTCTGAAGTGAATCGAGAACCTCAATTTTCTTGTTCATGGCAGCAATTTCCTGCTCCAGGTTCTCCCGGGTGACATCAACTTGCTGGCACAGATGAGCAAAGGTCCCAGACAGCTCCCTGAGGGATAAGGGTGGGGTCACTGGGCACGCAGCTGTTCGGGCAGGACGCCACTGGTGGCTAGGCCACCCCAGGTAGGCTGCCACTGGGTCTGCCCCTACCCTGCCAGCAGTGCCGTCCCGGTTGGTGGAGTCTTTCCCACTCTGCTGGAACATGACTGACCCTGACACCAACCCCCTGGCATCGCCACGGCGTGAGAAGCAGCAGCACAGAGCAGCAGTCACGGCTCGGGCAAGTGCGCCAGGACGCAGAGCCCAGCTCTAATGCTGGTCAGCCGGGTGGCCCAGAACAAGGGACGATTCTTCAAGTGTTTCCTCATTTTGAAAAAGAAGATGCCAATAATTTTATCTATCTCAAAGATTAGAGAAGTAAACAAAGAGTAGGTGCAACATGACTGGCAGAGAGGAGGACACCAGCACGCCACACCCTACCAGCCCAGAGCAGGCGGCAGGCCCAGCCCCAAGGTGTCATGAAGAACAGGCTCCATCTAGGATTTCAAAGCTACACCCAGTCACCCCCTCAGGACAACCTTAAAAAACTCCGTGACAAGAGACGTGGCCTCCTCTTACCACTTCCTCTTCCCTGGGGAGGCCAGAGGCCTGGGTCCTGAGACGCCTTCCCCATCCTGGCCTGAGCTGGCACTGCACAGCTGAAGCGTCCAGGACACTCAACCCACCGGAAGGGACACTGGGCTGACCCACCCAGAGCGGAGTCCCCAGGTCCCCAGGATGGCTTACTGCTGGACTTGGTGGCTGCAGTTGGAGCCCGTGTAGCTGATGATGAGCTGCAGCTTCTCGCTGGCGTACTCGACAAACTGGCGCTTGAAGGCACGCTCCTTGGCCTTGGTGGTCCACGTCAGGCGCTCGTAGACGTAGAGGAGGCCATAGAGCCCGAAGGAGAGGGCAATCAGCCTCCAGCCCACCGCCTTCCACACCTGCAGGGGCACGTGGTCACCCAGGGCAGAGCCCCTCTGACCCCAGCCCCTGTCCTTTTGGGCCTGGACTCCCAGGACTGCCCCCAAGAGCGCCAGTCAGGGAGCCTTTGTGTCACCACTAGGAAGCACCCCCCCTCTTTTTTTGGTACCAGGGATTGAACTCAGGGGCACTCAGCCACTGAGCCACATCCCCAGCCCTATTTTTATTTAGAGACAGAGTCTCACTGAGTTGCTTAGCGCCTGGCTAAATTGCTGAAGCTGGCTTTGAATTCGCGATCCTCCTGCCTCAGCTTCCTGAGCTGCTGGGATTACAGGTGTGTGCCATTGTGCCCCGCGGAGGCCTTCTTTTAATGGCTCCTTTGACCCCACTGAGGCCAAGAGGGCAAGGACTCTCTCCAGCTGAGAGAGAAACAGTGCTGGCCAGGACAAGGCTCATGCAGGATGGACCAGAGCCCAGATCCAGGCAGGCAGATTTATTAATTTTTTCTCCAGTGCTAGGAATTGAACCCGTGGCCCCCCACATGCTAGGCAAGCACTCTACACTACCACAGCTTGATGGGTAGAAGCCTTAAAGATAAATGCTGATTTTTTTGTTTTCTTTTCTTTTTTTTTTTGGTAGCAGAGATTGAACCCAGGGGTGCTTAAACGCTGAGCCACATCCCCAGCCCTTTTTTATATTTTATTTAGAGACAGGGTCTCACTGAGTTGTTTTAGGATCTTGCTAAGTTGCTGAGGCTGGCTTTGAACTTGCAATCCTCCTGCCTCAGCTTCCCAAGCTGCTGCCCCACTGTGCCTGGCTTGATGCCTTCTTGAATAACAGCTCACTGTGGTGACACTGACAAGCAGAGCTGTGTGCAGCACCCTCGACAGATGGTTTCCTTGGGTCTGATGCGTAACGGCTTGGCTGAAGGCAGTGAGGCTACAGCCAAGGAGCCTGGGGCGTAGCTGGACAGTGAGGCTCCTGTGGCCCGCTGTCCCAGCTGTGTGAACCCAGCCAGTTCCCTTATACCAGTTTCCTCCTTCACCAAAGAGACCTATGGTCTGTGTCCACTGAGCAGGTCATTTGAGTGGACAAGACTGTCAGGTATCAACGTCTCAGCTTGTGAGCCCCCGGCTACACACACCTTGAGAAAGGAACCAGAGCACCTGCCCCTGCAGTCCCAGGGAAGGGCTCTGCTGTGTCCCGCCTGCCCTACATGCTGGGAAAATAATTTCTGGCAGTATTTATGACAGGCACCCTCTGCCACCACTGTCAAGTGTCCAGGAGAGAACCTGCCACAGCGTCAAGAAAATCTCATCAGGTGTAAATGATCCTAGCAGCAGTGTGTCTTCATTCAGGATGTGGAAAAGCCCCAGCTATTTTGGAGTAGAAAGGAAGGGGCCAAAAAACCAGGAGGTGGAGAGAAAGGACTCCAGGCCCAGCATGGCTTCTTTGCATCTTAAGCCCTTCCAAGTTTCCCACCTACTAATGAGGAACGCTTCTTTTCAAGCCTACTTCTCTAGAACCCAGGTTTTTAATGCCTCAGGTCACTCCCCCACCCACTGTGTGATCCAGGCCTTGCAAAGGGAAGAACGTGGCCTTGTAGTCAGATGGGGCGTGGCTCAAATCCCAGCTGTGTCTTAAGCCAGTGCACATTTTCCTCATCTGGGAAGTGGGAATGGTGCTAGCTAAACATCCGGTTACCGAGTGAGGCTTAAAGAGGCCAATAAATGTATGTCGAAGGGCTCAGGCCACAGCTCCCATAGAAAGCTCTTAGCTCACTGTGCTGTGAGGACCAGCATAGAGGCCACCTCCAGCACGAAGCCCCTCAGGCCCTGCCCTCAGGCCCCCGCTCCCACCCTAAGCAAGACTCATCACTGACCACTCCTCCAACCACGAGAATGCCCATGGAGGTCCTGGACGTCAGCGAGGCCAAACCCGTGACCATGGAGACCATGAGCTCCTCTTGGGTGAGCGAGCCCTGGGGCAGGGGGGGCATGCTGGGGTTGGCCGGCGTCAGAGGGATGGGGCGCTGAACCTAAGGAAGGAGACGGTGAAGACGTGAGAAGAGCATGACAAGCCTCGCACTCAAGAAGCCCTCAGAGACCCTCAAGGCTAGAGGAGCTGGGACAGGGACACAGAGAACAGTCCTTCAATTTCCAAGAGGCAGATGAGGGGAAGTGAGCCCTGCACCTCACAGAGGAGGCTTCACGCTTCCTCACGGCCCTGCAGAGACCAGCACGGAGGCTGCAGGACGTGAGCAGCAGGCACGCCGCCGCTGCAGCCGTCTCCAAAGTGTGGGGCGTGAATGGGAAGCCTCGATGCACGGGCCCAGGGATGGGGGTCACAGCCCACGCTTTACAATGGTAGTACAGAGGACGACGTGAAAAGTCACCTACTCTTAGCAATCGCCTACTTGTTTTAACGTGAATTCTTAAAAATCATCTTAGCATCTGAAATTAGGACAAGGCCAGGTTGGTCTGTTGACTGTGGTGTCCCAGTGGTGGCACAAACTGCCACAGCCGTCAGCCCGGGGGACCCCTGGGGTAGGGAACTTCACTTGCCTGGTCACTGTAGCCCACCAAGGCCCGACGGCTGTTCTTGGGGCCTAGGAACCTATTCACCAGCATGGTCCACCCAAGAGAAAAATGGAACTCAATGTCCTCCTGAAAGTCGGCACATAGCTTGTCACAGTTCAAGTCGTAGCTGAGGGAGAAGCACTGGCGAGGGACCAGCGTGTCCATCTGACTCCGCACAGACACAGGAAGGAGGGGCTTCAAGCCATCTGTCAGGGACACGAATGGGGAGAAAGCACATCAATCAGCTCAGACTGTGCCACCCAGTGCCAAGCCCCAGGGACCACGGCCACACCAGTTAAGGCTGCTCAGCAGTCCAGTCCCTCCCAGGACTCGTCCACACCCAGGATGAGTCAGCCTGGGGGAATGCCTCATGGTGACAGACGGCCATCTCTCCCCGTGTAGCTGGAGGCTCCAAACCTTCTACCCCCATGCCTTGTGTGGATTATAGGACAGGCCGAATTTTTGCCGATGACAGTCCCATATGGTAACTCAGGGCAGTTCCCCAAGTCTAGGTACAGAATGAATTCCCAGTGCATACCAGGAACCTACAGGTACCAAGGAAAATCATCATCAAAGGTGGCAGATAAGGACAGGCTGTTACTTCTCCTTTTTTTTTCCTTTGTACCGGGGAATGAACTCAGGGGCACTCGTCCACTGGGCCACATCCCCAGCCCTTTTTTGTATTTTATTTAGAGACAGGGTCTCACTGAGTTGCTAAGTTCCTCGCCATTGCTGAGGCTGGCTTTGAACTCATGATCCTCCTGCCTCAGCCTCCCAAAGTGCTGGGATTACAGGCATGTGCCACCGTGCCCGGCTAGGCCATTACTTCTCTATATTGGCCTCTGAGTCTGATTCCTGGGCAGCCCCAGAACCCCCAAGCTCCTCCGCGGCACTAACCTATCATGTCCTGCTTCATGGTCTGCAGGGAGCTGGTGATGGCCGTGGAGCAGCGGTCGGACATGTTGCGGCCTAGCCCTTCCTCTATGTGGCGGTGCAGTTCCTGCAGCCAGGAGAGGGAGGCTCAGACAAGAGGCATCCCCACCAGAGCTCCTTCTGGCGGCCAAAGAGCGAGGCGCTCCCGAGGCTGGCTGTCCTGGGCTCACATGAAAGCCAGGAAGACGAGGCACCCTGCTCTTGCGACCCTGGCTTGGTCCATCATCCCACAGCCACCGAGAATCAAGGGGGCCCAGCGGCTTCACGACTCACGTTCTTGTAGACCTTGAGGACCACTGGAGAGGGGTGGAAGTCCATCTGGTACTCGTCCACCAGCACAGAGAGGCGCCGGATCTCCTCGGCCATCGCAGTGGACACCTAGGGCACAGGAAGGGCGCGGCTGAGCACCGGGAGCCACGCGGTCCCTCAGCCTCAGTCTCACAGACCAGCCCCCACCAGCAGCCCCTCTGCTCATCTATGGTCTGGGAAACAGGTCAATCAAACGCCCATCAGGCATGGAAGAGACCCAGAGCAGGTGTCACACAGTGGACACTGGAACCCCAGGGACGTTCCACACCCTTAACTTCCTTCGGGAAAGCGGAGAAGCCCCGAGATGACAAGATGAATTGACAAGTAAAAACAAAAATGAAGCCGGGCGCGGTGGCGCACGCCTGTAATCCCAGCACTTTGGGAGGCTGAGGCAGGAGGATCGCGAGTTCAAAGCCAGCCTCAGCAATGGCGAGGCACTTAGCAACTCAGTGAGACCCTGTCTCTAAGAAAATACAAAAAAGGGCTGGGGATGTGGCCCAGTGGTCGAGTGCCGCTGAGTTCAATCCCCGGTACCAAAAAAAAAACAAAAACAAAAAAACAAAAAAACCCCACAAAAATGCACCCACCCTAAGGCAGAGCAGCTACACCTCCAGGAATCAGTTCCAGAAAGACTTAGCACCCTGGATTCCACCAAGTCCAAATCTCCCCCAAGTGCATCCTCCTCGCTCCTCACCTGCCTTTCAACCTCCTCGGTGATCTGCTTAATTCGAAGCTTATAGTCCTGGGCCAGGAGCTCCAGCTGCTTGTCGATGAACCTCAGCCGGTCTTGCCGCTCCTCGCGCATTTCCAGGCAGTAAACGCTGCAAGCAAAGAGCACCAGCCAGACGGCCACAGTGCCACCAAGGCGGGGGTATGAGGGCTCATGGGAGGCAGTGTGGGCCACCCGCCATCCTGCCCGGGCAGGTTTCACACATACACAGAGGCATGAACTTCCCTCCCAGGTAGGAGGGAGCCAGCCACGTGCTCCCTGGTCTTCCCTTTGTTAGAAGAGATGGTGACAAAGAGGGAAGGACTAAAGCGGGTTTAAAAAAGGTGCTGCAGATTAATGTAGAAAAAGTGCTGCCCTCACTAGTAATGAGGGAAATGAAATTAAAAAGAGGTACTACTGTCTACCAGATGCCTAGGAAAAGTGGCCAGGTCTGGAGCTGTGGCGAGAGCTGCGGAAGTGGGAGTTGCCACAGGCGGTGTTGCGGGGACGCTGGGGGAACAGACACTCGTGAGAGCAACAAAGCCAAGCTGAGTAAAATCAAAAACACACCACCCTAAGGCAGAGCAGCTGCACCTCTAGGAATGGGTCCTAGAAAGACTTAGGAAAGTGAGCACGCATGGCCCTGCAGCAGGGTGTGCAAGGGCGTAAGGAAAGTGAAGCCCAAAATTCAACCCAGGAAAGTGAGGCGTATCCACAATGGAACCCCCTACGACAATCAGCACTCAGGAACTCACACGTGCACTGATGAGGACGAAGGGGAAAGTGATGCTGCGTGGAAAGAGCAAGGTGCAGCTTGGGCACACACCCCCGAGCGCCAGAGCATGCGCACAGCCACCCATCTGCCCTGCGGGACTGATGCAGTGCCCGTGTGCTGGTGGGCCCCAGGCCTCTGCCACCGAGTTATACCCCCGCCTTTTTTTTTTTTTTTTTTTTTTTTTTTACTATTTATTTACTTGCTTTAGTTGTACACAATGTGTTTATTTTTATGTGGTGCTGAGGATCGAACCCGGGCCGCACACGTGCTAGGCGAGCGCTCTACTGCTGAGCCACAACCCCGGCCCCCTTTTTATTTTTTGAGACAGGGCCTGGCTGAGTTGCTGAGGCTGGCCTGGACCTTGCAGTCCTCCTGCCTCAGTCTTGAGAGTTGCTGGACTTATAGGTATGAGCCACCATGCCCAGCTAAAAAGTAGCTTGTGAACAAGTGACAGGACTACACAGACTCACAGCCGTGGTGCCCCTGAGGAGAGGAAGGGTCAAAGACTCAAAGGGTACTTAACACCTTTTTCTGTTTTATTTTAACATAAAGCAAACAATGTTCATTCTGTGGCAGAAGCAAGGTGTTTTTATATTACTCTCTGTACTTTTTTGTTTTTCAGAAATTTGAAAGTTTTTTTTTTTTTTTTTAATGTGTTCAGGCCAGGCATGGTGGCGCACGCCTGTAATCCCCACACTTGGGAGGCTGAGGCAGGAGGATCACCAGTTCAAAGCCAGCCTCAGCAACGGCGAGGCACTTAGCAACTCAGTGAGACCCTGTCTCTAATAAAATACAAAAAAGGGCTGGGGATGTGGCCCAGTGGTCGAATGCCCCTGAGTTCAATCCCCGGTACCAAAAAACAAAAACAACAACAAAAAAATGTGTTCAGGCTGTACACAACCTAGTGAGACCCTGACTTAAAATAAAAAATGAAAAGGGCTGGGGATGTGGCTCAGTGGTTGAGCACCCCTAGGTTCAATCCCTGATACAAAAAAGAAAAGTTCAGCCACCGAGAACTGTGACAGTACCAGGCAGGACAACAGCTGAGGCCTCCACCACAGGCCAGGAGGCGCGACCAGGCACTCAGAGGCCCTCCTCACCAGGCTCGAAGGGGTCTGCTATCAGGGACCGGGCAGGGCAGAGCGCTACCATTCCTTCCTCGGCGCCTCCCTGCCTGCCTGTGCTCCTGGGCCCTTACCGCTGCTCCTGAGCCGCAATGTGCAGGGAGTCCATGATGAAGCGAACCGCCTCTGCAATCTGCTTGGCCCGGACCGTGTGCTGCTCAAATTTAGTCTTTACTGCAGACTGGGAGATGCACTCCTGGAACAGACAGAAGCTGGAGGGAGGCGGGGGCCACCTGGGGCCCACAGTGCCAGGGAGACACCCCGTGAGAGCTCAGGAGGATCACCAGAAACCAGGATCAGAGGACTTACCTCAAATCTCCTCTCAAAATTCTGAAACTCAAACATCCTCACTTGAAAGCCTTCTGCAAGAGCACCCCCTAGGAGAATTGCACTGCATTAGCCAGGAAACCCTTGACAGCAGAGAGAAAGGGGGAACCCGGGAGCCAAAACCAAGGCCACTCAGGACACTGGCTGGACAGCAAGGTACACTCCCACAGGCTCTTCCCACCATCCCAACCCCAGAGCGACGGCCACCTACTGACGTGCTGCAAGACCCGACACCTCCAACACGACTGCGCTACCTCCTTCTGGCATGCCCTGGGCTTTCTGGATCCGGGCGTTGAGCACCTCCTTGGCAGACACAAAGAAGATGCGGTCCCCAGCCTGGGCTCGGTCCACCACGCCCAGCTCATCCACCAGGAAGCTGGTGCAGCGCTCCATGTGCTGTCGCCGCACCTGAACCCCAAGCAGAGGGGCACATGTGGCCATGGCGGGCTGCAGGTGAGCCCCTCCTGATGGCGCCCACGGCCCCCGCTGCCTTTTTTTTTTTTTTTAAATGGGTAATATGTTCACGAGTCAACACTCAAAAGGTACCAACGCATACACAGTGAAAGTCACCCCACCTCTGCTCTCCAGCCACCACACTTCCCAGAGCCAACGTCATCGTGGGAGTGTCTTGGGGTATGGCCTAACAAGGACACTTCATGTGTACAAGCAGAAATGTTTAGAAAGGCCCCAAATTGCCTCTTGTCAGACTCTTATCTAGTGTCACACTTTGGTGCCCCAAAAGAAAGGAACTAGGGGGTCAAGAAACCTAAACCTGGTTCTACACCCTGACAACCTAAGTCTTCCCAGGGCCTCATTTATACAATGAGTGGGCACCACTAGAAAAGCCCTCCCAGTGCTGACGTCCTAGGGCTCTAGCGATAAGACTGAAAAAGTAAGGCTGGGGAAGTGGCTCAGTAGTAGAGCACTTGCCTAGCATGCACGGGGCCCATGTTCCATCCCCACACTGCAAAATAAATAACAGCCTTGCATAGACAGGTGTAAGGCACTTTAAAAAGGTATCCTCCTCTCAATGCTATTACACCCATCCCACAGGTGGAGGTTGGGTTAACAGAGGGTTATGGAATTTGCCACAGTCAAAGTCATACTTCCCTGCATCAGCCAAAATTTGGACTCCCATCTGCAGATTGCAGGCTCAATAAAGTAAATCCAAAACTACCAATCTATTGCCCTTTTTTTCATTTCACACATACAGTTAAAAGTTGTAAGTTTCAGTAAGAACCCATTACTCTCTCCTTTTTGAAAGCTTCTCCCCTGGATGTCTGGATGTCTTCCTAAGGCTGTGCCTGTTCCACATTTATTGTGTTTTTATGTATGTGTGCGTTTTTGGGGGGTACTGGGGATTGAACTCAGGAGCACTTAACTACTGAGCCACATCCCTAGCCCTACTTTGTATTTTATTTAATATTTTGTATTTTATTTAGAGACAGGATCTCACCGAGTTGCTTAGTGCCTTGCTAAATCGCTGAGGCTGGCTTGGAACTGGAGATCCTCCTGCCTCTGCCTCCCGAGCCACTGGGATAATAGGAGAGCACCACCACGCCCGACCGAGAGTGTGTGAGTGTGTGAGTGTGTGTGAATGTGTGTGTGTGTTTTAAATTTTTTTTTTTTCAGTGGTACGAGGGATTGAACTCAGGGGCACTCGTTCACTGGGTCACATCCCCAGCCCTTTTTTTTTTTTTTTGTATTTTATTGGAGACAGGGTCTCACTGAGTTGCTAAGTGCTTCGCCATTGCTGAGGCTGGCTTTGAACTCACAATCCTCCTGCCTCAGCCTCCCAAAGTGCTGGGATTACAGGCGTGCGCCACCGTGCCCGGCTTAAATATTTTTTTTTAGTTGTAGATGGACACAACACCTTTATTTTTATGTGATGCTGAGGATCGAACCCAATGCCATCCACAAGCGAGGCGAGCACTCTACCACTGAGCTGAACCCAGCCCATGTGTGTGTGTTTTAATGAACCAAAATGAGCAAACATGGCCCCAAGGATGCAGAGTTGGGGGATGCTCTTCAGCCCTGGGGGAGAGCTACTCAACAAGGGGGTTCATCTAGGAAAGCAAACAGGAGGGGGAAGGGAGCTTCCAATGCCATCAGAAGACACCACAGGGAACACCTGGGCAATCTTTGGTGATGAAGTTAGTTCAGGGCAGCCATCATATCTGGTGCACGAGGCGGCCAGGGTGGACAAAGCTCCCACAGGGCGCTACTCCCTGAGTAGCCAAGAGGCACCCACCTCCTCCATGTACTCGGGCTCCGAGGCAGATGCATCCCAGCGGTTGTTCAGGATGAAGATGTTGGGGCGGGAGAGACGCTCGCTCACCTTGTGGAAGAACTGCTTCTCCTAGACAAGGGGGTAAGACTCAGCGGGAGGAGCTGCGCCAAGCCACGGCCCCACCGGCCACCTGCCCAGCCAGGACCAGGGAGAAGGCAAAGGAGGGTTACCGTCTGCATCAGGGTGGACTCTGAGTTGGCCACCAACACAAACACATCAGCATCCAGGCAAAATTTGTCGATCCAGCTGTCCAGCTCTGTGGTGACATCAATCCCAGGGCTAAAGGTGACAGGGGTAAACCAACATGGTCGGCCACAGAGCAGAAGCCCTGTTCTTCCTGCTGTGAACAAACCTGGGACTTGTGAGGCAGCCTCCAGGGAGGAGAAAGCCAGGGAGTTGGGAAGAAGGCCTGGCCTTCCTGGGAGGGCTTTTATTTCCCACTTTGTGTCCTTCCAGAATGCCTGGAAACGTTTTTTTTTTACCACATGCATCTATCACACTTATAAAAATGTAATGGCTATGCTGGGCACGGTGGAGCATGCCTGTAATCCCAGTGGCTCAGGAGGCTGAGGCAAGAGGATCGCAAGTTCAAAGGCAGCCTCAGTAAAAGTGAGGCACTAAGCAATTCAGTGAGACCTTGTCTCTAAATAAAATACAAAATAGGGCTGGGAATGTGGCTCAGTGGTGAAGTGCCCCTGAGTATCAAAAAAAAAAAAAAAAAAAAAAAAAAAGCTGGGCACAGTGGCGTACGCCTGTAATCCCAGCACTTGGGAGGCTGAGGCAGGAGGATCGTGAGTTCAAAGCCAGCCTCAGCAATGGCGAGGCACTTAGCAACTCAGTGAGACCCTGTCTCTAAGAAAATACAAAAAAAGGGCTGGGGATGTGGCCCAGTGGCCGAGTGCCCCCGAGTTCAATCCCTGGTACCAAAAAAAAAAAAAAAAAAGGAATGACTTATGATTTTACTGTAGGGATAAATAATTAAAGTGAATTTCCAGGTAAGTGCAGCAATGCTGTATATCCTGGTACAGTTTTGGAACCTGTCCACAGCAGGGGCAAAGGATTCAAGAGGAATGAAGCACCCCAACTCCACTACAAACATTCTCCCACACACACCCCAGTTCTGGGCTGAACTGAGGGCCTCCCCCACTTCTGAGCGAGCATCCACCCATCTGTTGAACAGCCCACCCGGGACACGTGCAGGGCACTGACACCAGTGGGTATGACGGCCCAGCTCTGGAGGAAAGCCAGGAGGCAGGACTGGCTGAGCCTCTGAAAGGCAGCAGTCCCTGAGCAGAGCAAAGGCTGCTGGGCCTTGGGCTGGGTCATCCAAAAAGGGAAACCAGGTGCCTCCAGGCTCCTCCCCTCTTACCTGTCCATGAGCACGAGGTCGTCCTTCAGAAGTGGGCACTTGGAGTTGGGCCACATCACACTCACCAGGCTGCCAGCATGCAGCTGCTCATCCTGATGGAGGGCATGGGCCAGCTGGTTCACAGTCTGATGGCGGAGGAGGAAAGGAAGATGAGGCCAAGGAAGAGCCACCCAGGCAGGCCTCCTGTGCCGGCTGCCTCAGCACAGTGGCCTGGGGTGGCTGCCTAGCTGGCTGTTCCTTTCCTTCATTTCACATATAAAGTCAAGAGCTGGGGGCTGCCGAGGAGAAGCGCTTCCTTTACTCTCTCTCTAAGCCTCTTTCCTGGACGGCCGCCTGGCTACATGCTCTGTGCATGGATTAATCCTTTATGAATCACAGCAAGCACCTGGCCCCGAGCTAGAATGCAGCTGCCACTCCGAAAAATCAAAGTGTGACAACCCTAAGCTGGTGTGGGAATCCCAGAGCCATCCTAGAGCATCCTGGGAAGAGCGGCCCTGACCCCCTCCTGCCCAGTGCAGCGAGCCCTAGTGAGGGCCGGGCTGCGCAGCCGCGTAGGGTCTCTCTGCCTGGCTTTGAACTTGCTGGCTTTGAACTTGCAATCCTCCCACCCTCCCGAATGCCTCCTCTCTCCTCTGAAACAGGGTTTTCCATCTTCACCACAGGGAGGCACTGCGCTCTCCTGGGAGGTGGAGTCAGCCTGTCACCTGGAAGGGCTGGTTGAGCCAGCCTTGCCTCAGCAGCACGCCCCTGCTGAAAGCCCCAGCACCCACCTTGACGCTCCTCTTCTCCTCTGAGCCCTCTGTGAGCAGGAAGGCCTCGTGGCCATCTGTGCCCTCCACCCGCAGGAAGCAATTGGTGGTGTGGCCAATGCCAGAGGGCAGAACTTTGTCCCAGAGCATGGCGTTGATCACGGTGCTCTTCCCATTACTCGTCCTAGGAGGAAATAAAGGCTGCCAGTGAAGCCCAGAGAAGTCCCAGATTTGGCTTTCAGATGCAGTCCCTGGGCAGGAGGTCTGAGGACCTGTTCTCTGCAATGCCACCAGGGCCCAGACAGCACCGAGAGAGGCAGAGAGGAGCACCTAGTGTTTGTTAAAATGGGTGGAGGCCCCTTGGCTGGAGCCTGTGCCGTGCCCCCCCCACCCCGTTCATCACTTCAGATGTCCAGGGGTTTTTGCAACGTGCTGCCACTGCCCGGGGAACACCTGCCCTTGGATCATAACACAGCTGCGCTTGGGAAGCAGCTCTGCAGCCCTGATGGAGACGCCCCTCTCTGAACCCAACGCACTCCCACCTGACACCATGGCCTCTGCCCCAGGGCCGACTTCCTTGGTGTAAATGAGCTCAGCCAAAGGCCTCTATTGCCAAAGACCCCACAGACTCATTTTCCACGTGGGGCCTGTTTGGCTGCTCTTTTCCCACCATGCTCCTTGTCACATGAGGCCCCACCTCTCCATGCCAGCTCTAAGTGCCAGGCTGCAGGGGAGGCTCCTTTAGCCTTCTATCTTTCCTACCCTCTTCCACATTGCTTCTTAAGGCAGCTCCCTCAGGGCCTGTCCCCTCTGGGTGGCTCCCTGAATGCTCAACATGCTCAGGCTTGTTCAGAGCAGAGGCTTCCCAGCCACATCAAGGGGAGGGCTACTCCTTCCAGGTGAGGATGAAGGACTGGCAGACCAGGGGAGCTGGGGGCCACACCTGAGGCCACCAAGCCTATTCCCTTGGCTACCATCGTGCGCCTGGCATCCATCTGCCTAGGGGCCTTTCCATGGTATTGGATTTTGATTTTTTTTTTTTTTTTTAAGTGTCTGCTAGACCTCACAGTGTAATAAGAAGGAGAGCCAGCTAAAAATAAAACTCTTGGAAGAGGGGAAAAGCTTCATGGCACTGAATTTGGCAATTATTGCTTGGATATAACATCAAAAATACAGTTTGTTTATTTATTTATTTATTAGAAAAATATAAATAGACAAATTAAATCAAATCAAAATAAAAAAACTTCTGTGCACCAAAGAATAATCAACAGAGTAGGCTGTGGAATGGGAAAAAATATTTTACCAATACAGTGTTCCTCAAAGCTCCTACAGCTCAATAACAAGTGAAGAACTTGAACAGACTTTCTCCGAAGATACACGAATGGCCAGTAAGCACATGAAGACACTCAACACACCCCTCGTTAGAGAAACGCAAATCACACCCACAATGGAGGGGCTATGAAGGGGGAGGAGCTAGGGAAGGGGAGGGGGAAGGGATGGGGAGGGACCAGGTAGAGTGCCTGCGCAGCATACATGAGGCCCTGGGTTCAATCCTCAGCATCAAAAACCCAAAAAATTCCAACCCACAACGGGAGGCAGGTACAAGGGCATACCTGCAGTCCCAGCACTGAGGAAGGAGGATCACTAGGGCCTGAGAGTTCAAGACTAGCCTAAGCAATACAGCAAGCCCCATCTCAAACACAGCAAAACCCACAACAGGCTATTACTTTACACATGGTAATCGAAAATCAGAACAGAGCCAGTGGGAGAATGCTGAGGTGGGGGGGTCTCTGTGTGTGGGCGCATGAGTGTCCCAGCTACTCTGGAGGCTAAGGTAGGAGGATCACAAAGTTCAAGGCCAATCAGAGCAACTTAGTGAAATCATGTTTCAAAATAGAAAGTTAAAAAAGAGCTTGTGATGTAGTTCAGTGGTAGAGCGCCCTGGGGTTCTAGCCTTAGCTGTGGGCAGGGGAGTGTTGGCAAAAATTGGAGAAACTGAGTCCTTGTGCTCTGCTCTGCTGGTGGAAACGTGCCATGGCACAGCCGCCCTGGAAAACAGTATAGTGGCTCTCCAGAACAGGAAGAATACAATTACCTGGCCTGGGTGGTGGCTCAGTGGTAGAGCGCTCGCCTAGCACGTGTGAGGCACTGGGTTGGATCCTCAGCCCCACATAAAAATAAATAAATAAGATAAAGGTATGTGTCCATTTATGACTAAAAAAAATTTTTTTTTAAATGCAATTGCGGGGGGCGGGGTGCTGGGGTGTGGCTCAGTGATACAGCACTTGCCTAGCGTGTGTGAGGCACTGGGTTCAATTCTCAGCATTGCATATAAATAAACAAAATAAAAGGTCCATTGACAACTTAAAAAATATTAAAACAAACAAACAAACAAACAATTGTGGGCTGGAGTTGTAGCTCAGTGGTGGAGTGCCTGCCTCGCATGTATGAGGCACTGGGTTTGAGCCTCAGCACCACATAAAAATAAATAATCAAAACAAAGATATTGTGTCCAACTATAACTAAAAAATACTTTTAAAAAAATACAGTTGTGGGGCTGGGGTTGTGGCTCAGCGGTAGAGCGCTCGCCTAGCACGTGCATGGCCCGGGTTCGAGCCTCAGCACCACGTAAACATAAATGCATTGCATTGTGTACAACTAAAGCAAATAAATAAATATTAAAAAAAAAATACAATTGCCATATGACCCAGCAATTCCCTTTCTATGTATACCTAAAAGAACTGAGAGCAGGGACTAGACCAGCTGTCCAGATACCCATATTCAAGGTGGTATCAGGTGGTATCACTCATCATGGCCAAAAGGTGGAAGCAGCCCAGGTGTGCATGGGCAGATGAATGCATGAACAAAGAGCATGGTCCTCACACACAGAGGGAGAGCAGCAACCTTGGAAAGGAAGGAAATTCTGATGCAAGCTACAACATGGAAGACTTTGAGGACACTATGCTAAGTGAGATGAAGGAATCACAAAGACAAGTACCTTGCTACTCCACTTACATAAGGTAGCTAGAATAGTCAAATTCTTTTTTTTTTTTTTTTTTTTTTGGTATGGGGGATTTGACCCACAGATGCTTTAACACTGAGCTACATCCCCAGCCCTTTTTTATTTTTATTTTTATTTTTTGGTACCGGGGATTGAACTCAGGGGCACTCGACCACTGAGCCACATCCCCAGCCCCTTTTTGTATTTTACTAGAGATAGGGTCTTGCTGAGTTGCTAAGTGCCTCACCATTGCTGAGGCTGGCTTTGAACTCGCGATCCTCCTGCCTCAGCCTCCCAAGTGCATGGATTACAGGCATGTGCCACCATGCCTGGCTCCCCAGCCCTTTTTATTTTTTTATTTTGAGATAGTCTCACTCAGTTCCTGAGGCTGTCCTTGATCTTGCAGTCCTCCACATCTTGGGGATGTGGCTCAACAGCTAAGTGTCCCTGGCTTCAATCCTCTTAACCAAAAATAAAAAAATAAAAATAAGAAGAGTGATGCAGGCTAGGGGTGTAGCCCAGGGGTAGCAGGAGGCCTAGATTCCATCCCTAGCACTGGGGGAAAAGAAAGAGAGAGAGCAATGAACTCGGGCCTGCCCTCCGCTCCCTGCCTTGGCATACTCTGGCTGTGACCTTGCTCGGAAGAACTTTTCTCCCTCTCTCCCTCGCCCTCATCTCCTCTTCCTATCCAGGAAGCTGTTAAGGCTTCAAAGACTCACCTGCCAAAAAAAGCCACTTTCATATGCCGCCGGGCCAGCACCTCACTGATGCCCCTCACTTTGGATAGATAGCCTTTGACATCCAGAACCTGTTCTTCTGTCGTAACGGGGTCCAGTTCTGCATTCCTGTAGGTGTCTGGAGCGGGGATGAAAATGGGTCACGGCATGGTCAGGAGCTCCATGACCACAGGCTGGAAGGACCAGAGCTGTGCTCACCAGGACCCCCAGTCCACCTCCATGGCACCCTACTGTGGCTCTGTGGGGTGGCAGCTAAGAACACGGATGGGAACCAGACTGCCCAGGTCCCCACGCCAGTCCTGCCTGCTTCCTAGCTCTGTGCCCACGGGCACATGAGCCTCTGCGGGTCTCCACATCCTCACCAGTAAAACAGAGATACAGCGGAACCTCCTTCACGGACTACCATGAGGATCAAGTGAAGTAAAGAGCCAAGAGGGCGCTGGTGAGCACCTAAATGCTGCTGCTCCTGGGCCGCCAAACCCCTTCCCTGGCGCCACGCGCTGTCTCAGGCGCTGTCTCAGGAGCTGTGCGAATGCGGCCTCTTCCGCTCCTGCTCGCTGACGTGGCAGATGAGTAAATGGCAGAGTGGGGATCTGAACCTGATCCTGGTGTCTGGGCTCTTAACCACTCTGTCACTGCACAAGGTCTTCCTGAGTGGCCCTGCTGGCCCCTCCAGCCTGGTCTCTTGACGCCCCACTGCCTCTCACTCCACCTCACCATCTCCCCAAACACCAGCCCCCTAACCCCTCTGGGCTCTGCTGGCACTGCCCAAACCCCCTCCCACACTCTGATGAACTGATGGGCTTGGAGCGTCCTTTCCCACGGGGCCTCAGGTGCTGCTTAGATGACACAGCCCCCAGGAAGCTTCCCCTGGGCACACCCTCCAGCCTGAGTGGGTCCCCCATCTGTACCCGCAGCACCCTGGCTCCTCTTCCCTCAGCACCTAACCTCTCCACAGTGCAGCTGGCGGCTCACCTGTCTGCTCATCTACCACGGGAGGCTGACCTATCTGATTCTGTGCCCAGCAGGTGCATGTGTGCTGGCTGAGCGAGCGGGTACCTGGATCACTGGACTGCTTTCCCAGTGCCCTCGGCAGGCACGAGGCTAGCAGATTATCCCCGAAGCAAACAACTGAGCAAGATCCTGGCCTGTCCCATCCAGCGCATGCACGAGGGCAGTGCTTTATGTGGCTGGAGAGGAGAGGGCACTTGGCCCACAGACCACCAAGCTGACGGCCCCTGCCCTGACCACTCTCAAAGCATCCAGAGTATGACAAGTGACACGTCAGAGACTGCACCGTGAGTTTGTCCTGCAGCTAGTGCCATGAAAGGAAGTGACCAAGTCAACAAGGCCCACCCCATCAGTCACCACCCTCCTACCCCCATCCCCAGCCCAGACCCATCAAGTTTCCTCCCTTACATGGGCACATGAAACAGCCTTCACAATGACCCTCGGAAGAAGTCGGCTCTCAAGCTCATGGCTACACAAGAGCGACAGCCAGCAGCGCCCTTCAGTGCCCTTGTCAGTGCCCTTTGGTGCCCTCCCCACCCAGAGAAATGGTGATTAGGATCACTCCAGCTCCTTCCTGTCCATGCAACCCATAGGCGAGGCCCTTCTATTTTCACAAAAAAGGAAATCAAAGCACGTGTCACATAAGCACCTCCCTGAAACACATATGTGCCCCCAGCATTGACTGAGTGAGCGACTCAGGGTCTCACAGAGGTTGCTCTGGGCTCTGGAAGGGCAGCAGCCTCGACAGCCCTCTCTCTGCAGGCCCACGGCTGGCACAGGGCCAGGCACAGCAGAACTGCTGCTAAAGGAAAAGGCGGTGCACTGGAGTCAGCCCACCCTCCAATCACACACCTTTAAGCCAGGTGCGAGTGACTAAGGCAGGAGGATCACAAGTTCAAAGCCAGCCTCAGCAGTTAAGTGCCCTGGATTCAATCCTCAGTACCACACACACACACAAAGCAAAAAATAAAAACAACAAAACACCTTTAAAATTCAGATTTTTTGAGTACCAGGGATTGAACTCAGGGGCCTCATTCCCAGCCCTTTTTTTTTTTTGTATTTTATTAGCGACAGGGTCTCACTGAGTTGCTAAGTGCCTTGCCATTGCTGAAGCTGGCTTTGAACTCATGATCCTCCTGCCTCAGCCTCCCAAGTGCTGGGATTACAAGTGTGCGCCACCACACCCGGCTAGATTTTTTTTTTTTTTTTTTTAGTTTTCAATGGCCCTTGATTTTATTTATTTATATGCAGTGCTGAGAATCGAACCCAGTGCCTCACACATGCTAGGCAAGTGCTCTACCACTGAGCCACTACCCCAGCACCCTCAAAATTCAGATTTTTAAATTATTATTATTTTTTTTTTTTTTGTGGTGCTAGGGATCAAACCCAGGGCAAGTGCTCTACTCCATGCTACATCCCCAGTCCTAGAATTGTTGTTTTTTGTAGATGGACACAATACCTTTTATTTTTATGTGGTGCAGGGGATTGAACCCAGTGCCTAATGCATGCCAGGCAAGCACTCTACCACTCTGCCATAGCCCAGGCCCCCCCCAGAGTTTTTAATTCATCAAATATTTAGGGAATGCCTTCTCTTTCATCAATCTCACACAAAGGACAGGGCACAGACAAGCTAATGAAACTGGATGCAGTCCTGTTTTTTAGTGGGAGTCTCACGTAGAAGCTTGGCATGTAAGATGATGAGAAGCCAACTGATTAGCTGAAGGCAGGCTGGGGAGAAGGTGGCCCACCTGAGCCAGGGTTGAACCCTGTGGATCTCCACTAGATTCTGTGAGCTCTGAAGATGCCTGGTCTCACCTGAGTCCGCCATTCTCAAATGAGGGAACCAAGGGCAGCTAAGACTCAGCTACTGGGTTTTCAGACAAACCTGCAGCCACAGTGCCCTTCTAGACACAGAGCCTGAGACACTAGTGGCCAGAGCTGGCATCAGAACAAATGGGGCTCCAGGAATCAGTCCTTCTCTGCTGGTAGAGCAGAACTAAAGGCAGGGCTCAAATTAGTAACTAGTAGAAAAGGCACAGGTAATAGGAGCTCCCTGTTCACAATCCTGTCACCAGACTAAAAATACAAGAGGTCACACTATTCAGGATAACCAACACCCTGCAGTGCTTGGCACTAGAGCAGCCAGAACTGGCCAGGGAGAACATATGAGTTGGCCACAAGCAGCTCAGTCACTCCAAAGGTAGGGACAACTCTCAAGCCTAAATCGACTTGTGTTTTAGATAAGGTAAATGAAACAAAACACGCACAATTCTTAAATCGATTATTTTTTAGACTATTGTTTTAAATTTTATTTTAGCTGTCGATGGACCTTTTCTTCATTATTTGTTTTATATGTGGTGCATGAGATTCAAACCCAGCACCTCACACATGCTAAGCAAGCACTCTACCTGAGCCATAACCCCAGCCCCTTAAATCAATTCTTTTTTTTTTTTTGGTACCGGGGATTGAACTCAGGGGCACTCGACCACTGGGCCATATCCCCAGCCCCTTTTTATATTTTATTAGAGACAGGGTCTCACTGAGTTGCTGAGGCTGGCTTTGAACTCGCCATCCTCCTGCCTCAGCCTCCCAAGTGCTAGGATTACAGGCATGCGCCACCACCCCTGGCTTAAATCACTTCTTAAATGACAGTTCCCATGTCTTCCTGGAGCCCAGGTCCTCAGGATTCCAAGAGCAGAGCATGGCTGAGGGTGACGAGCCCCCTGCGCATGAGTTCCTCAAAGCAGGGCTGTACTTCCCCACTCCCAAATCCTGCTAACTACCTCAGTGGACCAAAGGGAGCCTGATGAGCAGGTGACTGTTTTACCTTCAAGGAAGGTGGCACTCTCCTGGATATAGGCCCCCAACTGTTCAAAGATGCCATTGATCTTCTTCTTGGCAGTGACAAAGTGCTTGAGTGGGGAAGCATTCACCTCAGCCATGTGTCTCTTATCCTTCTTGACTGCGACGATGGAGTTGCATCGAGAGAAAAGCAGGGACATTGCGCTGCAAAATAAGACCGTGTGAGTGAGCCCAGGAACAGCCAACCAGGACACTCTGCTGTGGGCATGGCATGGGGTGAGAGGAGAGCCAGGACCAATTCTGAGTTCCATCAAGAATACGGGGCAAGCCGGGCGTGGTGGCGCACGCCTGTGATCCCAGCACTTGGGAGGCTGAGGCAGGAGGATCACGAGTTCAAAGCCAGCCTCAGCAATGGTGAGGCACTTAGCAACTCAGTGAGACCCTGTCTCTAATAAAATACGAAAAAGGGCTGGGGATGTGGCCCAGTGGTTGAGTGCCCCTGAGTTCAATCCCCGGTACCAAAAAAAAAAAAAAAAAAAAAAAAAAAAAATACGGGGCAAGCTGGGCACGGTGGCGGACGCCTGTAATCCCAGCGGCTTGGGAGGCTGAGGCAGGAGGATCATGAGTTCAAAGCCAGCCTCAACAAAAAGCAAGGCACTAAGCAATTCAGTGAGACCCTGTCTCTAAATAAAATATAAAATAGGGCTGGGGAGGTGGCTTAGTGACCAAGTGCCCCTGAGTTCAATCCCAGGCATGAAAAAAAAAAAAAAAAAAAAAAGACTACGGGGCAATCAGCATACACTCAAGGGACAGCAAGACAAGAACAGTACGTGGAGAGTAGGAAGCGAGCCCCCAAGACATGGGCCAGGCTCCCTGCCCCACTGCATGGGCACTCAGACACCTGGAGCCACAGCCCCGAGTTCAGGCCCACCGCTGGCCATTCCTTGCCTGCTGAGCAGCTGCCAAACACCTCAGAGTGCGATGGGGTGGAACCCTGAGTAACATCCAGAAGCCCTCCTCCAAGGCTAAGGCAGAAAGGTGCGACAGAAATCTGACTCATCGCCTATACACTGAACGCCTAAGAAAAGTGACAGCAAAGTTGTGGTCAAGGTCAGCAATGTCCACTCCCCACCTGCTCCCTGGCCACTCTGCTGTCCAGGAGCCCAGTGGCCCTAATTCCTAACAGGATTTGTCTGTCTGTTTGCTGGGGGTATGGAAACCAGCAAGAGTGATCCTCAAGTAAGAGACACCTACTGGGGCTGGGGTTGTGGCTCAGCGGTAGAGCGCTCGCTTAGCACGTGCGCGGCCCGGGTTCGATCCTCAGCACCACGTAAAAATAAAGGCATTGTGTACAACTAGAACAAATAAATAAATATTTTTTTAAAGAAAAGAGAGACACCTAATTCTATAACTTATTTTAGAAAACATCTATTGATCTCCTTTAGTATAATATATGTATGCTATAGAACGTTTGGAAACTAAAGAAAAAACCATATAACCACCATTGTGTGGTGAGCACTGTTAACATGTGGTGCGTCGACAGCCTGTTTCTGTGGGGCCCTCTCCTGCTTTCCCTCACTCACATGCATCTTTTTTTTTTTAATATTTATTTATTTGTTTTAGTTGTGCACAATGCGTTTATTTACGTGGTGCTGAGGATTGAACCCGGGCCGCGCACGTACTAGGCGAGTGCTCTACCGCTGAGCCACAACCCCAGCCCTCACATGCATCTTTGTAGACTTTTTTTTTCTCCCTACACAGCAATAACATGCTAGGGGCGATGAGACTTGACTCCAAAGACCTAGAGGTCTTGAGCTAAGGTCAAGAGGTGGATATCCCAGAGAAGGTAGCTCCCAGGTGGGGCTGGGAACCCTGCCCCCCAAAGTGGAGCCTGCCAGGTCTTCCTGAGGGTCCTCACACATACAGAGCCACTTCCCCACAGAGCCCTCCCATTCTGGGGTCAAGGGAAAAGGCCCCTCCCAGGACAGAGGCAGTGTGTGCAGCCGTGTGTGCCTGGCACTAGCACTCTGCTCCCGGCCCCCCTCATGGCAGCCTGGCCGGATTTGAGTTTCTAGCTGGGAGGTGAGACAGTTGCTCAGGGATGAGCTCACACGGGAAACTTCCAAGTAGTGCCAAAGGGTGCCAAGCAAAGTGTGGAGAAGCAGAAGGAACATCCAGAAAAAGCGCCCAAAGATGAATGCTAAAGCTGGCTCTTGAGAACTGACCATCCCAGCCGGGCACGGTGGAGCACACCTGTAATCCCAGCAGCTCTGGAGGCTGAAACTGGAGGATTGCAAGTTCAAGGCCAGCCTCCCCAACTTAGTAGGCCCTAAGCAAATTAGTGAGACCCTGTCTCAAAATAAAAAATAAGAGGGCTGGGGTTGTGGCTCAGCGGCAGAGCGCTCGCCTTGCACGTGCGCGGCCCGGATTCGATTGTCAGCACCACGTAAATGTAAAATGCATTGTATTATGTACAACTAAAAGTAAATAAATAAATATTAAAAAAAATAAATAAGGGCTGGGGATGTGGCTCAGCGGTAGAGCGCTCGCCTAGCACGTGCGTGGCCCGGGTTCGATCCTCAGCACCACGTTAAAATAAACGCATTGTGTACAACTAAAAGCAAATAAATAAATATTTTTAAAAAAATAAAAGTAAATAAATAAATAAATAAGAGGACTGGGGATGTGGTTCAGTTAAATTCCCAGTACCATGCCCCTGCCCCCAAAAGAACTAACCATCCCAAAGGTTAGGCAGGACACACAGACACATGGGAGACAGGAACCCACATGTGTTGCTCAAACCTACAATTCCTTTGCAGCATCAGATTCCTTGGGAGGAAACTACTGTTTCCCCCTTCCTCCTCCATGACACCACAGTACCAGACAGCTTTCTTCTTCTTTTTTTTTTTTTTGGGGGGGGGAAGCAGGGATTGAACCCAGGGGTGCTCAACCACTGAGCCATATCCCCAGTCCTTTTATATTTTTTGAGACAGGGTCTTGCTAAGTTGCTTAGGGCCTTGCTAAGTTGCTGAAGCTGGCTTTGAAGTTGTGATCCTCTTGCCTCAACCTCCCAAACTGCTGGGATTACAGATGTGCACCACTGTGCCTGGCCTGATTTTCTTCTTCATTAGGAAAGACAGTAGAACGCAGTGCAGTGGCGCACACCTGTAATTCCAGCAGCTTGGGAGGCTGAGGCAGGAGGATCATGAGTTCAAAACCAGCCTTGTTGCTGCCTGAAGCGCTTGGAGCAACGGAGCCGCGGGAAGAACTTCAGAAGCAAACTGGAAACAAACAGCTTTTTATTCTGATAACTTTTCTCTCTGGTTCTAACAACGACTAACTCACGCCAAACACACCACTAAAATGGCGCTGACCCGATCAGCAATTTCGGCCAAGTCACTCGAGATCCCGCAACAAGTCTCGTGAGACTACGGGAGGAGACAATGCCCAAATCTCCACGGCTCATAGTCAACTGCAATTCAAGCCAATCCCCAAACAGGGCTCCTGCACAGCCTTAGCAATGGCGAGGCACTAAGAAACTCAGTAAGACCCTGTCTCCAAATAAAATAGGGCTGGGCTGGGGATGTGGCTCAGGGATCAAGGGCCCCTGAGTTCAATCCCTGGTACCAAAAAAAAGGAAAACAGTGGAGTCTTTAGAAAGGGAACTGGAAACAAAGTGACTCTCCAGCTCCTTCAAACAGAAAAGCAGGGCACACTGAAACCAGGGGTTGGGGCAGGCAGGAGAGGAGCAAACCAGCCACAGAGAAAACAGGGTCTGGGGTGGGGCATGATGTAGGGATGCAGGTGACAGCCTCTAAAATCAGGTAACAGCTGAGTGCAAATCCTGTTGGTTCCCTCTCTGGGTCACAAAAGCAACTTCTTTCATTCAGAACCTTGGATTCTTCATATGTACAAGTAAGCCACCACATCAACCCTAAGAGACTAAAGACAATGGCACGAGCAATTGGTTGCACATAGTGAGAGCTCAATGGGGGCTCTTTTTGTTTAAAGCAAAAATAATAAATTCTACCAGCAAGATATAAGGATCTCCCCAGGAACACCCAGGCATCAGGGAAGACAATCCCCACCCCCCAACCACCATGGATATCAAACAAACAGGTCAGCTGGGGAGGTCAGCTCTGCCAGGCTCCAGAAGTGACTGGCTTGCAGGAAGCCAGTTCCCTGGTCACAGCTGGGCTTTTAGAAGCAGGTGCTTTTAAGTTCTGGTCATGGTCTGCAAGCCCAGAGAGCATGAAACCAAAAGCATTAGTGCTCAGTAAGTGCAAGAGTCAAGGGAATGCACGCTACTCAGAGCTTAGTGGTTCAAAGTTAAGGTCTGTTAGAGTTCAGCTGGCCTAGAGGTTGCCCTCGCCTACCTGCAGTGGCATGCCCCAAACCCTCCTGCACCTGCGACTTCTTCAAGCCCTCCGATTTCTCCAGACCCCGCTAATTCCCGAGCCAAGATTCCACACTTAGTCCTGCTTTCTGTCCGGAATCCTCTTTTTTTCACCCTTTTGGCGTATTCCTACTGTCCTTCTAGACCAACTCAGGTGTTATGTCCTCCACAGAGGACACACACCTTATCTTTTAGTTTTTAATCATACCCTATGTCCCTATCTAGGCCCTGAGCTTCTAGAGAGCCAGTCCTTCATAGAGCAGTGACCTCTTTCCATTTCTACCTTTCTCCTGCACCACTGTGAGATAAAGGATGAGTAAGTGAACACCCTCTCAGGGCCACCACCTTAAACTTGCCATTTCTGGATATACAAATGCACTTTTTTCCTAAAAAGCAGTTTTTAGCTAACTATTTGGAGTTCCATGAGTGAAAAGAGTTGAACAAACCTTTGAGATTCTGAAATTTAATCCTTCCACAAAAAGCAAACTGAACATACCTATTAGCACAAGAGGACCAACCTTGCAAAATATGTGCACAAAAGCCAAGATAGAGAGCCACTGCCTCAGGGCTTTGCCTGCTGGCTCTATCCTCCCAGAGCAGAGAGAACAGCTGGGTTCCTGTTCCTCCTCTGGAAAGCCCTGATAGTCCCTATTTCACCACAGGGCTTGCTGCAGGCATATGGGACCTGTCCCCTAAGCATATCTGAGCCAGAGGGTCCAATTCCAATGTCAATTACACACTCCAAGTTTTTGTGACAGCCTCAAAGTGATCTTGAAATTATGGTTTCAGACAGTTTACAGCAGTATTTCCTAAAGTATGGTCCACAGAACTCTACTTGTACCCAATGTTCCATGTAAAAAGGGTTCCATGCTAGAATCAATTTGTAAAAAACACCATACACCACTGCCCCTCTCCACCGGCGCACACGAACACAGTAAAGGCCTCAGCAAGGAAGGCTAGTTTAAATGCAATTTAAGTACATTTGATCAGCATTGTACAGATTCTTTTCAATTAAGAAACTCTTCTGTGTTAACAGCCTTCAAAATTCTGAAGATCACACTTTAGGGAAAGGTTCATTTATCCTGGTAGTCTAATTCCACCCCCTAAAAGTGGTAGGGGCACAACAGGCATTAACCTAAGACTGGAAACAAACCCAATTCTGAATGAAAACTGCTATTAGCACTTTAAGGTGATCAGAAGCTTTGCCTCTACCTAGGCCCTATGCTATTAGTTGAGGAGTATTAGGTATTTGGGGTGGAAGCAAGGCAGTAGCAAAATTCACTGCAAGGTGTGTTTGGATCCCAAGCACAGTCCCTGAATCCACACCACCTCCTTACCCAGTTTTATGTACAGCAACTCCTAGCAGGGAAAATAAAATGGATCCACGGATCGTCTGCTGGCACAACTGGAACAGAGGAGAAGCTGAGAAATTGAAACAAAAGAGTATACAGGGTAAAGGGGGCAGAGCAGACTCTTGGAAGAGCTGTGATAAGGAGCCAACCTCTGCTGGGCAGAGACGGGGAGGAGAAGAGTCAGCACAGTAGAGAAGAACAAACAAGGGAGAGAGAGAGAGAGAGAGAGAGAGACTACCCTTCAGGGAGCCCAGGAAATCCCAGCCACTTTCTGAACTGTCAACCTTTAAACAGGCTCTCTCAGCAACCAGTGAAATACTCCACAAAGAAAAAGGAGATACAATATTTTTATCCAACACAGGTTGGAAAGCAGGAAATCTATACAAGCAGGACCCCATCCAAGAAACTTGCCACTGGAGGGCCAGGGCGGGCACAGCATGCCCCTTCCTACTCAACCCAGATCCAAGGCACCAGAAGTCACAGGCACCACTTACTTTTTGGATGGTAAGAGACTTTCACAGGGTGGGCATCATGGACATGGCTGGAGTCAAAAAAACGAAAAGAATTTGGGTTCTCCTCTGTGCTGTCTCAGGTCGAGGTTGGCTATCGATTGTGTTGACTCCACCTGTCCTGACTTATTGGAAAGGAAAAGGCAGATGTCAACAGGTGACAAAGAGAAGAAAACAACTGGTGTGCAAAACATGTCTAATCGGGTTTTAAAGCCAAACAAACTCATCCCTGAGGGAAGCTTACTCATTGAGGTACTGGGGAGCTGGGCTGTCATGTGAGCAAATGGCCTGGGGAAAATACAACACAGGTGTAGGGGCTGACCCTGGTGTGCACAAACATGTGTTCAACCCTGTGCAGCAGGGAGGCCCGGTAGGGCACATCCAGAGGGGGGAGGGGAGGGAGCGCAACCAGGACAAGGACTGATCTTGAAGACAAACTGCCAACTAGAGACGCGGGGCAGGGTGGTGAGGAAGAGGAGGGAACTGACTGAAGTCAGAGGGTCCCGGCTGCTGTGCCAGGCGGCTGTGGGAGGGCTCAAAAGGCCCCCGGTGGGGGAGGGCAGGGAGGCTGCCCCGGCACCGAACCCGGGTGGCTGTCGGGCGCTGAGCAAAACAGGACTAGACGAAGACCGGAAAGGACAGGGGTGGCTGGGGCCAGGGCCTGGGAGGGCGGGCGACGGGAGCGCCAGGGGACCCCACGCCCCAGCCCCGGGTCCCGCGCCCCACCGGCTCCTCGCAGGGCTGTGGAGGGCCGGGGGCGAGGCCGCAGCGTGGGGACGCCCGTCTGGCCGGATTCTGACCCCTGGGGGCCCCAGCGTCCCACCGGCCCAGGCCAGGCTGTTCTGGACTCTCCGGGCCGGGGCCAGCCGGTCCCACCACCCCGGCGCGCTCGCCCTCTCACCTTCACCTTCCCGGCCTCGCGGCGGCCATCACGCCCACAACGTCACCAGCAAGCGCCACCCAGGGAGAGGCGGGGGGCAGCGCGCGTCACTAGCCGCCGCGGGCTTGCCGCTCGGCCCGGACCGACCGGTGGACTCCGAGATCAGCCAGTTGGTTCCTACTACTCCTTAAGGTTCAGGGAACCCACGGCTCTGCGCGTCGAGAGGCGCCTCGGCGCGCTGTTTTACCGCTCGGGAGTCCCCGGCCGATGACGCAGAGCCTCGGGGCTCCCGAGGCATCACGGGAGTTGTAGTTCCGGCGTGCCCCTGCCAGGGCCGGGAGGGCGGGGCGGGTGGGGCGGGGCCGCGAGCTGTCAAGAGCCAAAAAAACAAGGGCGCGGATTAGATGTTCCCGCTCTTTCGTTCTTTGCCCAGAACCTGACCCCAATACTTCTGCCAGCGCTGGAAACTTGACTTGCATTTTGTAATTGTACAGAAGGGCTCTCAAGAGGACCAGTCCGTTAGGTGAGGTGACTCTTTCAGGGGGACAGAAGCACACTGGGACCTGCTGCCCTTCCTTTGCCTTTGGGGAAGTCAGAACAACAGCAGCCTCGACGTATCAGGCTCCAACTGAGCGCCAATCACCGAACTGGATACCCAACAGGCATTCTTTTATTTAATCCTCAGGATAGCCCCAGGAGCCTCAGAGGGTGATTACCCAAGCTCAATGTCAGTCACTGGGCCCCTCATTGTGTGCCAGGCAGTGGATACAGCAGGAAACAACCTCAGCAGTGCGGCTCCGAGCCTAAGTTATGTAATACCAGCCCCAGACACATGCAGCTATTGAACCCCTGAGATGCAGAGGTGAAAATGAGATGTGCCCCAAGACGTAGTATGAAAAAGAATGTAAACTATATCAATATTTTTGTAGTGATGACATGTTGAAATATTTTGTGTAAATTGGGTTAAATGCACCTGTTTCTTTTACTGTTAAAAATGTGGCTAGGAGCCGGGCGCGGTGGCGCACGCCTGTAATCCCAGCACTTGAGAGGCTGAGGCAGAGGATCAAGAGTTCAAAGCCAGCCTCAGCAATGGCGAGGCACTCAGCAACTCAGTGAGACCCTGTCTCTAATAAAATACAAAAAAGGGCTGGGGATGTGGCCCAGTGGTCAAGTGCCCCTGAGTTCAATCCCCAGTACCAAAAAAAAAAAAAAAAAAAAAAAAAAAGTGGCTAGGGCTGGGGCACACCTATAATCCCAGCAACTCAGGAGGCTGAGACAGGAGGATCACAAGTTCAAGGCTAGCTTCAGCAATTTAGCAAGAACCTCAACTTAGTGAGACCCTGTCTCAAACTAAAAAAAAAAAAAAAAAAAAAAAAAAAAATTAACGAACAGCATGTAGCTCAGTGGTAAAGCACCCTGGGTTCAATCCCTAGTACAAAAAAGAAAAGAAACACAAAACAAAAAAACATAGCTAGGTGCTGGGAGTGTGGTGCAGTGGTAGACCACTTGCCTAACAAGTGCAAGGCCTGGGTTTTATCCCTAGCATGGCAAAATAAAGACTGGGGCTTCTGGAAGGACTGGGGATGTACCTAAGTGGTAGAGTGTTTGCCTAGTATGTGTGAGGCCCTGGGTTTGATCTCCGGTACTGAAACAAAAAATTAAATAAACTGTGGCTGTAAAATTTAAAAGTAGATGATTGTCTTCCCTTTGGGGCTCCCCTTGTATTTCTTTTTTTTTAATGTTTATTTTTTAGTTATATTGAACACAATATCTTTATTTTATTTTTATGTGGTGCTGAGGATGGAACCTCACGCATGCTAGGTAAGTGCTCTACCTCTGAGCCACAACCCCAGCCCTCCCCTTGTATTTCTACTAAAGGGCAGTGCCCTGACTAGGGTACAATCTTGCCACAAATAGCCTCCAGAGATAAATCAGTGCTCTGGTGACTAACCTGCTTGTCAGCCTCCTGGGACATGGGTCAGAGGAAGCTGTCCCCAGTCACTGCCCTAGGGGCAGCTTCTTGCCTGGGCCTCTAACTCTGTGGGGCCACACCCAGCCCTGACTTGGGGTGTGGCCAGGTCCCTTAGATGTGAGGAGCCTCAATTACCAACTGCTTCTACTGTCACTGTTTCCTCTCCCATGACCTCAGGCCCCCCCTGCAGGATTCTCGCAGGACAGGAACTTCCATTTCCTTTGCCTTTGGCAGAATCTTGTCCAAGTCAGGTGGAGGCCTAGAGGTTCTCTCCTGTCATTTTCTCCTTTTCTCTAAATCTCTGCAAGGGTTGGCCCAGATCCTAGTCCCTTTCTGGACAGCGGCAGGAACCTCTGAGTCCACCCCGCTTAGGCCCTGGGGTTCTCTGAAAAACCCCAGACTGTGGCACCTTGCTGACGAGCCTCCCTGGTACTGCAGACAGTGTTGCTGGGAAGCGCAGGGCAGGCTGGGGTGGGCTGCAGAGGGCCTCTCTCTCCTGCACCCACTACTTCTATTCTGCTTGACTTTTTTAGAGTGAACATGAATTGCATATAATCAGAAAAAGGTAAAATTAGAGTTAAAAACATCTGGCCAGGTGCTGTGTGGCACATACCTATAATCCCAGCAGCTCTGGAGACTGAGGATTCAAGAAAGAAAAAGACCCAGGAGTGGTTGGGCACGCCTGTAATGCCAGTAACTCAGGAGGCTGAGGCTGGAGGCTCACAAGTTCAAGGCTAGCCTCAGCAGATGAGCAAGACCATGTCTCAAAAAAAATAAAATAAACAAGGGCTAGGGTTGTGGCTCAAGCGGTAGTGTGCTCGCCTAGCACGTGTGTGGCCCGGGTTCGATCCTCAGCATCCACATAAAAATCTCACAGGATTGTGAGTTCAAAGCCAGCCTCAGCAACTTTGCGAGGCTCTGACTCTAAATAAAAAATAAAAAGGGCTAGGGATGTGGTTCAGAGGTTAAGTACCCCTAGGTGCAATCCCTGGTTCCAAAAAACCCAAACCAACCCTGGCCTGGGGATATAGTTCAGGGGCAGAGCATGTGGCTACCGTGTGCAAGGCCATGAGTTTAAAAAAAAAAAAAAAACTTTTAACATACACACACGTACACACAAATTCACACACAATTGTGTATGCACAGATGAGCTTAACAACATCCAAAGCCGCATCATAGTAGTGCACACCTGTAATCCCAGCTGCTCAGGTGAATGAGACAGAAGAATCACCAAGTTTGAGACCAGCCTGGACAATTTAGTGAGAGCCTGTCTCAACAGAAAATGAAACAGAGTGGGGATATGTAGCTCAGTGGTAGATCCTGGCATGTGCAAGACTCTGGATTTAATCCCCATACTAGGGGGGAAAAAAAATCCAAGAAACAGATTTGCCTGGTGCGTTCTTGAGAGAAGAACTTGAAAGAGACTAAGATTTGTGCTCTTTGGCCAGGTGTGGTGGCACACACCTTAATTACAGAATTCCAAGTTCCAGGCCAGCCCCAGCAACTGAGACTCTGTTTCAAGAAAGAAAAAGACCCAGGAGTGGTTGGGCACGCCTGTAATGCCAGTAACTCAGGAGGCTGAGGCTGGAGGCTCACAAGTTCAAGGCTAGCCTCAGCAGATGAGCAAGACCATGTCTCAAAAAAATAAAATAAACAAGGGCTAGGGTTGTGGCTCAAGCGGTAGTGTGCTCGCCTAGCACGTGTGTGGCCCGGGTTCGATCCTCAGCATCCACATAAAAATAAATGCATTGTGTACAACTAAAGCAAATCAATAAATAAATACTTAAATAAATAAATAAAATAAACAAATAAAAGGGCTGAAGATATAGTTTGGTGGTAGAGTGCCCCTGGATTCAATCCTCAGTACTCCCTCCCCTCAGAATTATACTGTTTGGATTTATCATGAGCCAATTTTAAAAACTAAAAAAGGTAAAAAATCTTTAAAAGGCATACACACAACCCTCAAATGACTCCAGCTGCCTCCCGGATGCCCATACTCTCCACAGCCTGGTGCTTCGGTTGGAAAGTGCCCCCAAATATTCATGGGTTGCAAGTTCAATCCTAAGAGTCATATGTTAATGGCATTTGGAGGTGAGGCCTTTGGAAGGTAATCAGGATTTGATGAGGTCATGAGGCTGGGGTCTCCATGATGGCATCAGTGGCCTATAGTTCCCAGCCCTCACCCTATGCCAACCTTCCCCAGGTTATGATGCAGCAAGAAGGCCCTCACCACCTGCTGGTGTCATGACCTTAGACTTCCCAGCTTCCTGAACTGTGAGCTCATGAAACCTCTATTCTCTATAATTGCCTGATCTGTGGTGTCTCATTACAGTCACAGAAAACAGACTAAGACACCTGGGAAAATAGGCCTCTATAATCTGACTGCCATCCCACCCACTCCAACCAACCTGTGTTCTCCAGGCTGTAAGGGTCTCTCTGCCTGGTGGAGCCCTCCTCCCCCTTTAAGATCCAGCCTAAGATGCATCAGCCTTCCTCATGCTCACGCTACTGACATTTTGGGATGGATAATTCTTTTTTTGGTGGTGATGGTGGGGCTGCTCTGTGCACTGTAGAATTCTTAGAAGCATCCTAGGCTCTATCTGCTAGATGCCAGTGGCACCCCCGCTCTGCAGTAGTGACAAACAAAAAAGACTTTGGCCTTGGCCAGATTCCCTAAGGGGCAAAATAACCCTCATTTGAGAGCATCAGGTTATACCCGCTGACTGGTCTCTCTGGCTTCTGTCCCAACATTTATCACCAAACTGTATTTGGTTCTTTCTGCCCCTGCTGCCCACCAGGGCTGAGTACTAGTACGTTGGGGGCAAGTGTTTTAATTGGTGTAATCATTCAAATCCCTCCCTGTCCCTACCGCTTATTTACTGTGTGACCTTGGGCTAATTACCTGGCTTCGCTGAGCCTGTTCCCCAATCTGTAAAGAGGAAATAGCCCCAGTGGGCTGTGTGCTGAGCACCTGACCTGTACAAAGCCCAGCCACAGCAAGGGGTGAACGGGCACAGCTCCTAGGGCTACTACGTTCCCTCAGCACCACCTCTCCCATGTTCACGCTTGATACGGGTCCTGACAGACGAAGAGGTGCCCCAGGCAGCCAGCGCCCGGCTCACAGGAAGGGATGCTGGAGTTTACAAATGCCAGGGCCAGCCGGGCGTGGTGGCGCACGCCTGTAATCCCAGCACTTTGGGAGGCTGAGGCAGGAGGATCGCGAGTTCAAAGCCAGCCTCAGCAATGGCGAGGCACTTAGCAACTCAGTGAGACCCTGTCTCTAATAAAATACAAAAAAGGGCTGGGGATGTGACCCAGTGATCGAGTGCTGCTGAGTTCAACCCCCGGTACCAAAAAAAAAAAAAAAAAAAAAAAAAAAAAAACAAATGCCAGGGCCACAAGGCACTGGGTTTGGGAACCAACCAGGGGCTCGGGACCCCAGCCCAGGCTCTCCCCCACGTCTGCACACTCACCCACACCAGGTGCCTCCCATCAGTGGTCTGAACAACCTTTAATAGAACTGTCCTGTTTCTGATTGTCCCTCTCTCCAGAGGCCTTGGGACAGGGTGGCCCAGTGCAGTGTGGACACGTCACTGCCCTCCCCCCAGCAGGGTCCAGTAGAGGATCCAGGGGCTGCAGCGACCACGTCTCTTCTGTTCCCTGAGAGGTCTTCTGAGTCGCTCTCTCCAGGGGACAAAGCTCTGCCCTCAAGGGGGGAACCAGGAGGAAGGGGCTTCACAGGTCCCAGGCCCAGGCCCAGGGTAGGAACCTGTGTCTGTTCTGGTCTCTCGTGACACCGCACAGCTTTAAGTGGAACCCGCAGAGCTGCAGGTCCACCTGAGGTGCTCTGGGGTGCGGCTTCTCCGGCTGGAGTCTGCGAGCAGCCGGGCAGCAGTGCCTGCTCACGGCCTGCCTCGGAAGGGCTGGAGGAAGAGGGGCTGGGCTCGTCTGGGAGGATGAGTCACAAAACAGGAAGTGATCCCTGTGTCTCCCGGGGCTCCCCGCCCCAGGAGTGCTCTGTCTCTGGCTTGTGCTCTTGAACTCTAGGACTGACGACTGGCCTGGCGACTGGCCGTTCCGAGAGCAACAGGAAGTCAAGAGCCTGGAGGCTGAAACCGGTTCCTGGGGACCCCAAGGCCCCAGAGGCTGCTGGGCAGTGGTTGTCAGCAAAGAGGAAGAGTCTGAGGGAGCCAGGGTTGGCCAGTTAGGGATCGACGAAGGAGACGGCGATATACCGGGTGCCCCTGGTAGTGGGGAGCCCCTCGTGGTAGTGCGTGAGCCGCCCGGGGTGCATGAGGGTCCAGCCCTTCCTTGGGGCTCGGATGGAGCAGTTGTAGCGCAGGAAGCGACAGCCCCCTCCCTGGGAGAGAGAAGTGTCAGTGTCCAGGACAGAGCTGGGCCCCCCACGCCCCGCAACCCACACATTCTCCTGTCTGTTCCCTATTCTCTCCCACTGTCCGCCACAGCCAAGTGGCCCTTGGCACAGCCAGCCTGGGGATGCCCTGTAGAGGGACAGATACCAACTGCCTAAGGAAGACAGGGCAAAGACTACGAGATGGAGGGCTTCGGCCTCGGAGTCAGGCAGCCCAGGCAAATGTCACCTCCACCCTTTCCTAACCGTGGTCAATGTGAGCTTCAGACTCCTTCCTGTGAAGAAAGAATGACGCTGCCCTGGCTTGCAAGAAGTCAACGAGGGGGCTGGGGTTGTGGCTCAGCGGCAGAGCGCTCGCCTCGCGCGTGCGCGGCCCGGGTTCGATCCTCAGCACCACGTAAACATAAATGCATTGCATTGTGTACAACTAAAGTAAATAAATAAATATTAAAAAAAAAAAAAAAAAAAAAAAGAAGTCAACGAGGTAGCAGAAGAGTGTAGGGCCGAGGTTCCAACCTTGTCACTACAGACACTCTTGTGGGGGGCTGTCCTGGGCACCCCTGGCCATTACCCAGTAGATGCCAGAGCACTCTCACAGTTGTGACAATGCAAAATGTCTCCAGGCACTGCTAATGGCTCCGGGGGAGGGGGGGAGACAAAAAACTGCTCCTGGCTGAGAACCCCCAGCTTAGGCAATGCCTGACAGAGCCTCAAAAAACTGAACTGTTTTTACAGTGCCTGCCCCAGGCCAAAAAAAAAAAAACCCCTCAAAAATAGTAGCTTGTGGGGCTGGGATTGTGGCTCAGCGGTGGAGCGCTCACCTAGCACGTGGGCGACCCGGGTTCGATCCTCAGCACCACGTACAAATAAAATGCATTAAATAAAATGCATTGTGTACAACTAAAGCAAATAAATAAAAAATATTTTTTAAAAAAATAGTAGCTTGAGGGCTGGGGTTGTGGCTCAGCGGCAAAGCGCTAGCCTCGCACGTGCGTGGCCCGGGTTCGAACCTCAGCACCATGCAAACATAAAATGCATTGCATTGTGTACAACTAGAGTAAATAAATAAATATTAAAAAAAAATAGTAGCTTGAGAAGAGAACGGAGGCGAGGCTGGCCAGCTCCCTAACTGACCACACATGGAGGCCCCCATGGGCCCAGAGGCCTCTGCAGCTGCCCCTTCCCACCTGTCCTCAACTCCTGCCTCCAGCCTCAAGCCTGTGCCCCACACCTGGACGGATGCCATTCCCTGCCACTCCCGAGGCAGCCCTTGTCCTCCCACAGGAGAACCCAGCTCCCCATCACCTGTGAGGCCCTTTCTCAAGAGCTTGTCATGGCTGCCTGCCTGACCTCAAACTGTTCTCACAGCTCCAGGGAGCACACTCAGACACGAGGAGACACAGAGGCCATGGAATGAGCCAAGGCCACAGAGCTGGTGGAGGCAGGATCTAGAGCAGTGTGGCCCCAGACCTCCTAGAGTTCAGGCTGTCACCTCTGAAGTCCCCTCCCTCCTGCCAAACTGTGCCTCAAACCCACCTCTTCCAGGAAGCCCTCCCCACACACCCGGCCCCCCTTCCCTCTGGCCCTTTGACCTGGTGGGCTCCTCTGCCTCAACCACCTAGCCCTTGCTCTGTCCGCTGGTCTGGCCCCTGCTCACCTCATAATCCTCCCCGACCCGGTTCAGGGCGATGTTGACGGTGAAGGTGGAGGCGTCATGGTGTGGCATCAGCGAGGGCTGCTCGTCGGGCTTGTAGCGGACCACAAAAGCCAGGTCAAACTGGGCCTGTGTCAGAGAGGAGGGACGAGAGAGCAGGCACCAGTCAAGAGAAGCTGCCGAGGGCCAGGAGGGGAGGGTGCACAGCAGGGCCCAGGCCCATCTGTTGGAACGTCAGCTCCCAGGGCCACCTCCTCTTGTGCCTGGAACAGCACCTGGCACAGAAGAGCCTCAAGAAAAATGGAGGAAAAGAGGGGCGAGGTGGGGGGGGAGGTGGAAAGGAACCTCATCCTCACCACCTTCTCGGCCACCACGTAGACAGGCCTGGGGCACATCCAGACCAGGCGGACGAAACCACGGGGAGGAGGAAGCAGCTGAGCAAGTGAGAGAGAGAGCCAGAGAGGGGGTGGACAGACAGGAGCGATGGCACTAGAGAGAAACCCAGGGCAGACTGGGCATACCCGAAGGCCAACTAGGGGGTTCACTTGGTGGGCGGGTATAAGAGCCAGAGTCCAAGTTTAAGGATAGAGGAAGGATTCAAAAGGGGCAAGGTCAGAAGCTAGGGCAGTGTACTCCTGGGACCTGGTCACCCCCTGAGGCCCCATCTCCTGGCCCTGCCTCCCCACCCCCACAGTGCTGTGATGTGGAGACCCTGCTCCTCCTGGTAACCACATATCCAGGCCTCTGCAGGAAGTTGGGGCTGCTTTCTGCCCACCCTCATCTGGCCCCGCCCCAGACACCCGGCCCACTCCACCTGGCCCCGCCCCTCCCAGACACCCCACCCACCTTCATCTGGCCCAGCCTCAGACACCTGGCCCCGCCCCTTCCCACACAGCCACCTAACCCCACCCCTCCTGCGAACTCCGCCCACCACCTGGCCACGCCCTTCCCAGACACCCAACCCTTATCCGGCCCTGCCCCTCTCAGGCACTCCACCCCGCCCACGTCTGGCTGCTTTGGGGGCCCACCCTGGTGTAGTAGCCCGGGGTAGAGCTTCTCCGTCATGGGCGCGATGTACTCCACCAGGAACTTGTGCCACTCCCGCTCAAAGTTGATCTGGTTCATGTGGATGTCGATGGTAGGCACGTTTTCATAGCCACCCTGGATGCGGTTGTCCTGGAAGTGACCCGGCAGAATGTGGTCGGCAGAATTCTAGGACGGCCCCCCAGATCCCCAAGTCCTGGCATGTAGGTTCTGACCCCCTCCCCTGGCCTGGCATAGGATGGAGCTTCATTACATTATTAGGCAAAAATGGAGGAGTTTGCTGATGTAAGTAAGGCCCCAAATCAGTTGACCTGGGGTTAATCAAAAGGGAGTCTGGAGGCGGGTGTGGTGGTGCACGCCTGTAATCCCAGCACTTGGGAGGCTGAGGCAGGAGGATGGCGAGTTCAAAGCCAGCCTCAGCAATGGCGAGGCACTTAGCAACTCAGTGAGACCCCGTCTCTAATAAAATACAAGAAAGGGCTGGAGATGTGGCCAGTGGTCAAGTGCCCCTGAGTTCAATCCCCGGTACCAAAAAAAAAAAAAGGGAGTCTGGGTGGACCAGACAGGATGGGGAGGGTCTTGGAGAGAGACTATGTCCCCCACTGGTCTCAAAAAAGCCAGATGCTTTATGACCTCTACCTGCAGTCACATGAACCTGCCAACCACCACGTGGACTTGAAGTAGGACCCTAAGCCTCAGATGAGACGCCAACCCCATCTGACCCTCCCCTGCAGCTTTGTGAGACTGAGCAGAGGACCCAGATCCTGGCCCACGGAAACCAGGAGTTAATGATTGGGTGTTTTCTTTTTTTTCTTTTCTTTTTTTTTTTGTGGTACCGGGGATTGAACTCAGGGGCACTCGACCACTGGGCCACATCCCCAGCCCTGTTTTTTTGTATTTTATTAGAGACAGGGTCTCACCGAGTTGCTAAGTGCCTGGCCATTGCTGAGGCTGGCTTTGAACTCGAGATCCTCCAGCCTCAGCCTCCCAAAGTGCTGGGATGACAGGCGTGCGCCACCGTGCCCGGCTTAAATGGGTATTTTTAAAGCCACTAAGCTTGTGGTCATTAGTCAAACGCATAGAAAAACTAGTTCCATGGGCTAGTTAGCTCAGGTACTGGGGTCCAAGGACTGGCCCTGTCACTGGAGAACAAGGAACCCAGAATGCATGAGCTATTCCAGTTCCTGGGTTCTGGAGACTTGCCCAGCCACCAAAGCACAAGGATTAGGCAGGCAACCAGAACCACAGGACAGTCCAGCTGCCAGGGCAAAGGCTGCCCAACCTCTGAGGCCCACTGGCTCAGGGTCTCCTGTGCCTTTAAAAGCAGGATCTAAATGTCCCAAGGCAAGTGCGGGAATGGGATTCCTGCTTCAGAGAATACAGCTTATGTCCACCAGGCCCCCTGCAGAACCTGGCCCTGACCACCACGTCCTGATGCCCCTCACCCCATACTTGCCTATTCCTCCCCTCTTCCATGCACAAGTCAGGCAGGAAACTAAACCATTCTAATAATAAGCCAGGACCTGAAGACCTAGCAACTTACAGTTAAGGCAGCTCAGGGTCACACAGTGGTAATGGCTGCTTGGGGACCAGCCCTCACCTCCAGTCTCCCAATCCCTCTTTTCCTGACTGCCTTGCAGGCATCCAGCCAGTGCTCCCATATGAAGAGCCCCAGAGACACTGGCTACGTAGCCAGGAGAAGAGCCCAGGAAGCAGTGCGGGTGGCGGGGCAGCCCCCGTGAGCCAGCCCAGAGGTCTGGAGCCCTACCTTGTTGTCGCCCATCGACCACTGGCCGAAGTGCTCCATCTCCTCCACCAGCTCGTCACAGGCCGCCTCAGTGAAGATGGGGAACCAGTAGACGTCGGGGCAGGGCTGGAGAGAGCCAGCGCCCAGTCTCAGGGGCCTGCAGGGCTACCCCTGCATCTTCCCTGTGACGCAGAGCCTGCTGCAGGGCCCGAGGGAGCTCCATGTCCACTGCACCTGAGAGCCCTCTGGGACCCCTGAGTGACCCTGAGCAGCAGGTGAGCCCACAGAGCGACCAGCACCAGGATCAGAAAGGAAAGTGCATGGGCTGGGGTTGTGGCTCAGCGGCAGAGCGCTCGCCTCGCACGTACGCGGCCCGGGTTCGATCCTCAGCACCACGTAAACATAAAATGCATTGCATTGTGTACAACTAAAGTAAATAAATAAATATTAAAAAAAAAGAAAGAAAGAAAGGAAAGCGCACACCCAGGGAGCGGAGGCCGAGGGCCCCGGGGAGCAGACAGGGAAGAGAGGACAGGCGCAGCCACTCTCACTGACATCCACTCAGAGATGTTGCCCTCTTCACACCTCTGCCAGGAAGAGGCCCGCTGGCCCTGCAGCCCCTGCAGGCTCACAGGGGAAATGCCAGCAGGGAGGGCCCACCCCAAAACCCATTCCTTTTGCCACCTCTCACCCAGCAGCAGGCAAAGGCCCAGCAGAAGGCGAGGCCAGCGGTGTGACCCTGGGAGCTTACCGTCTCCACCAGCTTCCCCGCCAGTGCCTTGGTGTAGTTCTCGTGGATGTACTTCTCCTTCCAGTCCTGTAGGGTGGGAAGCAGGCTGGGCCCTGGCTCTGGCCTGAGCCAGGGGCTCACCACTTGCTTGATCCATAGGAGGCTCCAAGAAGGGAGCTTCCGACAGGCTCAATACGTAAGTGGATACGTATGTGCTTGGGGCAGGTGGGTACTCACTTGTGCCTGCGCTCGCGCGCGCGTGTGTGTATGTGTGTATGCGCGCGCGCACATTGTCTGGGCACCCAAGCATGCCCACAGGAGATGGCGTTTGCACACGTATGTGCATGCCTGTCTGTGTATATGTGTGTGTGCATGTATGTGCAAAATGCCCATGTCAGCTACAAGCCCCCAACACCTAGGAACACTGTCACAACTGTCTCCTTTGATCATTATGACCCCCTCAGGGACAAGACAGGCTGAGATAGCACACCCATTCTATAGCTAAGACAAGCCAAGACAATCAAGGACCCAAAAGGTGAGAGAGGGTCTTGACCAAGTCACAGTTGACAGATCTGGGCCTCAAACATAGGCCTCTGAGGCCTGGTCCCTCCTCCACTAGATGGCGCTGTCTCTGAGGAGCTCTTCTTACCTGAAACCTGCCCCTACCAGCCCCCAGGGCAGAGGGAAGGGGCGAGACAGGTAGCCTACAGGCCATGGATCAGGGGAGTCCCCTCTGTTCCCAGCCCCTGCCACCCCCTCCAGGACTCACCTCAGGGTTGCTGAACACCTCCCAGAGATCATTGTGCAGGTGGGTGGTCTGGTAGCTGTCCAGGGAAAGCAGGTGGCCAAAGGTGTGCCGGTTGGTCAGGAACATGAACACCTCCTGGGGAGAGCAGGCCTGATTGAAGAAGCCCTGCCTCACCGTCCCCTGCATGCCCCCAGGAGGGCAGCGGTGCCAGGAGACTCCAGTTCACAAGACTAAGGATGATGGATAAATGCGGGTTGCCCCCAGGTCCCCAGCACCCGGCCCAGGACCAACATCCAGGAGGCAATCAAGGAAGGCTTTCTGGGGGAAAGGACTATATTTTTTTCTTGTTGTTGTAGATGGACACAATATCTTTATTTATTTTTACATGATGCTGAGGATCAAACCCAGTGCCTCACACATATAAGGCAAGCACTCTACCACTGAGCTATAACCCCAGGCCTGACTATGTTCTTTTATTTAGGTACTGGGACCCAGGCCCTCATGCATGATAGGCAAGCACTCTACCAAGTACTGTGTTCTGATCCTAAACTTTTGGTCACAGGAGAAAACCTTTCCATATTGTCATATTAAAAAAAAGTCAATGAGCCAGGTGTGGTGGTCACACCCGTAATCCCAGCAACTCAAGGGAGCTGAGGCAAGAGGATACAAGTTCAAGGCCAGTCTAGACTGGCCTTAGTGAGATCCTCAGCAACTTAGGAAGACCCTGTTTTCAAAATATTTAAAAATTTTTGAAAAAGACTGGAAGCCGGGCACGGTGGCACACGCCTGTAATCCCAGTACTTGGGAGGCTGAGGCAGGAGGATCGCGAGTTCAAAGCCAGCCTCAGCCATGGCGAGGCACTTAGCAACTCAGTGAGACCCTGTCTCTAATAAAATACAAAAAAAGGGCTGGGGATGTGGCCCAGGGGTCGAGTGCCCCTGAGTTCAATCCCCGGTACCAAAAAAAAAAAAAGAAAGAAAAAGACTGGAGATATAGTTCAGTGGTAAAGTGCCCCTGGGTTCAAACCCCAGTATCAGGGGGGAAATAAAAAAAATCACAGGGGCTGGGAATTCAGCTCAGTGGTAAAACACTTTCCTAACATGCATGAGACCTGAGTCCCCAGCACACCCCCCAAAAAAAAAAATCACAAAGAAATATGGGGGGGCTGGGATTGTGGCTCAGCGGTAGAGTACTCGCCTCGGCATGTGCACGGCCCAGGTTCGATCCTCAGCACCACATAAAAGTAAAGGCATTGTGTACAACTAAAGTAAATAAATAAAAATAAAAAAAATAAAAAGAAAGAAAGAAAGGAAAGCGCACACCCAGGGAGCGGAGGCCGAGGGCCCCGGGGAGCAGACAGGAAGAGAGGACAGGCGCAGCCACTCTCACTGACATCCACTCAGAGATGTTGCCTCTTCACACCTCTGCCAGGAAGAGGCCCGCCGGCCCTGCAGCCCCTGCAGGCTCACAGGGGAAATGCCAGCAGGGAGGGCCCACCCCAAAACCCATTCCTTTTGCCACCTCTCACCCAGCAGCAGGCAAAGGCCCAGCAGAAGGCGAGGCCAGCGGTGTGACCCTGGGAGCTTACCGTCTCCACCAGCTTCCCCGCCAGTGCCTTGGTGTAGTTCTCGTGGATGTACTTCTCCTTCCAGTCCTGTAGGGTGGGAAGCAGGCTGGGCCCTGGCTCTGGCCTGAGCCAGGGGCTCACCACTTGCTTGATCCATAGGAGGCTCCAAGAAGGGAGCTTCCGACAGGCTCAATACGTAAGTGGATACGTATGTGCTTGGGGCAGGTGGGTACTCACTTGTGCCTGCGCTCGCGCGCGCGCGTGTGTGTATGTGTGTATGCGCGCGCGCACATTGTCTGGGCACCCAAGCATGCCCACAGGAGATGGCGTTTGCACACGTATGTGCATGCCTGTCTGTGTATATGTGTGTGTGCATGTATGTGCAAAATGCCCATGTCAGCTACAAGCCCCCAACACCTAGGAACACTGTCACAACTGTCTCCTTTGATCATTATGACCCCCTCAGGGACAAGACAGGCTGAGATAGCACACCCATTCTATAGCTAAGACAAGCCAAGACAATCAAGGACCCAAAAGGTGAGAGAGGGTCTTGACCAAGTCACAGTTGACAGATCTGGGCCTCAAACATAGGCCTCTGAGGCCTGGTCCCTCCTCCACTAGATGGCGCTGTCTCTGAGGAGCTCTTCTTACCTGAAACCTGCCCCTACCAGCCCCCAGGGCAGAGGGAAGGGGCGAGACAGGTAGCCTACAGGCCATGGATGGATCAGGGGAGTCCCCTCTGTTCCCAGCCCCTGCCACCCCCTCCAGGACTCACCTCAGGGTTGCTGAACACCTCCCAGAGATCATTGTGCAGGTGGGTGGTCTGGTAGCTGTCCAGGGAAAGCAGGTGGCCAAAGGTGTGCCGGTTGGTCAGGAACATGAACACCTCCTGGGGAGAGCAGGCCTGATTGAAGAAGCCCTGCCTCACCGTCCCCTGCATGCCCCCAGGAGGGCAGCGGTGCCAGGAGACTCCAGTTCACAAGACTAAGGATGATGGATAAATGCGGGTTGCCCCCAGGTCCCCAGCACCCGGCCCAGGACCAACATCCAGGAGGCAATCAAGGAAGGCTTTCTGGGGGGGGAAAGGACTATATTTTTTCTTGTTGTTGTAGATGGACACAATATCTTTATTTATTTTTACATGATGCTGAGGATCAAACCCAGTGCCTCACACATATAAGGCAAGCACTCTACCACTGAGCTATAACCCCAGGCCTGACTATGTTCTTTTATTTAGGTACTGGGACCCAGGCCCTCATGCATGATAGGCAAGCACTCTACCAAGTACTGTGTTCTGATCCTAAACTTTTGGTCACAGGAGAAAACCTTTCCATATTGTCATATTAAAAAAAGTCAATGAGCCAGGTGTGGTGGTCACACCCGTAATCCCAGCAACTCAAGGGAGCTGAGGCAAGAGGATACAAGTTCAAGGCCAGTCTAGACAATGGCCTTAGTGAGATCCTCAGCAACTTAGGAAGACCCTGTTTCAAAATATTTAAAAATTTTTGAAAAAGACTGGAAGCCGGGCACGGTGGCACACGCCTGTAATCCCAGTACTTGGGAGGCTGAGGCAGGAGGATCGCGAGTTCAAAGCCAGCCTCAGCCATGGCGAGGCACTTAGCAACTCAGTGAGACCCTGTCTCTAATAAAATACAAAAAAAAAAAAAGGGCTGGGGATGTGGCCCAGTGGTCGAGTGCCCCTGAGTTCAATCCCCGGTACCAAAAAAAAAAAAAAAAAAAAAAGAAAGAAAAAGACTGGAGATATAGTTCAGTGGTAAAGTGCCCCTGGGTTCAAACCCCAGTATCAGGGGGGAAATAAAAAAAATCACAGGGGCTGGGAATTCAGCTCAGTGGTAAAACACTTTCCTAACATGCATGAGACCTGAGTCCCCAGCACACCCCCCAAAAAAAAAAATCACAAAGAAATATGGGGGGGCTGGGATTGTGGCTCAGCGGTAGAGTACTCGCCTGGCATGTGCACGGCCCAGGTTCGATCCTCAGCACCACATAAAAGTAAAGGCATTGTGTACAACTAAAATAAATAAATAAATAAATAAATAAATAAAAAGAAATATGGGGGGCAATGGGAAGCAGAAACAGAGTGTGGGAGTCTCCTGGACACCTTACCTGGATTATATTTAGGCAGAAGTTTGGTTTCCTTTAGGCTTCGACAAACATGTAAATAATACAAACGGTGTGAAAACTGAGTCTACCAAAAGGGTCCCTGCAAAGCTGGGTGCGGTGGCGCATGCCTGTAATCCCCAGCACTTGGGAGGCTGAGGCAGGAGGATCGCAAGTTCAAAGCCAGCCTCAGCAAAGATGAGGCACTGAGCAACTCAGTGAGACCCTGTCTCTAATAAAATACAAAAAAGGGCTGGGGATGTGGCCCAGTGGTCGAGTGCCCCTGAGTTCAATCCCTAGTACCAAAAAAAAAAAAAGTCCCTGCAGACCCTTGAAGGACCATCCTTAGGCCCAGTGGCCCATGCACCTACACCAGGCCCTGGTGGCCTCTGAGTGGCCCTGCTGGACCCTCAGGTGCTTCCCAGCCTACAGTGCAAGGTAGTGCACTGAGCAGGTGAGAGCTGGCGGCCAGCTCTCCCTGTCCACAGACCCCCTTTGGCCATCCAGGCTCCCAGACCTGCTGCCGGATGTTGGCGCAGAAGGCCATGTCCGGGTCCAGCTTGCTGTGGTGGAACAGGTCCGTGCGCTGCAGCTCAGACCGCAGGGCGCTGCCCTTGATCAAGTAGATGTTGGAGATGTAGGGCACGTTCCAGACTCCGCTGAGGGCGAGAGGAAGATGGAGGGGGTCACAGGCCAGGAGGAAAGGGAAGTCACAGGCTGGGAGGGGACATCATCATGCGGATCTGAATCCCCTGCTCTGGGCGTGTAGGCCCCAAACGATGGTCAGGAAGTCTTTCTTTGTGTCTGGCTGCAGTTTTCCTTGCTTGAGGGTTAAGAGAAATTTGAGGACAACCAGGGCAGGAATAGCAGGGAGGGAGGTACTGCCAGCCCAGGAGGGAGAGGGAAGAAGGGGCCCAGCCTGCAGGTACTCACACGCGCCGCCCCTGCACGATGTCCACGTAGTCCTCGGAGCGGGCGTAGTAGCCGTCTGCACTCATTGCCCCCCAGAAGTTGGACCACAGCCTCCCGTGGCGTGTCATGAGAGGGGCGATGACGTTCCTGAGGAAGTGGCATCTTAGTGGCACAGGAGGCAGGCCTGACAGAGATGGGGGAGGGGGCTGCCACCTGCCCACTGGGGTACCTAATGGGGTAGGGGGATCTGCCTGGAGGGTCATGGGGTCATCAGGTCCCTCCCCGTCACAGGACAGGCATGCTCTACCAGCCCATGGAGCTGCTAGGCCGGGGTCCCATTGCCCAGGTCACAGGCAAGGCCCGGGAGGAGGTGGAGGAAGCCCAGGGGCTCCCACCCTGCACAGGCTTCTCCTGAGCGAGGTGGGCCAGGGCCCCCTCCAGGAGTGCCCACCCGGCCTCACTTGTTCTGCTCGATCAGCAGCCGCAGGCTGTCGGGCTCAGTCAAGGCCACGTCTGCGTCCACACTGAAGTAGTAGGTGCAGGCCCTGTCCTGCCGGCACAGGTCTCTGCAAGAAAAAGGAGGACTCAGGGTCAGCCAAGGCTGGTCCTGGAGCCACCCAGCAGCTACCCACAACTGTGACCATGATTTGGCTCTACAACGTAACCGCTGAGGGGCTACAGAGAGGTCAGCCAGCCCCGGGGCATGACCAGCCGCCTCAAAGGTCCGACTCCCAGACTCCCACCCTGGGCACTTGCAAGACAAAGGCTTAGAGCTTGACAACTGGCATCAAGTGCCCTGAAAACCTGGTACGAGGGACAGCACAGTCCACCAGACAGGTCCCCACCCCACCCAGGACAGGGGAGAGGCTGGTGTTGGAGGGCAATTTGGTAACTTGTACCAAAAGCCTTAAAAACGGGCTGGAGGGGGCTGGGGTTGTGGCTCAGCGGTAGAATGCTCGCCTAGCACGTGCGCGGCCCGGGTTTGATCCTCAGCACCATGTAAAAATGAATGCATTGTGTACAACTAAAGCAATTAAATAAATATTAAAAAAAAAAAAAGAAAAAAAATGGGCTGGAGGTGTTGCTCAGTGGTAGAGCACTTGCCTAGCATGAGCGAGGCCCTAGTTTCCATCCCCAGCACTGCAAGTGAATAAATAAACTAAAAAGTGTGTCCTTTTCTTTCATCTAATCCAGGGCTCAGCAATCTACAATCCCTGGTCCAAATCTTCCCACTGCCTGGTTTTGTGCCGCTTATGAGTGAAGAAATAATGTTCTGTTTTTCAATGAGTGGGGCAGAAAAAAGAACATAAGATTACATGGAAGTCAAATTTCAGTGTCCCTAAATAAAACACAGTGACACTCATTCATTATATGACGTCTGCAGCTGGCACTGTGCTGCAAGGACTGAGCCCAGCTATTGCAACCGATGAGCCCACAAAGGCAATTGGCAAATCCATTTACACTCTAGTCCTTTGGAGGAAGTTGGCCAACCCTGGTCTTGGAAGTCCGATTCTTCTACAATTAACACAAATTACTTGCATCTGTGTGTGTGTGTGTGTGTGTCTTTTTCATAGTAAAGGGAAAAAAAAAATCAGAAGTTGTTTTTCTTACTGTCAGCTTTTGTCATTTTCTGACCCTCCAGCCCTTCCTCTTTCCCTGGTTTGCTCTCTGCACCCAAATGACAGTGTTCCACCTGCCCAAGAGCCCTGAGGTTGACAGGAGGGAGACCACGGCCCTGTTTGACAGATGGGAGCTCTGAGGCCCAGGGAAAGGCTGAACCACACCGGAGACCCAGAACCTTCTGGAGCCCTGATGCCGGGCTGCTGCTCCTGACACCACAGCCCGTCTGCCCACCACTGCCACGCAGAGAACCACGGCCCGTGACTCACGCGCCCATGTTCCTGGCATCCGCGTTCACCAGCCGCACCTCGGGGCCTGCCAGTTTCACAGACTGGTACTCGCCGCCGTGTTCTGCGAGGAACTGCTCCACCTGGGCCTTGTGGTGCTGCTCCTGGGGCAGGAGGCAGGGCGAGGAGAGGACTTGGGTTCCACCCCAAGGACCACAGCACCTCTGGCACATGCCGGGCACTTCACCTTGGCATGTGCCTGGTTACCTGCGCCCCGTCTCCAGACCTCTGCCTGAATCGTCCTTTTCTGCCACCTTTGAGCATCCTCTCTGACCAGGCCAGGCCTGCGGGCCTCTTCAGAGCCTCTGATGTCAGAACGGCATCCCACCCAGCCCTGGGCCCACACACAGAGACACTGTCCACACAGGTCTGGGGTGCGGCTCGGGAAAATGCTGTTACAAATTGCACCACGTGACCTTGGCTACAACCTGACCAATGAGAGCCCAGACCAGGGCCCTTGGCATAGGGGTGTGGAAACAGCAGGGTCTTTAGGAGTGTGTGACCCTGGACAGGTCCCTTTGCCTGCTCCACTTCAGCTTCCTCTTCTACAGAAGGGTAGGCTCATCCTTCCCCAGGTCACTGTGAGTCAGACACAGCACACAGTAGGTCTCAAGACCACATGTGACAGTTCTCCTTTTCTACACAGCCACAGCTCACGGGTGGGCCCTCCAGGGAGGCTGAGAGCCTCGCAGGGCAGGGCCCACCCCCCTTCTGCTCCAGGGGTGCAGGGAACAGGTGACATGCACGTCGGTGACCTCGGCAGGGAGCTCAGCTGTGTCCCGGGGGGCAGGGTGCACACTGTGGGGGCTGAGAGGACTCAGAAGTGGGAGGCCACAGCTGGCTGAGAACACTGGGAGACAGAGCCTGGCAGAGCGGAGGGCGTGGGCATCACAGCTGACAGATGGTCAGAGCAGAGGCTGAGGCAGGACTCTCTCTGGCCGGAAGGAGAGGGAGAAAGGGAGGAGCTGGAGTGGAACCAGGCCTGCTCCCCAAAGCCGCAGCCTCAGGCCCTCCCCGGTTCCCCGGGAGGAACGTAAGGAGTAAAATCCAACTTGACTGTCACCAGATCAAATGAGAAAGCATTAATTGGGGCAGGGTAGGAAGGGATGGAAACAAAAATGACAACAGAGCCGGGCACGGTGGCACACGCCTGTAATCCCAGCACTTGGGAGGCTGAGGCAGGAAGATCACGAGTTCAAAGCCAGCCTCAGCAATGGGGAGGCACTTAGCAACTCAGTGAGACCCTGTCTCTAAATAAAATACAAAAACAAAGGTCTGGGGATGTGGCCCAGTGGTCGAGTGCCCCTGAGTTCAATCCCCGGTACCAAAAAAAAAAAAAAAAAAAATGACAACACCTAAGAACACCTACTATGTTGTGCTTCTTACGCACGAAGTTCTTTTCTATGCACTTCTTAAACCCCTGCAGCCATTCTATGTAGTTGGCACTATTATTATCTCTGCTTTATAGTTGAGAAAACAGAAGCCCAGAGAGGTTGAGGAATGTGCCCAAGGGCACACAGTCAATAAAAGCAGTCTTACTGGGATGCACGCCCAGCCATCTGACTCCAGAGTCAACCTAGTGATTTGGGGACAGCCACTTCTACTTCCGTTTGGCTCACTCACATCCTCAGAGGGCTCAGGCCAGCTCATGATGCTGTCCCCTTACCCCAGGCCACACGAAGACCCTCAGGGTGCCCACCACTCACGTGGTTGTGAATGAAAAGCCGCATCTGCTTCCGCGGGTAGTGGAGCCGCAGAAGCCTCTGGAAGAACAGGGACAGGAAGGGCGTGGGCTGCTCAATGAACACCCCGACCAGGACCGTGGGCAGAGCTTCATCCTGTGTGTGGGGGGGGGGGGGCGGGGGGGGCTAAGAGTCCAGCAGCTCCCAGCCACCGTGTGGCCACCACGCACCCAGGATGGACGGAGCCTGACACGGGGTGACCCCTTTACCTCCCACCAGAGCCGACGGTCTATTCCAGAACCACCCATCCTCTCCCCTGTCTCGGGGGACCGAGCCCTGTCCGTCCCCAGGCTCAGGGCTGGCCACAGCCTCACCCCAATGCCCTTGAGGCTGCGAAGGCCCTCGTCACACACGGTACAGCCCGTCTCAAAAGTCCAGAACCGAGGGATGTAGTTGCCCAGGTAGTTCAGCTGCAGCTGTCAAGGGGACGTGGGGAACACGGGGATAAACAGGAGCCCGCCCACCAGCCTCACCCACCAGAAGTCACGGAGTCACCCGGTCCCTGGGTCCCTGGTGAGCCCTCTCCTGCCCTGAGTGTGTCCTGTGATAACGTCCCATCCCCCAGGGTGCACAGCAGCTGGGAGGCGGTGCAGAGAACTTGGTGGTCACGGTCCCCGCCCCTCAGAGGTTGCAGGGGAGCAGACCCCAGGCGCAGCCAGGAAACTGCATTCTTTTGCACACCCCCTTCCTCCCTGTCCTGCAATTCTGATGCAGGTGGCCGAGGACACACCCAGAGGAAAATGTTGGGAGCCATGGGCCAGTTCCCCAGAAGCCACTTAGGTCCACCCTGTCCCCAGACACAGTGTGCCCAGGCCCTTGCATAGCACCACGAACATGGGGACCCTCTGTCCCCTTTGTAACTGACCATGCCTTGGCCTCTGGTGTAGAGTCAATAAATGCCCACCGAGGGAGCAAAGGACTCTCCCCGGCCAACATTGTGACGGTGGCCGCTCCCTACCTTGGTGGGCCCGTTGCCGTGGATCAGGACCGGGAGTGTGTCATAGGCCAGGTTCCGTGCTCTCACGTGGCCCATTTCAAACTTGAGCACCACCTCATCTGGGGGTCACAGAGAGCAAAGCACCACCCAGGGTCAGACCCAGGGGCCAAGCCCAGGGGTGACACCACGTCACCTCTCTGAGCCTCAGTTTCCTCATCTGTAACGTGGGGCAAGTCCCGCCCTCATGGGCGAGTGGGAGGGTCCTGTGTCCAGCAAGCATTGGGCACCACAGGGGCATGTGGCGTGAGCAGAGTCCACGAGCCCACACCCGTGGCGTCCTAATGACTCCAGAAGCGGGAATGGGAGAACAAAGCCCCAGCACACCCCAGCTCCAGGCACGAGAGGGGCACTGAGAATACACCAGGCAAACCGCAGCCCTGGGCAGGGGGAGTCCTGGGGGCCCCCAGACCCGTGCTCTGACCCTGGTAGTCTGCACAGAAGGAAGCTACACGCGGTATAAAATGCACAGAGGTCTTTCCTCTCAGTGGCCTGAGAGGATGCAGGGAGGGAGGCCTTCCCTGGGGGTAACCATGAGGACAGCCCCTCTGTGCAAGCTCTGGAAGAGCTGAGGGAGTGACCCGGACCAGCCTCTAACCTGGGTCCTGGAGCCTGAGAAACCAGAGGCAGGAGGACGACGGTTCTGCATTTCTCCTTCTCTCTCTCTCTCTCTCTCTTTTTCTTTTTATATTGGGGATTGAACCCAGCCATGCAACCCAGCCCTTTATATTTTTTGTTTTGAGACAGAGAGTTCAAGTTGCCCAGGTTGACCTTGAACTTGCAATCCTCCTGCCTCAGCCTCCTGAGCCACTGGAAATACAGGCGTGTACCACTGCACCCAGCCATTTCCCATTTTTAAAGATAGGAAACAGAAACTCTGTGTGTGTGTGTGTGTGTGTGTGTGTGTGTGTGTGTGTGTGTGTGCAGGGAGAGAGAGGCACACGGGAAATCACGCAGAAAGACCCGTGACAAAGTGAAGCAACATCATCACCAGCCGAGGACATGAGCCCAGGCCACAGCTATCTGCCGCTTCAAGTGCTAACCATCCTCTCCCTTCCAGCTCGGTCCTCGACCCCAGCCCAGGGTCCTTCACCTGGAGGGCGGAGGGTGGGGAAGGAGGGGCCCACCTGGAAGAGGTCCCAGAATCTGAGCGTGCATCGCCCAGCTCCTCCCCAGCTATCCCCTTTCTCTACCTCCCAAGAGAGGCACGGCTCTGCCCCAGGACATCCAGATGGTCTCTGAGACCTTAAAGCCAGTGACCTCCCTACAGGTGACCAGAGAGGCTCGGGCCTTGCTCCTGCCTCTCTCAGGAAGCGCCTCCTCCCTGGGGCTCCCACTGACCCCGGTGGGGGGGGGTGGGCACTCACCCAAGGCTCCGTCCAGGTTCTGGAAGATGCGGCAGCGGTGGTCCAGGGTGATGTTGATCTGCTCCTGCGGGAAGGAGGGGACACAGGCCCAGCTGAGGCTGGGGCCTGGGCGCACCCAGTGGGGGAGCCTGTCTCCTGCCTGCTCTGCCTGGGCACATCTCGGCAGCCCTGAGGAGGCCAGCCAGCAGCCATGCCCTGGGGTCTACGGTCTTGGGGTCTATTCACAGAGAATCAGGGAATCTCAGGACTGGAAGGAACAGAGGAAGGGGGCTTGTCCAACCAGAAGGATGACGGCCACTGTAATGACCAACACCAGTCGCTAGTCTAAGTATCCTGTGTGGACATATTAATTTGATGCTCACAAGGTCCCTGCGGGAAAGTACTCTTGCTTCATCCTATGGTCAAGGCCCTCCCCACGCTTTCTTGAACTAGATGCCCTCAGTCTATCTGTTACAGCTGCCCATGGGGTTAGGACACCGACCCAGCGGCCCGGGCCCAGGGGGACGGCGAGCAGTGCAGCCTGGCCTGTGGGATCCAGGGCCAGGGCTCCCCAGCCTCCTCTCTCTGGCCACCGCCAGCTCTTACCCTCTTCTCCGGGTCCAGGAAGATCCTGGTGTAGAAGAGCTGCTCGCTGTCGCTGTCCTGGCCGTCCCACTCGGCCACCAGTTTGCTGAGGCTAGGAGCATAACCAATGAAGCCTAGGCAGTGTGAGGGGACACAGAGACAGACACTTAGCTTCTGGCCTCTAAGCCTGTCGCGAAGTTATAAGGGGTTGGGGTCTTTATCCTCCCTGTACCCGGGATGGACCTCTCTTGTCCAGCAAAAGAGGCCGGAGAGGCCTACCCCAACGAAGATGCTAGATTGGGAAAGCGAGGGCTGCCGATGTTCCCTCCACCCACCTTTTGAAGGCTCAGGAACATACCGGGAGTCCAGTCGGTGGGTGCAGGAGCTCGTTTATTGAAAAGGTGGACAATGCTTTATAATGGGCCATAGCCAATCAGTGACCAGCAGGGCGGTTCTGGTTCTCACAGACATGCCCCCTGCTTAGCCCAGGTCAGGTAACAGGGCGTGGTGATGTGGCAAGCAGCCAGAAAGCCAGAGCTTTTCCATTCCCTTGGCAGACAGTGTAAGGTCCCAACATAAGCAAAGGGTCTCCCCCATCCCTCTAGTCTACCCACCTCCCAGTCTTTTACCTACATGCTCTGCCTCCTCCCAGCAGTCCTCCTCCTAGATTGGGGGAGGGCAGCTAAATAATGTCACTGGCTAGTGAGTTCCCAAGATCCGTTCCCACTAAGCTGCACCTGCTCAGTGCTGAGCACCGACAGGTGCTGAGAGATGGACTGGACCAGCCCTGGGAGAGTGGAGTTGGTGGGGTCCAGGCTTGGAGCCCCTTTTATATACTGATCTGGTAAAGGTGGCCCAGAGAAGGTCAGAGGCTGGGCCAATGCCACCCAGTGCCCTGGTGGCTGAGTCCTGGCCAGAGGGGAAAGCCCACGTGGTCTCTCTGGTCAGGGTGCAGCCTTCGAGAGGCAAAGAGAAACAGCACACCTTGGCCCCTGGCCAGGCCAGGTCACCTGGGCTGTGCTAACTCTCGGAGCTAATGAGACAGGTGGCCGTCAGGGGCAGACCTGCTGCGAACAGAGGCCTGTGGATTTTATCCTTTGCAGCAGGAAGTCACTGAGTGACAGCACGGATTCGTGTCCTTTTAAAGACCTCTCGCGCTGCTGGGTGGAGAAAGTACTAGAAGGGGATGAGGTGGACCTTGCAGAGGAGTTAGAAGCTGACTACATGGGCTGGGGTTGTGGCTCAGCGGCACAGCGCTCGCCTAGCACGTGCGCGGCCCGGGTTCGATCCTCAGCACCACGTAAACATAAATGCATTGCATTGTGTACAACTAAAGTAAATAAATAAATATTTAAAACCAAAAAAAAAAGAAGCTGACTACAGAGGGCCAAAGGTCAGGGTGCCACGGGGGCCTGCAGGGTGGGCGTGTGACCGCAGGAGGGCAGATTCAAGGCATCTGCAAGAGTCCAGAGGTCTTTCCGAAACACGAGTGATACAACTGAGATGGACAGGAGGTGGGGACGTCAGGGGAGAAACCCCGAGTGACTGCACGTTTTGACCATGCAGTGAGTGGCTGTTTATCGAGGCGACCCTCTGCAGGGGAAGCAGGTTTGTGGGTAAAACTCTTCATGAGGGGCTGGGGTTGCGGCTCAGCGGTAGAGCGCTCGCCTAGCACGTGCGTGGCCCGGGTTCGATCCTCAGCACCACACCAGAATAAAGTCATTGTGTATAACTAAAGCAAATAAATATATTAAAAAAAACAAAACAAAACAAAAACTCTTCATGAAGCTCTGCATCTGTGACCTGTGCTGCACCTGGATCTCACCCAAGGGGCCCCTCAGGAGGACAGGGTTGTGGGGGGAACCCCCCTGCTGGGTCCCCTGCTCACGCGGGCCTCTCACCTCCAGAGCCCAGGAACCTCTTGCCGTCAGAGACCACCGGGTACTTGGCCTCCAGCCTGCGGTCCGGGTAGATGAGTTCCTCTGCCGAGAAGACCACCTGGCTCTTGGCCTGCCGGAACTTTTTGAGGAGCTCCCGGGGCCCCGAGGCAAACACCACATCATAGCTATGGCCAGAGCAGGGAAAAGACGGGTGAGCAGGGGTCCAAGGAGGGCACCAGCGGAAGAACACAGGGACCGAGGTGCCCCACAAATTCCCTTTCTCCTGTGCCAGCCCTGGGTCACCATCTGGGAGATGTATCTGCCCATGGTCTCCAGCCCAGCCTGCTGCTTCTCCACCCCAATGCTGGGCACAGATGATCCCCATAACCCATGTCCTTGGCACGTTCAAAACACACCAAGCTCCGGATGCGGTGGTGCACGCCTGCAATCCCAGCAGCTCAGGAGGCTGAGGCAGGAGGATCGCAAGTTCAAAGCCAGCCTCAGCAAAAGTGAGGTGCTAAGCAACTCAGTGAGACCCTGTCTCTAAATGAAATATGAAAATAGGGCTGGGGATGTGGACCAGTGGCTGAGAGCCCCTGAATTCAATCCGTGGTACCCAAAAAAACCCACAGTGAGCAGGTCACCGGCTTCCATCCTCTCACCAGGAATGGGAATGGGCTACACCAGAGGGTCTTATCTGGGGTTCATGGATCCCCTAAAGCCACAATCTTGGCTCCTGATGGGCAGGGAGGGCCTCAGTTTAGAGTATTCCTCTCTCAGCCGGGCGCGGTGACGCACGCCTGTAATCCCAGCACTTGGGAGGCTGAGGCAGGAGGATCGCGAGTTCAAAGCCAGCCTCAGCAACGGCGAGGCACTTAGCAACTCAGTGAGACCCTGTCTCTAATAAAACACAAAAAAGGGCTGGGGATGTGGCCCTGTGGTCGAGTACCCCTGAGTCCAATCCCCAGTACCAAAAAAAAAAAAAAAGAATATTCCTCTCTCCCCCTCTGGTGAGGGGCCCAGTCAGGAAGCTCCCGGCCACCTACCTGTCTGTGAAGAGAATGACCAGGTCCTCCTTGTCTGCGTGCTTCTCCAGAGCCTTCTTCAGCAGCCGAACCTTCTGCCCGCCACCTGCCGACGCCCCCTTCTCCACACTCCAGTCCTCCCCCAGGCCCAGTGCCTGCGGAGAGAGGCCCCTAGCATCAGCTTTTGGCAAAGAAATATTTTCCCAGCCAAATGCCCGCCCCCAGCTGAGCGGTGAACATCTTGAGTCCTGTCTGCTCAGCACCTCTGGCCCTCCCCTGCGGGAAAACCATTCTACCTACACGTGAGGCAGGCCTGGCTCCTAGGGGTCATGTGACCATGCCTGGCCAATCAGAGGGTCCTATTCCTCCTGCTCTTCCAGGGCCAGGTTTGTGCATGTGACCCAAGCATAGTCTATCAGCCTTCCCTGGCCTATTCTGTGGAAATTAAGGAAAGGCTATCTTGCTCTAATGCTGGTGAGTCTGCTGTGGCAGGTGGTCACCTGGCCACTGTGCAGAGAATGCATGTTTGCAAAGGAAGACAAGCAGAAACCTAGACACGGAAGCACAGGGCCCTCACTCTGCTGCTTGAAACCCCAGATCCAGCTGGGCCTGAAGCAAGCCTCTGCTCTAACGCTCGTCCATGTGAGCTAATGCATTTTCTTTCTGGCTTTAGGCTAAGCTCTGTGGAGGCAGGGACACTATCAGTCTTGTCCACCACTCCATCCCCAGAGCCCCACACTGGGGACACAGAGAAGCAGCTGCAGGACTATAAGACACAGGCTGCAGAACTCCAAGCCCATGACCCGGGACTGGGTGTGTCTCCTCAGAACAGTGTTCATAGGGCATCTGTGGAAATGCTGATTCCCAGGCCCTGCCCGTTACCCAGGCCCCCCTGGGCAAGTCTCCTGCGGACTTTTCCAGTCTCGCCTCACCTCTCACTCACCTCCTAGGACATGCTCACGCTCTGTCCCTGTCCTAGCTGGTCTTTATCCCTCCGCCTTCCGGAAGCCTCCTGTGGGCCCACGTCCGTCTCAAGGGCCCTGGCAGTGTGGGACCCTCCCACCACCCCTTGCTGTCTCTGCCTTGCCCAGGAAGCCCCTCACCTGGATCTTGTAGTTAAAGAACTGGGCTGAGCGCTTGAAGCGGCGGAAGCCCTCGGTCTCTCTGGTGGCCACCGTGAGGACAAGGAGGTTGTCTGTGGGCAGAGAAGGGCGCGGTGAATGGGAATGGAAGCCGTTGGGGAGGCGACGGGGAGCAGGGGGTCACAGTGACCTGTCCAATCCGGCAGCACGTGCCTTCATGTCAACCCAAGGCCCACGTCGGAGGGGACGCACCCCTGGGTTAATGACAGAGCTGGGACAAACCCAGGCCTCCCAGTTCCCTCCCAGGACTCCTTCTAGCTGGTAACCACCGACGTGTCACGCAGTGTCCACAGGAGAGGTGTCAGTACCCTGCCATGAGGAGCTGAGCCCCTGGCTCTAGGGGGCTCAGGCCCCCCGTGGGGTGGAGAGAAGGGTCTGTTCTGACCACCAGAAGACCTCTCCAGCTCATGTTGGACCTCAGCACAGTGATGGCAAACGCAAGGTCCAGAGGCCACTGCTCCCAGGCCTGCACCCAGCACAGACAACCACAGCCCTTCTCACCGGGCCCTGGATTCTCCCAGCCTCGCCTCAGGCTGAGCTGGCCCAGAGCGGAAATGGACTTGAAGTCCCTCTGTCGGTCCACTGTTGACATAGGCCACAGCAGCTGCCACTACCTTTTGAACAAGGGACCTCACCCGGGCTCTGCAGTGGGCCTTCGTTTCTGCCGTAGAACTTGCTGGAAACAGCTCCCCAGACAGCACGTCTGGGAGCCCCAGGGAAGCCCCTCCCAGACACTCTGGGAGGCCGTGTTCTCTGAGAAGCGGGGGTCTGGAGCCGGCCTGCCTGGTCAGACTCCTGGCTCTGCCCCTGCCAGCTGCGAGACCTTGGGCATGTCCCTGTCCTCCCTGAGACTTGGCTTTCCCCTTATAAAGTAGAAACAATGACACCAGCTGCCTCCTAGGGACGATGAAACTAGTCAAACGAGACCAGGCCCATGAGACCCTTTAGGGAACACTCAGCACACGCCAAGAGCCATGGCCAGCACTGACCAGGGAGGCGCTCGGCTTGCCTGGCTCTCGAGGCCCTGGCCAGGCCAGCGGGTGCTCATGGTCCTGTGCGCGGGCTCTCCTCCCGCCAGGGCTCTGCCGCTGGGCCCCCCCCCACCTGCCTCCCCACCCCCCGCCCCGTGTCCCCTGTCTGCAGCCCAGGGCTAGTAACAATGACACCCTTTCCCTCCTCCAGCTCTCCAAAGACGTCTCAGACATCTCTGCCCTCTCTGGCTGCTCGTCACTGTGTCTGTGGCTCTGAGCTCCCTGGGCGCCATGCCCTTCTGGGTGAAGATTAACCGAGCAGCCAGGCCAGGGGCGGGCAGGTAAAGCCCTCCCTCCCCGCAGCCGGGAGGAGCCTGGGCTCAAAGAACAAAGGGGGGCCATCTGGCCAGAGCCGGTGGAAGCTGAGCGGCCCTGCAGGCTGCTGGCCCCAGAGCAGGGGTGGCAGGTGCCAGGCAACCCAGAGGGAAAGGCAGGAGTCCGGCCAGGGTAGGCAGAAGGGGTGGGTGCTTCCCACTTGACCCTGGGGTCCAGGAAAAAGGGGGGCTTCTCACACTTGGGGAAGGCTCCCCTCAACTCCTGCCAGGATGACTTTCTCCCCCGGGTGAGGAGAACTGTAGCCACCAGCTCCGAGGCCCTCCTGCCGAAAGGGGACTGCTGGGGGACAGGAAGAGTGTCATATTTCACCAATGGAAAAAGCCAGCTTGTGTGATGCTGGACTCTCTGAGAAGAAAGCAGCCTGCAGGGGAGGGGAAGGGGACCCGGAGTGTCTCAGGCTCCCTTCTCCAGTTCTGCTTCCAAAGGACAGTGACTGACTGGCTCACCTTTCACTTCCCACATGCCACATGCCACCCCAAGCACTCACACACACGCTAAACCCGCTCTAAAGTTAGGAAATGGGCTGGGTGGTGTCTACCTTGCCCCAGGGAGCCAGGATGGAGTGGCACCAGGACTGTGCCACACAGCCTGACCCAGCGTCCCCGCTCAACCTAACTTCGTGCACTGTCCAGGCCTGGCACGGTGGCCAGGCCATCTGCTCTGAGGGCCCCATCTCTCCCTCTAAAGAAACCATCTAGCTGGGTCACAGTGAGGTCCCCGCCATGCCAGACCCTCCCCACGTGCCTGTCTCTCTCTCACTCCTGCCTGCTGCAAGGGGTCCACCCTCGGGCCCTAAGAAGTCCTGGGCTCCCTGGGCTGTGGCAGTGCCTGCTTCCCCAGCCAAGGGTCACACGAGGTCACGAGGCTCACAGGTCTCTGCACACCAGCATGGCATGGGAGGTGGTGATATCCGACGGCCCGAGCGAGGTCTGCGGTGGGCCCAGGAGCGTGGAGTTTTCCTTATTTTCCCAGGTGATCTCTGTGTCAGCCACATCTGGGAGCCAGCAGGCCAAGCCATCCCCTGTCCTCCGCGCCTGGGCGCCAATGCGGGGTGGGAGTGGCTCTCAGCAAGCGAACGCGAGGCAAGGCCTCTCCCAAGGGACTCCGGCATCAACCCCAACACCCCCAGGAACACAACTGCCCCAGTGACCCAGGCTGCTCTCCATTCCCTTGGCCTGGCTGCAGCAGCCACCGCTCTCGTAGGGAGACCCCGAGGCCACGGCCTCCGGGAAGCCCTCTGTAGTCTCTCCCCTTACCCAGCCACCAGATGAAGGCTGGGACCGACCTGCAGCTCTTCCCTTTGTGGGGCCAGGGCCACGTCTCTCCCTCCTCGGGCCTCCCCTTCCCTGGCCCTGGCTGGACGGTTGCCAAGGCAAGATGCGCTCCCTGTCCGGCCACGAGGAGCAACATCGGGAGGTGATTTTTTTTTTTTTTTTTTTTTTGGTGGTACCAGGGATTGAACTCAGTGGCACTCAACCACTGGGCCACATCCCCAGCCCTATTTTGTATTTTATTAGAGACAGGGTCGACACTGAGTTGCTAAGTGCCTCGCCATGGCTGAGGCTGGCTTTGAACTGCGACTCGCCTCAGCTCCCAAAGTCCTGCCCAGCCCCGGCCCAAGTGCTGGGAATTACAGGCGTGCGTTTGAACACCATGCCCGGCGGGATTACAGGCGTGATTTTAAAGAGCTACGCGGGCTGAACCCCCACGAGAGGCCCCTGCTGCCGTGGTCCCCATGACATCAGCACCCTCCACCTGCAGCGGAGATGAGGAACTGAGGCACAGAGAGGCTGAAAGCCTGCCCGAGGCCACAGACCTTGGCACGAGATGGGAACCAGCTGGCTGGCACCCTGAACGCCACGCTCTTGCCTCTCCCAAGACACCAGAGACTCCCCGCTACAGACTGAATCCAGCATTTCCAAGGCTTCTCTCCCGCCTCCGCAGGGTGGGCGCCCGTTCCAGGCCCGCGGGAAGCCCTGGCCAAGCTGGCCGGAGCTCAGGCAGCCTTCAAGGCGTCAACGTGGAGACTCAGCTTGGGCTCGGAGGCACCCAGGCCCGCCCACCTGCTTTCTGTCTGCTCAGCTGCTGGCCTTGATCTCAGGCCAGGGGCCACGTTGGGCCTGGCACCCAGAGAACTCAGCCCCCCCAACTGCTGGCCAGAGTCCAGCAATGATTTCCCCAGATGGCTGACCCTGCGATCCAGCAGAGATGAACGGGATGCAGAGGGGCGGAAGGACCGACTGCTGGGCAAGTAGCTCAGCCTCCGGACCGGGCTTTCCTCACCCGCAGCGCGGGAGCAACACGGGAGCAGCAGAGACTCGATGAGGATGCCTTGAGCCAGTCTGTTCAGGGCTGGGCACGTGGGAGCACCTGGACTCCTGTCTGAGGGAGGAGTCTCCCCTGAGAAAGGGAGATGTGCAGGGACAGGTGCTGGCCTGGAGTCAGGGGTGGACAACAGCTACCCTACTGAGAATAAGACTGGGATGCAGCCGGGCGTGGTGGCGCACGCCTGTAACCCTGGCACTTTGGGAGGCTGAGGCAGGAGGATCGCAAGTTCAAAGCCAGCCTCAGCCATGGCGAGGCACTTAGCAACTCAGTGAGACCTTGTCTCTAATCAAATACAAAAAAGGGCTGGGGATGTGTGGCCATGGCCCGTAGTCAACCGCAATCTTAGCCATCTCCCCAAACAGGGCTCCTACAGGATGTGTGGCCCAGTGGTCGAGTGCCCCTGAGTTCAATCCCCGGTACCACAAAAAAAAAAAAAAAAAAAATATGACTGGCATGCAGAGGCTGGGCAAGGGGGCTCAGGGAGGCCTGCAGGAGAGCTGAGGAGGCCCTGGAAGAACAAGGCCTCTGGAGTCCCGAGGAGAAGGCTGCGACCCCAGCCTGATTCAGCTGGGCCTGTCCTCCCAGCAGCTCCAGCCCAGGCAAGGGAATGGGTGGTCAGTGCGTCCTGTCAGGCACGGTCAGGACACACCCAGGCTGCTCTCTGGGGAGCAGGAATGAACAAAGCTCCTCCCATCCCCTCCCCCAGCCCCGCCCCAGGCCCTGAACTGGGACTGGCATAAACAAGGTCTAGCAGAATGGCAAAGTGGGGACCCCTGTGCCTGGGGCCTCCCTGGCTCTCGCTGCCCACAAGTTTCTGCTGCCTTCAGTCACCTCAGGACCCACCCGAGCCCCATCCAGCCGGGCTGCCTGGCTCCTGGCCCTCTTCTACCCCCTTCTGTGGAACAGCAAGACTTGGAGCCCCCACCCAAGCCCAGCTCACCTCCCCAGGGGGCTGTGACCTGTGACCTTGCCAGGTGTCCTTCTCTCCCTGTGGTACACCAAGGCCTGCAGGGACAGGCATGGGCCCAAGGAGGGCAGGAGGTGGGCCACAGGGCCATGGGCACCTGAACTCACTCCCCTGGGGACCGGCATCCGCCTGTGCACGGCTGCTCTGTAGAGGGCCTTGGCCATCACCACAGTGGTCCACAGGCTCCCTGATGACGGGGCAAGGTCTCCTCCCTCAGGCTCAGGGCTCCCGGGAGCAGAGGGTTGTGTCTCCCCAACAGACGAGGCTCTACTGAGGTGGGAGCTCTGTGCCCCTCGGACCGGAAGCCCCTTCAAAGTGAAAACTGCCCGTGTTTCTCTCCGTGTCATGGGTGCTCGGATGAGAGGTTAGACACGCTGCCAAGAGCACCCCACCCACCATGCTCCCCAGGCCCCACCGCAAGTCCCCTCCCCGACCCAGAGGGGCATGTGGCACAGCCCCTGCCCTAATTAACACTTCCCATCCCAGCCACCTGCCAAGGCAAAGAAGGAGCTGGCCTCCCTGGGGGCTGATGAGTGTGCCCTCCCTGACTCTGGTCAGTGGGGAGCTCAGGCAAGGCCTGCAGGGAAAATGACCATCCCACTCTGTTCCACAGTTCAGCTAATGGAAGGTCTCGGGGAGGCGGGCAGGTCCCCCCCACGCAGCATTTCCAGGCAGAAGCCCTGCAACCAGAGATGAGGACCAGCAGGAAGGAGCTGTGCCTCTGACACTGAGTGACTCCACCTGAGACCAGGCGTTCAGCCTCCGGGGCCTCCACCTTCCCATCCACAAAGTGGGGCTAGTGATTCCTCACCTACCAGGAGTCTAATGGGGCCGGGTGCGGTGGCACACGCCTGTAATCCCAGCACTTGGGAGGCTGAGGCAGGAGGATCGAGAGTTCAAGGCCAGCCTCAGCAATGGCGAGGCACTTAGCAACTCAGTGAGACCCTGTCTCTAATAAAATACGAAAAAGGGCTGGGGATGTGGCCCAGTGGTGGAGTGCCCCTGAGTTCAATCCCTGGTACCAAAAAAAAAAAGTCTAATGGCGCTGGTGGTGCAGCTCAGGGATAACACATCGTCTAGCACCAGCGAGGCCCTGGGTTCCACCCCCAGCGCTGCAACAGTGGAAGCGGACTATCTGCCAGGCACTTCACCCTGATCAGCTCAGCAACATCTCCCAACCCCAGCAGCAGCACCCTCTGTGCGGGCCACCTTGTATCTCCTTTGGCCTCCCCCTGTCACCCGGGGCAGTGGGGGTGCCCGAAGCCCTGCCATCAGCTTGGTCCGTCGCTGACTCACCCCTCTGGGCTTCAGTGTGGGCAGCTCCAGTTTCTCTCCCGGGCTGGTCTGGGGTGGAGGAGGCCCACCTCAGCAGAAGCAGGGAGAAGTGAGGCTCAGGGAGAAGAGGCTACCATAGGGCTCCTGGCTCCTGGCCAGCGAGTGGCCCCAGGCGGGCACAGGCCCTCTGCACACACCACCAGCCCAGCCCTGGGCTCAGCGCCTCTCTCAGGGGACTTCTTTGACCTGTCTTACTGCCCTGCTGGGCTTCTCCAGGGAAGGTGGCCGCCCTGGGCCCAGGACAGGAAAGGCCATTTGCCGAGGACCTTTACTGGGGCGGGCATGGAGCTGAATTCGCACACACTGGCCTCGTCCTCTGCAATCCTTCAAGAGCTCCAGGAGTGAGGTATGCTCACCCCGTTTTGCACCTAGGACACTGAGCCTCGTGGAGTTGCCGACGGCTTTACCACTGAGAGGTATGTGGCTCTGGGTACAACCTAGCACAAAGAAGGTGTCCAAGAAACAGGGTTCCCGTCCCTCCCCTGGTCCAAGGGTCACAGAATCCGGTTCCTTCTGCTATCCCAGCACCCCCTATGCTGAGGATGCTCCCAGGTCCTCCGCAAGGGTGAACAGGGTGCCAGGGAGGGCTACGGGGAACGGGTGCCAGGGAGGCTATGGCCAGTGTGGCTTGGCTTTGATCAGATGGGCTCCTCAGGGCTCTCCGGTGCTCAGTGGGCAGCACTGGGAGTGGACCACACCAGGGAGGGCCGAGGAGGACAGAAGCCCCGACTCGACACCTGGAAACCCAATCTGCCTTGGAGAAGTAGAAGGAGCTGTGTGAATTGAGGGTCCACAGAGACTCAGAACCACTACTCCAGGGCTGGGCAAGCATTTCACCTGTCTGTGCCTCAGTTTCCTCACATGCCAACCAGAGAGAGGAAGACCAGCCTGGCAGGAGGCTGGGCAGAGGGCAGAGGAGGAGAGTGGCTTAAAGTCCACAAACCTGAGCCACACCTTCACCTCCCCATCACCACCCCAAGGCCTAGTGGCCCTGGGCTGGGCCCTAGAAACAGACATACCTGGGGTGACTCCTGTTCCAAAGCCCACATGCTATGCGACCTTGGCCAACTGAATCAACTTTAGCCTCAGTTTGCCGAGTTAGGAAATGGGGACAATAGCAGGAAACACGGTCCCAGTGCGAGACCGGCGTCTGGCCATAGTAAGTAGCCCATAAATAGTGGCCAATGCGGGATATTATCACCAGCGGTACGCTCATCGTCCTGTCTCCGCGCTGAATGGGACTTCAGCTGTCACCCTGCCCTGCCGCTGCAGGAAGGTGGGAACCTCGGCCCCAAGAGGGGAAGTGAGGGGAAGTGATTTGTCCAAGTCACCGGAGGGCGAGTGGACAAGCCGCCGGAGCCCAGCCCCCGCTCCAGGCCTCGGGTCCACACCGGTCCCTTGGGGACAGCGGAGACACCCCGGCCCGCGCCCTCGCGCCGCGCCCGCCCCTCCCCGGCCGCGCCCTCACCCTCCGGCTTCGCGTCGCCCTTCGCGGGGACCAGGAGCAGCCAGCCCAGCGGGGCCAGGAGCAGCAGGGGCCGCATGGCGGGTCCGGGGACGTCTGGCGAGCCGGCGGCTCTCCCAGGACTGGAAACTTCGCGACGGGCCGGCGGCGGCTGCCACGCACTGGGCCCGCCCCGGGGGCGGCGCCGCGGCTCCTCCCGCCGCAGGGCTCTGCCGCCGAGGTGCGGCGCCCGGCCTCGGCTGGGGCGGCTCCTGCGCGGTCCCTGCGGCTCCCGGTCCTTCCGCCGGCCTCCCTGCTCCAGGGGTGTCACCGCCTCCTGGAGGAAGGAGGGCCGGGCCGCAGTTTCTAGACCCCGGACTGCGCCAGGGCTTCTCGGTGCCCACCACCCGGGAGCCCTGCTCACCTGAAATCTAGTGGCGCTCTCCGGCATCTGTGCATGGGGCTCACGGGGTCGGGTGGGGGATGACAGGAGCGCACTTACAGCGACCCTAGGGACAAGCCCTGAGAAAGGCAACTCTTGGGATTTCATTAGTTCTTCCCCAAACCCAAGGGGAGAGGATCTGAGCCTGGGAGGCTCAGGGATGTGGAGGGAGGCATGGGGCCCCTGCTCTGGCCTGCAGGATGCTGGAAATGCAGAAATCCCACTCCCACCCCAAAAGGGAATCACTAAACCTGGCTTTATGTCCCTGGGAGGCAAACTTCTGAGCCAAGGGGAATGGAGCTTCGGAGGTTAAGCGCTGATGAGTGATGGGTGAACCAACTAAGGAATGAATGGAAACACCAAAGGCCCAATAAACAATTGGAGGGTCTCTAAAGCAAGGGCTCCTGATCCCCATGTCAACTAGAGGCATCCACTCTGGGCAAAGTCCTCCCGTCCTTGGAAGAGACCTCAGAAGGGACCCAGGAGGCTCTATCTGGCAGATTAGACTCCAGAGGAGCAGATGGCAAGTGTAACACCAGGCTGGGGCAGGGGCCAGCGGGGGTGGGGGACAGAGAGAAATGTGGTAAAGGTCCATGACAACATAGAGCAGGCCATGCACAGTGCCGCTGTGCCTGCGAAGAGATACTCTACCCATAGGACACCCGCAGTATGGTCCCACTCCGTCAAGATACTTTTTTTTTTTTTTTTTTTTTTTTTGAGAAAAAGGAAAAAGAAGATTTATTGCTTTGCTAGCAAAGGAGAAACACAGGGGACTCCTGTCCCACAGCAGGAACAGGGGGCTTTTAAGGAGGTGATTCAAAGGCTACATACCACATATTCTCTGTCTGGAGTTGTAATTCACTTGTTAATTTGGAAGAGAGTCATTTCTGAGATCTTCTGTTATCATCCCCCCAAAAGATACATCCTTATACATGGAGCTACTCATAGAGACAATGCTGGGACAAAATTACAGTCAAATGTTGCAGTGAAGCCAGGTGCTGTGGCACACAGCTGTAATCCCAGCACTTGGGAGGCTGAGGCAGGAGGATCTTGAGTTCAAAGTCAGCCTCAGCAATGGCGAGGCACTTAGTAACTCAGTGAGACCCTGTCTCTAATAAAATATTTTTAAAAAGGGCTGGGGATGGGGCCCAGTGGTTGAGTGCCCCTGAGTTCAATCCCCAGTACAAAAAAAAAAAAAAAAAAAAAAAAAAAAAAAGTTGCAGTGATTATTTCCAGGCCATAAAATTCTTTAAAAACAAACAAGCATATGTGTGTGTGTGTGTGTGAGTGTGCGCGCGCGCGCACATATATCTCTGTGTGTGTATATATAATGCATAAATCATTTCTAGGTAATTTTTGTTTTCTTATTTTTATTTTTAAATTTTTTACAATAAATATGTAGTATTTGTATAATTCAAACAAAAGGAACACATGTTATTTTTAGAAGATGGGTACAATCACTGGGAATCTTGAAGGTTCTCTCACTGTACAGAGACTTTCTCATTGTACAGATGGGAGAAGTGAAACCTAGAAGGACCCAGCAGCAAACTCAAGGTCACAAGGCAAGTAAAGGGAAGCGATGTGAGCAGAGTCTAGGGCCTCAGCCGCCCCGCTGGGACCCAGGGCTGGGAGTTGCTGCAGCTGGGGACGGGACTTGGTGCCAGAATCCACCGGATGTTTTGAATTCAGGAGGTTGCAGACTGAGATTCCAAACCCTCACAGGAGGAAATGCAAGAGCAGAGGCCGGACTAGCAAGCCTGTGCTGTCGGGTTCCATTTTCAAAGCTCCCTGTCATTTCCCGCTCCCAAGAGCCCTCAAGTTAGGCACTATTGTTCCCATTTGCAAAATGAGAAAACCCGGGCTCAGAAAATTGAAGCGCTTGGCTGCTGTGGGACCACAAAGGTAGCATTGGAACCTGGTTCCCACTGCCCTAGTTCAATGATGTGCTGTGGATAGAAAAAATTCTTTGCCGGTGGTATATGGCCCAAATAGCCAGAATCATCATAAATCAGGAGAGGGAATTATTCTTGGAGGCGGCTGGCCTCTTCAGAAGAAAAGATTCACTCTGGCAAAACCTGTCCCCCACTACTTTAGTATCTGTTTCCTGTTCCCGTCTCAGAATCGCTAAAACTTGCACCTGGTCCAGGCTTCATCCCGGAGGCCTGTCTCTTTAACCAGTGGTGGCTACCACCCAGATGTTACTCCCTGTACGTGCAACACGTGCTGTGGATAGTTAAAGGCACAGGACTCAGCTTTACTGGGAAGGTGCAGAGACAGCCAGCCAGGCTGGAGGACAGCTCCCAGTGCCAAGAGGGCTTTGCTGGATTTTAACCTCTTCTTTTATTCATTTTCTTTGTTGGCTCAAGGAAGAGCCACAGCTCAAAAAGATAGACAGGCTCTGTGCTACCAGATGGGCTGTCACCTCCCACTGGAATTTAACCCTAACAACAAGGATAATAATAATTTCCAAACTTTTCCCTTAAGTTTAAAGGATTTTGTGTGTTAAAGATTTTGTGTGCTGGGGATTGAACCCAAGGCCTTGTGTGTGTGCGCGAGGCAAGCACTCTACCAACTGAGCTATATCCCCAGCCCTCCTTTATATTCTTTTTTTTTTCTTATAAAGAAAGTATATGTCATATGCTACAATTTCTGTGTAAGGAAAGATATATGGCTATATCTACAAGCAAATAGAAGACTCTCCAAGGAATCTGAAAGAATTATTACCCAAGGTGTTGGATTCCAGGCAGAAGGCTGCGCCTCCCAGGCAGAAGGCCACACCTCCCCAGGTGCTTTGTGAAAAACTACAGCTCCCAGGATCCTCAGCGTGACCAAAAAACCTGACCAGCAAGTCCCCTGTCCACTACCCCCCCCCTTGACCTCTGCTGGCCTATAGGACAAGGACTCACTCCAAGGGGGTTTTATGGCCCCTACTCTATTTAAACCAGGACCGGACTGAGCTCACTCTCTGTTCCTGCTCTCTGTTCCTGCCGCTCTCTGTTCCTGCTCTCCGTTCCCGCGTGCTCCAGCTCCCGTTCATTCCCCGCGGTTTGTCCCCATCCCCTCCACGTGTTTCTTTGGTAATTCAATAAACCCCTTTCCTTTTCCTATACGACAGTTCCAGCGTCCGTCCCTCCTGCAAATTTCTCTAACACAAGGAATGGGTAATAGCGGTGATGTTAGAATCTGACAGGCAGTCAGTATAGATAGGTAAATCGAGTCAGGTCAGATCAAGAATGCCAATTTTGAGTGAGTCCTGGGAAATTGGTGACTGTCCTTGAGGGATTGAAATGTTAATTCCTCCAGAGTCCTTCCTCCACCCTTATCGAGAACCTGTTGCTAAGGTAACCTGTCCCAGGAATTGCCCCTCCCTACAGGGAGCTATAAAGTTGTTAATTAATATGTCGTGGGCTGCACTATCCTGCCCTTCCCCCTTCGGCCCATCTGCTTCTCACCTTTTGGCCATCCCACCCAGCATTCCTGAGCCTGGTTGGTCACTGGGCCTGGTCTCTACACTGGAAGGAAAGAGATAAGGGGAAGAGGGCAGGAGAACAAAGGAAGCCTGGGACTTATAAAAAAGGCAGACCTGGGGCTGGGGCTGTGGCTCAGCGGTAGAGCGCTCACCTAGCACGTGCACGGCCTGGTTAAATCCTCAGCACCACATATAAACAAATGCATTGTGTACAACTAAAAGCAAATAAATAAATATTAAAAAAAAAAAAAAAAGGCAGACCTGCCACGCTTCTTGGGATACCAGGACATCCGCAATGGCCCCCTTCTCCCTCCCGGGAGAAGTCTATGTTACCCCTTTTAAATAAACTCTGCTTTATATGCTTGCCTCCGCGTGCTTCTCTAATGTTCAACTTCAATATTTGGGGGAGCAGAACGGTGGTATCAGTGGCTGCACAGGAGGAAAGAACAGATTAACTGGGGCCCCAGGAGGGAGGCAAGTACATGGACACCCTTCACAATTTTGTACTTCTTGAATTTTGCATCATGGACAGGCGTTTGGTATTTCCTAGTCAAAATAAGTTGAACAATAAGCTGGATGTAGTGGTGTGTGCCTGTAATCCCAACAGCTCCGGAGGCTGAGGCAGGAGGATCACAAGTTCAAAGCCAGTCTCAGCAACTCAGTGAGACCCTGTCTCTAATTAAAAAAAAAAAAAAAGGCTGGGGATATGGCTCAGTGGTTAAGCAACCCTGGGTTCAATCCTCAGTACCTTAAAAAAAAAAAAAAAAAAAAAAGTTAAATAATAAACAGTCCTTTTAAACCAGGCAGTGTGCTAAATGTTCCATGGACTTGTCCAGGTGAAGTCTCAGAGCAATCTTACTTTGCCTTATGATCCCCATTTTATGGATGGAAACACGGAGGCCCAGGAGGGTTAGTCAACTTGCTAGCAAGGGGCAGGGCCAAAAATCAAAACCCAAGCCCAATGCCCAGTCCTTCCTCTTTCCCCCTGGCTTTCTGTGGCTCTGCGACTCACTGTTGGCTGTGAGCACCACTCCTACCTGCCTTAAGGCATTGGAGAGTTTGGGGAAGGAGTTAGGAGCTTGAATGGTGAGCTTTGCCTTCAGACCCTGGGATTGGCTTTCAGGAATTGCTCCCCCGGAAACATTCCCAGAAGTGGGCCAAGATATATGTCTGTTACACCAGCATTTGTAGCAAAAACACTTGAACAGGTTTACGCACCCAAATACTTCCCATGGGTCTTGCACTACTATGCTTGCTTTTCCTGCATGAATTTGTTCATCCTCAGAACCACTAAAGGCTAGAAGCACTGGTCATCCCCATCACACTGGTCTGGTCTTTCACAAAGGGAAGAGGGTGAGTGGGTGGATTAATTGCCTTCTGTAACAGTACATCATGGATTTCCATGCATCCATGAGAATATTGTGTGGGATGTGGGAACTCCCAAAAAGATTTTAGAATTTCGTTTCCATTTCATGATGGGTGTCTGGCTGTGTCCCGTGGGCTGGTCTTAATCTCTTGGGCTCAAAGTGTCCTCCTGCCTCGGCCTCCCCAGTGCATACCACCACTCCCACCCTAATAATCTTTAGTCTTTTAAAGGGTAAGCATATGTAGGATCACACAGACACCTTCCAGCCAGGCACTGGCCCTCGATCTGGACAAACACTTCTGTGTCTACTCACAGCCCACAGGAAGCCACCTCAAGTGACGGGTCCATTTCCAACTGTGAGCACTCTGTCTGGCTTTGGAATGCCCACACACCATGTGGAAACAATCGCCCATTGTCCAGCCTGGGTTCATGTTGAACTTTGTTCTCAAGCTGCAACACGAAATTTCTTTTTTTGCATTGATAATTTACAATTTAAAGGCATTTTAGAAGTACGAGATTTTAGTGTTTTATGTCATTTAATGAGTTAAAACTCAAGGTTGACATCAGGAAAAACACTTGGTATGGTAGAGACATTGACAGTCCTGGGCCGGATTTGTGTACCCATGTGGTGTACATACAGCCAGACAGGCCAGCAGAGTTGTCAACAAAACATTTCCCAGGAAGTCCTTTCCAATGGTTACTTTTTCTTTCTTTCTTTTTTTTTTTTTTTTTTTTTTTTTTTTGGTACTTTTCCGTATGATCATTTATTTTTGCAGTGAGGATCATCAGTTTTACAGGAACACTGTACTTTTTAAAATCTTGGGGCTGCTGAATCCATCAGCAACAAAGGAGGTCCAACACGTGTTGAGTGTGGCTATCTGTGGGATTTTTTTAAACAAGTGAATTGGACGCCTCCAGGCCCGCGGTCACCACGCCTCCTCATCCCAGCCCCACCCCTTTTTCATCTGTCGCAAAAGACTCGGCGGCGCTTTACGGCCGGCGTCGTTTGACGGCGGGAGGTAACCGAGAAGGAGGAGGAAGCGGTGGCGGTGGCTCCCCGGGCGGCTGCGGCGGGCGTCGGGGTGGGCGCCGCGGTCCGGGCCGGGGAGTGAGGCGGGGCCGGCCGGGCCGGTGGGCTGGGCGGCGGGCCCGGCGGCCGCCCCGCGCCGTCGCCCGCGCCTGGCGGCCTGATGTGGCTGCAGCAGCGGCTCAAGGGGCTGCCGGGACTGCTGTCGAGCAGCTGGGCCCGCCGCCTCCTCTGCCTGCTCGGCCTCCTGCTGCTGCTCCTGTGGTTCGCGGGCTCCGGGGCGCGGCGGGCGGCGGGCGGCCTGCGCCTGCCGCCCTGGGCCCGCGGCGAGCCGGGCGCCGCCGAGCCCTCTGCCTGTCTGGAGGCGGCCACCCGCGCCTGGCGCGGCCTGCGGGAGCGCGGCGAGGCCGTGCCGCTGGGCCCCGGAGTGCCGGCCCTGGTGGCCAACGGCTTCCTAGCCCTGGACGTAACTGCCAACCGGCTGTGGGTGACTCCTGGAGAGCGGGAGCCCGCCGTGGCTCCGGACTTCGTGCCCTTGGTGCAGCTGCGCCCGCTGAACGTGCTGGCCGAAGCTGGAGAGGCTGTGCTGCTGCTGCGGGAGGGGCTGCTGCGCCGGGTGCGCTGCCTGCAGCTCGGTAGCCCAGGCTCTGGCCCTGCAGCCGCCGGCCCCGGGCCCGCCTCGGCCTCCGGTCTTGCCGCGGGGTCCGGCCGTGACTGTGTGCTGTTGCAGGAGGACTTTCTGGCGCACCGGGGGCGACCCCACGTCTATCTGCAGCGCATCCAGCTCAACAACCCAACGGAGCGCGTGGCCGCGCTGCAGACTGTGGGGCCCACTGCGGGCCCGGTCCCTAAAGCCTTCACCAGCACCCTGGAGAAGGTCGGAGATCATCAGTTCCTCCTCTACTCCGGCAGATCCACACCAGTGCCCTCTGGGCGGGTGCACCTGGTGGTGGTGGCTGCCAAAAAGCTAGTGAACCGACTCCAGGTGGCTCCTAAGACGCAGCTGGATGAGACGGTCCTCTGGGTGGTGTATGTCTCAGGCCCCATCAACCCCCAGGTGCTCAAAAGCAAAGCAGCTAAGGAGCTGAAGGCACTCCAGGACTTGGCCCGGAAGGAGATGCTGGAGCTCTTGGAGATGCCGGCGGTTGAGCTGCTCCATGACCACCAGCGTCTCTGGGCGCAGCTCTTCAGCCCAGGTGAGGCCTGGCAAGGGCTTGGTGCAGAAGGGTGCCCACAGTCCACCCTGGATGCGTGTCTCCGAGGTCTGCAAGAGGTGACCCTGAAAGTTAAAACTTGGGCCTGGCCTGGCATTTGATTGGGGGGGGGGGAATCTCTACTTAACCTCTTAACAGCTGTGTTACCCCGGATTAATGGCCTTATCTACCTCAGAGGGTGAGATTTCAGTAAAAAAAAAAAAAAAAAAAAAAAAAAAAAAAAAAAAAAAAAAAAAAGAGTGTAAAGGTCGGGTATTGTTATTTATTCTCATAAGTGAGGCTTTATTGGAGTAGGTGGAATTTATAGGGTTGGTTCATAAGGGTAAACCAGCAGAATCCCAGACCCTCTCCACAGCTCATCAGGGTCTGCCTGGGACAGGCCTGGCTCCTGAGAGGCTGAGGTGTGCCTGGCAACATGGCTGTATCTGTTTACAAGGAGGTTGGAGACTCTTCTTTGAGCAGATTGGAACATTCATACCAAGTAAAAACTCTCTCCCCCATTGACTGTTAAGAAAATCCTGTTTGGCCGAGAGAGGGATTTTGGTCTCCAGGGTTCCAGTTATCTGAACTTGTTGTCTGAACTTGTGTGTTTGATTGCTCAGAGTTTAGTTCATTGAACAAACTTATTTTTCTTTTTATTTTTCTCGGTGCTGGGGATCAAACCCAGGACCTTGTGCATACAAGGCAAGCACTCTACCAACTGAGCTATAGCCCCAGCCCCTCATTGAGCAAACATTTATTGAGTGCTTCTGCCAGGGGCTGTTCTTTGCGTGGGGGAAACAGGTGAGCAGAACAGAGTTCCTGTTCTCATAGTACTTAAGTCTGGTTGGGTGGAAGACAGACATTAGAAAAGTGAAATTTAAATAAGCACCTTTTTGAATAAAAAGCACTGTAGAAAAGGATTTAAAATGTGATGGGTGCGGGCTGGGGTCGTGGCTCAGCGGTAGAGTGCTCGCCTAGCACGTGCACGGCCCGGGTTCGATCCTCACCACCACGTAAAAACTCACTGTGTACAACTAAAAGCAAATAAATAAGTATTTAAAAAAAAAAAAAGTGATGGTGGGAGTGTGGAGTGGGGACCACAGCTTAGCTCTGTCCTCCTGGGAGCCTCTCTGAGGAGGGGACACAGCCAGTCATGTGACGAGGGCCAGGGTGTTCAGGCTGGAGACTGCCCTGTGGCAGGAGCAGGTTAGGCTGGGTAGCAGTGTGGCTGGCAGATGGAAAGGAGGTCAGTGGCCTTGAAGCTGTTGGTAAGGATGGTGAATTTTATTCTCAGGGACGGGAAGAGGGCAGATCTGGTGACATTTGAAAAGGCCCCTGGCTGCTGTGTGCAGATTGTAGACTGGGGGCAGGGCACCTGTCGATGTGTGGAGAGCAGGTAGGAGGTTCTTCAGGAGCCTTGACCAGGGGGAAGGTAGCTGGGACCAGGATTGTGATCATGGAGACAGAAGTGGGTGGATGCTGATTCTTTGTGCGGGCTCGGGGGCAGCTGGACATGGATTGGCTGTGGGGAGTGAGACCCGGACGATGACTTCTGAATTTGGGGGCTTGAGCATCTGCTTGGAGATAGCCTGGGGAAGGCTTGGTTTGGGGTGCAAAGAGCTCAAACCATGTCAGGTTCAAAATGCCTGTCAGACACCCAGGTGGAAACAGCGGAAGAGTGGCCGAGTCTAGAGCTTGCTCAGATGTGGGCGACATCTGTACAATGCCCAGCATCTCTGTATGACACCCAAACCCATACAGACTTGGGAGATGTCATTTAAAGTGACAGGACTAAGCCAGGTGTGATGATAAACATCTGTAATCCCAGGCTGAGGCAGGAGGATTGCAAGTTCAGGGTCAGCCTGGGCATTTTAGCAAGACCCAAATAAAAAACAGCTGGGGATATGGTGCAGTGGTAGAGCACTTGCCTAGCATGTGCAGGCCCTCCATCTCCAAAGTCACACACACGGAAACTGAGTGTGTAAAGCTCCTGGCCTGTAGAGAGGGGTGGGAAGAGTGGCCAGCACCAGCCAGGCTCTGATGACTGCGTATCACGGGAGATGACCCGGGTCCTGGGGTTGGGGCCACGGGTGGCCGTGGTGGGCAGGCGGGTGGAATTCTCCTATATTCGAGGGACCAGATCTTGAGGGGGACCAGATCTGTTGTCTTCGTCACTGGGCCCCAGGCTTCCCTCTGCTGCCCCTAACCTGTGTTACCTCCTCTGTTCCTGGCCATGTCTTCCTCCTTAACACTCAGCCTTCCTGGTGTTACAGGGGTGGAGATGAAGAAGATCACCGACGCACACACGCCATCAGGCCTGACCGTGAACCTGACGCTCTACTACATGCTCTCCTGCTCGCCAGCCCCTCTGCTCAGCCCCTCCCTGAGCCACCGGGATCGAGAGCAGATGGAGGCCACGCTCAACTACGAGGACCACTGCTTCAGCGGCCACGCCACCATGCATGCCGAGAACCTGTGGCCAGCCCGGCTTTCCTCGGTGCCGCAAATCCTGCAGCTCTCCGACCTGTGGAGGCTCACCCTGCAGAAGCGCGGCTGCAAGGGGCTGGTGAAGGTGGGCGCTCCAGGCATCCTGCAGGGCATGGTGCTCAGCTTCGGGGGGCTGCAGTTCACAGAGAACCATCTGCAGTTCCAGGCCGACCCCGACGTGCTGCACAACAGCTACGCGCTGCACGGCATCCGCTACAAGACCGACCACATCGACCTGGCCGTGCTGGCCGACGCCGAGGGCAAGCCCTACCTGCACGTGTCTGTGGAGTCCCGCGGCCAGCCCGTCAAGATCTACGCCTGCGAGGCGGGCTGCCTGGACGACCCCGTGGAGCTGACCGCGGCCCGCGGGGGCCACACCTTCTCGGTCATGGTGACGCAGCCCATCACGCCGCTGCTGTACATCTCCACCGACCTCACGCACCTGCAGGACCTGCGGCACACGCTGCACCTCAAGGCCATCCTGGCCCACGATGAGCACATGGCCCAGCAGGACCCAGGGCTGCCCTTCCTCTTCTGGTTCAGCGTGGCCTCCCTCATCACCCTCTTCCACCTCTTCCTCTTCAAGCTCATCTACAACGAGTACTGCGGGCCGGGGGCCAAGCCCCTCTTCAGGAGCAAGGTAGGACGCCACCGGTCCTAGAGCCCAGGCCTCGCCACACAGGAAGGGCTGGCCGCGGCAGGATGGGTGTCTTCCTCAGCTGGTGCCCACAGCTGTACCACAGAGGAGATCGCGTGTCTTGAGAGGCCATCAGAGAGAGACTTCCACGAGGAGGCCTGGGGGGAAGGCTGTGGAATCCCAGGGGAGCGGATGAGTCCTCTGGCTTCTGTGGCACCTCTGCCCCCACCGGTCGAGGCACTTAAAAATGACGGACCTTTAAAAATGTAGAATAGGGGCTGGAGTCGTGGCTCAGTGGGAGAGCGCTTGCCTAGCACGTGCGAGGCCCCGGGTTCGATTCTCAGCACCACATATAAATAAATTAATAAAGTACAGGTCCATCAAATCCTAAAAATTTTTTTTAAAAAAATAAGTAAAAATAAATAAATAAAACAGACCCCAGATTGACATGGAGCCCTCTGAACTGCTGGCACCTCCATCCCTACCCCCGGGCCTATCTATCACCTTAGAGGTCAGTGCCTCTGTGAAGGCCTCCGTCCACAGGGCCCTCCTGAAACACCTGTGCCCCCAGAGAGCTGTGATTTTGACCCAGTGGGACTGTCATCTGGGGTCATCTTGGTGTCTGGGGTGAGGCTGCCTCTTCTGCCTGCTGCCATCTTCCATCTTTCTCCCTGTCGGGGCCCCTGGACGACAGCCAGAGGAACCCTGGTCAGCAGCAGCGGGGAAGAAAGTGTCCACAGGCACTGAGCTTGCCTTCCTCCTCTCCTCCTGCATGCCCGCAGCCTGGCACTAGGCCCCAGCGCCTCCCCTCCCCTCCCCACTCCTCTCTTCCTCCCTCTCCTCCCCTGCACCCCTACCCAGTAGTCCTCAGCTCCTCTCTCCTCCCCTCCCCTCCCTCCTCCCCTTTGCTTTTCCCCTCCCCGTTTCTCCCCTCCTCTCTCCCCCCCCCCCTCTTCCTCTCACCCTCCCTCCCCTCCCCTCCCACCTTCCCCCCTTTCCTCCTCCTCTCCTTCCCTCCCTTCCTTTCCTGTCTCTCCCCTCCCTGCTCCCCCTCCACTCCTCTCTCTGCCCCTCCCCTCCTCCTGGGCTTCTGCCCAGCCCTGACGCACACAGGTGAAGGAGGAGCTTTGTGCCTTCTTCCTGGTCCCCGCCAAGGCTGGGCTGGGCTGGCCTAGGAAGCCCTGCCTGGGTGCAGGGGAAGGTGGGAGGCAGGTCTGGTTTCTGGTGCTTGAAGAATAAATAGATCAGAAAGCTGCCCCAGAGGGGCTGGGGCTGGGTCAAATAAGTAAAAATAATAAAATAAGTAAAAATAATAAAAAATGGTAGAGCACTGGCCTCGCACATGTGAGGCCCTGGGTTCGATCCTCAGCACCACATGAAAATAAATAAATAAATAAAGATATTGTGTCCATCTATAACTAAAAAAAAAATTTTTTTTTTTTTTGTACCGGGGATTGAACTCAGGGGCACTCGACCCCTGGGCCACATCCCCAGCCTTTTTTTGTATTGGATTAGAGACAGGGTCTCACTGAGTTGCTAAGTGCCTCGCCATTGCTGAGGCTGGCTTTGAACTCGTGATCCTCCTGCCTCAGCCTCCCAAGTGCTGGGATTACAGGCGTGCCCCACCGCGCCCCGCTCTAAAAAAAATACTAAAAAAAAAAATTTTTTTTTAAAGTTGCCCCAGAGCCGCCTCTTGACCACTGTGGTGAAGCAGGGCCACACCGGCACCATGGTCTGTGGCCTTTGTCCAGCAGGATGCCACCTAGCCTGCTGACCAGTGGCTTCTCTGTACCTTGGCTCCCCAGACTGTCTGGACATGAGCCAGACTGCCTCTGTGGGGACCTGACCCGTGTCCCTCCCTAGTGCTCCAGCTGGGCCGCGCCAGAGCAGAGGAATGCCAGGGGTCGGTGACTAGCCTGGTGCTGGCCAGGAGCTGCCTGCAGGCTGGGTCAGCCTGGGTGGGGTCCCAGGGTCGCCTCATGCCTGCTGCCCTGGTGCCCTGGCGCTCTTTAGCGGCCCGGTGGCGGTGGACAGTAATCCCTTGTTTTGTTAATTGAACAGGAAGACCCCAGTGTCTGAGGAACCGCGAGCCCTGCTTTCTGCCACCGTTGCACAAGACACCATCTGCTGCTACAGACAAGGGATCCTTTGGAAGCACCTACCCTTTGTGCCTTGTGGGGGACAGTGACGCAGAAGCGCTTGTGGACGCCAGCTTGCATTGGAAGGAACGAGGGTCCTGTGGGGAGGGGGCCGGTGGACCTGTAAGCCTTCCACTCAATAAAGTGAACCTGTGCGGAGCGTAGTTGAACTTGAACTCACTCCTTCCACACCCCCTTTTCTGTCCCAGGAAATAGACCCTCTTTTGAAAAGACTCTTGTTTAGGAAAAATTGTGTTCTTTCCTAATTTAATGTGTTCTCTCTTGAATGAACTTCTAATTTATTTTTGTTGAGATGTGCTGGGTGGCTTTGCCTCCGTGGGAGATGGTGAGTGGTGGCCTTCCTTGGGAGGCCCCACAGTCCCGGGGCTGGGGCTGGGCCCCTGGCGGCTGCCCCGCCTGCTGGAGAGCCTAGATGCCACCGGGTCCCTGTCATGAGCCTGGGGGACCTGTGGTTTTGTACTTTGGGGTTTTGGGGGAGGTGTTTAACTTTCTAGCAATTGGTGATTGTTTGGTTTTGAAATACCAAAGCTTTTTTTGTTGTTTTTAAATAAATCTCTTTGAAACTTCCACGACTGGTCTGTGTGTTGAGAGCCCTGGTTTAGTCCTCTCCCTGCCCCTCGCTGCATTGCTGGGTGGCCTGAAGCAGGACACTCGCCTCACCCAGCCCTGCAGGCCAAGGAGCCTCCTCAAGCTGTGCTGCTGCTGACCACCTTCTCAGCAGGAGTCGCCTGGTGGCCACAGCGGCTGACAGCTCCAGGAGGCCTTCAGCCCCTGCTCGTCCTGCAGAGCCTGTGGCTCTGGCCACAGGGCGGCAGCAGGAAAGAGCCCTGACCGGGCCACTGCTGGCTTCTGTGAAGAAGCCGAGATCAGGGCCTCGCCTCTGCGAGGAGGGAGCTGTCCATCCCAGGACCAGCAGAGGACTATTCAGACCTGGCAGCCCATCACTGGGGGTCCCCGGGGGTCCCCAGACAGTGCTGCACGCAGCTTGACTCCTCAGGAAGCTGGGCTGCGGGTGGGGAGCTGCGCCTCGCCCCAGTTGGAGCTGGAGAGGACCCCGCTCTGCAGTAGTGGCCCTGGTTTTCCAGTTGCTCAGTCCACGGCCTCCCCACACCCCAGCTGGTGCAGAGCTCAGGCTGTCTTCCAGATGTGGCCCTGGGAATGTCGGGGCAGGGTTGGGTGTCATTTATGGCGTCACATGCCTGCCAGTTGCCCCATTAAGCTGGAAGCTGCTAGACAGCGGCCACACTTGGTGACTCAGTCACTGTTGTACTTGGAGCCGGGCCTGACCCCCACGAGTAGGAACAGGAACGGGAACCTGCATCCCTGGTGGCGGGGGAAGGCCTGCTGACCCACGAGCGTTCCACTAGGCTGACCCACTAGGCTGACGTCTGTAAGCGACAGCTCTCGTTAAGAGCTGCCTCTGGGCTGGGGTTGTGGCTCAGCGGTAGAGTACTCGCCTAGCACGTGGGCGACCAGCTTCGATCCTCAGCACCACGTACAGATAAAACACACTGAATAAAACGCATTATGTACAACTAAAGCAAATAGATAAAAATATTCAAAAAAAAAAAAAAAAAGAGCCGCCCCTGCCCGTGGCGTTAGGTGTCTTACACCAACACGGCCCCGCGGGGAGGAGGTTACTGGGGTCTGCTTAGGCAAGGAAGCCAGGCTTGCACGGAGGGTGACCTGCCCGAGGCCGCACGGGCGTCAAGCACCAGGGAGGCGCACCCTGGCTGCAGGTGCCCGCGTCTCCTCCCAGCCCCTCGCTCTCCTCCCGCTCCTTCCTCGGGCGGCTCCATGCCGGCCACCTTGCAGGGCCGCGGATGCACCACCTGGCACAGAGGAGAGGCTGCTGCTCTGGGTGGAGGCAGCCAGTCACCAACCCGAGTGGTTGGCCTGCTCTGCCCGGGCTGCTGGGGCAGGAGCTCTCCCCAGCCTGGTGGGCCTGAGCAAGGCCCTCCCAGAGCCCACCATGCCGGCACCCTGACTGCAGACGCCCAGCCTCCAGAACTGTGAGGGACACGCTTCTTCTGCTCCTAAGGTGCCTGGCCTGTTCTAGAAGCCAGAAAGGACAAAGTGCCTTCCCTCAGCGGAGGTGACAGCAAGCCGAGAACAGAGGCACCCAGGGCCTCCGGTGAAGAAGAGGCCTCAGCGTTTCTTGCTCAACAGTCAGCAGCTTCAAGGGACCCGCAGGACCCTTGGGAGTGTTGGTGACATTTCCCTCGCTTTTCAGAATACCTGAGAACATCAATTTAGGCCAGGGGCCGTGGCACACACCTGTAATCCCAGCACTTGGGAGGCTGAGGCAGGAGGATCACGAGTTCAAAACCAGCCTCAGCAATGGCAAGGCGCTTAGCAATTCAGTGAGACCTTGTCTGTAATAAAATACAAAATAGGCCTGGGGATGTGGCCCAGTGGTCGAGTGCCCCTGCATTTAAAAAAAAAAAATCAAAAAGAGGAAGGCTTAGGGGTTGTGGCTCAAGTGGTAGAGCGCTTGCCTAGCACATGTGAGGCACTGGGTTCGATCCTCAGCACCACATACAAATAAAATATTAAAAAAAAAAAAAAAAAAAGAGAGGAAGGCTTGTTTTGGTTCCTGGAGGGGCCTGCTGGGGTCCCAGTAGCCGCCTCAAGACTCACCCCCATCCCCCATGACCTGGCTCCTGATGTTCCCACCACCTGCCCACAGTGCCACGGCTGGTGATCGAGCCTCCAACACAGGCCTTTGGGGGACTTTCAAGACCTAGGCCACAACAAACGCAAGCCCTCTTTCCCTCCCCAGGTGGGGGTCTACGGCTTGTCTTAGATTTCCTCACTTTAAAATCAAGAACCAGGCCTTGTGCACGCTGGGCCTGGTCTCTAGGAACCTTGCTCCTAGGCCGCAGCGGCCTGAGCTTTGCAGGTCTGGTCAGGGGTCTGGGAATTGGGCAGCCACCCCCGCTGCCCTCCCTGCAGCAAGGAAGCCCAGGCTGAGAAGGCCCCACAGCTGCGGACGGCTGAGCAAAGGGCCTGGCCCCGCGCGCTCCCTAGCTGGCCGCTCCTGTTCGCCGGAGTGGCCCCTGGACTTTGGCCAATGGAAGCTTCATGTGAATCGTTTATTTCAGCAAATGTCCATTGAGAATCTTCTGGCGGGCCGTGCATCTGGCCCCTGGGGAGACAAAAGGAGGAGGCCACACTTGAGGAGCAGCTGCTATGTGCCTGGCACTGTGCCAGCTTAAGTTCCATGGAGGTGGTGGCTCTGTCTGTGGCTTTCATCAAGGCAGCCAGGAAACTACTCACTGAATTGCATTTCTGCACGTTACACCATTTAATCCTTATGTTTCAATTAGGACGTTGGGTGTTGCAAGCGACAGAGAAATTCATGAAAACTGGCCCACACCAAAGGGAAGGTGTTGGTCCACAGGTCAGTGGAGTCCAGTGGGGGCTTAGGCGTGGTTTGATCCAGGACTCAAGTGACCTCAGTAGGATGCAATTCTGAGCCCTGCTCCCTGTTGGATTGGTTTCATCTTCAGACTGGCTACCCTTGTCCCTTGTGGGTTAAAAAAAGAAAAGAAAAGAACAAAATGGCCACAGTTATCAGGCCTGATGGCCTCCAAGCCTCAACTCCAAAGGAGTCCCAGTTCCAGCATTCCTACCCAGAGTGCTGAGGCTCACCCCTCACTGGACAGCCCAACGTGGAGCCAATCACTGTGGCTATTTACATATGTAAATTAGGTCAGACCAATAGGCCATTCCGATCACTGTGGCTATTTACATATGTAAATTAGGTTAGACCAATAGGCCATTCCAGCACTGGGATGTGGTCAATCTCAAAACTACTGGACAGAGAGTCATAGGAGAAAGGTGGTTTCTCAAAGGAAAGTCTGGACACTAATGAGGAAGGAGGGGAGACGGGGGTTCAGGGCACAGGGCGGTCTCCCACATGCCATGCAAGGTCCCCTCCAGATGGGGACAGCGAGGCTTTGAGGTGACGTCCCTGGGCCAAGTCCCACAGTCGGAGGAGTTGGGATAAGCTCCCAGATCTGTCCAGCTCCAAAGCCAGGTGTCCCCTCTGCTAGCCCCAGTCATGGGGACACATTTTGAAAAGAGTCACTTGCCTATTTGTCCTGCAGCAGCACCGGTTCTGCCAGGCAGAACTTCCTTTCGCCCAGGAAGGTCTCTTGGCAGGGCAGGCCCAGAGCCTCCGGGAGACTGATGGAGGGACACAGTGGGCAGCGCTGGCACTGCAGCTCACGACCCCGACGGGGGATCCCAGCCCCTGGGTGGCCGGATTCTCTCTGGTCACTTATTTGGCCGGAATGTGGAGAGGAAGACAGACACAGACCTGCGCTCCGGGCAGGGAGTCTGGAGGGGGACCTAACCCGGAGGCCAGGGCGACACCTCCAGCTGGAGTCGGCTGTCGGGACATGAGTTCCCAAGAGCAGGAACAGCAGCTCCAGCCTCTCCCGGAAGCGGGGTCCCCCACACCTTGACCTCTCAGGGCAGGGCCATCGTGGAATGACAGCTAGAGGGAATGCTCCCTTCTCCTCTGGTCGCCGTCACAGTCATAGCCAAGTTCTACAGCCTCCTCCAAAACCGGAGGATGATTTGAGCCGGGTGCGTTGGCACACTGTAATCCCAGTGACTTGCAGGCTGAGACAGGAGGATGACAAGTTAGACGCCAGCCTCAGCAACTTAGCAAGGCTCTCAGCTACCCAGTGAGACCCTGGCCCAGTAGTAGTAGTAGAACTCCCTGGGGTCAATCCCCAGTACCAAACCAAACCAAAACAAAGCAAACAAACAGCCCCCCCCAAAACAAACAACAACAAAAAAAGTTTACCTCCCCATTTAGAAATGAAAACCAGTGAAAAAGGGAGTGATTGCAGATGCAGGTCGCTAAGGAAGCCGGGTGGGGCCTGCCTCGGCAGGTTGATGGCTACCTGGGGAGGAGTCCGCAAATCCTGGCTCCTGGAGCCATTGGCTCTGCTCAGTGGGGGCCTGGGAGATGACACGTGGAAACAGCTGTGGCTTCTCCCAGAGCAGGACTCTGCAGGTCCCTAACTGGCCTCCCAGGGAGGCAGCTGTGAGGGCGCTGGGCTGGGGAAGGGGTCCTTCACGGTGTGACCTCAACAAGTGAGCTCAGCATTTGCACCCCATGTTCCCACCTGTAAGATGGGCCTAACGACACCTTCCAACCTCACAGAGTGGCTGGGAGTCCCACTCAATGGCCGCTGTGAATGGGTGCGTGTCAGCAGATCCAAACTCACTAACAACACAAGGGGGAATCACGACACGCACCTGCAGGCAGGGGACAGATTGGCACCTCCAAACCTGGGCTCCAGGGGCAGAAATCAGGGGCCTGTGAACTCAGATCACAAAACCATCTTTATTTGGCCTGGGGTTGTGACTCAGCGGCAGAGCGCTCGCCTAGCACGTGCGCGGCCCGGGTTCGATCCTCAGCACCACGTACAAATAAACGCATTGTGTACAACTAAAGCAAATAAATAAATATTTTAAAAAATCTTTATTTGCATCACCTTCTAACTAAAATGTAGCCTTTCCTTTCTTATTTTATTTATTTATTTATTGTTCTGGGGATGGAACCCAGGGCCTCAAGTATCCCCCAGCCTTCACTCAGACATTTCTGAGACAGGGGATCAAACCCGGGGGCTTTACTACTGAGCTACATCCCCAGCTTTTATTTTTATTTTTTAAATATTTTTTTTAGTTGCCAATGGAACTTTTACTTATTTATTTATATGTGGTGCTGAGGATTGAACTTAGTGCCTCACACATGCCAAGCAAGCGCTCTACCACTGAGCCACACCCCGGCCCTCAGCTTTCATTTATTTATTTTTGTGGTGTTGGGGATTGAACCCAGGGCTTCGTGTTTGTGAGGCAACCACTCTACCAACCAACCTGTATTCCCAGCCCCCAGCTTTTGGGTTTTATTTTAATGCAAGGTCTTGCTAAGTTGCCCAGGCTGGGCTTGAATCTGCCATCCTCCAGCCTCAGCCTCCCAAGTTGCTGGGATTACAGGCGTGCCCCACTGCATCCGGCCATTGACACAAACAGAAATCACAGATATGTTCTGGACACACTATAATTGTTACAAATATCTTTAAATATTGCTTATGCTCGTCACAGCTCTGATATTATGGTAGTCATCAGACTAATTATTAATAAAGAAGCACATATATTACCATATCGCTAATTTTTTAAAAAAATATATTTAAGCCAGGCACGGTGGTGCATCTCTGCAATTCCAGTGACTCAGGTACCTGAGGCAGGAGGATCACAAGTTCAACAAGGCCAGACTCAGCAACTTAGTGAGACTCTGTCTCAAAAAAAAAAAAAAAAAAAAAAAAAAAAAAGAAAGAAAGAAAGAAAGGGGCTGGGATTGTGGCTCAGCGGTAGAGCGCTCGCCTAGCACGTGGGCGACCTGGGTTCGATCCTCAGCACCACGTACAAATAAAATGCATTGAATAAAGTGCATTGTGTACAACTAAAAGCAAATAAATAAAAATATTTATTAAAAAAAAAGAGCTAGGAATGTAGCAAAGTGGTAAATTGCCCTCAGGTCAAATGTAAAATGTAAAATAAAAAATATAATTAGAACCTTTTAACAATGGATCATGTTTGACTTACACACAAATAGGTCCAACAGTCTAATGAACCTGGATGTACCCATTACCCATAACCATCATCCCGAGCCCAAAATCTCTGCTCAGCCTCACCCTGTCCACTTCTCCCCCCTCAAATTGTTTTGAAGCAAATCCAAGAAAGCACCACTTCAGGTGTAGATATTTCTGTACATACCTCTAAAACAAAAGGAGAGGTAAACGACCCCAGAACCACAATACGACAAACAGACCAAGAAATTAAGAATAAATCCTCAATATCACCAAATATCCAGTCAAAATTGACAAATGAAGCTGTCTCATAAACGTAACCTGTTTTAAAAATAGGATCCAGGCTGGGGTGTGGCCCGGGGTAAAGCCCTTGCCTGGCAAGTACAAGTGCAAGGCCCTCAGCTTGACGCCAAGCACCACCAAAAACAAAATAAAAACAAAAAAAAAGGTTGATTCTTTATTTACCAATTTTCATAATAATGGACGGGTTTTCCAGCATCTTATACTGGTGATCAGTGTTTTTTTTTTTTTTAAGTATTTTTATGAACTCAATAATTTAAACATACTTGTTATGAACTCAAGGATTTAAACGTATTTGATATGTTTTTTTTTTTGTGTGTGTGTGGTACCAGGGATTGAACTCAGGGGCACTTGACCACTGGGTCACATCCCCAGACCTTTTTTTTTTTTGTATTTTATTTAGAGACAGGGTCTCACTGAGTTGCTAAGTGCCTCGCCATTGCTGAGGCTGGCTTTGAACTCGTGATCCTCCTGCCTCAGCCTCCCAAAGTGCTGGGATTACAGGCATGCGCCACCACGCCCGGCTTTGATATGTTTTGAACCCATGCATTTATTAATCTTTTTTAAAAAAATATTTATTTATTTACTTTAGTTGTACACAATGCAATGCATTTATGTTTATGTGGTGCTGAGGATCGAACCCGGGCCATGACGTGTGAGGCGAGCGCTCTGCCGCTGAGCTACAACCCCAGCCCCACACTTATTAATCTTGATGGTCAGATGATACCACCATTGCCCCACAGGAACCCCTTCAAGTTAGTAGACTTCCTAGCTCATGCCAACCATTTCCCCAAGCAGCCAGACCTTTGAATGAGGCAATGATATTTGGAGGCCATAATTTGGGTGTTTATTATACCGGGTTGGTTGTTTTATCTCATGTTTTTTGTTTGTTTGTTTGTTTTGTTTTGTTTTTTGGTACCAAGGATTGAACCCAGGGGCACTTGACCACTGGGCCACATCCCCAGCCCTGTTTATTGTATTTTATTAGAGACAGGGTCTCACTGAGTTGCTTAGTGCCTCGCTAAATTGCTGAGGCTGGCTTTGAACTCGCGATCCTCCTGCCTCATTCTCCCAAGCTGCTGGGATTACAGGCATGGGCCACTGTGCACGGCTCACCAGGTTGTTTTTATTTTGTTTGTTTTGCAGTGCTATGGTTGAACCCAGACCTTGCACATGCTGGGCAGGTGCTCTACCATTAAGCTACACCCCCTGCCCTTACACTGGGTTGTTTTTAAAGAAATGTTTTCATAACTATTTTATATGATTGGTCATTTTGTAATCTGATGTATTTAATTAATTTAAAACCTTTTCCTGGGGCTGGGGTTGTGGCTCAGTGGTAAAGTGCTTTCCTAGCATATGTGAGGCACTGGGTTCAATTCTCAGCATCACATATGAATAAATAAATAAATAAATAAATATTGGCAACTAAAAAATAAAATTAAAAAAAAAATTTAAAGTCTTTTCCTGAGTAAAGGTGCATGTGCCCTGGGAGTCCCTAGCACAGACAAGTTTAATGCCCTTGCTCGAGGGCTATTAGAGATCTCAAGAGTTCAAAGAAAGCAGTGGCCACCAGCATTTAGTCCTGATTGGACACTGTAATCTCCAATCTTTCAGCAGCTGGCCTGGGGGAAAAGGAGAACCACCTTTCTCTGGTTGAGTAGGGATTGGAACCACCACAGCACGACTGGACTATGGCAAATTCCTCTGGACCCTCCTGCCTGGTTTATTGCACCAGTGATCAAAAGGTCTCAGAGGAGTTACTCCAGGGCCAATACAACCTGATTACCCAGGAGCTGCCTCTGTACTTAGGAAGGGGAGAACAGGCCACAGGGATGGACCAGAGAAGAAATGAAGACCACACAGGGACTGGCTTTCTGGCTGCCTAGAAGAGACTACACTACATCCCCAGCACCTCTCACAGCCAGATCCTGGGACTAAATTCTGACCAAAGAAATTGGTGGGGGGGGGGGGAGAGAGAAAAAGAAGAAGAAGAAGAAGAAGAAGAAGAAGAAGAAGAAGAAAGAAGAGAAGAAGAGAAGAGGAGGAAGAAGGGAGAGGAGGAGGAGGAGGGGGGAGGGAAGGAAGAAAGAAATTGGTTAGAAATTTCACATACTTTTTGAGTTTAATTAAATCCATTGTAACCATCATCAAATGCCTTTCTCAAGTTTCTTGCCTGTACCAAATGATCCATCCCCAAAAAAGTACTTACAAAAGCAGCCAACTATAGTTTAAAAAATCTTCTTTTAGCCGGGTGCGGTGGCGCACGCCTGTAATCCCAGCACTTTGGGAGGCTGAGGCAGGAGGATCGCGAGTTCAAAGCCAGCCTCAGCAGTGGCGAGGCACTTAGCAACTCAGTGAGACCCTGTCTCTAAATAAAATACAAAAAAGGGCTGGGGATGTGGCCCAGTGGACGAGTGCCCCTGAGTTCAATCCCTGGTACCACCAAAAAAATAAAAAAATAAAAAAAATAAATCTTCTTTCGATGAAGATGCTGTCAAGCTTCATAGCAAATAGAACACTCACAGCCAGAATCAGGAAAACTCTGGGCTTTGTCAGGTGCTTTCTTAATAGAAAAGCACCCAAATCTGAGCTAAAAACATTTAACCAAATCCTTGATAAAAACAGGTAACCGAGACCCAGAAAAAGTGGATAGTTGTTAGCCTCCCACCCTCAAAAGCTGTAAGCACAATAAACCAGAAAGTGAGGAACAAAAGAAAACACCGTATTTTTTGCACCCGAGAACAAAACGAATTACCCATAATGCTGTTTTCACATACCACACTTACTCATGAAACAACAAAACCTAACTTTTGAACACCAATATTAGCCCTGCAAAAAGCAAGGCCTCAAAAAATTGGTTTAAGACTCAGAGTTGTTCCTCTCCACGGAAATCTTTAGTAAAAGGCGAAAGATTTATACGATCTGAAGAGAAACCAGAGTATGCCAGGTTGTCGCTGCAAACAGTGCTCAAGTAACTGCTATGCCTAGTACCCTAAGGGTGATTACATTATGAAATGAGCTAGTGCCACTACCTTTTTATCAGACAAATAACAAAACATAGATGTACTTTTCGAGAAAATATGGTTCATAGCAAAATGACAGGCTAGCGAATTTAAAGTAGAAAAATTACTCGGTGCGCAATGTATTGTGGGTATGTAAATGAAGTCTCTGCCCTCCGGCTGCGGTTACCGGAAATACCTTAAATAGTTGATGCGTTTTTGCGCTGGGCTAAAACACCACCAGGGGGCAGCAGGGAGTCCGTCTGTGGACTGCAACCCCGCGCAACCAGGAAAGCCTGACTTTGTTTCGGTTTTTTTGTTTTGTTTTTGTTTGTTTTTGCGGTGGGGGTCGAGAGCCCAGGGGCGCTTGGCCACTGAGCCACCTTTTTATTTTTATTTTGAGACAGGGTCTCCTTAAGTTGCTTAGGCCTTGCAAAGTTACTGAGGTTTTTGACTTTTTTTTTTTTTTTTTTTTGGTACCAGGGATTGAACTCAGGGGCACTCGACCACTGGGCCACATCCCCAGCCCTTTTTTGTATTTTATTTAGAGACAGGGTCTCACTGAGTTGCTAAGTGCCTCGCCATTGCTGAGGCTGGCTTTGAACTCGCTATCCTCCTGCCTCAGCCTCCCAAAGTGCTGGGATTACAGGCGTGCGCCACCGTGCCCGGCCTTTGACTTTGTTTTATAACTGGTACTCTGTCCTCTAAATAAATAATTTTTTTAACTTAAAAAAAAAACAACCTTGAGCCGGGCAGTGGCACATGCCTGTAATCCCAGCGACTGGGGAGACTGAGGCAGGAGGATCCCGAGTTGGAGGCCAGCCTCAGCAATTTAGCAAGACCCTCTCCGGGCAGAGAGTAGGTCCTCTCAGGAGAGGGACAGCATGCCTCTCCTGCCCCCAGTTCCATTGGGGTCCCAAGGAAGTTTCCAGAGAGTCTTGCCCAAGTCCACCTCTTGACTTTTGACTCACAGTGGGACAGCAGCAGACTTTCAAGTCCCTGTGGCTGTGACCATGCTAGGTCACGTTGGCCCACGCTGACCAGTTCTAATTGGAACCGGTCCTTACTGATTTATGGTTGGGGGAATCATCCTTGTCTCCCTGAGTTCTGGGATGGGGTCTGTGTAAGGGTCACAGAAGTTCCCTGCTGCAGGGTAACATGTATCGTTCGTTTCTCCTGCAAATAGCAGTTTGCTGAGGAATGTAACCTACCTGGGGACTTGAGCCAGACAGGGCTGCCGGTAAAATGCTTTTTTTTTTTTTTTTTTTTTTTTTGGTACCAAGGACTAAACTTAGGGGCAGTTGACCACTGAGCCACATCCCCAGCCCTATATTTTTAAATAGATTTTCTTTTTTTTTTTTTTTTTTTTTGGTGGTACCGAGGATTGAACTCAGGGGGCACTCGACCACTGGATCACATCCCCAGCCCTTTTTTTGTATTTTATTTAGAGACAGGGTCTCACTTAGTTGCTAAGTGCCTCGCCATTGCTGAGGCTGACTTTGAACTCGTGATCCTCCTGCCTCAGCCTCCCAAAGTGCTGGGATTACAGGCGTGCGCCACCGCGCCCGGCTTACATTTTCTTTTTAAACGTTTATTTGTTTTAGTTGTACACAATGCCTTTATTTTTGTGTGGTGCTGAGGATCAACCCCCCTACCCCCCGGCCACGAACCCGGGCCACGCACATGCTAGGCGAGCTCTCTACCACTGAGTCACAACCCCAGCCTCCTATTAGAGACAGGGTCTCACTGAATTGCTTAGTGCCTCATTTTTGCTGAGGCTGGCTTTGAACTCGGGATTATAGGTGTGTGCCATCACACCCGGGAGTAAATTGCTTTTTTTTTTTTTTTTTTTTTAATATTTATTTATTTGCTTTAGTTGTACACAATGCATTTTTTTTTTACGTGGTGCTGAGGATCGAATCCAGGCTGCGCACGTGCTAGACGAGCACGCTACCACTGAGCCACAACCCCAGCCCATAAACCTCCTTTTTCTAGCCAGTATTAGTGGCACACGCCTGTAATTCCAGCACTTGGGAGGCTGAGGCAGGAGGATCGCGAGTTCAAAGCCAGCCTCAGCAGTGGCGAGGCACTTAGCAACTCAGTGAGACCCTGTCTCTAATAAAATACCAAAAAAGGGCTGGGGGTGTGGCCCAGTGGTCGAGCGCCACAGCTCACCAGCCCTGGGCTCCTGGGGGTTTCAGTGGAGAGCAGAATCTCCCACTCCAAGTCCACCAGCCACCCCAACATCTCTTAACCCCCAAGGTGGCAGCATGAAGAGGTGGCACCTTGGATGGGCTTGAGCAAGTGAGTTCGTCCCCTTCATCCCTTCTGCAAGTGAGGACAACAGAGAGGTAGCATGGGACAGGCCCCACCAGCCACCCAGTCTGCTGGTGCCTTATCTTGGACTTCTAGCCTCCAGAGCCCTGGGCAGTCAAGTCTGGTGTTTATAAATCATCCCGTCTAAGGAATTTTGGTATAGCATCAGGAAAGGACTAAGACTCCTCCACATTGTCCCCTCCCGCCTGGCTTGACAAGTAGACTAATTTCCCAAACTGACTGGGGGTCAGGAGGCTTTCCTCATACACTCTAAAAATCAGCCTCAGCACAGGAAGAAATTTTTGCTTTTCATTTCCATTTTGGAAAGAATAGTTGACAGAGCTGGGTGCAGTGGCCCATACCTGCAGTCTTGGCTGCTTGGGAGGCCGAGGCAAGTTGGAGGGTAGCCTCAGCAACTGTTTTTTTTTTTTTTTTTTTTTTTTAATATTTATTTATTTGTTTTAGTTGCACACAATGCCTTTTTTTTTTTTTTTTTTTTTTTTTTTTTTTTTTTTTGTAGTACCGGGGATTGAACTCAGGGGCACTCGACCACTGGCTCACATCCTCAGCCCTTTTTTGTATTTTATTTAGAGACAGGGTCTCACTGAGTTGCCAAGTGCCTCGCCATTGCTGAGGCTGGCTTTGAACTCGCGATCCTCCTGCCTCAGCCTCCCAAAGTGCTGGGATTACAAGCGTGCGCCACCGCGCCCGGCTTCACAATGCCTTTATTTTATTTTTTGGTGCTGGGGATTGAACTCAGGGGCACTCAACCACTAGGCCACATGCCCAGCCCTTTTTTGTATTTTATTTAGAGACAGGGTCTCACTGAGTTGCTAAGTGCCTCGCCATTGCTGAGGCTGGCTTTTTTTTTTTTTTTTTTAATATTTATTTACTTACTTTAGTTGTACACAGTGCAATGCATTTATGTTTACGTGGTGCTGAGGATCGAACCCCGGGCCACGCACGTGTGAGGCAAGCGCTCTGCCACTGAGCCACAATCCCAGCCCGAGGCTGGCTTTGAACTCATGATCCTCCTGCCTCAGCCTCCCAGGTGCTAGGATTACAGGTGTGCGCCACCATGCCCAGCTCCAATGCCTTTATTTTTACGTGGTGCTGAGGATCGAACCCGGGCCGCGCACGTGCTAGGCGAGCGCTCTACCGCAGAGCCACAACCCCAGGCCTAGCTTCAGCAACTTAACGAGGCCCTAAGCAACTTAGCAAGACCCTGCCTCAAAATAAAATATAAATAGGGCTGGGGATGTAGCTCAGTGGTAAAGCCTCCCTGGGTTCAATCTCCAGTACCAAAAAATAAAAAGAATAAACATAATAAAATATATAAGTAAATAAATAAAAAGAAATGTAGGCCACCCCGTACCCGCTGGGACGGCTACCACAGACAAAACCGGAAATCTCCAGCGTTGGGAGAGTGTGGGGAGGTCGGAGGGTCCCTGCAGGTGGGGATGGGACAGGGTGCGGCCCCTGTGGGAAACGGATTGGCAGCTCTCAGGAGGTGAAGCTCGATGGTCAGAGTCCGGGCTGCGCCGTGCCTAGGGATGGATGTGTCTGAAAGACGGGGACACAGGGACGCACACAGATGCGGAGCACCAGCATTCGTATTAGCGCTGCCTGCTGGACCAAAGCCATGGGTCTGTCCCTGTGATGTGGCACGCTCAGCCTGACAGAGGTGGACGTCTGGCTGTGGCTCGGGGTGCTGCAGAGTGGACTTGGAGTACCGTGTGCAGCCACAGAGGCCGTCTGCTGCCTGGCTCCACGTGCCCACGCGGTCCAGGGTGGGCACCCTTAAGACCGTCGGGTAGAGGTCGTCAGGGGCCTCCCGGATGGTGGGTGTGCGGTTCTGATGGGGCGAGCAGGAGCTTTGGAAAGAGGTCGTGGCCTTGGTTGTACGACAACAAAGGCAGGGTGCAGGAGCCCTAATTAAGGAGATAGCTAAGATTGCGGTTAGCTGTGAGCCATCAGCGTCACCACCTTCCATGTTCTCATGAGACTTGGCCTGGGGGATTGTGGGTTGTTGTCGGTGCCATTCTGTGGTGGTTAGAGGAGTGTGGATTGCGTGTTGGGGTGTTATTGGAGCCGGAGAGAGAAGTTGGCAGAATAAAGAGCCTGTTCGTTTCCAGTCTGCCTCTGAACTTATTCCCGCGGCTTTGTTGCTCCAAGCGGCCATCGCTTCAGGCAGCAACAGCAGGGTCTCACTGAGCTGCTTAGTGCCTTGCTTTTGGTGAGGCTGGCTTCAAACTCGCGATCCTCCTGCCTCAGCCTCCTGAGCTGGCAAATCTTTTACCACAATTAAAAAGAGCAAGGCTAGCCAGGCGTGGTGGCGCACGCCTGTAATCCCAGCACTTGAGAGGCTGAGGCAGGAGGATTGCTAGTTCAAAGCCAGCCTCAGCAATGGCGAGGCACTTAGCAACTCAGTGAGACCCTGTCTCTAAATAAAATACAAAAAAAGGGCTGGGGATGTGGCCCAGTGGTCGAGTGCCCCTGAGTTCAATCCCCGGTACCAAAAAAAAAAAAAAAAAAAAAAAAAAACAAGGCCACACCTCCTGCAGGCCTAGGTGATGGCGAGGAACACCTCATTCTGAACAGCAGGTTGCACCTTGTTGGGGGCCAGCCCCAGCCAGGGGGTGCAACGCAAGCGCTCAAACGAAGTACGAAGGCAGAGAAGCAGCGATGGGGAAAATAACACACCGACACGCGAGTCAGGCTGTGGAATCTTCTCTCTTTACTCTCACTTTGTTGTAGGTTTTAAACATAATTTTTGGCAGTACAGATTGTTTATACTTTCTTTGGTGATTTCATTACAGACATGCCTTAATTTATAGATTACATTTTAGGCATATTAAATTTTTTATTTTATATATTTCAAGGTTTTGAGGTCATTTGCACCCTTTTAAGGCCCTGTACGTGACTGCCTGGGAATATTATAATTTTGTCATTATTAATCTAATTAGTTTGGGTGAAAATTTCTCTCTCATGGATTTCCTGAAACTGTTTTTTCTGTACACCATTTAGGCTGTCTGGTAAAAGTCAACTTTTTCTGTCTGGGATTTTAAAGCACTATTTTTTTTTTTTTTATAGCAGTTGTTTATAAAACCTAGAAGCAGGGAAAAGAGGGAGGCAAGGCTGAATGTTAGCTCATGAAGGGCTTTTTGTTCTAAGGGATTTATATCTACTTTAAAAGTAAGAGAATTTTATTTTTAATCACAAAAAGACTCTTAAAGCTTATTAACTAGAAATTAAATACTTATAGAAAAAGATCTGTGTTACTCTTTTCATGTTAGGTTTCTTTATTTTCAAGAAAAGATAAATGTATAGAGTTAGTCTGGATCTAAATAATTGAAATAGCGACACCTGGTGGCCATATATGTGAATAAAGAACTGAATGGCAAGTAGAAGTCAAAGTTAACTCTTTCAGCACCATGATATAGGGAAGCATAGAGAATATGAGCAGATCACATTGGAGTAACAGCCATTAGCCAATCTTTGTGGTGGTTTGATTTTTTGTCATAAGTCAGGTCAGCACCCCTGGGCCAAGCCAAGTCCATATATCAGGAAGTCATGTTTTTGGCTGACATGTTCTCAATGTCCCCAACATTTCTTTTCACTTCTTTTGTTGATGGGAGCCCATTGTACTCGAGAATGCGCCTGTCTTAGGTTCCCTCCCTCTGGAGGTGTTACCCATCATGGGCTAACGTCCTAGCACTTCCAGTGGATTTACCCAAGACCGCCAGGCCGCAGTGGCCGGCAGGGGCGGGGGCGGTGGGGCGGGGGGGGGGGGTGGAGACATGGGACAGAACAGTCGCCTTTGGGAAGGCTTCCCATGGATGATTTAGACTTCCACATCTAGTCGAGGACCATGGCCTAGTTCATAGGGCTCCCAATCATCATTGTTGAGGGCAGCATAATGTTGGCGGACCACCATAGGCTGTACTGATCTTGCCCTATCTTCAAGGAAGATGTCACTAAGATGTAATAGAAAATGTCGCAACAATTTTGTCTGCATAATGGAACAATAAAGAAGCAGTCTTGCAAATCAACAGTCTTGTTAATTGTTTTTAAATCTTGTAGAAGCCTGGCAGGCACGATTGAAATGCCCTAATTGCCCGCAAGAAAAGCAATATTGTTTAGACACCGCAATAAGAAACTTATTAAGAACAAGAGTTGAACCATACTCTTTTAAAAATTGTAAGTAAGGCTGGCCCTTTAAAACAGCAGCAGCAGTTGTTGTTATGCTTTGGATATGAGCTGGAGTAGAATTTAGAAAGAAAAGTTTGTTTTGCAGTAACTTATCTTAGAGCAGCTTTTGGCAGCGAGAGTTGGACTTGTGGCGTAAATCAAGTTTTACTTTTATCAATATAGAAAAGGTTAAGCCTTGTTGCCAATTAAAAAGAAGTTATCTATTTTGCAGCAATAGAATCAATTAGTTTGTAAAGCATAAGGGGAAGTCGAGCTGAAATCTTTGATTGCAGTTTTTAACTCTTTAACCAATTTAAAGGGAAGCGGCAGCGCGGCAGTAGAGTCTGGGGCCTCTGGTTGATGGGGGCTGGCTGCCTGCTGGACTCGACCTCGGGCTCTCCTCGCTGGGCCTCCAGAGCCAGTCCCTCCCTCCTTGTCTCCGGCTGCTGCAGCCTCTCTCTCCTTTGCTGCCGTTTGACCTGGGCCTTGAGGAGGGATAGGGGCCGGCAAATGGGAGGGGGGGTCAAAGGAAAGGGGGTGCTCTGAACCCGGCCCATCTGCTTAGTGGCCAGGAATCTAACTGTCAAGAAAAGGAGGAATGTGTTAATTAGATAAAAAAAGAAGCAAATTAAACGGCGCTGTCGCAGGTTGGTGATATCATCACAACAAAGGACAGCTGTCGGCGGTCTAACTTGTTGTAAGTTTGCCTCCTGTATGATTGCAAAAGGATGAAATAAATTTGACCTCAGATCGTTGTTTCTTCTCTCCGTCAGGAGATTTATAGACCCGTCTTTCTCCAGATTGAAAATGGGAAGATTTGGAGGAGTGAGAGAGAACAGTGATAGGCCGATACAACGACAAGACAAAACCGAAAATGAAAGTCCATTTATATAACACACAGACAAACAAATAGCGTGCAAAATCAAAACTTCCCAGTTGGTACCTTGTCGACAGAAGCAAAAATTCCCAAGGGCAGTTTGCCCAACAGACCTCAAGAGGTTTTCCAAATGTGACACAAAGTCACCCAAATGTGACATAAAGTCACCCAGCAGGATCACAGGGGCACCTGAGCTTCAGAAAGCAGCTTAGGAACCTTCATAGTCAGTGCGTTTGCACAGCTCCTGTAGTTTTTTTGTTTGTTTGTTTTGTTTTGTCTTTGCTTTTGCAGGACAGGCAATTGAACCCAGGGTGCTTTTTGACTGAGCTACATCCCCAGCCCTTTTATTTTCTATTTTGAGACAGGGTCTGGCTAAGTTGCAGAAACTGGCCTTGAATTTGAGATTTTCCTGCCTCAGCTTCCCATGCTGCTGGGATTACAGGTGTGTGATTGTACCTGGCTCAACTGGTACAGTTTTGAATTCATTTACACACTTAGACACTGTAAATGACTTAAGTAACTAAACAGTGCTTACAAAACTTGAGACTAATTCAAACCTCTGCATCTACAATATGCATTTTAATTAGGTAAAAATAGACTCTAGTGTAAACCCAGGTTCTAATTTTTCTTTCACTTCTCTCATTTGTTATTATTTTAAAAGATCATATGAAATATTTCAAACTCCACAAAAATAAGGTGATGAATAAACACATACCTGATGTAGCCGCCTGAAGCAATGGCTGCTTGGAGCAACGAAGCCGTGGGAAGAAGTTCAGAGGCGCACTGGAAACAAACAGCCTTTTTATTCTGATAACTTTTCTCTCTGGCTCTAACAATGACTTTAACACATACCACACCACCAAAAATGGCGCAGACCCGATCAGCAATCTCGCTTAAGTCCCGCGAGATCTCGGGCTGTCCCGTGAGACTACAGAAGGCGGCAACAGCCAAACATCTCCTTGGCCTGTAGTCAACCGCAATCTTAGCCATCTCCCCAAACAGGGCTCCTGCATTTCCCCCCTTTTGTTTTAAAAGAGGGGATGCTCTAGGACGTCTATGTGCAACCAACATTCTTTTTTTTTTTTTTTATGGTACCGGGGACTGAACTCAGGGGCACTCGACCACTGGGCCACATCCCCAGCCCTTTTTTGTATTTTATTAGAGACAGGGTCTCACTGAGTTGCTAAGTGCCTCGCCATGGCTGAGGCTGGCTTTGAACTCGCGATCCTCCTGCCTCAGCCTCCCAAGTGCTAGGATTACAGGCGTGCGCCACCGCGCCCGGCTGCAACCAACATTCTTACCCGTCAACGGATAATCAAGGCTGTGCCCTTGACTCCTGTCTTAGGTTGATATGTCGGCCACATGAGACTGTCCTGTGCCACTGTGCCTGTCTTAGATTGTCCCCCTCTGGGGATCTTACCCATCATTGGCTAACCAGCCATCCAATGGAGCCCTTTAGGATCGACTGTGTATGATGACTAACAGCTGTCCAGTTGTGAGGAGATGGTGCGGCTTTAAGGCGACAAGCCTTTTGGTGACGAGCCAAATTGCATAACATATCAACTGTTTAAACAAATCAGCTGCCCTAAGTTACATCAAATAACACACTGAATTCTCTAGACAAATACCCACAAGGCATTGTCCCATAAAGTCCCAAACAATGAAAGATCAAAATGTCCATTTGTTATAACACGTTGATGTAGGAGGCCCCATGCATGTAGAGCAGAGGCCACACTGTTGGTGAGGTTGTTTGATGCTTGAGCAGCAGGGATGCTTGTGGCGACCGCGATCCCTGCAACTGTAGCAGCAGACATCTTTTTTATGTCTAGACAATGCCACCGTCAAATCTTCAGGGTCCGCTACCTAGAAACTCAAGCATCAATTATTAAAGGAAAGGCAGTGTTATTGCAGCACTGAGTCAAGAGTCGAGTTGTCAAACTAAAAACTGGAATTATTAGATTAGAAAATTAAAGTTGATTTATGCTCACACACATTGTTGTTTGAGCTCCCACAAACATAAGCTGGCAAAATACCATATTCAGAACAAAACAAAGAAAGACTGAGGGTATTTACTGTATTAAAGATAGATTAAAGAAAAGCTAAAGGCACTTTGGATAAATAATTTGTTACCTGGAACCCTTGAGTCTCTGTATACACAGCAATCTTTTACCTGTTGAGATAATTGAAATTAATCAGCTATTAAACAAATTAAGTTAATAACAAATAAACAATCTAATGTCAAAACACCAAAATGCCCAGGCGCGGTGGCGCACGCCTGTAATCCCAGCACTTGGGAGGCTGAGGCAGGAGGATCGCGAGTTCAAAGCCACCCAAGCCTCTTAAACTGGTTGAAGCTTTCTGCAGAGGCCAGTGCTTGGGCCATTGGCGTAAATTAATAATGGAAGAGTCAGCTCCAGTATCTATTAATCCCTCCATTTCTATTCCTTGGATTTTTATTTTACACATAGGCCTCTTTGAACAGTCTCAAACCCAGCAGCCATAGGGTCCGAGTCAGTGGAACAAAATCCTCTATTGTTCCCTTTTTGAGGCATACTCATTTTAAATGAATTATGTAAATTGGGAAGGAGAAGCAACTGAGCAATTCTATCTCCTTGATTAACAGAACTTATACTTTGGGGTGAGCTGAGCATTATTTTTATTTCCCCTTTGTAGTCTGAGTTTATTACACCTGGGTCACTTGCAAACCTAATAAGCTTTTAGGACTTCGCCCGATAATAAGTCCTACAGTCCTTGAGGGAAGAGGTCCCCTGACTCCTGTGGGAATCAGTTGAACCCCCATTTCAGGTGTTAACACTATTCGGGCGGTGGAACAGAGGTCTAACCCTGCATTTCCTCCCATTCCTCTGGTGAGGGAGTGGGGATGGGTAGTAGGGATTGTGTCGGGGAAGCATCTGAGTGGATGCTTGAGGATACTCCTCCTCCAATGCCTCGTACATTTGTGGGCCGGGGCATTGGGCCCTGTGCCTCGTTTTTTGAATTCCTGAACAAAGGATTTCATGGATGTCAAATTTTGAATAGCATTTATTGGCCCAATGATTTCCCTTTTTACACCTGGGGCAGTGGCCTGGGGCACGGTATGAGCTTGGTCTTATTTCTCTTTTGGGATTTTGCCTAGAATAGCCTGATTGATTATGATAATTTTGCCTGGAATATCCTGATTGATTATAATGTCTACGTTTAGCCTTTGTGAAATTTCGAGGGGAAGCACCTCTCATTGAGGCTGCAATCACATTTCCATGTGACAAAGGCGTCATTTATATCTTTACATAGTTGTATATATATGGAAGATCCTTTTTATTTCTTCCATGGTCTGATTGCTTCCTGGCAGTATTTATTAGCATTTTCGTATGCTAATTGAAACAACTAATGGCATAGCTTGATCAACATTGCAAACACTCTACCTGCAGTTCTCAAAAGTCAATCAGCAAAGTCAGCATATGGCTCATTAGGTTCTTGAATCACTTTTGACAAGCTACCTTGTGGATCCCCAGGTCCTTGTACAGTTTTCCATGCCTCTAAGGCAGCTGCATTTATCTGAGCATATACACCTGGGTCATAATCTTTTTGAGCCTGTAAGTCTGTGAATTGCCCTTTCCTGTGAGCATTTCTATATATAGTCTCCAAGCCCTGCAGCTGCATTTCTTTTAGCCGTTTCTATACAAAGTTCTTGGAATTGCGATCGCCAAACCAAGTGTTGCCCCCCGCTTAATGCTGCTTTACATAGACTTTTCCAGTCTGAGGAGGTTAAGCTAAAGGTGTTAAAGGACTCCAGCATACTCAACGTGAAGGAGCTTGGGGCCCATAAGTCATTACTGCCTCTTTGAGATTTTTTATTGTTTTGAAATCTACTGACTGATGGACACTCTGTCCATTTTTCTTTTCAAATGCTGGCGGTTCCCAATGTATCTGTGAGTTACCCTCGAGAGCGCATAAGCGCTCAGAAAGACTTTTTATTTCTGTTTCTAGTGTATGCAAACGCCTAGTAATACCCTTCATATTTTCTGTAATGGATTCCACCCATGGGGAGTAGAGGACACAAGTGGTTCCTCTACTTGACGTCCTTTTTCTTGGTCTTTTTTAGTTTCTTTTTCCTCGTTTTCTCAGGATCACTTTTACTAGATTCCTCACCACTGCTAATTTCACTGACAGCAATATCCTGAGGCCCAGGTTCCATTAAGAGCAAGTGTCCTTCAGCTATCACCAATAACTCCCGAATAGCTCTAATAGCTTGGATTTTTGTCATTTTTGGGACTCTTCTAATACTCTCTTTACTGGGCTTTGTTGACCCAGTGGAAGCTACGCTTTTTTTTACGTGGTGCTGAGGATCGAACCCGGGCGCGCACATGCTAGGCGAGCGCTCTACCGCTGAGCTACAACCCCAGCCCATGGATATTTCTTTTTAATGGGTTGGATAGCCTTGTCCACATATATCTGGGATATGGTGGGGCTATTAGCCATTCCCTGCAGCAAAACCTTCCATTGATATCTCTGATCAGGGCCATTATTGTTAATAGAAGGAACTGAAAAAGCAAACCTGGGGCATCCAGAGGATGTAGGGGAATAGAAAAGAAGCAATCCTTTATATCAAGAGTAATAAGATGGAAATTTTTTGGAATAGCTACAGGACTAGGAAGTCCAGGTTGAGTAATGCCCATAACTTGCATGGTTTTATTAATTTGTCTAAGATCATGTAACAATCGCCATTTTCCTGACTTTTTCTTGATCACAAATATGGGGAATTCCAGGGAGAAGTGGAAGGTTCTATATGTCCTGCTTCTAATTGTTCCTGAACTAGTAGGTGGGCCGCTTGTAATTTTTTCTTCAGATAGGGGCCACTGAGGGACCCACACTGGCTTATCAGAAAGCCATGGTATTTTTAAAATTATTTTCTCAGTGGCCCCAAAGAAAAATGTCTTTTTCCTTTATGATAATGATTTATTTTAGGGTTAAGATTACATTGTAGATTTTCACATTTAACATCTGCAGGCTTGGTTGCAAGGTGTACTCCCATTTGTTGTAAAATATCTCTTCCCCATAAAGTAACCGGTAGGTTAGGTAAAACATAAGGCTGGAACGTTCCTTTATGTCCTTCATCATCCTCCCATTTTAAAGTTACCGCACTTTTTTCTGGGAGGTTATTATATCCCAAGCCTCTTAAACTGGTTGAAGCTTTCTGCAGAGGCCAGTGCTTGGGCCATTGGCGTAAATTAATAATGGAAGAGTCAGCTCCAGTATCTATTAATCCCTCCATTTCTATTCCTTGGATTTTTATTTTACACATAGGCCTCTTTGAACAGTCTCAAACCCAGCAAGCCATAGGGTCCGAGTCAGTGGAACAAAATCCTCTATTGTTCCCTTTTTGAGGCATACTCATTTTAAATGAATTATGTAAATTGGGAAGGAGAAGCAACTGAGCAATTCTATCTCCTTGATTAACAGAACTTATACTTTGGGGTGAGCTGAGCATTATTTTTATTTCCCCTTTGTAGTCTGAGTTTATTACACCTGGGGTCACTTGCAAACCTAATAAGCTTTTAGGACTTCGCCCGATAATAAGTCCTACAGTCCTTGAGGGAAGAGGTCCCCTGACTCCTGTGGGAATCAGTTGAACCCCCATTTCAGGTGTTAACACTATTCAGGCGGTGGAACAGAGGTCTAACCCTGCATTTCCTCCCATTCCTCTGGTGAGGGAGTGGATGGGTAGTAGGGATTGTGTCGGGGAAGCATCTGAGTGGATGCTTGAGGATACTCCTCCTCCAATGCCTCGTACATTTGTGGGCCCCGGGGCATTGGGCCCTGTGCCTCGTTTTTTGAATTCCTGAACAAAGGATTTCCATGGATGTCAAATTTTGAATAGCATTTATTGGCCCAATGATTTCCCTTTTTACACCTGGGGCAGTGGCCTGGGGCACGGTATGAGCTTGGTCTTATTTCTCTTTTGGGATTTTGCCTAGAATAGCCTGATTGATTATGATAATTTTGCCTGGAATATCCTGATTGATTATAATGTCTACGTTTAGCCTTTGTGAAATTTCGAGGGGAAGCACCTCTCATTGAGGCTGCAATCACATTTCCTGTGACAAAGGCGTCATTTATATCTTTACATAGTTGTATATATATGGAAAGATCCTTTTTATTTCTCCATGGTCTGATTGCTTCCTGGCAGTATTTATTAGCATTTTCGTATGCTAATTGAACAACTAATGGCATAGCTTGATCAACATCTGCAAACACTCTACCTGCAGTTCTCAAAAGTCAATCAGCAAAGTCAGCATATGGCTCATTAGGTTCTTGAATCACTTTTGACAAGCTACCTTGTAGATCCCCAGGTCCTTGTACAGTTTTCCATGCCTCTAAGGCAGCTGCATTTATCTGAGCATATACATCTGGGTCATAATCTTTTTGAGCCTGTAAGTCTGTGAATTGCCCTTCTCCTGTGAGCATGTCTATATTATAGTCTCCAACCCTGCAGCCGCGTTTCTTTTAGCCGTTTCTATACAAAAGTTCTTGGAATTGCGATCGCCAAACCAAGTGTTTGCCCCCCGCTTAATGCTGCTTTACATAGACTTTTCCAGTCTGAGGGGTTAAGCTAAAGGTGTTAAGGGACTCCAGCATACTCAACGTGAAAGGAGCTTGGGGCCCATAAGTCATTACTGCCTCTTTGAGATTTTTTATTGTTTTGAAATCTACTGACTGATGGACACTCTGTCCATTTTTCTTTTCAAATGCTGGCGGTTCCCAATGTATCTGTGAGTTGTCCTCGAGAGCGCATAAGCGATCAGAAAGACTTTTTATTTCTGTTTCTAGGGTATGCAAATGCCTAGTAATACCCTTCATATTTTCTGTAATGGATTCCACCCATGGGGGAGTAGAGAACACAAGTGGTTCCTCTGCCTGACGGACCTTTTTCTCGGTCTTTTTTAGTTTCTTTTTCCTCGTTTTCTCAGGATCACTTTTACTAGATTCCTCACCACTGCTAATTTCACTGACAGCAATATCCTGAGGCCCAGGTTCCATTAAGAGCAAGTGTCCTTCAGCTATCACCAATAACTCCCGAATAGCTCTAATAGCTTGGATTTTTGTCATTTTTGGGACTCTTCTAATACTCTCTTTACTGGGCTTTGTTGACCCAGTGGAAGCTACGCTTTTTTGATCACTTTCACTTTTTTCTAAATCCTCCTCATTGAGAACGGAGTCAGGTATATCAAGGAGTCTTTGCATAGCCTCTATTACTTGGGATTCAGTTATATTCGAACCCATCTTTAGAGACCTTTCAGTTCTTACCTGTCTACTCCGAATTCCCCGTACGGGCCGCCACCTGTAGCCGCCTGAAGCGATGGCCGCTTGGAGCAACGAAGCCACGGGAAGAAGTTCAGAGGCGAACTGGAAACAAACAGCCTTTTTATTCTGATAACTTTTCTCTCTGGCTCTAACAATGACTTTAACACGCACCACACCACCAAAAATGGCACAGACCCGATCAGCAATCTCGCTTAAGTCCTGCAAGATCTCGGGCCAAGTCCCGTGAGACTACAGAAGGCGGCAACAGCCAAACATCTCCTTGGCCTGTAGTCAACCGCAATCTTAGCCATCTCCCCAAACAGGGCTCCTGCAACCTGATACTGGAATTTAACAGATGTTGACATTCTTCCAAATCTGCTTTGGGTTTGTTTTATTTTACTTTTTATTTATTTTTCTTAATATTTATTTTTTAGTTGTAAGTTGGACACAATACCTATATTTTATTTATTTATTTTTATATGGTGCTGAGGATCAAACCCATGGCCGCGCACATGCTAGGCGAGCGCTCTACCGTCTAGCCACAACCCCAACCCTCGGGTTTATTTTAAAACGTAAGTAAAAATTTCATGTACACAGTAGCAGTCTGCACTACATCTCCCTCCATCTCATCCCCATCCCACCCCCCGTCTCTGGTGAAGTTAGAGGCAGACCCTCCACTGACAAACAATATGGGTCTTGTGTTTCTAAAATTAATGTAAGTAGCATCGTATGTTCTCCATTATCCTGCACCTTGTTTTTCATGCAATATTATCCATCCTTATTCAATTTACGTTTTTTTTTTTTTTTTTTCCATGTGGTATTTTGTTTTAAAGATTTATTTGGGTTGGTATTTGTAAATCTAGTTCCAGTTCATCCATCTTCCCTGCTGTATAACATTCCACTGTGAGTTCACCTCAATGCTCAGGAAACAGCTAGAGGTAGGTATCTAGCAGCCTCTCCCATCCCTTCCAGTCCTCCTACCCTGCTTTCACCAGTGCTAGAGTGAATGGGAGCAGGGCATGGGAGACCCGGATAGGAGTCTCTGAATATACCCAGCTCAGAAACCCTAGAACCTGTGAATGTGTCCCCCGATGGCAGAGACTTACTTACACATGAGATGACAGATGGGTTTGATGGTTGCACAACCTTAAAAATGCATTTCACATCACCCGTCTTAGTCTGGTTCTGTTGCTGCAACAAAAACCTGAGGCTGAGAAATTTTATAAAGGACGTACGTTTATTTGGCTCCTGGTCCTGGATGCTGGGAAGTTCAAGAGCGTGGCACCAGATTCTGCTCAGCACCTGGAGAGGGTCTTCTTGCTGCATCATGACGTGGCAGAGGGTATCACAAGGTAAGGAGGACAAACCTGTTGGCTCAGGTCTCTCTTTCTCTTCCCATAAAGCCACTAATGCTATTGTGGGGACCCTTGACTCCAGCTAATCCTGATTACCTCCCAAAGGCCCCACCTCCAGATACCATTAGCATATGAATTTGGGACTAAGTTTACAACATAGGAACACTGAAAGATACACTCAAACCATGGCCCTACTGAACTGTACACTTAATGGTTAAGATGGTAAATTTTATGTTGTATGTATTTGTGCCATTTTGGAAAAAAATAAAAAAGGTAATGTAAATATATTTGACATTTTAAATTTCTACATGTCAAGAATAAAGCAAGGGAGCCAGGCATGGTGGCGCATGCCTGTCATCCCAGCACTTGGGAGGCTGAGGCAGGAGGATCAAGAGTTCAAAGCCAGTCTCAGCCATGGCGAGGCACTTAGCAACTCAGTGAGACCCTGTCTCTAATAAAACCACACACACACACAAAAGGGCTAGGGATGTGGCTCAGTTGGTAGAGTGCTTGCCTCGCGTGCACAAGGCCCTGGGTTCATTCCCCAGCACCACATCCACACACAAAAAACAGACACTTAACCAGAACAAAAGGGGGCAGTACATCAAGGGATTAATAACTGCACATGTCAAAAATGTCTACAAATCAGCATGGTACACCTTGAACTACAAATAATTGATAATAGAGAAGAACAATTTTCAGAAGAAATAGACATGTCTAAAAAGTGTGAAACCATGGGCTGGGGCTGGGGCTCAGTGGCAGAGCGCTTGCCTAGCATGTGTGAGGCTCTGGGTTCGATCCTCAGCACCACATAAAAATAAACAAATAAGAGGAAGGGTGGCAGCCAGAGGCGGCAGGGTGTGGGGTACTACCTGGAAGGTCCAGGGTCAGCCTCTCTCTCCTGGCACTTTCCCCCAGTTCTTTGCACTTCTTAATTTTGTCTTCCTGCATCCTAGCAATAATGCCCCTGACAGAGGGAAACTGAGGCTCCAAGAATCAACCCTGTCTAGCTGGGCCAATTCATTCGAATTTGGGTCTTCGGAGTTTGTCAGACACATCCGTCCCCATCCAGATTCAGGAATTTGCTTTAAAAGGCAAGTTACCAGCCTCCCCCACACTGTCCAAAACACCCAATTCCAAACGGAATCTGTTGTTAGTTTTTTTTGTTTTTTTTTTTTTTTTTTTTTTTGTGGTACCGGGGATTGAACTCAGGGGCACTCGACCACTGGGTCACATCCCCAGACCTTTTTTGTATTTTATTTAGAGACAGGGTCTCACTGAGTTGCTAAGTGCCTCGCCATTGCTGAGGCTGGCTTTGAACTCGCGATTCTCCTGCCTCAGCCTCCCAAAGTGCTGGGATTACAGGCGTGCGCCACCACGCCCGGCTCTATTTGTTTGTTTTTGAACCGGGATTGAACCCATGGGTGCTTTACCACTGAGCTACATCCCCATCCCTTTTTTTTTTTTTTTTTTTTTTTTTAACATTTTGAGACAGGATCTCACTATGATATCAAGGCTGGCCCTGAACTTGCAATCCGCCTGCCTCAGTCCCCAGAGTTGCTGGGATTACTGATGTGCACCCCCATGCCTGGCTTGTGACTTAGGTTTAAGAGCTTGGAACTCATCTAGTATAAACTGCTCATTTTAGAGAGGCAATGTCTGAGGCCAGGAGAGGAAAAGTAACTTCTAGAGGCGAATTTTCACTTGGAATGAGCTTCCTATGTCACATACTTGTAATCACAGCGATTTGGGAGACCGAGGCAGGGGAATTGCAAGTTTAAGATCTGCCTCAGCAATTTAGCAAGATCCTTGCTGAGACCCTGCCTCAAAATAAAAAGTAAAAAGGACTGGGGATGTAGTTCAGTGGTAAAACACTCCTGGGTTCAATCCCCAGGACATACACACACACACACACACACACACACACACACACACACACACACACACACACATACACGCGTGTGCGGGTGCGCAAGCACAAAAAACAATAAACAAATAAGGGATGGGATTGTGGCTCAGTGGTAGAGCACTTGCCTAGCATGCATGAGGCACTGGGTTCGATCCTCAGCACCACATAAAAATAAAATAAAGGTATTGTGTCTACCTACAACTAAAAAATAAATATTAAGGGGCTGGGGTCGTGGCTCAGTGGTAGAGCACTCACCTAGCACGTGCGCGGCCTGGGTTCGATCCTCAGCACCATGTAAAAATAAAGGCATTGTGTACAACTAAAACAAACAAATAAATATTTTTTTAAAAATAATAAATTTAAAAAAATAAAGGCATTCTGTCCATCTACAACTACAAAAAAAAGTTTTTTAAATGTGAAAACATGTTTTGTCTTACTAATAATTTGAGGAACGCATGCCTAAGCAACCCTAAAATGCTGCATTTCATCATTAAATTAGCAAATACTTTTAAAATTATAATAACCAGGATCCAGGGTTGTGGCTCCGTGGTAGAGTGCTTGTCTAGCATGTATAAGGTACCCAGCTCAATCCCTGGCACCACATAAAAAATTAATTAATTAAAATAAAGGTATTGTGTCCATCTACAACTAAAAATATTTAAAAAATCATAATCACTGAAGATGGCCATGGTGCAGACACTGTGGGTAGAAATAAAAATTGGTGGGCTGGGGTTGTGGCTCAGTGGCAGAGTGCTCGCCTAGCACATGCACGGCCCGGGTTCGATCCTCAGCACCACGTAAACATAAATGCATTGCATTGTGTACAACTAAAGTAAATAAATAAATATTTTTAAAAAATTGGTACCATCTGACTAGAGCACGGCTTGGTGATATGCGTCAGGAAGCCTTAGAGTATTTTGGAGGACCTTCTACTTCAAGCCCACGATTTCCCATTTGTGAATATATCCTCAGGAATTAGAAATGCGGAAAAATTTGAGTGTAAAGGAATGCACTTTTTAAAAAATGAAGAAAAGCCGGGCGCGGTGGCTCACGCCTGTAATCCCAGCACTTTGGGAGGCTGAGGCAGGAGGATGGCAAGTTCAAAGCCAGCCTCAGCAGTGGCGAGGCACTTAGCAACTCAGTGAGACCCTGTTTCTAAATAAAATACAGAAAAGGGCTGGAGATGTGACCCAGTGGACGAGTGCCCCTGAGTTCAATCCCCGGTACCACCAAAAAAAAAAAAAAAAAAAAAAAAAATGAAGAAAAGAAGTGAAGAAAAAAATGAAGAAAAGAAACCATATGAACTTTGGCAGAGGGCAGTTGACTAAATGGCGGTAGCTCAATAATGTGGATTTTTTTTTTTTTTTTTTTTTTTTTTGTGTGTGTGTGTGTGGTACCAGGGATTGAACTCAGGGGCACTCGACCACTGGGCCACATCCCTGGCCCTTTTTGTATTTTATTTAGAGACAGGGTCTCACTGAGTTGCTAAGTGCCTCGCCATTGCTGAGGCTGGCTTTGAACTCGCGATCCTCCTGCCTCAGCCTCCCAAAGTGCTGGGATTACAGGTGTGCGCCACCGCGCCCGGCTAATGCGGAATATTTTGAAGCCGTTAAAATTTTTTTTTTTTTTTTGTACCAGGGATTGAACTCAGGGGCACTCGACCACTGGGCCACATCCCCAGCCCTTTTTTGTATTTTATTTAGAGACAGGGTCTCACTGAGTTGCTAAGTGCCTCGCCATTGCTGAGGCTGGCTTTGAACTCGCGATCCTCCTGCCTCAGCCTCCCAAAGTGCTGGGATTACAGGCATGTGCCACCGCGCCTGGCTCTTAAAATGTTTTTCTCTAATGACACATGAATTTGTTCACAACTCATTAGGTTGAAAGCAAGAAATAAATGAATAAAAGGAGACAGACAAAAAAAGTATAAAGATGTTCTAAATAAGCTGATAAAAAGGTTTACATACAAGTGAAAGGCTTGAGAGCAAACCTCAAAATATTAACAATGAAACACACAATAAGCAATAAGCAAGCCACGTTTGTAATAATAAGAAAAAGAGAATAACTCAGGGCGCGGTGGCGCACGCCTGTAATCCCAGCACTTGGGAGGCTGAGGCAGGAGGATGACAAGTTCAAAGCCAGCCTCAGCCATGGCGAGGCACTTAGCAACTCAGTGAGACCCTGTCTCTAATAAAATACAAAAAAGGGCTGGGGATGGGGGCCAGTGGTCGAATGCCCCTGAGTTCAATCCCCAGTACCAAAAAAAAAAAAAAAAAAAAAAAAGAAAAAAAGAAAAGAAAGAAAGAAAAGAGAACAAGAAAAATCACGTTGAGAGGGGAGGGAGGGAGAGGAGTGAGGTGCTCCCACACAGGGGCACCAGATGGAGGAGGGTGGTCAACCTAAGGGCCTTAGGAAGGAGGGCGACCTCACCCAGGCTCCAAGCCGGTCGCCCCAGGTCTCCCCTCGCTTGCCCCGGCTCTTCCACTCCGTGTGCCCTCCTGGGGTTCTGCCAGCTGCCGCCTGCTGCACCCACCTCACTGCCCAGCCCAGTCGTTGGAGACTAGATTGAAGGCCAGGGGTGGGTGGGAGGGAAGGAGCAGAGCCCTCCCGGATGCCCGGGTGGGAGGAGGGGAGCTCTGGGGCCCTGCCGAGGGTCAGCCTCCTAAAAGGGGGACGGTGAGTTGAGGGCCGAGAGCGCCAATCAACGAGGGTGACCCTGATGACCAAATGGGGCGGACTCTGATGATTTTACGCGGCAGAAGGCCGGAGCTGCTCACCCAGCCAGAGACTGGAGGGAGGAAGGGTGGGCGCCCTGTGCCCGTCTGAGCTCTTGAACCTGCACCGGGGTTCCGGAGTCCCAGGGAGCGGCGCCCCGTTTCAGCACCGCGGACAGGGCCGACCTCGCATCCAGGGGCCTCTCTGCGCTGTGGGCGGCTGGGTGGCCGGGGATGGCTGCGGGGCTCCGGGACCAGTCCCAGCACGGCGGTTCCCTTGGTGGCCTGCCTGGCCGGGTGCCGCAGCGGTACCAGCCCAGGTCCTGCCGCGTTCCCCTTCCCTGCCCTGCGGGGCGCACGAGGCTCCCCGGGTGCGTCCTTCCTTGTCCCTGCGGGACCTCGGCCGCCAGATGGCCCTCGCCTGTGACCCTGCGCGGGGGGAAGGGTTCCAGAAAGGCTGGCTCCGCCCGACGGCGCAGTCCAGGCAGAGCAGAGCCCAGGCCCCGGTGCCTGGTGGGGACCAGCGGCCAAGAGGCGTCCACTGTCCGGCGCGGGTAGAGGAAAAGCAGGTCTCCCCGCCCTACGGGGGCTCATCCCGAGAGGGCACGAGGAGGGAAAGGCTGAGGGGAGAGTAGGGCGCAGGGCACCCTCCTGGGAAGTCTGGCCAGAGCAGGGGAGGGACCGTGTCCCTCAGCCCAGAGGGCACTGTCCTTCTGGGAGGTGTCTGTCCCCTTTCCCAGGTGCAGCCTGGATCAACTTCCATGCTCCTCGAAGCTTCCTTGCCCCACAGCGTTCTGAGCCAGAATTTGGACCAGGGGCCGGGGGCGGTGGTCCACGCCTGTAATCCCAGCACTTGGGAGGCTGAGGCAGGAGGATGGCGAGTTCAAAGCCAGCCTCAGCAATGGCGAGGCACTTAGCAACTCAGTGAGACCCTGTCTCTAATAGATACAAAAAACGGGGGGGGGGGGGGCTGGGGATGTGGCCCAGTGGTCGAGTGCCCCTGAGTTCAAACCCCAGTACTAAAGAAAAAAAAAAAAAAAAGAAGAAAAAAAAAGAAAAAAGAATCTGGACCAGGGAGCCCAGGCCTCGCAGTGGGCCTTCCCAGGCAGATGATAATAATTATAATTATCTATAATACATAATGATGTTTATTAGTAGTAGTGTTGGGGTTTGACCCCAGAGGTGCTTTACCACTGGGCCACATCCCAGCCCTTTTTAAAGTCTTTTATTTGGGACAGGGTCTCACTTAGTAGTTGCTTAGGGCCCCACTAAATTGCTGAAGCTGGTCTGGAACTCTCGATCCTCCGGCCTCAGCCTCCTAGCTGCTGGAATGGCAGGTGCAGGTAATTAGATGCAGCCCCTGAATGGGCGGCAGAATTCAAGTCTTGTGCCCTCTGAGGCTGTTCTGGGCGCTGCAGGAGGGATGCCCGACGCGGCGGGAGGGGCGGGGTGCTCCTCCCTGCACCCCTTCTGAGGCTCCTCCTAGCGCTCCTCCCCCTTCTCCCTCCTCCCCCCGCCCCCCCCACCTGTCCTGCCCAGGCTCCTGGAGAGCGCGGCTTCCTCCAGGGCAGACGACCTCATTGCCCTCATTGCCCACCTGCAGGCTGACTCCCACCCGCTAACCCAGTTACCCTCCATCATCCACTTGGATCAGTGGGAGAAACAAGAGGCCTCAGGGGGTTGGAGTCCTTTCACCTTGGAGCGCACGAGGGGACTCTGCAATAGATGTGCTTTGTGGTTTAGGGATGAACAATTTGTCCGTATTTCTCAGAATGTGCCTCAGCAGGGGCAGAGGCCGGGCGCGATGCGATTAGAGTAACCACCCCCAGGTGGCGCTGTCCGCGCTCCTGCGGCTCCCGCTCGGGGTAGTCCGTGGGTCCGCGGTGGAAGTCCGCGGAACGGCCACTTGGGACCAAGCCCTGGAGCCAGAAGCCACCACGGACACAGCAGGACAGAACACTTATTGTGGCAGAGAGGGAGACAGTACCCGCTGGGAAAAACGGTGGGTGTTTCTAGAGGAAGCTGCGAGAGGGCGCTTGGAGGGAAACTAAACCAAGGCTGGGGCTGTAATTGGTTAAAAAAAAAAAAAAAAAAGCTGGGGCTGGGGTTGTGGCTCAGCGGCAGAGCGCTCGCCTTGCACGTGTGCGGCCTGGGGTCAATCCTCAGCACCACATAAACATAAATGCATTGCATTTAGTACAACTAACGTAAATAAATAAATATTAAAAAAAAAAAAAAAAACCTGTCACTCATTAGCCCAGAGCTGCAGTGTGTGGGGGTCTGTGGCTTGGACTTGGGTGTTTTGTCTGTATTCAGGCGTGACTTTGGAGGGGTTCTGTTTTTGTCTTCATCTATCGCAGTCACAGAGTGACCTTGTCTGATGTTGATGCTCTGTGTAATTGTTCCTTAGCACCAGGGCTCAGCTGTGAGTGCCAGCCAGCTCTTAGCAGGAACTAGTCCTTCCCGACCAGGCGAGGACAGCTCCCAGATGTCCTGGGCTGCAGCGACAATGATTTTCTTTTCTTTTTGCCTTTCTCTTCCTTCTTTCCTTCCTTCCTTCCTTCCTTTTTCCCCTCTCTTTTCCTTTCTCCCTCTCTCTCACTTTCTTTCACAGTGCTGGGGATGAAACCCAGGGCCTGGAGCACGTTAAGCAAGTCTGTGCCACTGGGCTGTATGTACCCCCAGCCTCTGTCACAATGATTTAAAAAAAAAATTTATTTATTTGCTTTTAGTTGTACACAATGCGTTTTATTTGTACGTGGTGCTGAGGATCGAACCCGGGTCGCCCGCGTGCTAGGCGAGCGCTCTACCGCTGAGCCACAATCCCAGCCCCACAATGATTTTTTTATATGATTTTTATACAATCAACCCAGATTGGCAAAGCCTCTGTCCCTACAAAACCCAGCTAGGCTCTCCGAGAGAGCCATGTTGGGCTCATAACAGTAGAGAGGGACAGTTGGGGCAGATCATCGGCTGCACATATAATAACGTGTTTCCCAGAAAAATATCTCAAAGACTGTTGGGTCACTGGGGTCCTGGATCACCCTTGCACTGTGCTCCCGTGTGTGGAGTGATCTCCGGGTCCGCCGAGACGTGTGCATTTGTTCCATCCGTATTTCCTGAACATCTGCTCTGTTCTGTCCCTGAAGTAGCTCAAGGTCTCTGCCCTTGGGACGTGGTCAGGAATGTCCTTCCCACAAGAGGGTGGGTGGGCAGCGTGAGTGGTCAGCTGGCTTTCTCCCACGACAAAGGGAAGATGGAGACGTCCCGACTCCCCCAAGAACAAGCCCCGCGGTGCCCGGAATGACAGCCTGGTAGGCTGCTGGAGGCCAGAGGCACCCAGTCCTTGATCAGCAAGTAAGGTGGAGTGGCAGGGGTGGGTGGCCCAGGAGGAGAGAGGGCTGGAAGAGCTGCCACCAATAAAGGGGCAGAGTGAGGAAGAGCGGGGAGCACCAACTTCAATCTAAGACACACCCCAACCCTGGGCCACGGGGAGGAAGGGGTGGCGCCATTTATAAGTATCATGGTTCCACCAAATAGGCTTGGATTTCTTTGTGTGTGTGTGTGTGTGTGTGTGTGTGTGTGTGTGTGGTGCTGGGGATTGAACCCAGGGCCTAGTGCATGCGACTACCAACTGAGCTACATCCCTAGCCCATAGGCTCGGATTTCACGTAACAGAAATTCAATTCCGTCCAGCTTAAGCAGAGAAGAGGATATATTGGCCTGTGCTCTTGAAACGTGTTAGGCGGTTTCAGGCATAGCTGGATCCAGGGGCTCACATGCTGGTATTGAGAGTCTGTGGCTCTCGTGTCTTGGATTTGCTTTCATGGCCAGGGCTTCCTGGGCCTGTGGCTCTCTCCGCCTTAGCCCAATGGACATAGAAAAGATCCCTCTCTGTGGCGTAGGCCCCGGTCACACACTCAGATCATAGAGTGGACAGATCATAGAGCAGGAGTTGGGGGTTTGAGGGGTGGATTTTCTGGAAGGAAAGTGGGGTGTAATGATCAGGAATGAATGGAGGGCAAGACAGCGTGGTGGCTGTGACTGGTGAGACTCGGAAGACTTCCGGCGTATGCGAGAGCGCCTTGGGCACCAGGTCTTTGTTCCCTGCCATCCCAATTCTACTCTGAGATTGCTCTGCTAGCAAGTCCCCAAGAGCCCTGACCTCGGTGCTGACGTGTCCCCGGGAGCTTGCTGTCACCCCCTGCCAGGCGAGCACGTTGTCCACGGAGCACGTGTGATTTTTTCCGGCAGTGTCTCTGACTTCCACGCGCTCACACACAGACTAGGTTCTTCACTGATGGAGTCAAAGTTTCCTCCCAAGATTGGCTCACCTGGGCCCTGGCCGGTAGCCAGGGGACCCTTCAAAGAGCCCTGTGATCTTTTTTTTTTTTAATATTTATTTTTTAGTTATAGGTGGACACAATATCTTTATTTTATTTTACGTGGTGCTGAGGATCGAACCCAGCGCCTCATGCATGCTAGGCCAGTGCTCTACCACTGAGCCACAGCCCTGGCCCCTAGCCCTGTGATCTTGAAAGAAAGGGTCTAAGAAAGGCCTTGGTCATTTAAGCTGATTGGACAAAGGATTCAATGAACATCTGCTGAGTTGAAGAGCGTTCTTCTCGGCAGCAGCCCTTCTGAAGATCCGTCAAATTTACACTTAGATTTGTCTCAACAAAACATCTTATTTACTTATTTACCTATTTATTTATTTATTTTTGGTCCCTGGGATCAAACCCAGTGACTTTTACCACTGAGCTACCCCCCACCCAGTCCTTTTATTTTAAAATAGGGTCTTGCTAAGTTGCTTAGGGCCTCACTAAGTAGCTGAGGCTGGACTTGAACTTGCAATCCTCCTGGCTTCAGCCTCCCAAGCTGCTGGGATTACACCATGCCCAGGTCACATTTAATATTTTTCATAGCAAAAATGTTTGCTGCAAAAACCATGTGGCCCAGATGCCAGTCAGCATTGACACTGGCTGTCCCTCTGCCTGTACCAACTGGAGAACCACGAGGTGTTACAGTGCCTACACCAGAGATGGAGGAACTGAGGCTCAGCGAGGGTTAAGGAAATTGTTCAAGGCTGGGAATGGTGGAGCCTGCCTATAATCCCGTGACTCGGGAGGCTGAGGCAGGAGGATCACAAGTTCAAAGTCAGCCTCAGAAACTTAGCGAGGCTCTAAGTAACTTAGTGAAACACTGTCTCAAAATAAAAAAAGGGTTGGGGATGTGGCTCAGTGGTAAAGTGCCCCTGAGTTCAATTCCTGGTTCCAAAAAAAAAAAAAAAAAGGAACTTGTTCAAGATCACAGTGCTGATGTGCGAGGGCCAGGTGCTATAGTTTGTATCTTCCCCATGTCTCCGGTGCTAGGCTTGGCCCTGACCCTTGGTGCTACTGGAGGTGGTGGAACTTTTAGGAGGTGGGGCCAGTGGGAGGGAGTTAGGTCATCAGGGCGTACCCTTGAAGGAGGAATTGAGACCCCAGCTCCTCCTTTTCTCTCTGCTTCCTGGCTGCCAAGAGGAGAGCAGCTCTGCTCCCCCCACACTCCTGTTGTGCTGGGCTGCCTCCCCACAGTCCCTAATAGTGGTAGCAACCCAGCATGGACTGAAACCATGGGCCCGAATAAACCTTTTTGCCTTTTAAGTTGGTTATCTCAGGCATTTAGTCACAATGACAGAAAGGTGACTAACACACACCAGGACAGGCACTGGCTCTAGAGATGGCTTCCTTAACCATGCCACTTTGTCTTAAGCAGCAGAAGGTGATCCACAGGATTGGGTCCTGGGGACCAGGGACATTGATGCTTCTCTCTATGGGCCTGAACCTCCCTCCTTGCTCCCTCAAGGTCACAGGGAGAACTTGTGTGTAGTGGCCTGGGCCTATGATTTGGCACATAGGACGCATGTGATACGTGTCAGTGATGGGGACTGTCCTGGATTGCCCTTCCCCCCCCAGGGCTGGGCTGCCTGCTTCTCCCAGGTCCCTGAGTCAGTGTCATCCCAGTCCCCACGTTAGTGGGAGATGTGTGGGGAGCCAGCCAGCTCTGGGAGAGCAAAGATAGGGGAGGCTGGAAGTCACAGAGGCCCTGGCTCACAAGTAGGACTTTTAAAAAATATTTATTTGTTTGTTTGTTTTAGTTGTATACAGTGCCTTTTATTTTCACATGGTGCTGAGGATCAAACCCAGGCCGCGCGTGTGCCAGGCGAGTGCTCTACCGCTGAGCCACAACCCCAGCCCCACACAAATAGGATTGCTATGAGATTTTGGGGCTCATCAGAACTAGGGATGACACAGCCCCAGGTGGCCCCGCGGATCCTCCCTGGACTGCAAATTGCCATGTTCCCATCTTTTGGCGGTCAGCCAGCCGTTCTCCTGGCCTGGCCCTCAGCAGAGCCTCTGTCCAGGCCTCCCTGCATGCAGCCACCCGGGCAGCCACCCACCACCCCTGCACGGGCCTTCCAGCTGACACTTTCTGAGGATCCCCGGGGGGGGGGGGCGTGAAGAATGCTCACACTGCTCACAGGGTCAAGGACAAGCGCTGATCTGAGAGGCCCCGGCTCCTCTCCCTGCCCTGGGTCTGTAGGAGGCTGCGAGCAGATCTCCAGCAGGTGGCGCTAAAGGCTGTCCCCTCACCAGGGCGACCCTCCCCACCACCTCCTCCCTGCTGGCCTTGGGAAGGAGCTGCTGGCCAGCTGCTGGAAAGATAGGACAGTGGCCCAGCCTGAGGCCACCTGGGTTCTTCCCCACCCCGCCCCAGGTTAGTAGGCAAGGCAGAGGGGCGCTCCCAAGAGATCCCGCCCTGACAGCGGCACTAGGAGTTCCCTTAGGGACACCACTGACTGTTCTAGTGACTTCAAGAACAATCACTTAAATTAACAGGAGACCAGTGACTCTTTATTTATTTATTTATTTATTCTGTGGTGCTGGGACTTGAACCCAGGGCCTTGTGCCTGAGAGGCAAGCACTCTACCAACTGAGCTACCCCAGCCCCTCAGTGGCTTTTTTTTTTTTTTTTTTTTTTTATGTACCGGGGATTGAACTCAGGGGCACTCGACCACTGGGCCACATCCCCATCCCGTTTTTGTATTTTATTAGAGACAGGGTCTCACTGAGTTGCTAAGTGCCTCGCCATTGCTGAGGCTGGCTTTGAACTCGCGATCCTCCTGCCTCAGCCTCCCAAGCCCTCAGTGACTTTTTAAAAGAATATCAAAACCCAGTCTTGGGTTCCCTTGAAAAGGCCAGGTGTGGCTCCCTTGGCAAAGCTGTCCCTGGGTCACCTGGTTCTGAACAGGACCGCAGAATATCACAGGCTACAGACAGGTGGACCCAAGTCCAAGGTACAGTGAGTGACGAAGTCAGGGGAGTGGCAGGAGCAGAGCCAGGAGTCCGGGTGCTTCCAAAGTATGTCTGTGGCCTGGGTACGAAGACACCCAGTCTGGGCTGGAGGCGTAGCTCAGGGGCAGAGCGCAGGCCTTGTGTGGAGCAAGGCCCCGGGACGGGTGGGCAGAACTGGTGGTGGGGCCTGTCTTTGGTCCCATGTAGCCTCTCTGGGGCCTCCTTTAGGGACCAGGTGGTCTGTGGGTCTGCAGCAAACTGGTTTGTTTTTGCCTGATGGAAGGACCCCAGTGGAAGGCCTTAGGTTTCCTTCCCCACTGGGGGTCTCAGTTCTCAGGGCCGCAGGACCCCCGGAGATCGGTAGCCACAGTGGCAAGAGGGTGCTTTGGAGGTTACAAGCCAGGGCGGGGGAGATGCAGGGGCCTGGGGTGGGAAGCGTGGCCTCGTGGGGTGGGGCAGGTCTCAGCTCGAGACTCCTGGGGTTGACACTGGAATCTGTCCATCACCAACACCCCGCTGACCATTCTTTGCTGCATTCCAAGAGCGCCCCGTGGAGGGCGGGGGCCATCTCTGGAGCTGCACAAATCTCTGAGTCACACGCCCCATCAGCACCTCCACGACCTCCTCTCCACCACAGCTTCCCTCAGGGTCTGAGAGCAGGGAGCCCGAGTCCAGGTGATGGGGGTGGGTCAACCCTCTGGGAGCCATGACTTGTCCCACCCCCACCCTCATCCCCCAGCCTTGACCCACAGGGTGGAACCAGAGACCCCCATCGCTGCCGGACACCAGCAAAGCGCTTCCCTGGTCAGGGCCTTAGGTTTCCTCATCTGTCAGATGGGTACAGCAGACCTGCCCAGTCTGCCTCCACGGCTGGGTGACCGTGGGACCACACAGCGTGCCTTGTCAACAAGGGAAACATCACGTCAGTCCCCGCTGCCTCTCCATCCCTCTCCCCAGCGTGACGCAATCTGTGTTTTGAAAAAACTCAGCAGTAAAATTTTTTTAATTAAAAATTTTTTTAACCAATATTTTTAAAAATCAGATTTTCCCATAGGATTTTAAAGAATTTATTTCCTTGTCTGACTGTACAGAAATATTCCCACAAGACAGTTCTCAGGCTCATCAACCTGCTTCAGTGCCCAGCGCACCCTCCGTATCCTGCTATGTCCCCGGCCAGGCTGAGGGTCAGGCGCTGTCTGTCACCTGGCTGGTTTCACCCAAGGCACCACCCATCTGGCCCCGTGGGTGTCTGAGTTTGCAGCCTTTGGGTTATTTAAACGGGAGGCACTGGGTGGTGGTCGCTCCCTCTGGTCCCCCAGGCTGGGCAGCCCCGCCTTCCCAGGCTCCCTCGGCCCGTGCGTGCACCCCGATGCCTGGCACCGCGCTGACTCTGGAGGCTGCAGTGCCTCTGAGGGTCGCTGGGCTCTGAATCCTTTCAGACAGAGGTCCATCGTGTGCCCTGTCCTGAGAGGCCAGGGCTGCTAGGATGGTGTGGGGTTTCCAGGAGCTCCCCAAGGTTCTGATTGCTCCTTTCTGGCCGAGAGGAGGGGTCAGTCCGCCAGGGGAGACCACGGAATCCCCCCAGCCCTATCTCTATGTTCCCTCCACCTCTCCCATCCTGATTAGCGTGCGGGTCCCCTGGGTGGCAGGGCAGGAGCCCACCTGAGCATCGGGGCCTTGGAGCCTCGGCAGGGGCCTCCCAGCACGCACAGCCCCTCCAGGGAGCGCCTGCGGGTGAAGTTTGGGTTGTGCTTGCAGCTGGGGGACACCTTTGTGACGTACCCACTCCCCAGCCGACTATTGGTCCTAAGGGGCAGTGTCCCTGAGAGCTACTGAATCATGTGTCCCCACCACCACTCAGCTGGTGGCCCCTGAAGAAGGCTCTTCCTGCTGCTGAGCATGTGGGAGATAGAGGGCAGTTGGGGACAGGCTGCTGGCTGAGCCTTCCCAGGACGTGATGCCCCTCCCTGGCTGTTTCCTGAACGTACCTTCTTTGCCCAGGTGTGACCTGCAACGTGACCTTCCCACAGACCCATCACCTCTTAGCTGGGCTCCAGCTCCTTCCTGGAATCCCATGGGGGCTTGGAGCTCCGGAGCAGTGTTTCCTTTTTTTTTTTTTTTTTTTGTGGTACTGGGGATTGAACTCAGGGGCACTCGACCACTGGGTCACATCCCAAGCCCTTTTTTGTATTTTTTTATTTAGAGACAGGGTCTCATTGAGTTGCTAAGTGCCTTGCCATTGCTGAGGCTGGCTTTGAACTCGCGATCCTCCTGCCTCAGCCTCCCAAAGTGCTGGGATTATAGGCGTGCGCCACCGCGCCCGGCTAGTGTTTCCTTTTTCCTTCCTTTCTTTCTTTCTTTTTTTCTTTTTTTTTTTTTTTTTTGGTACCAGGGTATGAACTCAGGGGCACTCGACCACTGGGCCACATCCCCAGCCCTTTTTTTTGTATTTTTATTAGAGACAGGATCTCACTGAGTTGTTAAATGCCTCACCATTGCTGAGGCTGGCTTTGAACTCGCAATCTGAAGGAGCCCTAATTAGGAAGGGCTGTTGTAGCTAGCTGGAAGCCATGGGTTCCACCTGATATGTATGTGACGCACCTGTAGGCACCCGCAAACCTGAAGGTATATAACCGGGTGAAAGCGGTCCGAGTTAGGAGAACGGAGAATTCAGTCAGCCGGGCAGTCACTCGGTTGGTCAGAAGAATCAGAGCGGCCAGAACGTAGGCAGAGCGGTTACAGAAGAGAAACCAGATAGAAGAAGTAATGACTGGTCAGAGTTAGGCCGAGGCTCCTGAGGAAGACAGAAGACAGAAGAAAGAAGAAGGAAGAAAGAAGAGAGAAGAAAGAAGCTCTAATCTTTCTCTAAGCTAAGCTCTATCTTTCTAACTCTAACTCTAAGCTAAGAAGACAAGAAGAAGCTCTAGCTCTATTCTATCTTTCTTTCTAAGACAAGAAGACAGAAGACAGAAGAAAGAAGCTCTAATCTTTCTCTAAGCTAAGCTCTATCTTTCTATCTTTCTAAGAAGCTCTCTAAGCTCTAAGAAAGGAGAAGTAAAAGTAGTAAAAGCTTAACTCTGCCTCCGAGAGTTTTTCCTCCCGGTTTTCGGTACCAGGCAGCTTACAAATGGTGGTCCGTCCGGGGCTCGGCAGGCAGAGAAGAAAAGCTAAGAAATAAGAGCAATGAGAGAGCAGAGCCTCTGACTTAGTTGAGGCCAGTTAAGAATTAAGCTGAAGCAGAGTAGCCGGCGAAAAGCCGAGCCGGCCAAAAGCCATAAAAAATGAAGAAGCCAGACTCAGTTGAGACCAGCAAAAAGAGTAGAAACAAGAGAGCATAGCCTCTGACTTAGTTGAGGCCAGTTAAGAATTAAGCTGAAGCAGAGTAGCCAGCGAAAAGCCGAAGCAAGCCGGCCAAAAGCCGAAGCCGAGTAGCCAGCCAAAAGCCATAAAAAATATAGAGAAAAAGCCTTGAGCTTTAGTATAAAGAAAAAAGCCATGAGCTTAAAAGAAAATAGAGAATTAAATAGCATGGTAAAAACCATGCAGAAAAAAAAAAGCCATTGAGCTTTGGCAAGAAAGCCATAAAGAAAAATAAAGAAGAGAAAAAAAAAAAACCGAGGCTCCTGAGGAAGACAGAAGACAGAAGAAAGAAGAAGGAAGAAAGAAGAGAGAAGAAAGAAGCTCTAATCTCCTGCCTCAGCCTCCCAAGTGCTGGGATTACAGGCGGGCACCACCTGGAGCGGTGTTTTCATCCAGCACTAGTTTGCATCCAGCACTAGTTTGCTGTGTGACCTCAGGCAAGCAAGACAGAGCCTCTGGTCTGCTTGGTAGAAGAATCTGAGTAGAGGGCTGGGACAACGGCAAAGGGGATTTGCCATTGCAGGGGTCAAAGAGCATTCATGTAGGAGAACCAGGTGCACCACGAAGCAAAGGGCTGGGAGCCCGATTTTCTGGGTTCAAATTCCCGTTCCACCCTTTGGCACTTGGGGACAATTCTAGCACCCACCTCACAAGGGAGTTGAGGGGGTTAAATGAAACCATCCACGAGAAGCACCTGGCACCTTCGCAAGTCCCCAGAAAATGCTGAGCGATCCTCATTGTTGGTACAAGGGGGTGCAGAACCCGGGAAGGGAAAGGGAGGCTCCCCTGGGTGGAGCTACCCGCTGGGCCTGGATTCTGCAGAGCAGGGCAGGGTGAGGCGGCCGCCGCGATTCTCAGCGGGTGGAACCTGGATCGGGCCTTTGGAATCCCTGCCGAGCCCGAGGAGGCAGGTGGACCAGGAAGCGGGGTGGGCGCTGGCCGCTGCCGCCGCGGCCCGGCCGGCGTCGCCGCGGGGTGGGGGCCGTGAGCTGCGCTGGCCGGAGCTGGGCCCTCTGGTCCAGCCTCCCAACGCGCCAGCGACACGCTCCCGCACCGAGACCCATACAAGGCCTTGGGCTTGCGCGGACCCACTTGGATCACGGGGACGCAGGGGTTCACCTTCTCCAAGGAGGGGCAGGGACACAAGGGAACACAGGAGCTATTTCGAGAGGTGTCGAAGGCCGGAACACTAAAATTAGAGCCTCGGTTCCTAAAAAGACATTGGCGCCAACCAAGGCCTTGGAGAGGGCCTCTTCAGCACGGAATGTGACCCCAGGAAGCGCTCCCGCGGGCCTGGGCAATGAGGTCAGCCTGCAGGCCAACGGCACCGCCCAGCGGCTGGTGGTCACGGGCACCTCGCCCCTGGCCAGCCCCGCCGGCAGACCCCGGCAGCTGCTTCCAGCTACCTCCCGCCCGCGCCAGGCCTGCGCAAGGCCAGCGTGCAGAGCCGCCCCTTCCCGGCGCCGACTGACCTTCCAGCCCGTGGTCTTCCTGTTTTGACCTTTTGCTTTCTGCTCTACTCCGGGTGTGCGGGTGGTGGGAGGGTGCTCAGGACGGTGGCCATCTTGCAGCCTGGTGCTCAGCCCGAGAAGCCTGAGGGGCCTGGGATTCCCAGCCCAGCTGGGCCTGGGGTCAGGAAGGCCAAGACTTCCCTTTTTTTTTTTTTTTTTTTTTTTTGGTACCGGGGATTGAACTCAGGGGCACTCGACCACTGGGCCACATCCCCAGCCCTTTTTTGTATTTTATTAGAGACAGGGTCTCACTAAGTTGCTAAGTGCCTCGCCATGGCTGAGGCTGGCTTTGAACTCGCGATCCTCCTGCCTCAGCCTCCCAAGTGCTGGGATGACAGGCGTGCGCCTCCGTGCCAGGCTTCCGAGACTTCCTTTGCCTCTCTCCTCCCTTGGTCTCTAGGCCCACAGCCCTCCACCCTCAGGGACATGGCGCTGAGGCAGCGGAGATGGGAGACACCGAGGGCCCGTGGCCCCTCTGCACAGACAACTCCCCTCTGCTCTGCAGGGCCTGGCCTGCCACCCAAGGCTATGTCATCGTCCTGTCCTTTTATCCTAAGTTTTTTTTCCAGGGGAGGAAGGGTAGCAAACTGGACCCTGCTGGCCTATTTCTGTTCAAGTTTAGTGGCTGCCCACGGCCCCTGCCCACCACAGTCAAGAAGGCCCCACGGGGTTCAGCCCTGCTCACCCCTCACCCCAGGCCCAGGCCCACGGTCCTCGCTCCTGTCCACCAACACACGGAGTCCCTTTCCCAGGGCCTCTCCACAGCGCTCCCTGTCCTTCCTGAGCGAGACCCCCTCTATCCTCTTAGGTGCTACCTCTTCAGAAAGGCCTTCCTGGGCCCTCCCACGAGGCCCATTCTCCTTTCCGTTTCTGCAGGACCCCTTTCTCCTGTGGTGGTCCATCAGCTCCACGCAGAGTGCTCTGGTGGCCTCTGTTGTGGCTCCAGGACTCGGGGCTCAGCAGCTGCTGGAAACACAAACTAGGTTGAGACGGAACCCGAGAGGGCAGTGCCTCGTCGCACGTGGACAGGAGGGGCCCAGAGTCCAGGGAGGTGGCTGGGCCCCACTGGAGACGGGCCACCCGGCAAAGGTGGCCCTCCCATCCCCCAACGAGGCCAGCCCAATGATTGATATGGTGGGGGCTCAGCTGGACCAGGGCCTGGGGACAGTGTCTGCACGCTCGACACACGGGGGACGGGTGGCTCGCTGGCTTCCTGTCCCTGGCAGCCTGGTTCCATGAGGCCTCACAGACAGAAGTGGACCAGCGGGTGGGCCTGGAGTCAAGGCTGGGAAGCCCACCAGAGCAGGGGGCAGCAGTGAGGAAGGCACCGAGGAGGAGGACAAGCACATCTCCCCACAGCCTGGCGCCCTCATTCTCCCCGAATCCCCAGACTGTCTCCCCAGGAGCCTTCCGGACAGAGATGGCGCAGAGCCTGCCCGAGGTGCCACTCACCCAGGCCCCTGAGTTCTTAGGTTCGTTAAGTCACTCTTTATTCATTTATTTTGGTGGGGGTGCTGGAAATTGAACTCAGGGGCACTCGACGCCTGAGCCACACCCCCAGCCCTATTTTGCATTTTATTTAGAGACAGGGTCTCACTGAGTTGCTTAGTGCCTCCCTTTCGCTGAGGCTGGCTTTGAACTCACGATCCTCCTGCCTCAGCCTCCCGAGCCGAGCCGCGGGGATTACAGGCATGCGCCACCGCGCCTGGCTCCCGTGTCATTCTTGAAAGCATCTGGGTTTGGATTTTATGCATGAGCATGCTATTAGGATTCAATATGTTCATGTGGACCACTGGGCCACATCCCCAGCCCTTTTTTTTTTTTTGTATTTGGTTAGAGACAGGGTCTCACTGAGTTGCTAAGTGCCTCGCCATGGCTGAGGCTGGCTTTGAACTTGTGATCCTCCTGCCTTGGCCTCCCAAGTGCTGGAATTACAGGCGTGCCCACCGTGCCTGGCTGTGAACATATTTTTTTAAAAAGGTTCTCTGAGGCCCATGGCCCACCCCAGGCCCCTAGCCTGAACTTCCAGGTTTTTATTTCATACTTTGGAGCTTTTCATTCTTTTTCTACCACTGACTTCTGAGTTTGGGTGGGTATGTGAGATCTGGCCTTTGTAATGAATGAAATAGCAAAATAACAAGAGCTATTCTTGGTCTTTCTTTCTCGACTCACAAATTCCTGGAGGACAGGGAGGTGCATTTGGGGCATTAACAGAGTACAGAGTGCAGGTGGTGTCTGGTGTTGGCTGAGCCCCTGTCGCCCAGGGAGGGAGCAGGGCAGGGCAGGGCCGGTCAGTCTCAGGAGCAGGAGGCCCGCAGCCCCTCCATGGTCGCCTGTCTTGGACATCCGCTTCTCTCCCTGCTTTTCTGGATGTCTGAGAGGCACAGGGATCTTGGGACCCATTCTGTGGACGGGGCCCGAGGGACCTCTGCACTCCACAGCCTCGCGCCAGGCGTGCCCAGAGACACCTGCGGGGTGAGGCCTGGGAACAGTGGCTGCCTGAGCCAGGTGTCCCGCACGGTGCCCTGGGGCAGAGACGCTCCCTGCTCTGGCCACACTGCGTACCTGCAGGCTGCCCTGAGTCCCCTGAGGGACAGGGGACTGAAGAATCCGGGCAATGTGACAGCTGCTGACAGCACTTCACACGCTGTGATGGCCATGTGACTTCCATGTGACTCCTCCAGGGGCTATAGAAGAAAAGTATGGAGGGGAGGGTGTTGGGGGCACCCAGATTCCGTCTCCAAGGCCTTCCTGGCTCTGGTCCTCAGAGGCAGGGCAGGCGACACCAGAGAGGAAATTCAGTGGTCAAAGCTGATCATCAGTAGTCACCTCCCTGGCCTTCCAGGGACCCTAAGACAGAGGCAGAATACATTGTAGCAATCATGGTGACAGATTGTTACTGGGTGGGTACAGTGTGACAAGCTGAGCCCCAGGCAGGTGTCCTCCCATTCAGCCATAGCAAGACTGTCTTAAAAACAAACAAAAAACACCCAGGGGGCTGGGGTTGTGGCTCAGTGGCAGAGCACTCGCCTCCCACGTGCGTGGCCCGGTTCGATCCTCAGCACCACGTAAACATAAATGCATTGCATTGTGTACAACTAAAGCAAATAAATAAATATTGGAAAAAAAAAAACACCCAGGAGGGAAATGCTGTCATTCCTGCTTTACTAGGAACCCTTAGGCTGCAGCCTAGAGACTGGCCCAAGATCACACACAGCTGGTGGCGGAGCCGACGGGAAGTGAACTTGATCACACTCAGACCCCCCAGAGCCGGATTCCATTCCTGAGCACTCACCTACCAGCTCCTCCTGGCCACGGGGCCCCAGAGTATTCTTCAGGGCCCTGTGTCATTCAGTAGCAGTCTGAGGTGCTGGAGGAAGGTCCCCCACCTGGGAGTGGCAACCTTGGCAGGGAGCCAGAGCCTGGCTTTAAGGGGACCTGCTGGATGCTGGGGAGGGTGGAGCTGGCAGGAGCCTGGGCTCCAGGGCGGGTCAGGTCCTGCCCAACCCACCCTGGTGACTGAGCTGCCCTGTCCTTGCCTCGGGCTGTCATGACAAAGTACCACAGATTGCACGACTTGAACAACAGGAATTCATTGTCTCCCAGTTCTAGTTGTCTGAAGTCAGAGGCCTGGGACCTGTCCCCTGTCCCTCAGCTGCAGACCTTTGTGTTCCTGGGCTCCTGGGCCTCTAATCTCAGCCTTCGCCTCCCCCTGGAGGTCCCCTGTCTTGTATTTCCTCTGTGTCCTCACGTCCTCTTTTAAAATGATATGCTGGTCGAATTGGAGTAGGGCCCAATCTCATTTATGTACTTTTTTCTTTTTTGCAGTGCCAGGAATCGAACCCAGCCAGGTCTTGCAACTGCTAGGCAAGCTCTCTACTGCTGAGCTACATCCCCAGCCCTTTTTATCTTTTATTCTGAGACAGGGTCTTGCTAAGTTGCCCAGGCTGGCCTCCAACTTGCCATCCTCCTGCCTCAGCCTCCAGAGTAGTTGGAATGCCGGTCACGTGCCACCAAGCCCAGCATGCTCCCTTTACCTTGATTACCTCTGAAGAGACCCTTTCTTCAAATAAGGCCACCACCTGTGGTACTGGGGCTTTGGGCTTCAACGTAGCTTTTCTAGGGGTCATAATTTAACCCATAAGGGGGACCTCAGATAAGTCGGGCAACTGCTCTGAGCCTCGCTTTACTTCCCGCTAGCTGGGTTAGTAATCAGCCCTCCTTCTCACCTGGAGCTGCTGGGTAGAAGCACTGCCCAGAGGAACCACAGCACCCAGCTCATCGTTGGTGTTGGGTTCCGGGCAGGAGGCTGCGCCTCCCAGGCAGAAGGCCACACCTCCCAGGTACTTTGTACTGCATTTCCCAGGTGCCTCAGCATGGCCAGCAAACCTGGCCAGCAGGTGCCCTGGCCACTGCCTCCTGACCTCCGGCAGCCTATAGGGAAAGGACCCACTCCAGGGGGCTTCCTGACCACTATGCTGCTATTTAAGCCTCCCCCGGACTGAAACTGCTCTCTGTTTGCGCCTGTCCCTGTTCCCGTTTGTCCCTTTTCCCCCCTTCCCTATCCCCTTCCCTTCCCTTCTTTCCCTACCCTTCCCCACGTGGCACCCCAATAAACCCTTTTATTTCACTAACATGGTGTTCCTGGCTAAGTTAACTTTGTTCAGCATTTTCTAACAGTTGGCACCCAGGAAACAACGCCGTGTCTCCCATGTGGTTCCTGGAATGAACTTGGCCTAGAGGCAAGGAGTACCTGCATGGACACCTGAAGGGGGGCAGTGCCTGCCAGCGTTGGGGCCAGGCTGGCCCGTCTGCTCTTCTGGGAGGCATTTGATACTGGGGCCCGGGTCCTTGTCCAGGCTCCCGGCAGGGCTGGGACCGGCCTTAGCCCCTCTGGGCCAGGCACTTGGAGGCCCCCTTCCAGGCCTGCTCCCGTGGTGTCCAGCCCGGGGCTTCTCAACTGCGGCACTAACGACACCGGGGCTGGGCAGCGTTTTGCAGTGGGTGGTCCTGAGCATGGTAGGGTGTCGGGCTGCCCCAGGCCTCTGCCCATGGGATGCAGGTACCCCCCTCCCTGGTGGTGACAGCGAATAACATCTTGGACATCGCCAAATGTGTTTGGAAGGACAAAACCACCTTCTGGGCTTGCAGAGTGCCTTCAGAAGGGTCTGGAGGAGGCCGAGCCTTCCTGACAATCACAGCCGAATCCTACCTGCCCCTGCTCTCTTCAGAGAGGGGACAGAAGAAACGCGTCTGGAAATAAGGGCCCTCGATGGTGTTGGAGGCAGGAGAAGATCACCACGGTGGACTTGCCCCACGTGCGGTCGGTCGACTCTCTGTCCCTCTCCTGCTGCTGCAAGCCTGGCTCCCTAGGGTCACCTCAAGGTGGCCGGGGCCTGGCTGTGAACAGGCGGCAGGAAGCTCAGAGTGTGTGGGGCTCCTGGCTTGCAGCAGGTGCAGGCCTGGCGCTGACAGCCCCAACTTATCAGGGCTGGAGGCCAGGGCTCCAGATCCGCGGGTTGTGGGCCTTTATCAGCTGTTAGAGTGACAGAGCTTGCAGCAATCCTGCTGCCACTGCGGGTGCTGACAGCCAGGAGCCCGGTAGCCGAAAGCAGTTTCCCATGGCCTCCAGCGCCCAGACACAAGGCAAGGCAGGAGGGGTGTACAGGAAGACACCATGGTTGGGGGAAGAGAGAAAGAGATGAGTGGGGGGGACTTGCTTTTTCTCCACCTTTTTTTTTTTTTTTTTTTGTACTGGGGATTGAACCCAGGGGCAGCCATCACTGAGCCACATCCCCACAGCCTTTTTTTTTATTTTATTTCTTTTTCATTTTGAGACAGGGTCTTGCTAAGTTGCTTAGGACTTCACTAAGTTGCTGAAGCCGGCCTTGAACTTGCAACCTCCTGTCTCAGCCTCCCAGGCTACAGTGGTTACAGGCATGAGCCACCATGCCCTCCTTATACCAGACAAATTTATTTCTTCCTTTCTCTATCTGCCACTCTCCAGCCTTTCTTTCTTTCCTTCTGTCTTTGCAGCACTGGAGACTGATGGCAGGGCCTGGCACATGCTGACCAGGGCTCTACCACTGAACTTCACCCCCAGCCTCGAGTTACTTTAAAAGGGGTGATGATTTCTGGGGAGGACTGCAGATGAAGGAGCAGGTGGGTTAGGCTCACCAGGAATAACATCCAAATCCCCTCCCCCTGCCTGACCTGTCTGGGTCACTGTCCTTCTTGCCTTCTGTGGCTAACACATTTCCAAACATCTGGTGGCTTAAAAGCCATACGCATTCATTTTCTCATAGTCCTAGGTCAGAAACGCGGTCAGCAGTCCTGGGCTTAATCAGGCAGGAAGGGCCTTGCGTCCTCCTGGGGCTCTAGGGACGCATCTTTCCTGCCTCTTCCAGCGCGCGAGGGCTGCAGGTGGGTCTTGGCTTGTGGCTGTGTCACCTCCATTCCTGCCTTGGCCTCCTCTCGTGGGGACACTTTTGTGTGAGGGGTTCCCCTGTGAAGGAGCCCTAATTAGGAAGGGCTGTTGTAGCTAGCTGGAAGCCATAAGTTCCACCTGATATGTATGTGACGCACCTGTAGGCACCCGCAAACCTGAAGGTATATAACCGGGTGAAAGCGGTCCGAGTTAGGAGAACGGAGAATTCGGTCAGCCGGGCAGTCGCTCGATCGGTCAGAAGAATCAGAGCGGCCAGAACGTAGGCAGAGCGGTTACAGAAGAGAAACCAGATAGAAGACAGAAGAGAAACCAGATAGAAGTAATGACTGGTCAGAGTTAGGCCGAGACTCCTGAGGAAGACAGAAGACAGAAGAAAGAAGAAGGAAGAAAGAAGAGAGAAGAAGAAAGAAGCTCTAATCTTTCTCTAAGCTAAGCTCTTTCTTTCTCTCTAAGAAGCTAAGCTAAGAAGACAAGAAGAAAAGCTCGCTTTAATCTTTCTCTCTAAAAATCTTTCTTTCCCTCTCTAAGCTCTAAGAAAGTAGAAGTAAAAGTAGTAAAAGCTTCACTCTGCCTCCGAGAGATTTTTTCCCGGGTTTCGGTACCAGGCAGCTTACACCCCTGGATGATCCAGGACAAGTCACCCCATCTTGAATCCTTCATGAAGGATCGTGGGTTTTTTTTTTTTTTTGGTACCGGGGATTGAACTCAGGGGCACTCGACCACTGGGCCACATCCCCAGCCCTTTTTGGTATTTGATTAGAGACAGGGTCTCACTGAGTCGCTAAGTGCCTCGCCATGGCTGAGGCTGGCTTTGAACTCGCGATCCTCCTGCCTCAGCCTCCCAAGTGCTGGGATGACAGGCGTGCGCCACCGCGCCCGGCTATGAAGGATCCTGGTGGAGAATCTTAATTTTGCCGCGTCATCTGGCAAAGACCTTTGGTTTGTCAGGTGCGATGACATTTGCAGGCTGCAGGGATTCGCTGTGGCTTCTTCCGGGGGCCTTTAATCAGGCTGCTCTGCACCCCCACTGCGGAGCCCTGGCCTCAACCTTCAGCTCAGCAACTCCTGCCCCTTGCTCTCTCCTTCTCCCTCCCTGGGACTCGGTGTAAAGGTCAGTGTAAAGGTCACCTCTGGGAAAGAACTTATGGCCCATTCCAACCCGAGGGGGCCTTTCTTCTTCCTGTCTGGGCCTGGCCCGCAGCAGTTGCTCAACACCCAGTGTGGATGAAAGGGGACCCAAAGTCCTGTCTCAACGCCGATGGCCTGAGGGGACGCTGGGATTCCCGACACCTGAGCCCTTCCCTGTCTTTGTTCTCTGGTCTGAGCAGAGGCAGCCTGGGGCCTGCAGTTGTGGTAAGGCCCTGCCCAGGTGGGACAGAGCCTGTGGTTGGTCCCGCTGGCCCCTAGGCCTTTCCCAGACCAAAGTCCTGAGAGTGGGTCTCTGGACCCTGGCTGCTGCACTTATGTCCACTGCAGTCCCCGATGGGAGAGGTCACTGAAGGGCCTGGCAGCAGCCGCCAGCCAAAGGCCACCTTCCCCACACATTCTTGGGGACAGAGTGGTGGGTGAGAGCAGGGGCTGGTATTGTCTTGACTGGCCACCACCACGGCCCAGGGGGCTTTGGGGGGCACCTGGCCTTTCTACCTCCCACCGTCAGGGCACTGCCGTCCTGTGGGAAGCTGGATGCCCACCCCCGTGCGCCCTGCAGGCACCTTGGCCTGTTTCCCGGGCCTCTGGGTGGCTCTGGGTGTCCCGTGACACAGGAAGGGAGGAGGGTTCCTGGACCTCGGGGTCCTTTTCTGAATGAATCTTAAAGTCCCTTCATTATTGTTTGTTTGCTTTTGAGACCAAGAATAGCTGAGGTGTGGGTGACAGGGGCACACAACTGAAAACTGGCCCAGGCAGAAACCAACAGGGCTGCCAGGTCCCAGCCAGTGACGCCCTGGGGACGGGATGCGCGTTGGCCAGGGGGCTGCGGGGCTGGGGTGGGGACAGTGAGCAAGAGCCTTACCCCAGGGCCAGAAAAACCAAAGGGATTGATGGGGTCCCAAGAGCAGCTGTCCCCTGTCACCACTGGTGAATGACAGGATTTTAAATCATCCTTCAGAAGTCTGGAGTTCTGTCCAAAGCCACTTCATGCCAAGCCAAAGAAATAATCCTGCCACAGTTGGGGGGGGGGCGAGCTGTTGGTCAGCTTTACTCTCATACGTGGTCCCACCCAGGGACGTCGCCACTCTTTATTTATTTATTTATTTATTTGGTACCGGGGATTGAACTCAGGGGCACTCGACCACTGGGCCACATCCCCAGCCCTTTTTTGCATTTTATTGGAGACAGGGTCTCACTGAGTTGCTAAGTGCCTCGCCATTGCTGAGGCTGGCTTTGCACTCGCGATCCTCCTGCCTCAGCCTCCCAAGTGCTGGGATTACAGGCATGCGCCACCACGCCCGGCTAGGACCTTATATTTTTATCTTTTGTTTTGTTTTGCAGTACCGGGGATTGAATCCAGGGGCTCTTAACTACAGAGCTGCATCCCCAGCCCTTTTTATTTTTTTTTTTAATTTTGAGACAGGGCCTTACTAAGTTGCCCAGGCTGGCCTCAGACTTGTGATCCTCCTGCCTCAGCCTCCGGAGTTGCTGGGATCACAGGTGTGCACCACCACGAGGGTCTCATCTTAATAAATGACATCTGCAAAGATCCTATTTCCCAACAAGGCCACACGCTAGGGCTCTGGGTGGACATGAATCTGGGGCACACGGTTGAACTGGCGCACCGTCCCTGTCTGATTTCTCGACACGCCCTGGCTGTCCTCCGGTCCCTTGCATTGCCCTGCGTGACCCTCTAAGTGGGAGCAGGAGGCGACTTCCTGTGCAGGAAGACGCAGGCAGCCTCGGGGGCCTTAGACTCTGAGCCTGTGGTGACGGCCACCTTCCCTGGGGAGCAAGTCCCGGGAGGAAGGCCAGCCAGAGCGCCACGGCCCCTCCCCCACTCCCAGCCTGGGGCTGTCACCGGGGCCTTCTGGTGCTCCCGGCCTGTTCCGTGGCGTCCCTCCGGGCACAGTGTGTCCTCCCTCCAGCAGCTCTATTAATAACCCTCGTGAGCTTCTGGGCTGCCATTCATGCTCTGTCCCCACGTGAGCCCTCCACTCCGGGCCACCTGCGGGTGTGGCCCAGGCCGCTGCCCCTCCTCTCCGTCCTCGGCTCCTTCTCTCCCTCCCTTTCTCCATTCCTAAAGTGACCGCAGCACCTGCGCCTCGTGCTCCCTCACAGTGACCCTTCCAGGGACAGGCGCGGCGCCCCCGTCACGGTCTAAACGGACAGCGCCTGGCTCGGTCAGGCTGTCCTGGGGACAGTGTCAGTGGAGGCCCCTGCACGCCCAGCGAGTCCCTGATTCCACTCCTCTGACCCTCGTGACAAAGACCCGTGAACCATCCTGCTGGAGGACGGGTCCTCAGCGCCGAGACCCATGACCGTCCTAATGGCTGTGGATTCAGTGACCTCATTCCTGGGCCTTTGTCCCCAGTAAACTCCTCAACACATGCTTCTCAGTGGGGTGCAGTTCTGCCCCCAGGGGACATTATCATTATTGTTATTTATTTATTTATTTTGGTACCGGGGATTGAACTCAGGGGCACTTGACCACTGGGCCACATCCCCCAGCCCTTTTTTGTATCTTATTAGAGACAGGGTCTCACTGAGTTGCTAAGTGCCTCGCCATTGCTGAGGCTGGCTTTGAACTCGCCATCCTCCTGCCTCAGCCTCCCAAGTGCTGGGATTACAGGCGTGCGCCACCATGCCCGGCTCCCCAGGGGACATTGAGCAGTGTCTGGAGACTGCTTTTGTTGTCACAATTTGGGTGAAGGAGTTGCTGTGTAATGGGTAGAGGCCAGGGAGGCTTCGAGGCCTCCAACAGTGCACAGGACAGTCCCACTTCCACACCAAGCAAAGAATTACCTGGCGCCTGTGTCCACGGAGCTGGGACTGAGGAGACTACCACCGCACATGTAGGTATTTGAAGGTATTTATAGCAGCATTACTTAATTAAGTAAAAAATCTAGACACTATTTAAGCCCAAATTTAAAAATAGTTAATTATATTAAGAATATTAAACTCAGTGGACTGTTAAACAGCCGTTTAAAAGAATGAAAGTGGTGGCTCTTCAGCAGCAAGAAGTATGTTAAAAGTTACATATGAACATATATGTTTCCTCGAGTGATTAAGCACAGTTCCCAATAACCCACCAATTCTACCCTAGCGAGAGAGGGCAGTCTGTGTCCACATGCAAACATGGGTGTGAACATTCCCCGCAGCTTGATTCATTTTAGCCTAAAGATGGAAATGACCCGGCTCATCAGGGGATGAATGGAAATAAAGTGTGGTTGGTCCACACCATGGAGTATTATGCAGTCATGAACAGGAGCCAAGCCCTGATGGGTGCGACAGTAGGGGTGAGCCTTGAGAACCTAATGCTGAGTGAAAGAAGCCAGGCACAAAGGTCAGAGAGTGTGCACCTCAGTTTACAGAACACGTCAGAAAAGGCAGATCTACAGGGACAGAAGGAAGAGTGGTGGTTGCTTAGGAGTGGGGGATAATAGATTCAAAGCTATTGAATTACACCCTTTAAGCAGATGGATTGTATGTAGGTAAATTATATCTGAAGTTGTTTTAAAAAGAACATTTAAAGCTCTGCTCATTACCTCTCTGAGCCCATTTCCTATGGTCACCCTCTTTTCACTCTCTGTACTCTCCCACGCTGGCCTCCTCCATTTCCTCCAGTTCTTGAACACTCCATATGCACCACAGGGCCTTTGCATGGGCTCTTCCCTATGCAGGGAACAAGCTTCCCCTGCATAGTTTTTAGAGATGGGTTCCCTCTGTGTTACCCACATGGACTCAAGTGGTCCTCCTGCCTCAGCCTCCCGAGCAGCTGGGATTGCAGGTGTGGCCCCCGCGCCTGCTCCCTGCAGATGTTAAAACGCCCTCCTTACCTCCCTCATCTCGGCTCCAACATCACCTCCCTGGTAAGTTCTTCCCTGACCTTCCTCAAATCCCCCAACAACCCACCTCTCCGTTTTCTCTTTAGCACCCTCTCGTCTAATACACTAAATAGTTTGGTCATTTAATTTCTGGTCTCCACTGGAGTGAGGTCCCCAGACAAGGACTTCACCTCTTCTGTTCCCTGCTGCGTCCCGGGGAGCAGAGGAGGTGCTGGGGACGTGTTTGTTGAGTGACTACGTGGAGCCGATCCTTCCTGGTTAAACGTGGCAGCTACAGGTGACAGCTTGGCCCCCTCTGAGTGGCCCTGCCTGTCCACGCTGGCCCTGCTGGCAGTCGGCTGCTGGAGGGGCCCAGCCGGTCACGATCCCTGACCCAGGGCCAGCCGCAGCCTCCAAGCCCACGTGGCCCCGCCCAGCAGGACGAGGGTGTGAGCCCCGGGTGGCCAGCCAGGCCAGGGAGGGGCGGGAGAGGCATGTGTGAGTCACCCCTCACGTCCCCGCCGCATGTCCTGGGACCCTGGTGGAGATAGTGGCTGAGAGTGTGTGACAGGCCAAAGGGCTGCCTTAAAATAAGTCCCCAGCTGGCCATGTGACCGTCCCGGCTCTGTCCTGCCCCATTTCCGAGTCTGGAGGATGCAGCTCAGCCACCCCGCCCTGGACACACCAGGAGACCTGCCCGAGAGCAGGAGCAGGGACAATGACAAGGACACCGAGCACCCAAGTTCAAGGGCCGGTGATGGAGCAGATCAGGGAGGTCCCCCTGGGCAGCAGTCGGCCCTCACCGTGGTCATTCAAGGAGATCCAACAAGTGGGGCTGAGGACAAGGCGTGGCAGGAGTGTCCTGCTCCACTTGGTCCCCCAATTCATAATGGCAGTTGGAGATGGCCTTGGGGGACACCTGGACTCGCACCTGCTCGGGAGGCGGAGGCCGAGCCCTCAGGGATGGAGTGACCGTCCACCCATGAGTGGACGAGCGTGTCACCATGGAGCGGCGTGTGGGGGAGCAGCTCCCTCAGCTCGCTTGCTCTGTCTTGCTCTCTGCCTGTCACAACGCAGCAAGACAACCTTTGTCACGTGTTGAGGTCATGCTCATTCCCCAGCATTCAGAATGGTGAGCGAAAGAAAAGGATGCTTAACCTGGGCGCGGTAGCCCACGCCTGTCATCCCAGCACTTGGGAGGCCGAGGCAGGAGGATCGCGAGTTCAAAGCCAGCCTCAGCAATGGCGAGGCCCTTAGCAACTCAGTGAGACCCTGTCTCTAAATAAAATACAAAAAAGGGCTGGGGATGTGGCCCAGTGGTCGAGTGCCCCTGAGTTCAATCCCCGGTACCAAAAAAAAAAAAAAAAAAAAAAAAAAAAAAAAAAAGAAAGAAAGAAAGAAACCCAGATTCTTCTTCTTCTTCTTCTTCTTCTTCTTCTTCTTCTTCTTTTTCTTCTTCTTCTTCTTCTTCTTTTTTAATATTTATTTATTTGCTTTAGTTGTACACAATGTGTTTTACTTTTACATGGTGCTTAGGATTGAACCCGGGCCGCGCACAGGCTAGGCGAGCGCTCTACCACTGAGCCACAACCCCAGCCCAGAAACCCAGTTCTTTACAAATGCAGTCTGTGGCCTTCAGTCACAGCAGCGGAAGGCAGACTAGTCTGTGCAGATTCCGGCAAGGAGAGACCCCGCAGAACCTGTGCCCAGGGGCGGCAGCCGCAGCCATCTCCACTCCTGAGACGGAGACGTCCAGAGACAGACAGGGCTGGGAAGAGGTAGAAGCCAACCACAGCGAGGCAGAGCTGGCAGAAAAAATAGCCTTACCTCACTTACTTCTCCTCCTCCCTCTGAAAATTCGCAGCCTCAGCCACGTGTTGAATCTAACACGGAGCCAGAAGGCACATCAGTTGGTCCACAGAGGCCATACAAGTCAGCCTCGTGGGCACTGAGCAGGCGGGGAAGGGTGGAAGTTAAAGATTTCCAGTCCAAGCTGGGCGCGGTGGCGCTCGCCTGTCATCCCAGCACTTTGGGAGGCTGAGGCAGGAGGATCGAGAGTTCAAAGCCAGCCTCAGCAATGGCGAGGCACTTAGCAACTCAGTGAGACCCTGTCTCTAATAAAATACAAAAAAGGGCTGGGGATGTGGCCCAGTGGTCAAGTGCCCCTGAGTTCAATCCCTGGTACCAGAAAAAAAAAAAAAAAAAAAAAAAAAAAAAAAAGAAAGAAAGAAAAAAAAAAAGATTTCCAGTCCAAGCTGGGCGCGGTGGCGCACACCTGTAATTCCAGGGGCTCAGAGGCTGAGGCAGGAGGACAGTGAGTTCAAAGCCAGCCTCAGAATGTAGCAAGGCTCTAAGCAGCTCAGGGAGACCCTGTCTCTAAATAAAATATTAAAAAGGGCTTGCGATGTAGCTCAGGGGGTAAGCACCCCAGGTTCAGTCCCCAGTATTTTTTTTGAGGGTGGGGAGGTACTGAGGATTGAACCCAGAAGCACTTAACCACTGAGCCACATCCCCAGCACTTTTTTGCATTTTATTTAGAGACAGAGTCTCGCTGAGTTGCTGAGGCTGGCTTTGAAATCATGATCCTCCTGCCTCAGCCTCCTGAGTCTGTGGGATTTCAGGTGTGTGCCACCATGCCCGGCTTCAATCCCCAGTATTAAAAAAAATTACAGTCCAGCTGTGCGCAGTGGAAAGTTTTCTAACCTGAGAAGAAGCTACCATTTGTCAAGGAAATTCACCCATCAGATGGGGATAGCGACAGGTCATCTTTCCAAGGGCCTCAAAGGCTGGGTTAATCCAGCTGAAGTATGCCAGCAAGGTGAACGGGGGCCACCAAATTCCAACCTCTGCATGCATTGTCCCCTAAATGTTCGAGGTGAAGTGAACACACAAGACACAAAACAGGTGCACGTGACTCGCCCTCAACATTGCAGCTGCTGTGGTTTGAATGTGTCCCCTCAAGTTTCCTGTGTTGGAAACTTGCCCTCAGCTGGCAACTTTAGGAGGTAGTGGACTTCTAAGAGGTGAGGCCCAGTGGAAGATGGTTAGGCCACTGGGGGTACCATCCTTGGAAGGAATTAATGTCATGTTGGGGGACCCCAGTTGGTTAAAGGAGCAAGCTTGGTCCCTGAACTTCTTTGGCTTTCTGTCTTGCCAGGGAATCTCTCCCCATAGTACATGCTACCATCATGATGATGCCACTAGAAGGCCTTCACCACACCAAGTGGAAGTGGGTACTGTGTTCTTGAGTGTCTAGAATTATGAGCAAATCAAACCTCTTTTTAACTATAAAGTTCCCAGCCGTGGGCATTTTGTTATAGCAACAGAAAATGAACTAACTAACATGCTAGAGCAAACTCAAATTGATTGCAGGTAGAAAAAATTCCCCAGATCTCAGTAGATGTCCTGCTGCAGTCCTAAGTCTATGGGTGGGAGCAGCAGGGGAGGGGAGGCTCGAAAGCTCAGTGGAAAGGCTGAGGAAGTGGCTGAGTGGAGTGTCCTAGCCTGGCACGTGTGAGGCTGTGGGCTTGATCTCCAGCACTGAAAAGGAATTTAAAAAAGAAAAGCTCAATGAAAAGAGGAAGGAGAGGGGAGCAGAGTTCATAAGGAGGAGCCGGGCACCGTGGTGCACGCCTGTAATCCCAGCACTTGGGAGGCTGAGGCAGGAGGATCGCAAGTTCAAAGCCAGCCTCAACAATGGCGGGGCACTTAGCAATTCAGTGAGACCCTGTCTCTAAATAAAATACAAAAAAGGGCTGGGGATGTGGCCCAGTGTTCAAGTGCCCCTGAGTTCAATCCTGGGTACCAAAAATAAGTAAATAAATAAATAAAAATAAAAATAAACAAGGAGGAGACAAAACCATCCTCAGGAAGAGAAAGTCCAATCCTAAGTAACCAAATATGGAACACAGGTCTGGGACGTGGCTGTGTGCAGTGGCAGCCTCAGGAAGGAGGCTTGAAGGTGAGGGGTCAAAGGCACTGTCTCATTAGAGCACTTCACCTGGGAGGGAGTCTGGGAAACTGACGGGCAGCTTGTGGAATCCACATTCCGTCCATGGACTTGCCCGGGTGAGGCTGTGACTTTTTTTTTTTTTTTTTTTTTTTTTTTTTTGTACCAGGGATTGAACTCAGGGCCACTCAACCACTGGGCCACATCCCCAGCCCTTTTTTTGTATTTGATTAGAGACAGGGTCTCACTGAGTTGCTAAGTGCCTCGCCATGGCTGAGGCTGGCTTTGAACTCGCGATCCTCCTGCCTCGGCCTCCCAAGAGGCTGTGGCTCTTTTAACAGATGGAAGATGATGGGGGACACTCCACAGCAGTGCCAGGCCAGCCCCCGAGAGGATCGGCAGCTTTGCTATGAGGACCCCTCGCTGTGAGGCAATCCGGGGCCACTGACAGAGCTCATGCCGGCCACCGCGGAGGCTGCATGGACACCTAGGCCTTGATCAGCTAGCCCGAGCCTGCTCAGCTGCCCCAGCCAAGCTAAGAGGCCGTGAAGCAGGATGTCTCCAAGTGACTCCTGTCGGCCATCAGCTATTGACACCCACAAGAGGGACCCAAGTGGGAGCCAGGCAGCAGAGGCTAGTCCATCTCCAAGATTATGAGATCTGATGACATGATCGTCACTCTACGTCACTAGGTTTCAGGTGGTTTGTTATATAGCAGATCACCAAAATGATAGAATGGCTGTTGGTGGCCCTCGGAGAGGTGGCCGGAAGGGGAGGGGAGGAGGCGAGGGGACCTTAGGGGTTGAATTGTGTCTTCCCGAAACTCACACGCTGAAGTCCCAGTCCCAGGACCTCAGAGGGGCATGGTATTTGGAGACAGGGTCTTTCGAGAGGAAAGTAAGTTAAAACGAGGTCACTGACCCGATAGGATTGATGTCCTTATGGGGAGACTGGGACACAGACAGGAACAGAGGGACCACCTTTGAGGACGCGGGGAGAAGAGGCCACGGAGAGAGGCTTCGGGGTGAAACCAGCCCTGCTGGCTCCCGAGCTCAGACCTCCAGCAGGCAGGGCAGGGAGAGGCTGAGTCTGTGTCGTGTGGGCCACGCAGTCTGCGACACTGTGTCGTGGCGGTCCTCGAAAATCAACAGAGGGGGATGTTATGGATTTCTGCAGGAAAATCGAAAAAGAAACCAGACGGACCAAGCCTTCCTCCCGCTCCCAACCTTATCCCAGTAAGCAGTGGTACAATTGCAGCAGGAGCGGGTGTTTGGGGCCGGGGATCATACCCCCAATATGCTCCAGAATAAGTAAAATCAAATCTGCTTATATTGTGTGACATTTTTTCAAAAGTCCTAGAATCAGAGGCTGGGGTTGTGGCTCAGTGGTAGAGGGCTCACCTAGCACGTGCGTGGCCTGGGTTCGATCCTCAGCACCACGTAAAAATAAAGGCATTGTGTACAACTAGAACAAATAAATAAATATTTTTTAAAAAGTCCTAGAATCGGGGGCTGGGGTTGTGGCTCAGTGGCAGAGCGCTCGCCTTACACGTGCGCGGCCCGGGTTCGATCCTCAGCACCATGTAAACATGAATGCATTGCATTGTGTACAACTAAAGTAATAAATAAATATTTAAAAAAAATAGTCCTAGAATCGGGGCTGGGGCTGTAGCTCAGTGGTTGAGTGTTTGCCTTGCGTGCATGAGGCACTGGGTTCAATCCTCAGCACCACATAAAAATAAATAAGTAAAATAAAGATATCGTGTCCATCTACAACTAAAAAAAATATTAAAAAAAAAAAGTCCTAGAATCAGAAACTCAAATCCTAAAGGAAAAAATGCACAAGACAGGAAGAGACGCAGCGAGAGTTGCTGAAATTGAGAAAGGAAAGTGGACGAGGCCCTGCACTGAAATCTGCATTGTAAAAGCACATGAAAGAAAGGAGGAGGTAAGAGTGAGGGAAAGTAAAACGAGGAATTAGAAAAGAAAAATATGGTTGGAGCAGAGACAGATAAAGAACATCCAACACGGTGATAAGCGGAGTCCCTTGATAATAAAACAAACCGGGCCAGGTGGTGGTTCAGGAGGCTGAGGCCGGAGGATTGCAAATTCAAGGCCAGCCTCAGCAATTTAGCAAGGCCCTAAGCAACTCGGTGAGACCCTGTCTCTAAATAAGACATAAAATAGGGCTGGGGATGTGGCTCAGTGGTCGAGTGCCCCTGAGTTCAATTCTTGGTACCAAAAAAAAAAAAGAAAGGATAAAACAAAACAGAAGCTGCCTGCAGCATTACTACGCAGCAGTGGCGGGCTACGAAGGAGAAATGAATGAAGACGAGGTCTGCGTCACCATGGGGAAGCTTCCATCACAAGCATTTTCTTTCTTTCTTTTTTTTTTTTTTAATGTTTATTTTATTGGGCTGGGGTTGTGGCTCAGCGGCAGAGCGCTCGCCTCGCGTGTTCGCGGCCCGGGTTCGATCCCCAGCACCATGTAAACATAAATGCATTGCATTGTGTACAACTAACTAACTAAATAAAAATGTTTATTTTATTTGCTTTTTTTTTTTTTTTTTTTAGTTGTACACAATGCGTGTATTTTTACGTGGTGCTGAGGATCGAACCCGGGCCGTGCACGTGCTAGGCGAGCGCCCTACCGCTGAGCCACCACCCCAGCGCCCCCACAAGCATTTTCTTGAGTAGATTTACGGCTTTTCCACAGTCTTGGCAGAGATCCAGACCCCGACAGGCCAGGTGCTCTCTGCTCCTGAACAGCAGGGGGGCGCTGGCCTCCAGAGGAGAGCAGGCGGCAGGATGTGCCTGCAGGGGTGGCTGCTGAGATGGAAAGCTGGCGCTGTCCTGGCGGGCGACTGTCCCTGGTGAGAAGGCAAATCCCACCCGGTGCCAGTGAAGACACCAGTCCTGCTCTCGTGGGAATAGATTCAGGTGAAAGTTGGAGGTGGAACAAGAAGGAGTAGGGCCCTGAGACAGCTCGGCCGTCCCCAAGAGCCAAGGTGGCCGCAGAGCCGTCGCCTGGGCTGTGCGTCCCAGAGCTGCGTCAAGCCAAGCCGTGCGTCTCTGGCTGCTGGGGCTGTGATCCCTGTGGTTAAAGAGCGCAACCCAGATGCCCCTCAGCAGATGAACGGATAAAGAAAATGTGGCAGACATACACAGTGGAGTATTATTCAGCAGTGAAAGAGAATAAAATCATGGCATTTGCAGGTAAATGGATGAAGTTGGAGAATATAATGCTAAGTGAAGTTAGCCAATCCCCAAAAGCCAAATGCCGAATGTTTCCTCTGATATCAGGAGGCTGATTCACAGTGGGGTTGGGACGGGGAGCATAGGAGGATTAGAGGAACACTAGAAAGGCCAATGGGGAGGGAGAGGAAGGGAGGAGCAAGAGGGTTAAAAAAAAAAAAAAAGATGGTAGAATGAGATGGACATCATTGCCCTGGGTGCATGTATGAAGACACGAATGGTGTGAATAGACTTTGTACACAACCAGAGATGTGTGCAAATGTGCTCTGTAAGTGTAATAGGAATCGTGATGCATTCTGCTGTCATATATAACAACTTAGAATAAAAGGGGGAAAAAAATCACGCTGTCACCCGCGAGTGGTTCACGATCAACACGCATGCCTCCTCAAGGCCTCACAGTGACCCCAGCAAGACAAGCAGAGATTGGCATTTATTTTGTAGATGAGAAAGACGGAGAGAAAAGTGAACCCCATTTGCGTGCTTATTTATCACCTGCTTACGGGGCACCTGCTATTTGGGGGAAGGTGCATCAAGAAGAAAGCAAGTGACACCCAATCTCTTCCCTTCAGATTGAGAGCCACAGGGTGTTCGGACCCACAGCTGTTTCAGATAAGATTTGAGATTTAAAATAGAGCAGTATTTAGGGCCGGGGTTGTGGCTCTAGAGCGCTCGCCTAGAACGTCGTGGCCCGGGTTCCATCCTTACAACTAAAACAAATAAATAAATATTTTTTTTTAAAAAAGTAGTATTTAATATCTAGTCTTTTAATTCCATCATCTTTCTTTTACACGTTTTTTAATGAAAATAAGTTTATCATTTGCTATAAAAATAATATATGTTTAATTTCAACTAAGATAATACAGGGGGAAAAAAATCCCAAATGACCTGGAATGTCATTACCTGACAAAAAATCACCATTAAAATTATGATATAGGGCCGGGCGTGGTGGCGCACACCTGTCATCCCAGCACTTGGGAGGCTGAGGCAGGAGGATCGCGAGTTCAAAGCGAGCCTCAGCAATGGCGAGGCACTTAGCAACTCAGTGAGACCCTGTCTCCAAATAAAATACAAAAAAGGGCTGGGAATGTGGCCCAGTCGTCAAGTGCCCCTGAGATTAATCCCTGGTACCAAAATAATAATAATAATAATAATAATAATAACAATAATAATTATGATATAGGGGCTGGAGTTGTGGCTCCGTGGTAGAGCGCTTGCCTAACATGTGCGTGGCCTGAGTTCAATCCTCAGCCCCACCTAAGAATAAAGGCATTGTGTATAACTAAAACAAATAAATAAATATTAAAAAAATTATGATATAGTGTTTTATTTTATTTTTGGTGCTGAGCATTGAACTGAAGGGGGCTTATCTCTTGAGCTACAGCCCCAACCATTTTTATTTATTATTTTTTTTTTTTGTGATGTTATTTTCTTGTGATGATCGAACCCAGGGCCTTGTACATGCAAGGCAAGCACCCTACCAGCTGAGCTATATCCCCAGTCACCCCCCCTTTAAAAGATTTTTTTTAAAGATGGGCACGATATCTTTATTTATTTCATTTATTTTTATGTGGTGCTAAGGATTGAACACAGTGCCTCACATGTGCAAGGCAAGCGCTCTACCACTGAGCTATGACCCCAGCCTCTCCAGCCCCCTTTTTATTTTTTGTGCCAGAGCCTCACTAAGTTGCTGAGGCTGGCCTTGAACTTGCAATTCTCCTGCCTCAGCCTCCCAAATTGCTGGGATTACAGGCGTGCACCACTGTGCCTGGCAGCATTTTATTTTTTAAAAGTTTATATTTAAACTAAGTATTGTAATTTTAATTGCTTCAAGTGTAGGTTGAGATTTTTCTGATTTCTGTATCAAACAATATAAATATGTGTGGGGTTTTTTTTGGTACCGGGGATTGAACTCAAGGGCACTTGACCACTGGGCCACATCCCCAGCCCTTTTTTGTATTTTATTAGGGACAGGGTCTCACTGAGTTGCTAAGTGCCTCACCATTGCTGAGGCTGGCTTTGAACTCGCGATCCTCTTGCCTCAGCCTCCCAAGTGCTGGGATTACAGGCGTGCGCCACCGCGCTGGATAAATCTGCTTTTTTTTTTTTTTTTTTTTGTGTACTGGGGATTGAACTCAGGGGCACTCGACCACTGGATCATATCCCCAGCCCTTTTTGTTATTTTATTTGGAGACAGGGTCTCACTGAGTTGCTAAGTGCCTCACCATTGCTGAGGCTGGCTTTGAACTCGCGATCCTCCTGCCTCAGCCTCCCAAAGTGCTGGGATTACAGGCGTGCGCCACCGCGCCCGGCTTAAATCTGCTTTTTGACTTTGTTTCTTTTTTTTTTTTTTTTTTTTTTTTTTTTTTTTTTTTTTGTGGTACCGGGGATTGAACTCAGGGGCACTCGACCACTGGGCCACATCCCCAGCCCTTTTTTGTATTTTATTAGAGACAGGGTCTCACTGAGTTGCTAAGTGCCTTGCCATTGGTGAGGCTGGCTTTGAACTCGCGATCCTCCTGCCTCAGCCTCCCCAATACAGGCGTGCGCCACCGCGCCCGGCTTGACTTTGTTTTTAATATGTCATTAGACCATTTATTTAACCATATACCTTTTGATGGATGTTAAAATACTTTCTTATTTTTCAACATTCAAAACTTTGATAAGCACGTATAAATCTTTATAAACTTCTAATTATTTTCTTGCTGTACAATTCTATAAGTTGAATTTGGGGGGCATGGGCTATGCTTGTTATGCTTATTTAAGTTTAAAAAAATCATCCTCTGTAAAGTTAGGATAGATTTTGATTTAAACACAACTTATGCTGGGTGTGGTGGTGCACATCTATAATCCCAGTGGCTTGGGAAGCTGAGGCAAAAGGATCACCAAGTTCAACGCCAGCCTCAGCAACTTAGTGAGACCCTGTGTCAAAATAAAAAGAAAGGTCTGGGGATGTGGCCCAGTGGTTTAGCAACCCCGGGTTCACTCCCCAGTACCAAAAAAAAAAAGAAAAAAAAAAGAGAGAAAAGTAAACACAACTTAAATTTCTTTAAATGTGAATAAAAATTCTCTTGTTTCTAATGATCAATAAGTTACTGTATGAAAATACTATTTGTGATGTTATCATGGAAATTTTCCTTTTTTTTTTTTTTTTTTTTTTTTTTGTATTTTATTAGAGACAGGGTCTCACTGAGTTGCTAAGTGCCTCGCCATGGCTGAGGCTGGCTTTGAACTTGCCATCCTCCTGCCTCAGCCTCCCAAGTTCTGGGATCACAGGTGTGCGCCACCGTGCCCGGCTCCTTTTTTTTTTTTTTTTTTGGTACCAGGGATTGAACTCAGGGACACTTGACCATCCCCAGCCCTTTTTTGTATTTTATTAGAGACAGGGTCTCACTGAGTTGCTAAGTGCCTTGCCGTTGCTGAGGCTGGCTTTGAACTCGCGATCCTCCTGCCTCAGCCTCCCATATGCTGGGATTACAGGCATGCACCACCGTGCCTGGCTCCTATTGTTTTGATTTTCACTTATGTTATGGAAGAAACTTTCCTAGGAAAGTTGAATAAGACCAGGTCCCCGACAGGTCAGTGTCTGTGACTGAAGCTGCAGAGAACTCAACTCAAAGCTAGAATGGTAGCTTTAGATACCACTGCATGACAGTTGAGAGATATAGCTCGGGCTTTCTTATGTCACTAGTGTGAATATTTAGTATTAAAGAGTTTGACATGCAAGAAAAGAATAAAATAAAGGAATGTAACATGATTAATATTGTAAAATAGCCAAAAAAACCTTTCCAAAATAAGAGAAAATGTATTCTCAGAAAACTGTGAGGTTGACCAGGAATTATCAACTCCAAGACATGCTGATAAAATTATGGGGAAAAGAATCTATCCTAATTTATTACCCAATTTGTTTATGACATAATGTGTATGTGTGTTGAATTGTCTATTGTACCTCATGAGTATATGCAATTATTATGTATCAGTAAAAATTGTCATGGTATCCAGGCCAAATATTAAATCAAATTATTTATAAAGTTGGTGAAATGAGTCTAGCATCAGACATCTCAAGAGCAACATACATAGAAAGACCACGGTGGAGCAATATTCCTAAAAGATTCAAGAAATAAAGCGTGTGTCAACAACTTTATATCTATTTAGTTGTTCTTCCAGTATGGAGGGTATGCAAAAACAGGGTTGAACAGAGTAAATACTGTGTACAGCTGCCTTTTCTTTCTTTTTTGGTACCGGGGATTGAACTCAGGGGCACTCAACCACTGGGTCACATCCCCAGCCCTTTTTTGTATTTTATTTAGAGACAGGGTCTCAGTGAGTTACTAAATGCCTCACCATTGCTGAGGCTGGCTTTGAACTCGCGATCCTCCTGCCTCAGCCTCCCAAAGTGCTGGGATTACAGGTGTGCGCCACCGCGCCCGGCCCTTTTTTGTATTTTATTTTGAAAAGGCCTTGCTAAGTTTCTTAGGGCCTTGCTAAGTTGCTGATGCTGGCTTTGACCTTTTAATCCTCCTGCCTCAGGCCCCAGAGACACACACATATTTTCAAATGTGGGATGTATTTTCATCTTTTTTTTTTTTAAGTAGTCAATGGACCTTTGTTTTATTCATTTATATGTGGTGCTGAGAATCAAACCCAGTACCTCACACAGGCTAGGCAAGGGCTCTGCCACTGAGCTACAACCCCAGCCCTGTTTTCATTTTTTTTTTTTTTTTTTTTTTTTTTTTGTGGTACCAGGGATTGATCTCAGGGGCACTCGACCACTGGGACACATCCCCAGCCCTTTTTTTGTATTTTATTAGAGACAGGGTCTCACTGAGTTGCTGAGTGCCTCGCCATTGCTGAGGCTGGCTTTGAACTTGTGATCCTCCTGCCTCAGCCTCCCAAGTGCAGGGATTACAGGTGTGCGCCAACGCGCCCAGCTTGTTTTCATTTTTTAAAAATATTTATTTATTTACTTTAGTTGTACACAATGCAATACATTTATGTTTACTTGGTGCTGAGGATCGAACCCGGGCCGCGTGAGGTGAGCGCTCTGCCGCTGAGCCACAACCCCAGCCCATTGTTTTCATTTTTTTAAGGTACCCTTATTTTATTTAGTTATTTATATATGATGCTGAGAATTGAACCCTGTGCTTCACGCAGGCTAGGCAAGTGCTCTACCACTGAGCCACAACCCCAGTCCCCTCTTTTGATTTTTTTGATGGTTTCCTTTGATGCAAAAAAATTTTAATTTTGCTATAGTCTGATTTATCTGGTTTCTTTATTTGAGGTTTTAGGTGCCATATCTTGCCTAATCCAAGAGAGAAAAATAAAGGTGGTAAAATATTTCTAAATGTTTTTTTCTGGGTAAGGAGCACATGGGAGTCCTCTGAATAATCTTTGCGAGGTTTCTATAAATGGAAAGGTGTTTCAAACTAAGCCACGACTGGCGCCTGGAGAGCCTTCGGCCCCGGGGGACGCACCTGTCACGTCAGGTAGCGTGTCCTTTGCGAGGTCGGGGCTGTGTGGGTGATGCAGCTGCCCTGGGTGGCAGGCCTGGCCTTCCCCAGCGTCACAGTTGGAACACTTGAGACGCAGCCTCTGGGGGTGATCCTGGACAGCGACCTCGTCCCTCCGGGCCTGTTTCCCGACCCGTAACAGAGAGGACCCGGGGTGCATTTTCCAAGGTGAGGCCTGAGAAGCTCCGGGGAGAAGGGGGGACACAGAACTCAGGGGCCAGTGGCCACTCCCCAGAGCTTTGCTGTGGAAGAGATTCTGCTGCTAAAACAAACAAGGCAGAACCAGTGTGAACCGGCCCCTGAGGCCCTCTGAGAGCGCTGGCATCTGTCCCCAAAACCCTGGTTCCTAGGGCCCGAGCCAGCCAGATGGGCGCTCAGGAGGGGGGCTTAGACTCCATCCCAAGCTTCACACAGAGCCCACCCCTCCTTCCTCTTCCTAGAAGGAAGGGAACGGGGTCCTCAGCAAGAAGGTGACTTCACGGGACAGTGCTCCCTCTCCCAGGGGCTGAGCACCTGCAGGGCACGCACACTCCACCACGCAGAAGGGGTGGCCCCGAGGCACAGAGCAGATGAAGGCCCTCGGTGGTCACACCTTGGGGAAGCCCAGAGGCTGGCGGAGCCCCGGGGGGACCAGGCCACGGCAGCCCAGCTGCTCTGTTTCCTGCCTGAGGGGCAAGAAGCGAGTCCCAGTGGGAACGATCCACCACAAGGGCCTTGTGTCCCAAGGACGGGAAGGAAGTTCCAAGTCACTTGTCCCAGAATTCACTGCCAGAAACTTGGCCCAAAGAGATAAGCAAGAGGAACGTCAGGAAGAACAGCCGGGATCTCTGAGCGGTCAGCACCTGCCAGGCGCTGTCCCAGGTGCTGTGTGGGGCCAGTTTCTTTGTCTCCAAAAGATCACACTGTTCCCATTGATTTTACTTTATTTTATTTTATTTTTTGGTACCAGGGATTGAACTCAGGGGTACTCAACCACTGGGCCACATCCCCAGCCCTTTTTTGTATTTTATTAGAGACAGGGTCTCACTTGAGTTGCAAAGGGCCTCGCCATTGCTGAGGCTGGCTTTGCACTCGATCCTCCTGCCTCAGCCTCCCAAGTGCTGGGATTACAGGCTTCCCATTTTTAATATGGGGAAACAGTAGCACAGAGAGGTCGCATGACTTGTCTGAGGTGGCACAGCTGAGAGCTGGTAGCAGTGAGGGCAGGTTGGAGCTGAAAGCCTCACCCACCCCTTAGTCCCAGCTTGGGCTGGGTGGGAGGCTGAGGCCCTGGAGGGGAGGCAGCTTCCACAGAGCAGGGAGGTCATGACCGGGCAGGGCTGGGCTCTTTGTCCTGACGTGGGTGGGGGGCTGGGGAGGGGTGGGAAACGATGGGGGAGCTCAGACCACAGGGGAGGCGGCTGGCCTGGCTGCAGCTGCGGCTGCCCCTCTAACCAGCCCCCCATGCTGGGCGTCACCGCACCTGCATGACCCCGCTGAGGTCTTCAGACACGCGGGGTCAGCACCACGATGGCAGGCAGTGGCCTGGCCTGGCATGGCCGAAGCAGGTGGCAGGTAATGGGGGGCACCAATGCAAGCTGGACAGTGGCCCCCAGGCTGGCCTGTCTCCACTGTGCACGGGGAAAAGATGCCTGGTGGGGACACGAGCGCAGGCAGCGCCCACCGTCACCTCCCGCCTGATTGAGCACAAAACAGGACGTCCGGCCCAGTGTGGGTCTCAGACCGGCGAGGACCGGTTTAATATACGCCAGCACCAGCTCTCCCACCTGGGAGCTGCCCGTGCCCTGGGCAGAGACTGGGCGTAAGTAGTGCCTGTAGAAGTGTCCCTGGGCCTGCGGCCTGACCCCAGGGGCTCCGCAGTGCCCTCTCCGACCTAGGTGGGAGAGGACGTTCAGCTGGGGAGCCACAGCCCGGAGACAGGCCCTGTGAGCTGGGGACTGCGGGGCCCAGCTGACAGCTGGCCTGGGTGGCGGGCATCCTTCCGGGATCCCCCACCTGGCTCCTTCACCTGGAGCCCGAGCTAGCCACAGGGACATGCCGGTCCAGCCAGTGCCGGACTCGAGGCCCGTGGAGGTGGAGTTTGACGTGCCGGGGTCTCAACCCCACCGGTGGGAATTGGTGCAGACCCCACTTCTCTCCCAGACTAGCAGGGTCAGGAGACAAATGTCACACCCCTTTCCAGGCTGGTGACTTGGAGCGGTGACGTGTCTTGCCCTCTCCTCCTGCAGGAAAAGGACCAGGCTCCTGGACAGTGAGGGTCTTGGGGGGAATCTGCCTCCAAAGGCAGAAGGACCCATTTCTCCTGGTGGGTGGGCCTCCAGGTGCTGTCCTGCGCCCTGCCTCTTTTTTTGGGGGGTACCGGGGATTGAACTCAGGGGCACTCGACCACTGGGACACATCCCCAGCCCTTTTTTTGTATTTTATTTAGAGACAGGGTCTCACTGAGTTGCTAAGTGCCTCGCCATTGCTGAGGCTGGCTTCGAACTCGCGATCCTCCTGCCTCAGCCTCCTAAAGTGCTGGGATTACAGGCGTGTGCCACTGCGCCCGGCCCTATGTGCCCTGCCTCTTAAGGAGCCCTCTTCAGCCCGGTGGGGGACGTCTGTGTGCCCAACACCACTTGAAGGCAGGCTCTCTGGTTCTTGCCGCTGTCCTCACCATGCCAGGACAGAGCCCTGGGGGGTGTCGGGGTGTAGCTGTCACTCTTCCCCCTGGTTCCTCCCACCTGCTGATTCATGCCCACTCTTTAGATTTGGGGGAAAAACCCCAAAACTCAAAAGACAAAGACAAAACAAAACAAAACAAAACACACAAAAACCAACCAGGCTTCAGATTTCCTCTGAAGTGCAGGTCCTGCCTCGCTTATCCACCTTTGGTCCGACCACAGGGGATTCAGTCACATGGTGAGAGGAGGGAGTTCATCGACCACCGTGTTCAGAACATGCACCTGCAAAGCTCTGGGACCGGGAGCTGTTGCCCAGGGTGCCTCGTCTCGCTCCCAAGAAGGCTTTCTGGGGCTGGGATTGTGGCTCAGTGGCAGAGCGCTCGCCTCGCACGTACACGGCACGGGTTCGATCCTCAGCACCACGTAAACATAAATGCATAAACATAAATTTACTCTAGTAAATTTATGCATAAATGCATAAATTTATGCATAAATGCATAAACATAAATTTACTTTAGTTGTACACAATGCATTTATGTTTACGTGGTGCTGAGGATCGAACCCGGGCCGTGTACGTGCGAGGCGAGCGCTCTGCCGCTGAGCCACAACCCCAGCCCAATAAATAAATGTTTTTTTTTTTAAAAAAAAGAAGGCTTTCTAAGAATGAATCCAGGCAGTTTCTTTTGGTGACTATGTCAGTTAAAAATTTGGAGATGGAAGTGACGAAAATCTAATCTGAGTTGGTGTAGGCAAACAGGGAAGCGCAGGTTGATTGGCTCACATACTGAAAAGTCCAAGGTGGGTCGACTTCAGGCACTGCTGGATCCAGGGGCTCACCAGAATGTTAGCTACCCGGACAATGTGGGTAGAGAGAGAGAGGAGCATTCCCCCCACTCACTCAGACCCTCAGGCGCTCTGACACTGCGGGCACAGCCACCAGTCTAGAGAATCCCTTCAAGGGTAAGGAAGGTCTATACGCCGGCTGGTTTCCAGACCACCTCCCAACACTCTCTCTCTTTTTTTTTTTTTTTTTAAATATTTATTTATTTACTTTAGTTGTACACAATGCAATGCGTTTATGTTTACGTGGTGCTGAGGATCGAACCCGGGCCGCGCACGTGCGAGGCGAGCGCTCTGCCGCTGAGCCACGACCCCAGCCCCCAACACTCTCTCTTGGTCTCTGTCTCTGTCTTGGTCTCTCTCACACACACCTCTGCATGTCCGCCACAGCTCTGAAAGATCTGGAAGCCTCTCTGCAGGTGGTTTCTGGCCTTGGGGAAGGCCTGAGGGTCCTGGAAGACGGACGTACCGCCGTGGGGTGGGAGCTGGCAAGCAGACGTGACCATGAACCAGGGAGACTGACCTACGCGGTTAGGGCTTTGTGCCTGGTGGGAGTCACCAGCCTAATTCCTTCCTCCTACAGGGGAGACGGAGGCCCAGGGCAGAGAAGTGCCTCGCAGAGAGCCACGTTCAGTGGCAGGGACGTGCCCGCCTCTGCCCTGCCTGCTCACTGCCCAGGGCTGTGGCTACTCATGACTGGGCTGGAGATTGGGACCAGAAGGGAAGCTACAGAAAAGCCTTGCGGAGGGGACCACGCTCCCTGGCCATCAGGACCTCTCCGTCCCTGCACCCTCCTCCTGCTGTCCAAAGCCTCAGGAGGCAGGTGACCCGTGAACCAGCCCTTGGCTATTTTTTGGGGGGAGGGGAGGGGTGCCGGGGATGGAACTCAGGGCACTCAACCCCTGGGCCACATCCCCAGCCCTTTTTTTTTTGTATTTTATTAGAGACAGGGTCTCACTGAGTTGCTAAGTGCCTGGCCATTGCTGAGGCTGGCTTTGAACTCGCGATCCTCCTGCCTCAGCCTCCCAAAGTGCTGGGATGACAGGCGTGCGCCACTGCACCCGGTTCCAACCCTTGGTTTTGCTCACGCTGTCTGCTGGGCCCAGAGTGCTCCCACCCTCGCTCTCAGGGCCTTGTCCCTCAAAGCCTCCATCCAGCCTCTCCAGGAAGCTCCCTCCTCCACCTCTGCCCCTTGGTGCTTGCAGAGCTCCCAGGACTGCGCCACTGCCTGTCGCTCCTCAGTGGTGGGGACTGTCTTGTCCCAGCCGCCTGCAGAAACATCTCGTCTTTACCTACAAAAAGCCTCCTTCGTCTTCACAGCCCTGTGAGCAGGCGTGAGAGGACAGAGAGGCAGCCAGGCACGGTGGCGCACGCCTGTAATCCCAGCACTTGGGAGGCTGAGGCAGGAGGATCGCAAGTTCAAAGCCAGCCTCAGCCATGGCGAGGCACTTAGCAACTCAGTGAGACCCTGTCTCTAATCAAATACAAAAAAGGGCTGGGGCTGGGGCCCAGTGGTTGAGTGCCTTGAGTTCAATCCCCAGTGTAGAAAAAAAAAAAAAAAAAAAAAAAGAGTTCAGAGAGGCAGTGACTTGTCCACGACCACGCAGCGAGCCAGGAGATGAGGCAGGCCCGAACCCAGGAAACCCGACTCCAGAGTCTGGGCTCTGGACCACTGTGACCCCAGGTCCACAATGAAGGTTTGTCGGGTGAGTTAAGGGTCTTATTTCTTTCTCTGTAGCCAGCACCTAGCACGTAGGGTGGGACCCTGGTGAGAACCAGTTCTGCCACCGCCAGTCACAGAGGGCGTTCCTGTGGCCAGCACCATGCCCAGGGCGCCCATGTCCTGTGCTCCTCTCTTGGCTGCCGAAACAAACGCCATAGATGTGCTGGCCTACAGGACTTTGCTTTCTTTTGGGGGACTGGAGGTCTGAAATCGGCTTCACTGGGCCACACCAGGAGCGGGCAGGTCTGTGCTCCTGCAGGTGGCTCTGGGGAAGAACCCCGCCGTGATGTCTTCTTCCTGAAAACCACAGGGGTCCACTCTACCCCGACTGGCGGCCTCTTCTCGATCTTCAGAGCCACCAGCGTGGCATCTTCCCTCCTCTTCTTGCATTTTCTCTCGCTGACGCCCCTCCTCCTGCCTCTCTCTTCTGAGGGTCCTAGTGGCCGTCTCAGTCCTCCTGGAGAATCCGTGAGACTCCACTCCAGATCCTTAACGTAGCCACACCTGCGAAGGCCTTTTTACCGTGTAAAACAGCGTTTCCTCAGGTTCTGGGGATAAGGACCCGGGCATTCTGAGGGGACATCATTTCACCTACTACAAGCACCGCCTAACGGAGTCCCCGTGCAGTGATGCTGCAGCAGAGATGTGGAAGGTGCATGGTATACAGTAGGCACTACCCAATGTGCATTTGTGGGTCTGATCTGGTTGGCGTCCTGTCGTTCTTCCCTGGAGGGCACTCCCAGTCCTGTCATCCCTGTCTTCTCCCACAATCCCCTCCTCTGGGGACAGAGACGCTCTGGACTTCCGTTTAGTACTGAATTTCTCTGTGTCCTCAGCAACATCACAGCCTCCTTCGGTGCAAGGACACCTCTCCTGTGTATTTCTGATTCTTGGTTCTTCCCACCCTACTGCAGGCTTTCACAGACATCATTTTCTCCTTCTTCGTCCCTGCAAGGAGAGGGCGTATGTCCATTTTGCAGAAGAGCAAAGTGAGGCTCAGCCCAGATGCAGAGTTGGTTCTGAAGCGGTTCTGCTTCATGAACTGTCTGGCTCCCAACACCTGCTCCCTGACACCCAGCACAAGAGACTCTCTACATCCCTAGCAGCCCTGAATCTCTGACTCAGCTCTGCCCGTGGCTGGATTCTGTCACCTCCAGAAGAAAGAAGAATAAAAGAACTTTTTCATTTCCAGTCTGCCTCCGAGTTTTCTCCCGCGGAATCGTTGCTGCAAGTGGCAATTGCTGCAGGCGGCGACAAGTGGTGGCCCATACGGGGAATTCGGAATCGGCAGGTAAGAACTGAGAAATCTATAAAGATGGGTGCGAAAATAACCAAGCACCAAATAATAAAAGTTATGGAAGAGTTTTTTTTTTTTTTTTTTTTTTGTGGTACGGGGGATTGAACTCAGGGGCACTCAACCACTGGGCCACATCCCCAGCCCTTTTTTGTATTTTATTTAGAGACAGGGTCTCACTGAGTTGCTAAGTGCCTCGCCATTGCTGAGGCTGGCTTTGAACTAGCGATCCTCCTGCCTCAGCCTCCCAAAGTGCTGAGATTACAGGCGTGCGCCACCGCACCCGGCTTGGAAGAGTTTTTTGATATAGTGGACTCAGTGGATAGTGAGGAGGAAAGTGATCTTGAAAGTATAGCCTCCACTGAGTCAGTTAAGATCAGTAAGGATGGGCTGGGGTTGTGGCTCAGCGGCAGAGCGCTTGCCTCGCACGTGCGCGGCCCAGGTTCAATCCTCAGCACCACGTAAACATAAATGCATTGCATTGTGTACAACTAAAGTAAATAAATAAATATTAAAAAAAAAAGATCAGTAAGGATAATATTGGTGTGAACTCAAAAATAATGAAGATAAGAGCTGCAAAAGCTATCCGAGACTTGTTGGAGATAGCTGAGGAATATGTGCTCTCAATTGAATCTGAAACTCAGGATGTTACTACCAGTGAAAGTGATAGTAGTAAATAGGAGTCAAATAACCATGAAAGCACAGCCTCCTCCACTGATTCAGTTGAGACCAGAAAGGACCGTCAAGTAGAGGAACCACTTTTGCCCTCTGCTCCCTCATGGGTTGAATCAATTACAGAAACCATGAGGGGTATTTCTGAACATTTGCGTGCTCTTGAAGAAGAGATTAACGGCCTTTCTGAGCGCTTAGGTGCCCTCGAACGCCAAAACCCCAGGAACATTGGGACCTGCCAGTATTTGAAAACAAAAATGGGCAGAGGTACCACCAGTCCATAGATTTTAAAACAATAAAAAATTTCAAAGAGGCAATAATGACCTATGGGCCCCAAGCTCTGTTCACGTTGAGCATGCTGGAGTCCCTTAACACATTAACTTTAACCCCCTCCGACTGGAAAGGGTTATGCAAGGCAGTATTGAGCGGGGGATAATACCTGATATGAAGGTCACAATTCCAGGAGATTTGTGTAGAAACAGCTAGAAGAAATGAGACTGCAAGCTTCCCAGACTGTAATGTAGATATGCTAATAGGTGAAGGACAGTTTGCTGAATTACAAATCCAAATGCAATATGATCCTGGTGTATACACACAAATATACGCTGCCACTGTTAAGGCATGGAAAACCTACCAGGAACAGGTGATTTACAAGACAGCTTGTCTAAAGTAATTCAGGGGCCTAGTGAACCATATGCTGATTTTGCGGACAGACTTTTAAGAACGGCAGGCAGAATATTTGGGGATGTAGAGCAAGCAATGCCATTAGTCGTACAGCTGGCATATGAAAATGCCAACAAATACTGTCATGACGCTATAAGACCATGGAAAAATAAAAGGGACCTCTCAGTATACATAAGATTATGTAAAGACATTAATGACGCCTTTGTCACAGGCAATGTGATTTCAGCAGCAATGAGAGGTGCTTCCCCTCAAAATTTCACAAGGGCTCAACCTAAAAATTACTACAATCAAACAGGATATTCCAGACAATATCCCCAAAGAGAAATAAGACCAAGCTCATACCGTGCCCCAGGCCGCTGCCCCAGGTGTAAAAAGGGAATCATTGGGCCAATAAATGCAGATCTAAATTTGACATCTATAGAAACATTTTGTCTAGAAACTCAAAAAACGGGGCACGGGGCCCAATGCCCCGGGGCCCACAAATGTACGAGGCATTAGAGGATGAATATCCTCAAACATCCATCCAGATGATTCCTCGTCACAATCCCTCCTACCCATTGACTCCCTTGTCAGAGGGACAAGAGGAAGTGCAGGACTAGACCTCTGTTCCACCGCCCGAATAGTGCTAACACCTGAAATGGGGGTTCAACTGATTCCCACGGGAGTCAGGGGACCTCTTCCCTCAGGGACTGTAGGACTTATCCTCGGGCGAAATTCTAAAAGCTTATTAGGTTTTCAAGTAACACCAGGTGTTATAGACTCCGACTACCAAGGAGAAATAAAAATAATGCTTACTTTACCTAGAGGCATTAGCTCTGTTAACCAAGGAGATAGAATTGCTCAGCTGCTTCTCCTTCCCAGTTTACACAACTCATTCAAGAGTATGCCGCAGAATAGGAACAATAGAGGATTTGGTTCCACTGGCTCGGGAACTATAGCTTGCTGGGTTCAGGATTGTTCACGGAGGCCTATGTGCAAAATAAAAATTCAAGGTATAGAGATGAAGGGGCTGATTGATACTGGGGCTGACTCTTCCATCATTAATCTACAACAATGGCCCAAGCACTGGCCTCTGCAGAAGGCTTCAACCAGTTTAAGAGGCTTGGGATATACTAACACCCCAACACAAAGTGCTGCAATTTTAAAATGGGAAGATAATGAAGGGCATAAAGGAACTTTCCAGCCTTATGTTTTGACCAGCTTGCCAGTTACCCTATGGGGAAGAGACATTTTACAACAAATGGGGCTACACCTCGCAACCAAGCCTGCAGGTGTTAAAAATAAAAATCTAAATCATCATCAACAAGGTAAAGGATATTTTTTCTAGGGGCCACTGAGAAAACAATTTTGAAAATACCATGGCTTTCTGATAAGCCAGTGTGGGTCCCTCAGTGGCCCCTATCTAGAGAGAAATTACAAGTGGCCCACCTACTAATCCAAGAACAACTAGAAGCAGGACACATAGAACCTTCCACCTCTCCCTGGAATTCCCCCATATTTGTAATCAAGAAAAAATCAGGAAAATGGAGATTGTTACATGATCTTAGAGAAATCAATAAAACCATGCAAATTATGGGCCCTACCCAACCTGGACTTCCTAATCCTGTAGCTATTCCTAAAAATTTCCATCTTATAACTCTTGATATAAAGGATTGTTTCTTTTCCATTCCTCTACATCCTCTGGATGCCCCCAGGTTTGCTTTTTCAGTTCCTTCTATCAATAATAATGGCCCTGATAAAAGATATCAATGGAAAGTTTTACCCCAGGGAATGGCTAATAGCCCCACTATATGTCAAATCTATGTAGACAAAGTTATTCAGCTGCGGCATTTTCTCAACCAGGGATTGAGCTGGATTTCCACTCCGTTAGTTCGGGGCTGTGAATCTGGGTTCTTCCTTGGTTACGCAAATGAGTTTGAGCCCAAGCTCCTTCCAAATGCCTGGAAGTTTGAACTTGGCTCCTCTTTGCTGATGAGATGCCACTTTTATGCGACTATATAGGAATTAACTTTGTCTGTATATGCTCTTGATGTATTTCTGCTGCTCTTGATGTATTTCTGCTGCATGACCACCAGGTTTTTTAAAAAAAATATTTATTTATTTGCTTTAGTTGTACACAATGCAATGCATTTATGTTTACATGGTGCTGAGGATTGAACCCGGGCTGCGCACGTGCTAGGTGAGTGCTCTACCGCTGAGCCACAACCCCAGCCCCAACCACCAGGTTTTAATACATTTAATTATCAACAATAAAACCAGTTCTATGGCCCTGTGGAATCTAGCCAGAAGCTAGCTAAACCAGGAAGACAGGTTTTTTTCAGCTAAAGATTAGCTCTTGCTAATAGCCCCTCCCTACAGGGCGTAGCATTACCCATTGAAAAGGTAATGGCCTTTTTGTGTGTCTGTAAAAGACTCTCCCTTATCCTTCAGCAAATCTAGGATAGATAAGATTAATCAATAGTATGTACTTAGGATAACTATTTTGTTTTTCCCTGATTGACCCTGGAGTGTCCTGAAATTCTTTAAAGTAACCTTCTATAGTTAATTACTGGAATTCTTTAGTGTAACCTCCCTTACTGGAATTCTTTATTGTAACCTCCCTTATTGGAATTCTTTAATGTAACCTATAGTTGAAACGGAAATTCCTGAGATTCTTTAATGTAACCTTCCATATGTAACCTTCTATAGTTAATATGCAAACTACTGAAATTCCTTAATGTAACCTCCCAAAGTTGGAATGTGAACTGCTGTGTTTGCTGGAATGTATAAAAACCATTGCTGAGAAAAGGAAGGAAGGATTTCTGCAACCTGTCTCCTGTGTGTATCATTCCCATTCATCGACGTTTCCCCTCCAGCATCGGTCGGGCTCACCTTGACATCTTTGCTGAAGCCGGCCCTCACCATTCAGCCAATCAAGAACAAATACCCAAACCGTATGTGTCTCCATTATATGGATGATATTTTACTTGCTCATCCTAATCAAGAAGTCTTATTCACCATATTCAGTGATATGTCAGAAAACTTAAAACGATATGGACTAAACATTGCTGAAGAAAAGGTTCAAACTAGATCTCCCATATTATATTTAGGATTCAAAATTATGGATACTTTCATTACGCCTCAAAAAATTTTAATCAATAAAGAACATTTGACCACCCTCAATGATTTCCAAAAACTGCTGGGAGACATTAATTGGCTTCGCCCTACACTAAGCCTCACTACTGGACAATTAAAACCCTTATTTGATATCCTTCATGGGAACCCTGATCCATCTTCCCCGCAAACATTGACTCCTGATGCTAGGGAAGCTTTAAAGTTAGTAGAAAAGGCCATTGAAAAATCCCATTGTGATAGAATTGATTTTGCTCGACCGCTGATATTGATTATTATTTCTTCACAATATACACCCACAGGAGTATTTTGGCAACAGGACCTTTATTATGGATACATTTACCCGTCGCTCCTAAAAGTACAATTGAGTCTTATACCTCCACAGTGGCTAAACTTATTCTTCAAGGACTTAAGACTTCTACTAAAATATTTGGCATTCACCCCGCTACTATTATTACTCCCTATTCATCATCACAGGTTGAATATTTGTGCTTCAATGATAATGATTGGGCTATAGCTAGATGCTCTACTTCTGCAAATTTTGATAACCATCTTCCTAAGTCTCCTATACTATCTTTTTGTATCAATCATCCCATTATATTTCCACAGGTAATAAAAAATCAACCTATTCCTAAGGCATTAAATGTATTCACAGATGGGTCCTCAAATGGTACTGCTGCAGTAGTCACTAAAAAAGAAAATATGATTCATATTACTGGTCAAAAATCAGCCCAATTAGTTGAACTTGAAGCTATTATTATAGCTCTTGAAAGTTTTAAAGAACAGCCTATAAATATTTTTTTCAGACAACCACTATATGGTACATGCTGTCCCTAAATTGGAGCTAGCAGGCCCAATAACACCACATACTCCAGCCTTTAAATTGTTTTTTCAAATTCAAAACCTTCTATGGGAACATAAAGAACCTTTGTTTATTGGACATATCAGAGCTCATACAAATTTGCCTGGTCCTCTCCATGAAGGTAATCAAAAGGCCGATGCCCTCACTCAAAGGATCTTTATATTTTCAGCAGTCCAATAAGCTACCTTGTTCCGTTCTCAATTTCATGTTAATAGTACTACTTTACAGCAAAAGTTCAAAATTACTAAAGAGCAAGCTCAAACAATTGTGAAGGATTGTCAATCTTGTGTGACACATTTGCCCAATCCACATTATGGGGTTAACCCAAGAGGATTAATGCCCAATCATTTGTGGCAGATGGATGTTACTCATGAGCCAAGTTTTGGAAAATTGCGATTTATTCATGTGACCATAGATACATGCTCAGGCATGATTTTTGCTTCCTTTCATGCTGGAGAAAAAGTTAAAGATGTTACATCTCATTGTCTACAAGCTTTTGCTGCATTGGGCATTCCCAAAATGCTTAAAACAGATAATGGCCCTGCATATACGTCCTCATCTTTCAAACAGTTTTGTGCAAAATTCAATATATTCCATAAAACAGACATCCCATACAATCCTCAAGGCCAAGGTATAATTGAACGAGCTAATCACACACTCAAAATTATGCTATTGAAGCAAAAAGAAGGAAATTGGACAAATCCGAGGGACAGATTGGCCATTGCCCTGTTTACCTTAAATTTTTTAACTTTGGATTCTAATGGATATTTGGCTGGAGACAGACACTGGAATCCACACCAACAACATAAACCTTTGGTTTACTGGAAGGATGTTCTTTCAGGTACATGGAAGGGTCCATATCCAGTATTAATTTGGGGGAGAGGATCTGTTTGTGTTTTTCCACAGCATGAATCCTCCCCAATATGGATACCATCTAGATTAATAAAACAGATACCAAATCAAAAGGATCAAGATAGCCGGGCGCGGTGGCACACGCCTGTAATCCCAGCACTTTGGGAGGCTGAGGCAGGAGGATCATGAGTTCAAAGCCAGCCTCAGCAATGGCAAGGCACTTAGCAACTCAGTGAGACCCTGTCTCTAAATAAAATACAAAAAAGGGCTGGGGATGTGGCACAGGGGTCGAGTGCCCCTGAGTTCAATCCCCAGTACCACAAAAAAAAAAAAAAAAAAAAAAAAAAAAAAAGGATCAAGATGAAGTTGTTGAGGAATCAAGATTAATAAAACAAGTACAAAATCAAGAGGGCCAAGATGAAGTTATGGAATGATTCCCTTAAAAGAGTCCTTCGATAAATTCACAACTTAAGTCTCATTCCTCCCGGCCGGGATGAGAAGATCTCTCTTTAGTGTACACACAATTGTATTTTTTTTTCTTTTTATATATGTCTTTATGTCTGTGCACTTATCTAGATTTCATGTAAATGTGACATCACAAATATATGTTTGTATGTTTGTGCGTCTGTCCAGTGTGACATCACAAATAACAAAGAGCTTATGAAAAGTAATATTATAAAAAATATAAATATATATATAAAAAATATATATATATTTGGATCCAAATAACTTTAATTCATTTAAGTTTAGAGTATTCTAATTGGGTAACAATTTAAAAGTATAGGTACCTTCAATTTTGATTTATAGGTGTCTCTGGGACTTCTCTTCAGCTAAAAATATGACTAATACTGTATAACCTGATATTTTGGTATTTGACATGGGATTGTTTATTTGTAATTAACTTTATTTGTTTTATAGCTGATTAATTTGAATTATTTCAACAGGTAATTTCATAGAAGGATTGCTGTGTATGCAGAGACTCGAGGGTTCCAGCTAACAAATTATTTTTCCAAAGTGCTCTTAGTTTTCCTTTAATTTATCTTTAATGCAGTGTTTTTGTCAGTTAAATACCCTCAGTCTTTCTTTGATTTGTTCTGAAATTGATATTTTGCCAGCTTATGTTTGTGGGGGCTCAAGCAGCAATGTGTGTGAGCAGAGATCAACTTTAATTACCTAATCTAATAATTCTATTTTTTAGTTTGACAACTCGCCTCTTGACTCAGTGCTGGAATGGCACTGCCTTTCCTCTAATAATTGATGCTTGAGTTTCTAGGTAGTGTGCAGGAGCCCTGTTTGGGGATTGACTTGAATTGCAGTTGACTATGAGCCGTGGAGATTTGGCCATTGTCGCCACCCGTAGTCTCACGGGATTTGTTGCGGGATCTCGAGTGACTTGGCCGAAATTGCTGATCGGGTCAGCGCCATTTTAGTGGTGTGTTTGGCGTGTGTTAGTTGTTGTTAGAACCAGAGAGAAAAGTTATCAGAATAAAAAGCTGTTTGTCTCCAGTTTGCTTCTGAAGTTCTTCCCGCGGCTCCGTTGCTCCAAGCGCTTCAGGTGGCGACAGGTGGCGGCCCGTACGGGGAACTTTGGAGCGGACAGGTAAGAACTGAAAGGTCTCTAAAGATGGGTTCGAATATAACTGAATCCCAAGTGATAGAGGCTATGCAAAGACTCCTTGATATACCTGACTCTGTTCTCAGTGAGGAGTATATAGACAAAAGTGAAAGTGATCAAAAAAGTGTAGATTCCACTGGGCCAACTGAGACCAGTAAAGAGAGTATTAGAAGAGACCCAAAAATGACAAAAATCCAAGCTATTAAAGCTATTCGGGAGTTATTGGCGAAAGCTGAAGGATACTTGCTCTCACTGGAACCTGGGCCTCAGGATATTGCTGTCAGTGAAATTAGCAGTGGTGAGGAATCTAGTAAAAGTGATCCTGAGAAAATGAGGAAAAAGAAATTAAAAAAGACCGAGAAAAAGGTCCGTCAGGCAGAGGAGTCACTTGTGTCCTCTACTCCCCCATGGGTGGAATCCATTACAGAAAATATGAAGGGTATTACTAGGCATTTGCATACCCTAGAAACAGAAATAAAAAGTCTTTCTGATCGCTTATGCGCTCTCGAGGACAACTCACAGATACTTTGGGAACCGCCAGCATTTGAAAAGAAAAATGGACAGAGTGTCCATCAGTCAGTAGATTTCAAAACAATAAAAAATCTCAAAGAGGCAGTAATGACTTATGGGCCCCAAGCTCCTTTCACGTTGAGTATGCTGGAGTCCCTTAACACCTTTAGCTTAACCCCCTCAGACTGGAAAAGTCTATGTAAAGCAACATTAAGCGGGGGGCAATTCTTGGTTTGGCGATTGCAATTCCAAGAACTTTGTATAGAAACGGCTAAAAGAAACGCGGCTGCAGGGTTTGAAAACTATAATATAGACATGCTCACAGGAGAGAAGGGCAATTCGCAGACTTACAGGCTCAAACAGATTATGACCCAGATATATATGCTCAGATAAATGCAGCTGCCTTAGAGGCATGGAAAACTGTACAAGGACCTGGGGATCTACAAGGTAGCTTGTCAAAAGTGATTCAAGGACCTAATGAGCCGTATGCCGACTTTGCTGATCGACTTTTGAGAACTGCAGGTAGTGTGTTTGCAGATGTTGACCAAGCTATGCCATTAGTTGTTCAATTAGCTTATGAAAATGCAAATAAATGGTGCCAAGCAGCCATCAGGCCATGGAGAACTAAAAAGGATCTTTCCGTATATATACAACTATGTAAAGATATAAATGACACCTTTGTCACAGGAAATGTGATTGCAGCCTCAATGAGAGGTGCTTCCTCTCGAAATTTCACAAAGGCTAAACATAGATATTATAATCAATCAGGATATTCCAGGCAAAATTATCATAATCAATCAGGCAATTCTAGGCAAAATCCCAAAAGAGAAATAAGACCAAGCTCATATCGTGCCCCAGGCCGCTGCCCCAGGTATAAAAAGGGAAATCATTGGGCCAATAAATGCCATTCAAAATTTGACATCCATGGAAATCCTTTGTTCAGGAATTCAAAAAACGGGGCACGGGGCCCAATACCCCGGGGCCCACAAATGTACGGGGCATTGCAGAAGGAGTATCCTCAAGCATCCACTCAGATGCTTCCCCGACACAATCCCTACTACCCATCCACTCCCTCGCCAGAGGAACAAGAGGAAATGCAGGATTAGACCTCTGTTCCACCGCCCGAATAGTGTTAACACCTGAAATGGGGGTTCAACTGATTCCCACAGGAGTCAGGGGACCTCTTCCCTCAGGGACTGTAGGACTTATTATCGGGCGTAGTCCTAAAAGCTTATTAGGTTTGCAAGTGACCCCAGGTGTAATAAACTCAGACTACAAAGGGGAAATAAAAATAATGCTTAGCTCACCCCAAAGTATAACTTCTGTTAATCAAGGAGATAGAATTGCTCAGTTGCTTCTCCTTCCCAATTTACATAATTCATTTAAAATGGGTATGCCTCAAGAAGGGAATAATAGAGTATTTTGTTCCACTGACTCAAGTCCCATGGCTTGCTGGGTTCGAGACTGTTCAAGGAGGCCTATGTGTAAAATAAAAATCCAAGGAATAGAAATGGAGGGATTAATAGATACTGGAGCTGACTCTTCCATTATTAACTTACGCCAATGGCCCAAGCACTGGCCTCTGCAAAAAGCTTCAACCAGTTTAAGAGGCTTGGGATACAATAACCTCCCAGATAAAAGTGCAGTAATTTTAAAATGGGAGGATGATGAAGGCCATAAAGGAACATTTCAGCCTTATGTTTTACCTAATCTACCGGTTACTTTATGGGGAAGAGATATTTTGCAACAAATGGGAGTACACCTTGCAACCAAGCCTGCAGATGTTAAATGTGAAAACCTACAGGGTAATCTTAACCATAAAAGAACTCATTATCAAAAAGTACAGAGTAATCTTAACCCTAAAAGTAATCATTGTCATAAAGGAAAAAGATATTTTTTTCGGGGCCACTGAGAAAATAATTTTGAAAATACCATGGCTTTCTGATAAGCCAGTGTGGGTCCCTCAGTGGCCCCTATCTAAAGAGAAATTACAAGCGGCCCACCAATTAGTTCAGGAACAATTAGAAGCAGGTCATATAGAACCTTCCACCTCTCCCTGGAATTCCCCCATATTTGTGATCAAGAAAAAGTCAGGAAAATGGCAATTGTTACATGATCTTAGACAAATCAATAAAACCATGCAAGTTATGGGGCCTACTCAACCTGGACTTCCTAGTCCCGTAGCTATTCCAAAAAATTTCCATCTTATTACTCTTGATATAAAGGATTGCTTCTTTTCTATTCCCCTACATCCTCTGGATGCCCCCAGGTTTGCTTTTTCTGTTCCTTCTATGAACAATAATGGCCCTGATCAGAGATATCAATGGAAGGTTTTACCACAGGGAATGGCTAATAGCCCCACCATATGCCAAATATATGTGGACAAGGCTATCCAACCCATTAAAAATAAATATCCAAACCTCATGTGTCTACATTACATGGATGATATTTTATTGGCCCACCCTAATCAAAAAATCTTATTTAATATATTCAGTGATGTGGTAGAAAATTTAAAAAAATATGGATTATATATAGCAGAAGAAAAAGTTCAAACCAGATCTCCCATATTATATTTAGGATTTAAAATCATGGATACTTTTGTTAGACCCCAAAAAATTTTAATAAATAAAGAACATTTGACCACCCTCAATGATTTCCAAAAACTACTGGGAGACATTAATTGGCTTCGCCCTACACTAAATCTCACTACTGGCCAACTAAAACCTTTATTTGACATCCTTCGTGGAGATCCTGATCCATCTTCACCACGAACATTGACTCCTGATGCTAGGAAAGCTTTAAAATTAGTAGAAAAAGCCATCGAAGGAGCTCATTGTGATAGATTTGATTTAACTCAACCGCTGATGTTGATTATTATTTCTTCACAATATACACCCACAGGAGTATTTTGGCAACAAGGGCCTTTATTATGGATACATTTGCCCGTCTCTCCTAAAAGTATAATTGAATCTTATACCTCCATGGTGGCTAAACTTATTCTTCAAGGACTTAAGACTTCTACTAAAATATTTGGCATTCACCCTGCTACTATTATTACTCCCTATTCATCATCACAGATTGAATACTTATGCTTCAATGATAATGATTGGGCTATAGCTAAATGCTCTACTTCTGCAAATTTTGATAATCATCTTCCTAAGTCCCCTATATTATCTTTTTGTATTAATCATCCTATTATATTTCCACAGGTAATAAAAAATCAACCTATTCCTAAGGCATTTAATGTATTTACAGATGGGTCCTCAAATGGTACTGCTACAGTAGTCACTAAAAAAGAAAATATGACTTACATAACTGCACACAAATCAGCTCAACTAGTGGAACTGGAAGCTGTGGTAAGAGCTCTGGAAAATTTTAGGGACCAGCCCGTAAACATTTTTTCAGATAGCCACTATATTGTACAAGCCGTCCCAAAATTAGAGTTAGCAGGACCAATAGCACCTTATACTCCAGCCTTTAAATTGTTTTATCAAATACAAAAACTTTTGTGGGCAAGAAAAGAACCTCTATTCGTAGGCCATATTAGAGCACATACTAATTTGCCTGGTCCCCTCCATGAAGGTAATCAAAAGGCTGATGAACTTACAAAAACAGTATTTATACTTTCAGCGCTACAACAAGCTACTTTATTTCATTCCAAGTTTCATGTCAACAGCACCACCTTGCAATGTAGGTTTAAAATCACAAAGGAGCAAGCCAGAACAATTGTAAAAGATTGTAAATCTTGTATGACACATTTGCCCAATCCTCATTTCGGAGTTAACCCTAGAGGATTAATGCCCAATCATTTGTGGCAGATGGATGTTACTCATGAGCCAAGTTTTGGAAAATTGCGATTTATTCATGTGACCATAGATACATGCTCAGGCATGATTTTTGCTTCCTTTCATTCTGGAGAAAAAGTTAAAGATGTTACATCTCATTGTTTGCAAGCTTTTGCTGCATTGGGCATTCCCAAAATGCTTAAAACAGATAATGGCCCCGCATATACGTCCTCATCTTTCAAACAGTTTTGCGCAAAATTCAATATATCCATAAAACAGGCATCCCATACAATCCTCAGGGTCAGGGCATTATTGAAAGAGCAAACCGAACACTGAAAATTATGTTCTTAAAACAAAAAGAAGGAAATTGGAAAAGTCCTAAGGACAGATTGGCAGTTGCCCTGTTTACCTTAAATTTTTTAACTTTAGACTCTAATGGTTATTCTGCTGGAGACAGACATTGGAATCCACACCAACAACATAAACCTTTGGTTTACTGGAAGGATGTTCTTTCAGGTACATGGAAGGGTCCAGATCCAGTATTAATTTGGGGAAGAGGATCTTTTTGTGTTTTTCCAAAATACGAATCATCTCCAATATGGATACCATCTTTGGGAGATTAATAAAACAGGTACCACATAAAAAATGATCAAGATGAAGTTATTGAAGAATCAAGATTAATAAAAAAGGTACAAAATCAAGAGGACCAAGATGAAGGTATAGAATGATTCCCTCAAAAGAGTCCTTCAAAATATTCACAACTTAAGTGTCATTCCTCCCGGCCGGGACGAGGAGATCTCTCTTTAGTGTGCACACAATTGTATTTTTTTTCTTTTCTTTTTATACATGTCTTTATGTCTGTACATTTGTCTATATTTCATGTTAAATGTGACGTCACAAATATATGTTTGTATGTTTGTTCGTCTGTCCAGTGTGACGTCACAAAGAACAAAGCGCTTATGAAAAAGAAAATAATATATATATATATATATAAAAATATATATATATATGGATCCAAATAACTTTAATTCATTTTAGGTTAAGAGTATTCAATTTAGGTAAATAATTTTATAAATGAAGGTACGTTCAATTTTGATTTATAGGTGTCCCTGGGACTTCTCTTTAGCAAACAATATGACTAGTGCTATATAACCTGATATTTTGGTGTTTTGACTTAAGATTGTTTATTTGTTATTAACTTCATTTGTTTTATAGCTCATTAATTTCAATTATCTCAACAGGTAAAAAAGAAGGATTGCTCTGTATACAGAGACTCAAGGGTTCCAGCTAACAAATTATTTTTCTCAAAGTGCCTTTACCTTTTCTTTAATCTAATCTTTAATGCAGTAATTACCCTCAGTCTTTCTTTGTTTTGTTCTAAATATGACATTTTTCCAACTTATGTTTGTAGAAGCTCAACCAGCGATGTATGTGAACAAAAATCAACTTTAATTTTCTAATCTAATTATTCTATTTTGTAGTTTGACAACTCGCCTCTTGACTCAGTGCTGCAATAGCACTTGCCTTTTTGGCCTTTAATAATTGATGCTTGAGTTTCTAGCGCCATTTTAGAGGGTGGCGGCCCGTACGGGGAACTTTGGAGCGGACAGGTAAGAACTGAAAGGTCTCTAAAGATGGGTTCGAATATAACTGAATCCCAAGTGATAGAGGCTATGCAAAGACTCCTTGATATACCTGACTCTGTTCTCAGTGAGGAGTATATAGACAAAAGTGAAAGTGATCAAAAAAGTGTAGATTCCACTGGGCCAACTGAGACCAGTAAAGAGAGTATTAGAAGAGACCCAAAAATGACAAAAATCCAAGCTATTAAAGCTATTCGGGAGTTATTGGCGAAAGCTGAAGGATACTTGCTCTCACTGGAACCTGGGCCTCAGGATATTGCTGTCAGTGAAATTAGCAGTGGTGAGGAATCTAGTAAAAGTGATCCTGAGAAAATGAGGAAAAAGAAATTAAAAAAGACCGAGAAAAAGGTCCGTCAGGCAGAGGAGTCACTTGTGTCCTCTACTCCCCCATGGGTGGAATCCATTACAGAAAATATGAAGGGTATTACTAGGCATTTGCATACCCTAGAAACAGAAATAAAAAGTCTTTCTGATCGCTTATGCGCTCTCGAGGACAACTCACAGATACTTTGGGAACCGCCAGCATTTGAAAAGAAAAATGGACAGAGTGTCCATCAGTCAGTAGATTTCAAAACAATAAAAAATCTCAAAGAGGCAGTAATGACTTATGGGCCCCAAGCTCCTTTCACGTTGAGTATGCTGGAGTCCCTTAACACCTTTAGCTTAACCCCCTCAGACTGGAAAAAGTCTATGTAAAGCAACATTAAGCGGGGGGCAATTCTTGGTTTGGCGATTGCAATTCCAAGAACTTTGTATAGAAACGGCTAAAAGAAACGCGGCTGCAGGGTTTGAAAACTATAATATAGACATGCTCACAGGAGAAGGGCAATTCGCAGACTTACAGGCTCAAACAGATTATGACCCAGATATATATGCTCAGATAAATGCAGCTGCCTTAGAGGCATGGAAAACTGTACAAGGACCTGGGGATCTACAAGGTAGCTTGTCAAAAGTGATTCAAGGACCTAATGAGCCGTATGCCGACTTTGCTGATCGACTTTTGAGAACTGCAGGTAGTGTGTTTGCAGATGTTGACCAAGCTATGCCATTAGTTGTTCAATTAGCTTATGAAAATGCAAATAAATGGTGCCAAGCAGCCATCAGGCCATGGAGAACTAAAAAGGATCTTTCCGTATATATACAACTATGTAAAGATATAAATGACACCTTTGTCACAGGAAATGTGATTGCAGCCTCAATGAGAGGTGCTTCCTCTCGAAATTTCACAAAGGCTAAACATAGATATTATAATCAATCAGGATATTCCAGGCAAAATTATCATAATCAATCAGGCAATTCTAGGCAAAATCCCAAAAGAGAAATAAGACCAAGCTCATATCGTGCCCCAGGCCGCTGCCCCAGGTGTAAAAAGGGAAATCATTGGGCCAATAAATGCCATTCAAAATTTGACATCCATGGAAATCCTTTGTTCAGGAATTCAAAAAACGGGGCACGGGGCCCAATACCCCGGGGCCCACAAATGTACGGGGCATTGCAGAAGGAGTATCCTCAAGCATCCACTCAGATGCTTCCCCGACACAATCCCTACTACCCATCCACTCCCTCGCCAGAGGAACAAGAGGAAATGCAGGATTAGACCTCTGTTCCACCGCCCGAATAGTGTTAACACCTGAAATGGGGGTTCAACTGATTCCCACAGGAGTCAGGGGACCTCTTCCCTCAGGGACTGTAGGACTTATTATCGGGCGTAGTCCTAAAAGCTTATTAGGTTTGCAAGTGACCCCAGGTGTAATAAACTCAGACTACAAAGGGGAAATAAAAATAATGCTTAGCTCACCCCAAAGTATAACTTCTGTTAATCAAGGAGATAGAATTGCTCAGTTGCTTCTCCTTCCCAATTTACATAATTCATTTAAAATGGGTATGCCTCAAGAAGGGAATAATAGAGTATTTTGTTCCACTGACTCAAGTCCCATGGCTTGCTGGGTTCGAGACTGTTCAAGGAGGCCTATGTGTAAAATAAAAATCCAAGGAATAGAAATGGAGGGATTAATAGATACTGGAGCTGACTCTTCCATTATTAACTTACGCCAATGGCCCAAGCACTGGCCTCTGCAAAAAGCTTCAACCAGTTTAAGAGGCTTGGGATACAATAACCTCCCAGATAAAAGTGCAGTAATTTTAAAATGGGAGGATGATGAAGGCCATAAAGGAACATTTCAGCCTTATGTTTTACCTAATCTACCGGTTACTTTATGGGGAAGAGATATTTTGCAACAAATGGGAGTACACCTTGCAACCAAGCCTGCAGATGTTAAATGTGAAAACCTACAGGGTAATCTTAACCATAAAAGAACTCATTATCAAAAAGTACAGAGTAATCTTAACCCTAAAAGTAATCATTGTCATAAAGGAAAAAGATATTTTTTTTCGGGGCCACTGAGAAAATAATTTTGAAAATACCATGGCTTTCTGATAAGCCAGTGTGGGTCCCTCAGTGGCCCCTATCTAAAGAGAAATTACAAGCGGCCCACCAATTAGTTCAGGAACAATTAGAAGCAGGTCATATAGAACCTTCCACCTCTCCCTGGAATTCCCCCATATTTGTGATCAAGAAAAAGTCAGGAAAATGGCAATTGTTACATGATCTTAGACAAATCAATAAAACCATGCAAGTTATGGGGCCTACTCAACCTGGACTTCCTAGTCCCGTAGCTATTCCAAAAAAATTTCCATCTTATTACTCTTGATATAAAGGATTGCTTCTTTTCTATTCCCCTACATCCTCTGGATGCCCCCAGGTTTGCTTTTTCTGTTCCTTCTATGAACAATAATGGCCCTGATCAGAGATATCAATGGAAGGTTTTACCACAGGGAATGGCTAATAGCCCCACCATATGCCAAATATATGTGGACAAGGCTATCCAACCCATTAAAAATAAATATCCAAACCTCATGTGTCTACATTACATGGATGATATTTTATTGGCCCACCCCCTAATCAAAAAATCTTATTTAATATATTCAGTGATGTGGTAGAAAATTTAAAAAAATATGGATTATATATAGCAGAAGAAAAAGTTCAAACCAGATCTCCCATATTATATTTAGGATTTAAAATCATGGATACTTTTGTTAGACCCCCAAAAATTTTAATAAATAAAGAACATTTGACCACCCTCAATGATTTCCAAAAACTACTGGGAGACATTAATTGGCTTCGCCCTACACTAAATCTCACTACTGGCCAACTAAAACCTTTATTTGACATCCTTCGTGGAGATCCTGATCCATCTTCACCACGAACATTGACTCCTGATGCTAGGAAAGCTTTAAAATTAGTAGAAAAAGCCATCGAAGGAGCTCATTGTGATAGATTTGATTTAACTCAACCGCTGATGTTGATTATTATTTCTTCACAATATACACCCACAGGAGTATTTTGGCAACAAGGGCCTTTATTATGGATACATTTGCCCGTCTCTCCTAAAAGTATAATTGAATCTTATACCTCCATGGTGGCTAAACTTATTCTTCAAGGACTTAAGACTTCTACTAAAATATTTGGCATTCACCCTGCTACTATTATTACTCCCTATTCATCATCACAGATTGAATACTTATGCTTCAATGATAATGATTGGGCTATAGCTAAATGCTCTACTTCTGCAAATTTTGATAATCATCTTCCTAAGTCCCCTATATTATCTTTTTGTATTAATCATCCTATTATATTTCCACAGGTAATAAAAAATCAACCTATTCCTAAGGCATTTAATGTATTTACAGATGGGTCCTCAAATGGTACTGCTACAGTAGTCACTAAAAAAGAAAATATGACTTACATAACTGCACACAAATCAGCTCAACTAGTGGAACTGGAAGCTGTGGTAAGAGCTCTGGAAAATTTTAGGGACCAGCCCGTAAACATTTTTTCAGATAGCCACTATATTGTACAAGCCGTCCCAAATTAGAGTTAGCAGGACCAATAGCACCTTATACTCCAGCCTTTAAATTGTTTTATCAAATACAAAAACTTTTGTGGGCAAGAAAAGAACCTCTATTCGTAGGCCATATTAGAGCACATACTAATTTGCCTGGTCCCCTCCATGAAGGTAATCAAAAGGCTGATGAACTTACAAAAACAGTATTTATACTTTCAGCGCTACAACAAGCTACTTTATTTCATTCCCAGTTTCATGTCAACAGCACCACCTTGCAATGTAGGTTTAAAATCACAAAGGAGCAAGCCAGAACAATTGTAAAAGATTGTAAATCTTGTATGACACATTTGCCCAATCCTCATTTCGGAGTTAACCCTAGAGGATTAATGCCCAATCATTTGTGGCAGATGGATGTTACTCATGAGCCAAGTTTTGGAAAATTGCGATTTATTCATGTGACCATAGATACATGCTCAGGCATGATTTTTGCTTCCTTACATTCTGGAGAAAAAGTTAAAGATGTTACATCTCATTGTTTGCAAGCTTTTGCTGCATTGGGCATCCCCAAAATGCTTAAAACAGATAATGGCCCCGCATATACGTCCTCATCTTTCAAACAGTTTTGCGCAAAATTCAATATATCCCATAAAACAGGCATCCCATACAATCCTCAGGGTCAGGGCATTATTGAAAGAGCAAACCGAACACTGAAAATTATGTTCTTAAAACAAAAAGAAGGAAATTGGAAAAGTCCTAAGGACAGATTGGCAGTTGCCCTGTTTACCTTAAATTTTTTAACTTTAGACTCTAATGGTTATTCTGCTGGAGACAGACATTGGAATCCACACCAACAACATAAACCTTTGGTTTACTGGAAGGATGTTCTTTCAGGTACATGGAAGGGTCCAGATCCAGTATTAATTTGGGGAAGAGGATCTTTTTGTGTTTTTCCAAAAGACGAATCATCTCCAATATGGATACCATCTAGATTAATAAAACAGGTACCACATAAAAATGATCAAGATGAAGTTATTGAAGAATCAAGATTAATAAAAAAGGTACAAAATCAAGAGGACCAAGATGAAGGTATAGAATGATTCCCTCAAAAGAGTCCTTCAAAATATTTCACAACTTAAGTGTCATTCCTCCCGGCCGGGACGAGGAGATCTCTCTTTAGTGTGCACACAATTGTATTTTTTTTCTTTTCTTTTTATACATGTCTTTATGTCTGTACATTTGTCTATATTTCATGTTAATGTGACGTCACAAATATATGTTTGTATGTTTGTTCGTCTGTCCAGTGTGACGTCACAAAGAACAAAGCGCTTATGAAAAAGAAAATATATATATATATATATATATATATATGGATCCAAATAACTTTAATTCATTTTAGGTTAAGAGTATTCAATTTAGGTAAATAATTTTATAAATGAAGGTACGTTCAATTTTGATTTATAGGTGTCCCTGGGACTTCTCTTTAGCAAACAATATGACTAGTGCTATATAACCTGATATTTTGGTGTTTTGACTTAAGATTGTTTATTTGTTATTAACTTCATTTGTTTAATAGCTCATTAATTTCAATTATCTCAACAGGTAAAAAATTGCTCTGTATACAGAGACTCAAGGGTTCCAGCTAACAAATTATTTCTCTCAAGTGCCTTTACCTTTTCTTTAATCTATCTTTAATGCAGTAATTACCCTCAGTCTTTCTTTGTTTTGTTCTAAATATGACATTTTTCCAACTTATGTTTGTAGAAGCTCAACCAGCGATGTATGTGAACAAAAATCAACTTTAATTTTCTAATCTAATTATTCTATTTTGTAGTTTGACAACTCGCCTCTTGACTCAGTGCTGCAATAGCACTGCCTTTCCTTTAATAATTGATGCTTGAGTTTCTAGGTAGCGGGCCCTGAAGATTTGCCGGTGGCATTGTCTAAACATAAAAAAGACGTCTGCTGCTCAAACATCAAACAACCTCACCAACAGTGTGGCCTCTGCTCTACATGCATGGGGCCTCCTACATCAACATGTTATAACAAATGGACATTTTGATCTTTCATTGTTTGGGACTTTACGGGACAATGCCTTGCGGGTATTTGTCTAGAGAATTCAGTGTGTTACTTGATGGAACTTAGGGCAGCTGATTTGTTTAAACAATTTGATATGCTATGCAATTTGGCTCATCACCAAAAGGCTTGTCGCCTTAAAGCCGCAACATCTCCTCACAATTGGACGGCTGTTAGTCATCATATATAGTTGATCCTAAAGGGCTCCATTGGATGGCTGGTTAGCCAATGACGGGTAAGATCCCCAGAGGGGGACAACCTAAGACAGGCACAGTCGCACGGGACAGTCTCATGTGGCCGACATATCAACCTAAGACAGGAGTCAAGGGCACAGCCTTGATTATCCGATGACGGGTAAGAATGTTGGTTGCACATAGACGTCCTAGAGCATTACCTCTTTTAAAACAAAAAGGGGGAAATGCAGGAGCCCTGTTTGGGGATTGACTTGAATTGCAGTTGACTATGAGCCGTGGAGATTTGGCCATTGTCGCCACCCGTAGTCTCACGGGATTTGTTGCGGGATCTCGAGTGACTTGGCCGAAATTGCTGATCGGGTCAGCGCCATTTTAGTGGTGTGTTTGGCGTGTGTTAGTTGTTGTTAGAACCAGAGAGAAAAGTTATCAGAATAAAAAGCTGTTTGTCTCCAGTTTGCTTCTGAAGTTCTTCCCGCGGCTCCGTTGCTCCAAGCGCTTCAGGCGGCGACAGTAGTGGGCCCTGAAGATTTGCCGGTGGCATTGTCTAGACATAAAAAAGACAGCTGCTGCTACAGCTGCAGGGATCGCGGTCGCTACAAGCATCCCTGCTGCTCAAGCATCAAACAACCTCACCAGCAGTGTGGCCTCTGCTCTGCATGCATGGGGCCTCCTAGATCAACGTGTTATAACAAGTGGACATTTTGATCTTTCATTATTTGGGACATTACGGGACAATGCCTTGCGGGTGTTTGTCTAGAGAACTCAGTGCGTTACTTGATGGAACTTAGGGCAGCTGATTTGTTTAATGAACTTGATTCGCTATGCAACTTGGCTCGTCAGCAGAAGGCTTGCCACCTTACAGCCGCAGCATCTCCTCACGATTGGACGGCTGTTAGTCAACACACACAGTCGATCCTGAAGGGCTCGACTGGATGGCTGGTTAGCCTTTGACGGGTAAGATCCCCAGAGGGGGACAACCTAAGACAGGCACAGACCATCCGGATGAGGTCGTCACCCATCCACGGGACAGTCTCATGTGGCCGACATATCAACCTAAGACAGGAGTCAAGGGCACAGCCTTGATTATCTGATGACGGGTAAGAATGTTGGTTGCACATGGGACGCCCTAGAGCATCCCCTCTTTTAAAAACAAAAGGGGGGAAATATAAGAGCCCTAATCGAGTATAGCTAAGATGGCGGTTAGCTGAGAGCCATAAAGGTGTTCAAGTATTTTCACCTGATATTCATGCATTTATCTAAGAATCTTTTTATGCCCGTGAACACTGTGTGACGCATCTGTAAGCTCGAGCTGTTAGCACTTGTCCTTGTTAAGGCAAAATGTATTTAACCGGGTGAGGTTAGTTAGAGTGTAGTTGGAGTTGGAGAGGTTGTTGGAGCCGGAGAAGTTAGAAGAAAGAATAATAAAAGAACTTTTTCATTTCCAGTCTGCCTCAGAATTTTCTCCCGTGGTATCATTGTTGCGAGCGGCATTTGCTGCAGGCGGCGACAACCTCCCACCCCTTCCTTGGTCTCTGAATATTCTTGAATGCACACACACACACATACACACACGCTGCCCAGCCCCCAGAACCTTCCAGGACTGGCATCTTTGCACAACTCTCCTCTATCCACCATCTTCATCTGCAAAATGCCTAGCTTAGGACACTTCCCATTCTTCCCCTGCATGCACGACCCCCAGGATCACACGCTCCCTGCGGCACAGCTCCCCAAGTCTTCATGACTTAGATGACAGTAGATTCATCTAAGTTTTCTTTGAGCAAAAACACCTTGCAAGCATCCCAGCAGCAAGTAAGAGTTTCAGGTCTGGAATCAGACTGCCTAACATGCAGGCTTTATCACAGCTGATTGTGCAACCTTTGGAAAGTAGTTTAATTCAGTCGAGCTCAGTTTTCTCATCTGAAAAATGAGGACTAATAAGAACACTTTTCTCACTCAATACCTGGAAAGATGCTGTTTTGGTTTGTTTTTGTTTTTGTTTTGGTACTAGGGATTTAACCCAAGGGCGCTTTACCACTGAGCCACATCCTCAGCCCTTTTTGTTTTTTTACTTTGAGACAGGGTCTTGCTGAGGCTGGCCTTGAACTTGCAATCCTCCTGTCTCAGCCTCCTAAGTCGTTGGGATTACAGGCATGTACCACCACATCCAGCAACAAGAAGTGATTATTTTAAGCTGGAATTTGCTTTGTGGTCCCAGTGTTCTTTTTTTTATTTGGTTTTGTTTTTTGGTACTGGAGATTTAACCCAGAGATACTTTACCACTGAGTTATATCGCTAGCCCCCTTTTTTATTTTCAGACACGGTCTCACTAAGTTGCTGAGGCTGGCCTTGAACTGGTGATTCTCCTGTCTCAGCCTCCCGCATTGCTGGGATTACAGGCATGCACCACCATGCCTAGCAGTTCCCAGCTTCTTGCTGTCCCATTCCCCATTTTTGCCACAACCCATCTCTTATTCTAGACACCCCTCCCCCACTCTGCTGCCTACTAACACAAGTTCTCTGGAAGGGACACCTCCGATGCTCCACCACGTAGATAGCCAGCTTTGCACAGGGCCTCTTCCCGTCACACATTGGCTTGGTGGGGAAGAGGTGACGTTTGCACCTGGAGGAGATGTCATGGAAGGCATTCATTCCTGCATGACTTCATCTCTGGGCCGTGCTCTCAAAATTCCAACCAAATCAGCTCTACCCTTTAAGGGGTGGAAGAAGGGTCGGCATTCCAGAAGTTCCTTGTCATACTCAGGCTTTTAATCAGTTGACATTGGAGAATTCGCATCCCCGTGCTGAAAGGCTCCGGGGGTTGGGGGTGTGACTCGGGAGAGGGGTCAGAGCTGTCCTGCATCCTGCCCCACGCAGCTCTCTCGGGTCTGGAAATCTGCCTGGAGAGAGGGAATGTGGAGAGCGTGCGCAAAGTTCCCTCGGGGCGTTCAGCACCACGGACAGCGGCCCCGGTCCTGCAGGGCGTGGGGAAAGCAGGCGGGTGCCGGGTTACAGGCTGCAGGCGAGGGGACTCTGCGGGAGGAAGCCGCGCTGCTGGCGGTGGGCGTTGGCTGGGGCTCTTCTCTCTGAGTCACCGTGCGCCCCACGCTCGCGCGGCGGGCCCTGGAACGCTGGGGCTCTCCCTGCCGTTTCCAGCGGTGGCTGGGGTGGGGAGGGAAGGGGAAAGAGCCATGTTCAGGCCCCCAGATTTTTGCAAAGGAAGAAGCTGTCCCCCGCAGCTCCCTCCCTGGCCCGGCCCATTTTCTATACAAGGCCCGTTCCCCACCTCCACCGCGAGGGTTCCTCCCAGGCGCAGAGGGGAGCATTCTCAGTCCCTGAGCTCAGAGGGCCGGAATGTGGCTGATAAATCAGAGATAACCCCCACACACAAAGGGGAAGGGCTGGCCGGACACCAGCGCCAGGATAAAAGGCCGAGGTTACCGGAGGAGCCAGGAGAGCCAGCGCAGTGGGCCTGGAGGAGGTGGCCGTGAACTTGGACGGAAGCAGCAGCAGCCCCCAGCCCACCACCCCAGCGACATGGACCCCCAGACGGTGCTGACCCGGGTTACTCTGCTGGTCCTTTTCTTGAGCCTGTTGCTGCCCGCGGGTCGCTCCCACCCGCTGGGCAGCCCTGGCCAGGCTGCGGGACTCTCGGGGATACAGGTGAGCGCTGGTGTGGGCTGGTGTGGGCTGTCCGAAGGGCTTGGGCAGCAGCATTTAAAGGGTTCCCACCTGTCATCCCAAGGGCCTTCCCTGCATTTGGGAATGAGTGACAGGTGAGCCCAGGCCACGATCCTGAGCCCAGCTCCCCACCTACAGGAGCTGCTGGATCACCTGCAGGACAAGGGGTCAGAGCCGCCGGCAGAGCAGACGGCCCTGGAGCCGCCCCAGCAGGACCAAGGCCCCACAGAAGCCTGGGTGGCTGCGAAGCCTGCCCCCAACGTCCTCCAGGCCCTGCGGGGACTGCGCACCACCAAGATAATGCGAGACTCGGGCTGCTTCGGGCGGAAGTTGGACCGGATTGGCTCCTACAGCCGCCTGGGCTGCAATGGTGAGCCCCCACCTTGCCACCTGCTGGCTGGCTGCACACCCACCCCCTTCCTATGCACGCACCATTAGGGTCACTTGTGGGTTGTTGTCTAGGACGCCTGGACTTCTCCTCTTACAGTCTTCAGGGTCAAGGGGTACCTTTCCGGAAATGTTAAATGGGGACATCATTCATTACAGGCCTAGTGAATCCCCACCCTCCTCCCACCCACTCCTGCCTCTTATCAAACTGGGTCAGAATCTCTAGAAGGTGGTTTTTTTTTTTTTTTTTTGTACTGGGGATTGAACTCAGGGGCACTCGACCACTGGGCCACATCCCCAGCCCCCCCCCCCCCTTTTGTATTTTATTAGAGACAGGATCTAACTGAGTTGCTAAGGCAACTCAGGGCACCCAAAGAGCTCGGCCCCTTGTCAGAACCTTGTTAACTTGTGATTTGGGCTTTTGTGTATTTGTTTGTACTGGGGCTTGAACCCAAGGGTGCTTTACCACTGGGCCACATCCCCAGCCCTTTTTTGTATTTTATTAGAGACAGGGTCTCACTGAGTTGCTAAGTGCCTCGCCATTGCTGAGGCTGGCTTTGAACTTGCGATCCTCCTACCTCAGCCTCCCAAGTGCCGGGATTACAGGCGTGCGCCCCCCGCACCTGGTTTCCAGAAGGCGGAATTTTTGGATTGCCCGGCAGTCCCTCCTGGGAGCAGAAAGAGTCTTAAGCCAGAAGTCTCCTGGCTTCTCTGGAATTGCATGGAGCCTCTAAGGCAGAGGACAGGATCACCGGGGTCACCCCACTTGATAGCGGAGGAAACAGAGACCCAGAGAGGTGGATTATTCCAAAGCCTCAAACATCAAGATCAGTGGAGGACCAGAGAGGGTGGGGGTGGCGTACAGCGAGGACAGCTCAGCCTCTGCCTCCATTTCCCCTCAAGGTCATTGTCACCCTGGCTTCTCCCCACAGTGCTGAGGCGGCATTAAGAGGAAGTCCTACTGCGGACACCAGCTTCCGATGCCACAAGGGGCTCTTTCCCCAGTCCCGCGAGTCTCTTTGAAGTGACTGCTATTTATTTCTACTTATTTATTTATTTATTTAGCCGTTTTCTATAAGATGGTTTCTTACCTCTGAGCACAAACTCTCCTCAGTGAAATAAAGTCAACGTTGTACCTCTTTGTTTTGAAATGGATTTGTCTCCATGTATTCACAACAATCCCTTGTTTTGAAAAAAAAAAAAAAAAAAGGAAAAGCAAAGGGGTGGGGCTGGCTTTCCCTCAGGGTCGTTAATGCTCTGAAATGTCTGTGCACACGTCACGCACTCATGCACGGGAGACACTTTGCAGAAACTGCTTTTCAGAGTGGACACTCCCTTCCTGGGAGCGGGATGACCCAAGGGCATGAGTCACTGCCTTTGTCTCCCTGGTCTTCCTGGGCCTGGAATTCCACCAGTGAAGCAGTCTCCCGCTAACTAAAGTGTGAGAGACTGGAGACAGTGTGTGTGTGTGTGTGTGTGTGTGTGTGTGTGTGTGTGTGTGTTAGGGGGGTGAAACTGCTCACTTGCACCCGGTGGGGATGAGTCTCCATCCTCCCCCAACCTCAGCTTCCTGATGTCATCTGGGAAAGGAGCCTTCAAAACCCCTAACCAGTTGGGCCTGTCACCCTGGAGACTCAGGAGGCTGAGAAGCGAGGATCGCAAGTGTGAGGCCGGCCTTAGCAACTTAGCAAGACTGTCTCAAAATAAAACATAAAAAAGGGCTGGGGCTGGGCGTGGTGGTGCATGCCTGTAATCCCAGCACTTGGGAGGCTGAGGTAGGAGGATCGCAAGTTCAAAGCCAGCCTCAGCCATGGCGAGGCACTTAGCAACTCAGTGAGACCCTGTCTCTAATAAAATACAAAAAAGGGCTGGGGATGTGGCCCAGTGGTAAAGCACCCTTGGGTTCAAGCCCCAGTACAAACAAATACACAAAAGCCCAAATCACAAGTTAACAAGGTTCTGACAAGGGGCCGAGCTCTTTGGGTGCCCTTCCCCTGGGGCTGCCGCCTCACTCCCTCTCCATGCCACAGAGAGACAAGGAGACAACCTGCAGAATCCTATTGTGTGTCTTTAACAGGGTCCCCTCCCACACCCTGCATCGCAGGGATCCAAGACCACGCTGCCAAACCCTGTTGGCATAACATCATTTATGGTCTGAGCTCAGCTGAGGCATGAGGCCCATTTCCTGGATGAGAAGACTGAGACCCAGGAAAAAACAAAGCATCCTATCCGAGAGCCTGCAGCCACTGAGGGCTGGAGCTGGGATGCTGGCGGAGACCAGGCGACGGCCAGGCCCGTGAGCTCTGGCTCCCCGACTCCTGGCCCTGACTGCGCTCTCACAGTCTTGGTCCTTCTGACATGCTCATCCGGGTTTCTGTGAGTGAGAAGGAACCAGGATGGTGGGTCTTCGTGTTATTTCTCATTTTAACCCACAGTGCACCAGAGGTTGTGGGAATCTGGTGGGGTCAATTAACATTTTTATGTTTTGCACTGGGGATTGAACCCCTGGGGTGCTTTGCCAGTGAGCCACATCCCCAGCCCTTTCTATTTTTTTATTTTGACACAGGATCTTGCTAAGTTGCTTAGGGCCTTGCTAAGTTGCTGAGGCTGGCCTCGAACTTGCAATCCTCCTGCCTCAGCCTCCAGAGTACTAGGATTGCAGGTGTGCATCACCACACCTGGCTCAATTAAGATTTTTTTTTTAAATGAAGTTTTAGGAGCAGTGTATTTTCCAAGAAACTGTTGAGTTAGCAATTGTGCATGCTTGTAATCCCAGCAACTCAGGAAGCTCAGGCAGGAGGATTGCTAGGCCAGTCTCAGCAACTTAGTGAGACTCAGTCTCAAAATAAAGAATAAAAAGGGTTGGGATGTAGCTCAGCGGTGGATCACCTCTGTTGTTAAGTCCCTAGTACCAATAAATAAATAAATAAATAAAAGAAACTGAGTCACGTTTTGTTTATACTTCTGACCCAGGAGAGCAATGAGAGGTTAGAACACATACGAAGGTCGTATCAGTGGAGTAGGCAGGGTCCCATCGGCTGTGACAGTCCTTACAACTCCACAGAGATCTCTTACCACCCACTTGTTCTGCAGATGGGGAAACCAGGCCACAGAGAAGCCGTGTGCCTTGCTCAGGATCCTGCAGTTAGTAAGTGGCAGAGCCAGGACTCAACCTGGCCCCTAACCACTGTCCCGCTCAGCCTTTCCCCCAGCCAGCGAATTGGGCTTGCTGGTGGGATGGAGTTTCCTCCTATTGGCATCGCTAGTTCAGCACTTGGGGACAGGGCCTGCTGGCAGCCCGCCCCTCTGCTCAGTGATGGGGACGCGCCCCACCCAGACCACTCACTCCCCAAACAGCCGGGGCATCAGAATCTTCCAGGTGAGCCCAGCTCATCTCATTCCGTTGGTGGAACCCGCATATATACGAGATCCTGTTACTGGGTCTGAAGGGCAAAAATCATGCCGGAGACAACCGTGCAGCCAAGAGATTTATTCACCAGCCTTTATGGCTGGTCGGAGGTAGAAGAAGTACCGGGAGAGAGGAGTCAGGGAGAGGGGAGTGTGCAAGCTTTGATGGGGGAGAGGAGTCAGGGAGAAGGGAGTGGGCGAGCTCTGAATGGAAGGTGGGTGCCTGGTCGTGCTGGCTGTGGTCTCTGGAGCTGTCGGCTAAGGCAGCTGCCATCGGGCTGGAGGCTTGAGCTGTCAGCTGGGGCAGCTGCCCTCGGGCTGGAGACGGTGAGTCTGGAGCTGTCACAGTGGCTGCCTCCTCTCAACAGGGACGAGCTGTTGTGTCTGAGCTCTGGGCAGGCAGGAGCTTTAAGTAGGGATTTCTGCTGGGGGGGTGTGCCAGAGCTACCTTTAAGGCTATTGGCTCTTTCCCCGGGGAACAGAGCGATCTTTAAGCTGATTGGCTCCTGCCCAGGAACAGAGCAACCTTTAAGCTGATTGGCTCCTGCCTGGGGAAAATGAAGCCAGGTTGTTTCTCATGGAAATTTCCATGGGGGTGGTGGCCCATCGCCCAAGCCTGTCTATCAGGGTCTTTTCCCCAAGCAAAGATCCAGGAAAGAGAACCCCAGGGTACTTGTGCAGGAATCAAGTGTGATTGCTGGGGACTGGGTAGTGGGCAGCCTGGTATACCCAGAAGAGGGATGTCTGTCTCACCGAGTTCCCCTGCAGATGTTGTGGCAGGGAGCACCACTGTGCGTGCCCTGTCTCTGGATGCCCTTTAAAACCAGCCCTCCTGTAGTACATGCCTGTGATCCCAGTGATTCCAGAGGCTGAGGCAGGAGGATTACAAGTTAGAGGCCAGCCTCAGCAACTTGGTGAGGCCCTGAGCAACTTAGTGGAATGATATTCCAAAAAAAAAAATTTTTTTAAAGGACTGGAGTAAAGCACCCTGGGTTCAATCTCCAGTACCTAAAATAAAATAAAATCAACTCCGCCCTCCCTGACGTATTCCCTTGTAGCTCTACCATGGCTGTAACCTCCTGGCTAGCCTGTCATCAATCTACCAAATGGCCTTTCTCCACAGACACTTATCACTTTATTCTTTCCAGAAAAAAGTGCTGGTGAAAACAGGCCCAGGGAGATCCAGTCCACAGCTCAGAAGACTTTCCAGGGGAGGGTGGGCCAGCTTTGCTGGGCCTCGAGTGACAAAGTTGTGGAAGTCAGGACAGCGGTGGGTCAGGGCCACTCATCTCCTGCCAGCAGAGCTGCCCGGAGACACTTCCTTCCTCCTTCTTCTTTGGTACTGGGGATTGAACCCAGGGGCACTTAACCACTGAGCCACATGCCCAGCCCCACCCCCTTTTTTAAATATCTATTTATTTGCTTTTAGTTGTACACAATGCTTTTTACGTGGTGCTGAGGATCGAACCCAGGCTGTGCATGTCGCCAGGCGAGTGCTCTACCGCTGAGCCACAACCCCAGCCCTTTTTAAAAATTTTTTAATTTGTTCTGTTTAGAGATTATTTTGACATATTGTGCATACATGGAGTATAACTTCCCATCTATCCTTTTAGTTGTACATGATGTGGCGTTACGCTGGTGTGTATTCATAAGTGAACGTAGGAAAGTGATGTTCCATTCTACCTACTGTCTTTCCTATTTCCATCCTCACCCCCTCCCTTCATTCCCCTTTGTCTAATTCAATGAATTTCTATCCCCCCCCCCCCCCCCCATTGTGAGTCATCATCCACATATCAAAAACAACATTTGGCCTTTGGTTTTTTGGGATTGGCTTATTTCACTTAGCATGATGTTCTCCCATTCCATCCATTTACCAGCAAATGCCGTAATTTCATTCTTCTTTACAGCTGAGTAATATTCCTTTGTGTGCCGACAACACACTTTCTTTTTTTTAATTTGTTATATTTTTATTCGTTCTATTTAGTTGTACATGACAGAAGAATGCCTTTCAATTCATCGTATACAAATGGAGCGCAACATTTCAATTCTCTGGTTGTACATGATGCAGAAATGCACCATTTGTATACCATACTTTGTTTCTCCATTCATCTGTTGGAGGGCACCTGGGTTGGTTCCACAGCTTGGTTACTGTGAGCTGAGAGGCTATGTCACTATAGTGTGCTGATTTTAAGTCCTTTGGGTAAACGCAGAGGAGTGGCCCAACTCTTTTTTATATATATATATATATATTTTATTTTGAGACAGGGTCTCCCTAAGTCGCTTAGGGTCTCGCCAATTGCTGAGGCTGGCTTTGAACTTGCGGTCCTCCTGCCTCAGCCTCCTGAGCCGCTGGGATTACAGGTGTGCACCACCGCACCCAGCACCTGTGACACTCTTAAATCGCACTGAGCCCTTCCCCCTGCTCCTTGCAGGAGCTTTACCCCTTCTGAGAATGACTCATGGCGAGGGGAGAAATGCAGACCCACGTCTGTACCAGGTCATGAACTTGGCCGCGTCTTCGTTCCTGCGGTGGCTCTCAGCCCTCTGTCCTCTCTCTAGGACTTTCACCCACCGCCCATCTTAAGAATCAGTCCTACCCCACTAAGTGGCCCGTTTCCCCCGTGGGGTCCGGAGTCAGCCCCACAGAGCGTGGTGACCTAAAACCGCGCGCTGTCTCTGCCCTGGAGCCTGGCTCCTGCTCTCCGGTCCCCGACACTGCCCAGCCTGACACACAGCCTGACCTGGCCAATTCTGTGCCACCTGCCCTGCTTCCAGACCAGCAGCCCTGCACTCTCCTGCCCGAGGACTGTCTCTGGCACCGGGGGAATCTTGGCTCCCCCACCCCGAGCAGACAGGAAGTGCTGGGGAGGTGGCCGAGCTCTCGGCTGGACTTGGCTTCCAGGCCCAGCTCCCTCACCTCACAGGTGGCCCTCCGCAGGCCACTGACGTCCTCCTCTTCTGTGCCGCTTCTCCCCTCTCCGGCTGCCATGTCCAGGGATGGTCTCCAAAATAAGCTATTTGTGTTTGAGTCCGTGTCTCAAGTTCTGGAGAACCTAAACTAAGACACGCCCAAGTGATTAAACCTTCTGTAGGGCCCCTCCTGGATGACGCCAGCCCTTGGAATCTTCCTAGACTCTCTTCCCGGCTGGACCACCCAGGCAGGCCCACGTTCCTCCCTCCTAACGTCTCCTGCGCATGACCTTGCACTTCAGTCCTGGGGTAGCCCACGTGGACTGCTCCCCAGCTTCCCGCCTGGCCTGCCCGCTCCAGAACCTTTGTGTTTCAGGCAGAGGGTGACTCCCTCTCCATGGGGTCCCCCGGGAGGGCAAGGTACAATGGTGGGCACTCGGGTGTATTTGGAAGCCTGGGTAGAGGAGGCACTGAAGGCAGACGCATTGAGTTAGTCGTTCAGAAATAGCATCTAAATAATTGGTATGTTGAGCGGGCGCGGTGGCGCACACCTGTGATCCCAGCACTTGGGAGGCTGAGGCAGGAGGATCGCGAGTTCAAAGCCAGCCTCAGCCATGGCGAGGCACTTAGCAATTCTGTGAGACTCTGTCTCTAATCAAATACAAAAGAGGGCTGGGGATGTGGCCCAGTGGCCGAGTGCCCCTGAGTTCAATCCTCAGTACCAAAAAAAAAAAAAAAAAAAGAATTGGTATGTTGGGGCTGGGGCTGGGGCTCAGTGGTAGAGCCCTTGCCTAGCATGTGTGAGGCCCTGGGTTCGATTCTCAGCACTGCATATAAATAAATAAATAAAAATAAAATAAATTTCCATCAACAACAGATAAAAATATCAAAAAAAGAAAGAGGGGCTGGGGCTGGGGCTCAGCGGTAGAGCACTCGCCTAGCACGTGCGCAGCCCGGGTTCGATCCTCAGCACCATGTAAAAATAAATAAAGGCATTGTGTACAACTAAAATAAATAATAGAATAATAAATATTAAAAATAAGAAAGAAAGAATTGGGACATGTCTGCTGGGTGCTGGGTGCTAGGACGGTGTCTCGAAGCTGCCCACACCTGCTGGGCCTGCCCACACCTCTCGCTGCATAGCCAGGGCCAACGCGGGGCTCTCAGCTGCCACCTGCACCCCCCCATACCAAAAAGCCCACCTGGCCAGGAAAGGCCGTCCACCAGTCAGGAGAGGGTCAGAGGAAACCAAGGAAGGAACCCCGCGGAGCCAGAGTGAGGGGAGTCGACGGCCTTGTGGTGGGGCCGGCGCTTTGACCAGTGAGAGGGAAAAGCTGGGAAAGACCCTGCAGGTAAGGTGCCCGCTAGGGGGTGGATTATGCCCCCCGAATAGAGAACCCTAGCCCCCGGAACCTCAGGATGTATCCTTATTTGAAAATAGGGTCGTTGTAGGTGTCATCGGCTAGTAAGCGGCCACACTGGTCAGGGGGCATTCCTGAGAGAGGGCAGCTGGCGTCCTCATCGGAGGAGGACAGAGACACCTGGGGAAGGCAGCCACGTGCGTCAGGGCCAGAGACTGGAGCGTCAGGGCCACGAGCCGAGGACTGCCAGGGACTGCCACTAGAAGGGAGAAGAGGAGGAAAGGACTCCCTTACAGGTTCCTAAGGGAGCAGGCCCCGGGTGACGCTTGGTTTCCAACCTCCAGCCTCCAAGACGGTGAGCAACGCATTCTGTCCCTTGAAGCCCTGCTGTGTGTGGCGCAGTCCCGGGAGATGGGGACGGTGCCCCCCCACCCCCAGTCTCAGGGACGACTCTGAGAGCAGTTCTCTGTGAACTCTGCACGTGTCCAGCCTGACCACCACTGTGGCCAGCTGGGTCACATGTCACCTTACCTTTGCTCTCCCTCCTTCCCTACCTGTGTGGGCTGCCTCAGATGGTCCTCAAGGACGCCTGTCCCTGGTTCTCCGGCCCTTGTGTCACCCTCCCCTTGGCCTGTGAGCCGAGCCTAGCAACTCACCTCCGCGGTGATGCTACCTCTAAGCCTGGGCCTCCACAGCCCTCCCTCTCTCCTCCCTCCTCGCTCACCTGAAGCAAGTCCATCACTTCTTCGAGGACTTCCCACAGGGTAAGGAGCTGACATCTCCAGCCAGCAGCCAGTCAGCAAGGACCTGCGGCTCTCAGGCCTGACAGCAGATCCTTGCCAGGCAGGCCTCGCGGTGACCACAGACCCGGCAGCACCTTCCCTGTGGCCCATGACAGCCCTGAGCTGGAGGCACCGGCCAAGCAGGTTCTCATCCTGACCCACAGCGATCGATGGTCAGCTAGTAGGTGTGTTGCTTTAGGTTGCCAGGGCTTTGGGCTGCTTGTTACTGCAGCAGTGGTTAACTAACACGTTCCCTCACTTCCCTTTCCCCCTCGCTCTCACTTCCCTGGGGTTGGCACCCCCACAAAGCTTCAGCAAGTGAACTTTTGCCTTGGGCTTTGTTTTCCAGGGAATCGGGTCCCTACCTTTCAGCCCTCGGTGTCATCCATATTGTTCCAAAGAAACAGAATGTTGGTTTCAAAGTCAGAAACAGCCATTCCTAGATCCTGTAGATTCCTACCGGTTTCTCCCACGTGGGGCTTCTGCCCTAGACCTCTGGGGACTGGCAGAATCCTGCTACCAATGTCATAGGTTCTTCTGCCAGTTCTGCACATGTGTGGCATTGCTGGGACTTCAAGGATCCCTGCAGCAGCCCACAGACTCCCCAGGGAGAGTCGTGAAACCAAACTCCAGGCCAGAAACTGGAGACCCAAATTCTGGGTCTTGCACCTATTGGCCACATTCCTTCCACCCTGTGACCGAGATGAGCTCTTTTCAGAGGAAAGGAGGGGAGGGGAGGCGGTGGCCGTGGGCCCGGCTTCCTGTGCCTGTAGCTCTTCTTCCTCTCACTCCTACAGGTGGCTTCCCCATAGCCCCCTAAGTACTGTGTCTTCACAAGGTCCCCTGAAGTTGAGCAGGGACAGGATGTGAAGAGGAACTTAACGTTAAGCCATTTGGGGCTCCAATCAGGGCTTTATGAGAATTTGGGGGGATGCTGTTGAAGGCCGTCTGGGTCTCACCGGGCTCTGTTGATGCAGGAGATGACTCTGATTCCACACAAAGCCTTCGGGGCAGCACGATGGAAGAGACTTCCCTCCCCAGTAAAACAAGATGATGAAAGAAACTCAACGAATGGCGCTCAGGTCCTGCGGGGGTGCCCGGCAACCCGACCAGTGTTTGACAAGGATCCACTGGGAGAATGATGTTTGCAAGGACTCATCGTCTCGGGAAAATGCCAGATGTGTGCCTCTGGGCTCTGGTGCCTTTTCTGCACTATTTTCCTAATAATATATTACTCATACTATTCTCTGGTGTTGATCACTGAGGGTGGAAGGAATGCTACGGTATTTTCTAAAAATATTAATAAAATATTAGAAACCATGACCCCTTCCCTACCACAGACAGTAAATAATCTTCTGCCACGGTGTGATGTGTCTTCTTCCTGGAGTGATTGTTATAAACATGTATTGTTATATGTGAGGACAGTCACAGAGCCACCTGTTTCTCCAGTCATGAGTATGCAAAAAGCACATAGTCCTATTGTTAGTAATCAGAGACAGAATAAAATTATAGTGCTTCCTACTACTGAGACCCCATGGGGAAACGTTCTTTTGGTGCCTGCAATCCTGCTCTAGTAAGATTAGCTTTGCTAAACAATATAACAGATTTCTACAAAGAAATTGACCATAAGAACCACTAAAGCCACTGCCCTCTTGCAAGCTCGAACTTAAAGATTAACTTAGGCTAATTTAGACAAGAATAGAGTTAAGAGTCTAACACGTTTACCACAGTTAAGCACTAGGTGATAAATTATGAAGAGGGGCTGGGGTTGTGGCTCAGCAGCAGAGCACTCGCCTTGCACGTGTGCAGCCCAGGGTTCGATCCTCAGCACCACATAAACATAAATGCATTGCATTGTGCACAACTAAAGTAAATAAATAAATATTTTTAAAAAATTATGAAGAAACAGAAACTTAAGATCAGCTTTACTGATTAAATTCATAGATTTAGAACAATAGCAGGAGTTGTGGTGGGGGTATTATTATCTCATATTCCCTAATAGGCCTGTTCTGTACTAAGAATTCTATGGGTCTTATGTTAACCACGTTCTTGGCGTGTTACACTTTAAAAAATGTATAAAAACTGTGTGTGAGCTCAATAAACTTGCCAGCATTCTACACTGGCCTGTGAGTCTGTGTGGTTGCTGTCCATCCATCGCCGACGCTGTCTCGCCATCAGAACCCCTTGACCAGGAAGACCCCCGACCCTGCTAGGGCTGGACCCCGACAAGGTCCCACTCCAGTTTTACTCGGGAAGAAGAAAATGGATTTTGATAAAAGAAGATGGGCAACTTCTGAAGTTCTCTTTCCAGAAGCTTGGAGGGGGACTTCTGCTCTCCTGGGGCCACCTGTGGACCTCAGACCCGGCTCAGGAGAGGGGCGGCCTTGTCCCTCCGAGGCCAAGCTACCACCATGATGCCTCTCTGGAAGTCTCTGCCTGCGTCAAAGGCCTGTCTCAAAGAGCGTCTCCAGGAAGCGCGCCGTGCAGCAAGGAGCCCGAGTCCCCCGGTGGGGCTGTGTGCTGAATCCCTTTTCTAATAATAACCCTGCAGCCGAGTAATTAAGCTGTGAGCACATTCCAGAGACTCATCAGGATGGATTTTTGGCTCAGATCTCCTACTTAGAATTGCACCAATTTCAGATTTCAAGATGCTCAAACCTTCAAGATGGCTGAAGAGGGCCCCCATTTCGCTCCATCTTAGAATACAATCACCTCAGGCTCCTCTTGCGATCCTTGGCCGTTTGCTGCCCTGATTTGCTGCCTTGTGGCTACCCGACAGCTTCTCCATCTGGACAACCGAGGGGTCAACACAGCTGGGGTGGACCTGGCCGGGGTATCTCCAGCCTCCCAGTAATCTAAAGCACAGTGGGAGGGGACATGGGTCGTGGCGATCAGAAGTGGCCCTTTCCTTGCAGAGAGCCGTCAAGAGCACAGCTGCAACCGCAGGGCAGGGGACGGTGGGGAGCTGCTTGGTGGCACCTGAGAGGTGTCTCATGGTGTCACCCACAGGGCAGAGAGGCAGCAGTGTGCAGGAAATGGCTTGAGGAGGTGAACACTTGTGTCAGCCCTGGGCTTCCATCCTGCAATTTGTCCCTCTGTAAACGGGACACCAGTACCCACCTCCTAGGGGTTGAAATGAGGTGGTCACATACGGCCGTCAGCACAGGGCCTAGCACCTCTCGAGTGACAATCAAGGTGGCCATCACAACCACCCCGCTGTGCTCCAAAACTGCTCTGAGAGGTGGCTGGGGATGGCTTTTACATTTTCTTCAATTTCACAGATGAAAAAAGTAAGTCCCCAAAGATGTAGGGGACTTGTGTGTTGGAGGCTAAGCTGGGAGGTCCCCACCCCTCAGGCTCAGCCTTGCTTGGCCGTGTGCGCCCTGTGGGGCGGCGGGTCAAGGGTGGCGTGCAGCAGCTGGAGGCCCCTCACTGCCGGTCAGTGCTCCCGTGGGGTTCAGGGGATCGAGGCCTTTGTGGCTCAGTCACTTGCCTGGCCTCAGAGAGGGACGTGGAAGGCATGGAGGGAGACAGCGTGTGCCTCTTGCCAGCTCAGCCTGGCCGCTGTCCTGGAGCGGGCGGGCTGCCCGGGCTTCAGACGGTGGAGTTTCTACCAGCCCCAAGGTGGGGAGATGGAGGTGGCGCCTCGTCCAGGCCTGTCCCCCTGCCCACCTCGGAGAACGCCCTGGGGGCCGTGAAGGAGGAGCAGCTCCGGAGAGGACCAGTGTGTTCCCCACCGCCCCTGGGAGCGGAATTCTTGGACCCGGCATCACACTTCTTTCCCAGCAGACTTAACCCTCCATAGAAAGACTCCCTTTCACCTGACCGCTGAGGAGGACGCCCAGGGGGGCACGGGGTGCAGCCAGCGGTCGGCCCCCAGCCCATGAGTCAGGTGTGAACCAGCCGAGCATCCGCCACACTGCCTGGCCGAGCCCCTGGCCGCCTGCCAGCCCCCCTCTCCCGCCCTTATTTGGAGCCCCTGTGACAGCTGAGCCACAAACAGACAGGGGGAGTTGGGCCCCGGCCAGCTGTCACCCTCTGCTTCCCGCGTGGGTCCCGTTGCCGAGGAGAAAGAATCCCGGGGCGCGGCGGGAAGATAACCAAGGACTCTTTTTTGCTCTTCTCACACCTTTGAAGTGGGGGCCTCTTGAGGCAGATCAGCAAGAATGTGGCCCATGCAGCCGAGGACCTGGGGGGCCGCTGGGGCTGTTCAAGGCGCAGGGGCAGTGACAGGGCCACTGGCTGATAACTTTAAAAGGGCATCTTGGGCTGGCTCCTCACTCTGCGGCTTTATCGCTGCAAGTGACAGAATGGGGAGGTCCCAGCCCTCCTGCGCGCTCTCAAGGCGAGGGGGCTATAAAAACGGGAGGCGCTGGGCAGCGGGAGGCAGTGACGGATGAAGGCCAAGGAAGGGGAGCCAGAGAGGAGAGAGAAGAGGCCGCAAGCACCCCTCCGCTGCTCGACCCCCGCCAGCATGGGCTCCTTCTCCACTGCCACCGTGAGCCTGCTCCTCTGCCTGCTGTTCCAGCTTCCAGGCCAGACGGGAGCCAACCCCGTGTACGGGGCCGTGTCCAGCGCAGACCTGGCGGATTTCAAGGTAGGGCCAGAAGAGGGGTGCAGCCTGGTGCCAGGGGGCTTTCCGTTGCTGGGCCTGTTCTTTTCGATTCTCCCTAAGTCAATGAGCCCTCTCCCTTCCCCCTGTATTTTCCTTTTGTGAAGAATTTGCTAGACCACTTGGAGGAGAAGATGCCTTTGGAAGACGAGGTTGTGCCCCCGCAGGTCCTGGGTGAGCAGAATGATGAAGCAGGCCCAGCCCTCAACGCCCTCCCCGACCTGCCTTCCTGGACCGGGGAGGCCATCCCAGCCCAGAGAGATGGGGCTGGCCTCGGGCGGGGCCCCTGGGACTCCGCCGATCGATCTGCCCTCTTGAGAAGCAAACTGAGGGCCCTGCTTGCCGCCCCCCGGAGCCTGCGGAGGTCCAGCTGCTTTGGGGGAAGGATGGACAGGATTGGAGCCCAGAGTGGCCTGGGCTGTAACAGCTTCCGGGTAAGAGGAACTAGGGCTGGGAGCGGGGTGGGAAGAAGAGGGGGATTGCGTCCCCGTAGCAATACTAGCAGGGGACTCTTGCAGGGAGGGGACCAGTGTAGAAGATACCTCCTTCTGAGGTTTCTGCCCCAACTCGGGGGGTGCCCCACAGGTCTAGAACAATGCTATCACACTCAGCTGCAGCCTGCTGAAAAAATGCTTTGTTTTTTTGGTACCGGGGATTGAACTCAGGGTCACTCGACCACTGAGCCATATTCCCAGCCCATTTTTTTGTATTTTATTAGAGACAGGGTCTCACCGAGTTGCTAAGTGCCTCACCATGGCTGAGGCTGGCTTTGAACTCGCAATCCTCCTGCCTCAGCCTCCCAAGTGCTGGGATTACAGGCATGCGCCACCGCGCCTGGCTGAAAAAAATGCTTTTTTTTTTTTTTTTTTTTTTTAAAGTTACTACCACAGCGTTGGAAAATTAAAATACAGGGTCAAGTCACCTTTGATCTGATAATTGGCAATTTGTGTTCCTCCCGGAACTGCAAGATCCTGCAGGAGCTAAGTGACGTTGACAAGGATTGCTTCTCTGAGCTCTACGGAACTCAGAGGTCACCGGGCTGGAGGGGGCGCTGAGGGGAAGTAGCTGCCCAGCGGTCAAGTTAAGAGGTTGACACTGACCTATGAAGCCCATCACCAGTAGAGCCAGGTCACCAAGCCAAACGTTTTTCCTCTTTGTAGTACCGAAGATAACAGCCAAGGAGGAAATGCAGCCCGGCCCAGGGAGACTGCAGGGACCCTCGTCCCTCGGGGTCACTCACGAAGTCTGGTCGCATTGCATTGCATTGAGTCGTGACGAGCACACTGTTGAAGCTTCAACTTCCTGTCAACATTGCTCACATTTGATGCTAATTGTAGATCAAGTGGCTTAGCTGTGGCTTCCCTGCCGCTCCCACCCCACACGTCACAGTCGACCCCACCTGCTCCTGAAAGCCTTGCAAAACCAATAAACTTCAGCACCACGGACAGAAGCCAAGCCCGGGGTGTGGTTTTTTTCCGTTTCTAGGGGAGAACAATGGAGCCCCGTATGCCTTTTGTCTGAGATAAGAATGCTGTTTCTTTCTTCCTCTTTCACCCCTCTTCTTTTGGGGGAGAGGTGGGGACCTCAAATTGCAGCTCCCAACCTGCTCACTCTCAGACCCAGAACCCAGAGAGGCCCTGGAGACTGAAAGAGCACTTCCTTTACTTTTCTCCAGATTTGTCCACATTCAGGGCATTGTTTTTTGGGAAATAAAACTCACAAACCTCCCCACTTTATTTCCTGGTTACAGCTAACGAAGCCATACTCGATAACAACATCTGCATTCCTAGTGCTTACGGGTTACAGTTTTTGGTTTAGGGCACATTTAGAAAATGAGGCTCTCAGCTGTGTTTTCTCTGATTCATTTAAGAGAGTCAGCTGCGGCCGCTAAGCAAATTACATCTCTAGCTTGGCTAAGAGTTGGCTGTGTACCGGACTTAGGAGGACAACTGGGCAAAGTGCAGAAAGGTTTGCCACTCGGTGCCTTTTGTGAACCACCTGCCAGAGCATTTGGAAAGCAGCCACAGTCTTTCTCTGTTCAGGCCCCAGCTGCCTGGACTTGTGGCAGGTCCCGAGATGGAAGCTACTAGGGAGAAGGCAGTGTTTTTGTATCTACATCTGAAAAGGGTCTTCTTCTAAGATGCCACCTTAAACAGGGAGTGTACTCCACCGGCCCCCCACCTGTCTCCCCAGCCCTCCTCTGCAGAGTCTGACACTCCAGCGCGCCCCCCACCCACACACTTGCCCCTCTGAGCCTCACTGCTGCTGCCACCTGGGCCTCCCCAGGATGTGCCGCTTACCCCGAGTCTCGCTGCGAGTCCCACTTCTTCCCTGACACCGTGTGCCCAGGAGTCTTCTTACAGAAAACCTTTTGTGGCTGTTATGCCAGGGTTTGGCATGTGACTATGAGTGCCAGGAGGGGGGACACCTCTCAGTACTCCCATCTCTGACGCTCCAGGACTGCTGGCCACGTTGTCTTGGTCTTGTACAGAAACTGGGAAGAGGAAGCCATGTCAATTTGCCCCTGCTAGAGGGAGGGGTCCGAGTGGAGGGGGGTCGGGGCCAGAGGTGAGGGAAGAACTCTAGTCCCGTCCCAAATGCTCCTTATTTGGACTTCAAATACAGAAGGGCAAAGAACCAAGCAGCACAAAGTGACTTACGAGGACAAGCACAGAAAAGGCAAAGTGTCACTCCAAGCCTGGATCTGAGGCCTGAAATGGGGAGTCGGGTGGCTGGGAGGGGAAGGGTGGCAGTCGGGCACCCTCCAGAGGTGTGGCCCTGCAAGGGGGCTCTGGCTGCCTGGAACTGACCCAAGGTGGCAAACACACAAGCAGAAAGTCTCTGAACTTGGAGGAGGCGTGGGGGTGGGTGTAGGTGCCGGACGGGGCTGTCTCTGGTGGCAGGGCGACTTGGGGCAGGGCACGGAGGCAGTTCTTGCAAAATGAAAAGCAAGTGAACCAAGAGCAGTGACAGATGGCACTGCCAGACAGCAGCCTGGGTGGTGACACCCACAGACGCTGGGCTGACTTGGTGTATCCTGGCGGAGATCTGGGGAGTCTGTCTGCAGCAAGTCCCTAAGCAGAACGCTAGCAGGAAAAGATGAGCACCGGGGGACTGCTGTTCACGCGGGGGAGGGACCAGAGGTGACCTGGTGCCGTGCTCAGGACCCAGGTGCGCACTGAGGCAGCGGGCTGCCTGATCCAGCCGACCGCAGGGTGAAGGCGGCCGGGCAGCCAGGGAGCTGAGGCTGAGCCCACCCTCCGGCACCGGACACTGGCCTTTTAGAAAGAGAGGGATGACAGAAAAGCCAGCACCCTCGAAAGAAAGAGCACCGGAGGCGAGGCTGGCGGAGACAGGCAGACGTTTTATTCCGACATGTTACAGTTACCATGAGAACTTCCAAGTTCCAAAAATTCAAATAAAAATAGAATTTTACAAATTAAAAAAAAATACAATTTATATACACAGTGGAACTAGCTCACGTTACCTTGTAAACAAACAGTGCAAACAGAAAGGAGGCGGCTGCGCGGGGGCGCCCACGGTCAGCAGGGCTGAGGGGCGCTGCACGGCAATACTGGGGGCCGGGTGGCCTTTCCTGCGGCCTCCTTGTCACTGGGCCGAGTCGGCAAGCAGTCCTGCATCAGAGCCGTCACGTGGTTGTCTGGGCCAAGCAGGAGTCCGTTCCCACCAGGGCAAACAAGATCGTGAGCAGAGGTCCCCAAAAGGGCAAAATTCCGTCCAGGCTGGAGACCTGTCACCCCTCTGCCTCAGCTGGGGAGCCCCAAACACCAGGCCAGAGGTGGAGCAAAGAAGCGCCCCTCTGGTGGCCCGAGTCCCCCCACGGACGCTTTCTCCCAGTGCCAGGGCTGTTAACGAGTGAGTGCGGGGGCGCTGGTTTCTACTGCACAGAAATGGAAGGAGCAAGTAGTGATCACCGGCCACGAGGGGAGAGTTGTCTTCTTTGGGCTTTTCTGAGAGGGGCAGGTGCAGACAGGAGGAGCCCAGGATCCACACGCCTTTAGGGGACGTGGGCTGGGGGCCTCCCTGGTGGCCGATGGCTGGATCAGGGCCAAGGAGGCATTTGCACCCTACTGTCTCTTTCTGACGTGCTCAGGGGACGACGTCCAACAACGGCACCCGGGCAGCCTGAGCGAGGCAGGGCTGGCGGCCTGGCCCTCGAGGTCCAGGCTCCCCACCCGGGGCAGGAGGGGTGAGGGTCCTCTGACAGGCGGTGACGTGGTTCTCCTGACTTGGGCAGCTGGCTTAGTGAGACTGGTTCTTAGTGAAAGGAAGGGACGTGGCCAAGCTCTGAACGGCACAGCGCGGAGCTGCAGCCGGAGGAACGCGCCCCGAGAAGCGCTGAGCTCCTGAGCGAGCCCCTGGGGTCACCCCGACGCACGAGCCTGCATCCAGAGGAGCTGCAGACCGAGCAGTCAGCATCGTTTTGGTCAAAAGGATAAACAGACAGGAGACTAGAGGGCCACAGGCCACGGTCAGTCGGAAAGGACCTTGAAGTCCTCTCGCACACGTGGAATGATTCTCTAGGCAGGGCACGAGACCCGGCCTGGCCAGCCAGGAGTGACCCCATGCCAAGGCTGCAAGAAGCCAGGCCGGGGGCACTGATGCCCTCAGGCAATTTCCATGGTTTAAAAAACACTAAATGCAAATGAATGCCATCTTGAGTCCCAAAGAACAGCTGCTAGAGGGACACCCGATGGGACCAAGATGCCAAGAGACATGGAGAAGCTGGAGGAAGATGGGTGCCAACGTGCCCACCCAGAGCTTCACTCTGGGTGCCTGGAAGAGCAGGCAGGCGCTTCCTCTGGCCAATGCGAAAGCCTCAGGCAGGAGGCGCCCCCTCCGCCCCACCCTGCAGCGCGGCAGACCCTCCTGGAGCTCCGCCTCTGAGCCCTCAGGAGGATGGGAGGCTGGCAGCGGGGAGTGAGAGGAAGTGGGGGGACACCCTCCTCCTGGAGGAGCCGCCTGCTCCCCCACGTGCCTCTGAGGGACGGCTCGCTCAGGCTGGGCCTCTTGCCAGCTCCAAGAGCGACCCTACTCCCCAGAGCCCTGGAAGAGGGTTAGTCCGGGGCCTGGCTTTGATCAACTTGGAGGGTGAGGCCAAGACTGAGCTGGGGCCCTCTGGCAGGGAGATGGAGACAACAGCTTAGGAAACCTAGTAAGCTGTGGAGATGAGAGGATTGGGGGACCTGGCGCAATCTGCAAATGGAGAAACAGGGGTGGTGTCATCTGACCCTGCGGTGACTCCTCTCTCCAGACGCAGGGACAGCGCCCTGTGTCCAGTGGGCGGGGCCCTAAGGCGCATCAAGCCACTGGGCGAGAGCAGGGCACCTGCTCATTCCCGAGGAGCACAGGGGTTCCCTCAAGACGAACGGCAGAAGATATCGAGTAAGGAGTCCCAACTACGACAGCCCTCTGAACACGGGGAATCTTCTCGGTGCCCGATTCCTAAACTCAGTAATGAACCTGATTTTGCAAATGGCGTCCCCAGTGTCTGCCTCGGCCCAAGCTCCTCCCAGAGGGTTAAGGCAGCAGCTGGGCCCTCCAGGAAAGCAATGTGGGGCAGGAAACTGCTCCAAGTGTCCCCTGGGGGTCCAACCTGACTTCCACCCCAGCCATGGGTCTCCTGGGGCCAAGGCAGGCCTGTGCCAACACGGGTAGGAACTCAGGGAGCAGGAAAGAGGAAGGTACTTGCTGAGGAAGTTGGGAAAGCCCAAACTCTGTCGGTTCGATGTCATCCCCAGGACCTCTGACCAGCAACGTTCCACGAGACCCGGTTCTGAGCAGGTGGGTGGCCAGGAACCCTGTGCCCCGGAACAGCCCCAGCCGGCTGTGGCAGCCGGAGCGTGAGTGAGGGGGCTGGCGGTGGCAGCAAGGCCGGCCGTCAGAGGGTCTGGTAGTGCTGCCGCAGGCGGGCCTGCAGGAACTCGTAGGTCAGGTTGTGCCGCGTGATGATGCCGACGATCTAGGACAAGGAGGAGAGACCCAGGTCACCTGCAGGAGAAGACCCACAGCCAGGGCAGCTGGCCCAGTGTCTGTCACAGGCTGTGGAAGGAGACAGAATTGGGGCCTGGACAGTGCAAGGCCAGACATGAGGGGATCGGGACAGCCACTTGGTAGGCTTCCTACGTAAGAAAAACGCAGAGAGATAACTAGGACTCACAGACTCACGGGACAAAAGTAGCTCTTTTTAAAAAGGGTTTCAGTTGGGCCAGCCAACATCTCAACTAGCCTGTCATCATTTCATGTATTTCTTTCTTTTTGGTGCTGGGGGTTAAACCCAGGGCCTCTACCATCTTTACCATTGAGCTAAGGCCCCAGCCTTGGCGAGTCCTCAACAGGGCCTGTGCTGTAGCCCTGTCAGGTCCCACCACACCTGCCTGCTTCACTGGTGTGTGCAAGAGGCAGGGACCCGGAGGGCTCCCGAGCCCAAAGCCCCTGCTACATACACCTCATAACCACCACCTTGCAGAGCTACCTACAAGAGCCATTTTTTTCACAATTCCTTAGAGTAGTTCCCAATGTCACTGATGGTGGGTGCCCCAAAGTCACACTGCAAACTGTGTTTGAACTGGTTAATGAAGTTAGCAGTTATCTTTCAAGAAACACAGTTCATCCTCTGTGAATAAACTCACATAAGAACGTGCCTCCAACTGCTCAGAGCACACTGTCCTCTAGCGTCATTCCCGAGAGGGTCATGAGGCCACATGAGCGGAAGAGCCTCCCGGAGGGAGGCCTGCCGCAGCGGGCCTTAACTGAATATCAACAGAGAGGACGTGGAGTGGGACAGCCACAGCACAGTGCCATCAAGACACCATGTAAGCTGTAATCCCAGTGGCCCAGGAGGTGGAGGCGGAGAATCACAAGTTCAAGGCTAGCCTGGGCAACTTGTGAGACCCTGTCTCAAGTAAAATAAAGAAGGCTGGGATGTGGCCCAGTGATAGAGTGCTTGCCTAGCATGTGTGAGGCCCTGGGCTTGATCCTCATTCTGCTAAAAAAAGTAACACCATACACAGGTGGATGTCTTCTACCGTGGGAAATACTAGGCGAGAAACCAGGCTACTGTACAGAATGAACAGCGATTCCACTTTCACCAAGACCCAACATATAATCAATCTCTGGTCTTGTCAAAAGACTGGAGGGCTGGGTGTTGCCATGGTGATGCTGCAGCAGGGATGAGGGCTTGGTTTGTTTGATCACATGTTTTTCTTATTTTTCTAAAATGAAATAACAATAATTGTGTAATAAGAAATAAAAATAAAAGAACTTCTAAAAAGAAATAACGGAAAAGCCTGTGGCAATAATTACTAGGTGTGGTATCTTTAAAACTCTCCAAGTATTTTGCTTGAAAGTCTCTCATTAATGCTACAAAGTGCCATCGGGGTGGGGACATGTGGAATATGATGGGGTCAGGAGTGAGGCAAACTGGAACGAAGAGGCACCCCTGGGGTGGGGTGTGGCCAGCAGCAAGGCCGGCTACAGCACGCTGGCGCCATCTACTGGCCACACGGGGCAGAGGCTCATTTGCACTAGAAAGAGGGGAAAGGGCAAGGCCACAGCCTTCGTTCTGCCAGCCCTCCCCTCCACTGGAAGCTGAGGCAGGAGGACGTGGCAGGTTGAAGGTCAGCCTGGACAACCTAGGAGCCCATGTTTCAAAAATAAAATAAAGAGGGCTGGAGATGTGGCTGAGTGGTAGAGTGCGAGCCTAGCATGTGTGAGGCTCTGGGTTCAGTCCTCAGTGCCAAAAAAAAAAAAAAAGGTACCACACACAGGTGGGTCGAACTAAAAAATCTATGGCTTTCCTTTTGGGTTCTCTGGGGTCCCCAAGAGAGCTGCCGAGGTGCAAGGAACCCCCCCCCCCCCCCCCCCCGTGATCAGCCACCAGCCTGGAGGCACAGAGGCAGGGCCACGGCTCCCCTCATCAGGACGCACCTCTCCCACAGCGTTCACCACGGGCAGGTGGCGCAGCCCCATTGTCCTGAACAGGTTGAAGACCTGGGAGACGTGGGTGTTGGGGGACACGGTGAAGGGCGAAGGGTTCATGTACGGAGTGACATCCTGCAGAAGAGACAGCAAGGGTCACCCACAGCCTGGAAGGCAAAGGGCGCCCACGCAGGGCAGGCCCCAGGGACAGCCCCCTCACCACGATCATCCGGGGGTTCAGCAGCGTCAGGTCCAGGTCGTGGATGTCGGGGTACCGTGGGTAGTCCTCGGCCATCTCGGCGTAGGAGAGGCGCGGCTGGCTGGCGCTCTGCAAGTCCCACCAGCACAGTGTCCTCGCACCGGGGCTGGCAGCCACACTACGGCCCCTCCCCTCACGTCCACACTGACAGCCAGGTCCCTGCCCAGGGGAGGGGTGCGGAGCCCAGGCCGCAGCGGGAGCTCTAGAGGGACGCTGATCCAGAGCCAGTTCTCACTGGCCCTGACTGGGTCACCCTGGGCAAGGCCCCTGACCTCCCTGGATGCCTTTTCTTTAGCAACAAGATACAAATGGGTTATTCTGAAGTTTAATTGAAGTAGCAGTTGTGGCTTGAGCTATGTCCCCTCCAAAGATGTGGCCAGGTTCTAAGCCCTCGGCCTATGAAGTAACCTTACTGGAGACAGGTTCTCTGCAGATGTAATCAAGTTAAGATGAGGTCATTTTGGCTGGGCATGGTGGTGCACACCTGTAATCCCAGTGACTCAGGAGGCTGAGGCAGGAGATTGTAAGTTCAAATCCAGCCTCTGCAACTTAACGAGACTCTGTCTCAAAATAAAAAATAAAAAGAGCTGGGGACATGGTTCAGTGGTTAAGCGCCCCTGGGTTCAACTACAGGTACCCAAAAAAAAAAAAAAAAAAAAAAAAAGACATCATTCTGGATTAGGGTGGGCCCTAAATCCAAAAGCAGGTGTCCTCACTAACTGGGGAGAGGACAGAGGAAGAATGCCATGTGACTACAAAGGTAGGACCAGAGCAGCATGTCTACAGCCAAGCCACACCAAGGACAGCTGGCAGCCACCAGGAGCTGGAAAGGACAAGGACAGGTCCTCTCCTGGGGCCTTCAGAGACGAGCACTGCCTGACAGGACCTGGATTTCGTACTCCTGGCCTCGACCTCCAAAAGGATAAACCCGCTGTTTCCAGCAACTGGGTTTACAGCAGTTTGACACAACGGCCACAAGACAGTGACACAAGCCATCTGTTCCCTCCGGACCTTCCCTTAATTCTCAGTCACTGCACAGAAGCCATGAGCCCTAGTCCATGCTCTGCCCAGGTGTGATCCTGCCCCCCAACCCTCTCTGAGCACCTTCACCTGGCGCAGCCGTCCCCACGGAACGGTCAGCGGCCCTCTGGCAACCTCTGAACCTTGCACTTTCTCAGGCTAGGCCAGGCCAGGCCCTGCAGGTCGTGCACATACCACTCCTGCCATCTTCCCTGCTGACTTGGCCCCCCACTCCACCAGGCCCCTGCTGCTCTGCCCCGTGGGAACTGCTCTTCAGAAACCTGTCAGACCTCCCGAGAGCCGAAGACTAGCCCCTCCTGGCCAACCCCGCCAATAGTCACCCCGGAAACCAGGTCTCTCGGCGACTTTCTTGGTCTTTTCCACAATGAAAGTGTGTGTGATGGGTGGTCTCAGGTGGCACAGGGGCCACACTGAACAGTACAAACAGAACCAAATGAAAAAAAAAAAAAAAACCTCAGCAGAACTAACAGTAAGGATGGTGTTTCCTGATGATACGCATAAGAAAGTCCCCTCACTGCCAGGCGTGGTGGCGCACACCTGCCATCCCAGCAACTCAGGAGCCTGAGGCAGGAGGATCACAATTTCGAGGCCAGCCTCAGCAACTTAGTGAGACCCTCAGAAACAGAAGGAAACACTGTCTCAGAATAAAAAATAAAAAGGGCTTGGGACGTGGCTCAGGGGTAGAGCGCCCTGGGTTCATATTAGCAGCCTGCACACCGAGAGGAAGGCGCTGGACGAGCGGAGGGCAGGGCCGAGGGCCTCCTGCGCCCGGGAGGCCGCCGCGTGGCTCAGCGTCAGGCACAGCCCTGCTCCTGCCGCCTGCCTCCGAGTCTGGGGCTGACCAGAGACTCACCGACTGACTCTCCGAGTAACAGACTCCTCGGACCAGCAGGGTGACGAGCTGGGAGCGCAGGATGAGGCCGTGGAAGGTGAGCGGGCGGAAGCGCTCCTCCATGGTCCAGTCTTCGCTCGGGGACTGGTCAGGGTACAGGTTGGGGTAGGGGGTGTATCTGTTACACAGAAACCAGACGCTGCCTAGCACACCTCAGCACGGCTGGCCCCGACCGCCGCCGCCGGCCGCGGGCCTCACCTCCGCTCCAGCATCTGCTGCAGGAGGTCCTCCTTCTCGCCGGGCTCCTCGGAGGCCACGTGCTCGTCACACATGTTGCGCAGCTCGCTGGACGGGTAGGACTTCATGGACTGGCTGCGCTTGCGCTGCTCGCCGGCCCGGGTGAGGATGCTGGATTTCTGTGGATGGGGAGCGGGGACAATGACAGGCTCCTACAGGGAGGCCACCCACAGCAGCACTCGGAGCCCACGGACCTGGGAACAACGAGGGTCAAGACACATCCTGACGCAGGACCACAGGGGACTCACAGGACCACAGGGGACTCACAGGACCACAGGGGACTCGCTGACTCGTGGGCTCGATTCTCGGCCGAGTCCTGGGACTGGGCTGTGGACCCCGCGGCTGTCCCAGGACTTTCTGTTTCTCCTCTGTGGTGCCGGGGGTCGCACCCAGGGCTCAGGCGAGCTGGGCGAGTGCTCTACCACTGAGGCCGCCCCAGTCCCTGACCGCGGGGTTTCTGCTGCCCCAACGCCCCTACCCCTTTGATTCAGGAAGAACCTCAATGTTCCAGAGGCGACCAATCCCTCTCCCTCGTCTTGTCATGGTGGGACTGTTAATATCTGTGCTACCCTCCTGAAGCCACCAAAGCCAAGGAGGGGCACACAGACCAAGTGAGGCCGTGGGACTTGCCCTCTCCTTGGAGGCTGAGTCGGGAGGAGCCCGCGGGGAGAGCAGCAGCGCCCCTTCCTCCTGGGACGGTCCACGAAGGGCATGGTGAGGCTCTGCTTCCGTCCCCAGAGCGCCCGGCTCCTCAGCCCTCCTGTCAGTGCTGACGCGCCCACGAGATTCTCTTCTCTGCTCTAATAGGTCAAAGTCCCTTTCCATTGTGGGCAACCCTTGAACTCTCACTGATACTTGTACACAGCAAATAAGGAATAATGAAACTTGCTGAATTAAAAAGAAGATCTGGAGGGGTTGGGTTGTAGCTCGGTGGTAGAGCGCTTAACTAGCATGCATGAAGCATTGGTTTTAATCCTCAGCACCACATAAAAATAAAATAAAGGTATTGTGTCCACCTAAAACTAAAAAAAAATATATTAAATTTTAAAAAATATTTACTTATTTATTTTAGTTGTACACAATGCCTTTTTTTTTTTTTTTTGGTACTGGGGATTGAACTCAGGGGCACTCGACCACTGGACCACATCCCCAGCCCTTTTATTGGTATTTTATTAGAGACAGGGTCTCACTGAGTTGCTAAGTGCCTCGCCATTGCTGAAGCTGGCTTTGAACTCGAGATCCTCCTGCCTCAGCCTCCCAAGTGCTGGGATTACAGGCGTGCGCTACCGTGCCCGGCACCTTTTATTTTATTTTATTTATTTATTTATTTATTTATTATTATTTTTTTTTTTTTGTGGGTACCGGGGATTGAACTCAGGGGCACTCGACCACTGGGCCACATCCCCAGCCCTTTTTTGTATTTTATTTGGAGACAGGGTCTCACTGAGTTGCTAAGTGCCTCACCATTGCTGAGGCTGGCTTTGAACTCGTGATTCTCCTGCCTCAGCCTCCCAAAGTGCTGGGATTACAGGCGTGCGCCACCGCGCCTGGCTACCTTTTATTTTTATGTGGTGCTGAGGGTTGAACCCGGGCCGCGCACGTGCCAGGCGAGCACTCCACTGCTGAGCCACAACCCCAGCCCCTTAAAAATTTTTATTTAAAAAAAAAAAAGAAAGAAAAAGATCTGGCTGGGCACAGTGGCACACACCTATAATCCCAGTGATTCAAGAGGCTGAGGCAGGAGGACCACAAGTTCAAGGCTAGTCTCAGCACCTTAGCAAGACCCTAGTGAGACCCGGTCACAAACTAAAAAATAAAAAAGGGCTGGGGGGGCTGGGGCTGGGGCTCAGTGGTAGAGTGCTTGCCTAGCATGTGGGAGGCCCTGGGTTTAATTCTCAGCACCGCAAATAAATAAATAAAGGTCCATTGACAAGGAAAAAAACAAAAGCAAAATACCAATGGGCTGGGAATGTGGCTCAGCAGTGAAGTGCCCCGGCTTCACTCCCAGCACCAAACAAAAAGGAAGACGAGGGCTGGGGTTGTGGCTCAGCAGCAGAGCTCTCGCCTAGCACGTGCGTGGCCCGTGTTTGATCCTCAGCACCACGTACAAATAAAAAAAACCATTGTGTACAACTAAAGCAAATAAATAAATGTTAAAAAAAAAAAAAAAGGGAAGAAGAACGAACACACAGCTGTGGTGTGCTGAGGCGTACCTGCACGGCCCAGCCTCCTCTCTGCTGTAGAGTGGGGCAGTACAGGTTGTCCCTCAAGTCCACCCTGCCTGGGGAGGTGGCAGCACCAGAGTGTGGACACCAAGGACCTTCGTCCTCTTGGCCCTTTCCCTTACCTTGAACTTGATGTTGTTGCTGATGAGCTGGTTGCCCTTCATGAACTCCTTCTCGTTGCCCCGGTTCTCTGTGACCACGGGGAAGGCGTGGTGGACTGTGGTGCGCAGGATGCTGACCAGAGACTGGATGCGGGTGTGCGGGTAGACGTAGGTCAGGTTGGGCTCCATGATGTCACTGGCTCTCAGCCTGGGGGAGGAGGGGCGGTCCAGCCTCAGGAGCGCCCGCGGCCCCTGGAGCACGCAGTGACGGGCTGCACTGCCCTCCACGGCTGCCTGGGCCACCAGGGCCTCTCTTCTGAACCATCCCCAGCGGCTCCTCGAGCCCAACCCATTCTGACCACTTCACACGACCAACGTTCCCCAGTGAGGAATGAACTCTGGCTGTGTCATCGGGTGGGCCTTTGCTCAGCCCTCACCTCAACACCAGTCCCCTTAACACAAGCCCTGCTCGGCACTCCACAGCACATTCTACACATTGCTACTGAACTGCTGGTTGTACAGGAATTTAAAAAGCCATCTTTGGGCCAGGTACAAAGATTCATGCCCATGATCCCAGCTACTCGGAAGGCTGAGGCAGGATCAAGTTCAAGGCCAGCCTGAGCAACTAAGACAAACTCTGTCTCAAAATTGAAAACAAAAGGCTGGGGATATAGCTCATGGTGGAATACCCCTGGCACTCCTGGATTCAATCCCCAGCACTGGGCTGAGGGGAGCCACCCCTGCGAGCCCCTAAGATCAGGGATGGTCTAGAGGTCAGATCAGCCCACAGCTCAAATCCAGTCTTGCTCGCTCATTGACATGGTATCTGCAGCCGTTTTCCTGCTGTGACACAAAAGCTGGGGGCTGTGACAGAGATGCATGAAGCTGAAAGTATCTGCCACACGGCCTGTTACAGACACGGCCTGCTGACCCCCGCATCAGCCCATCAGGACCTTGCCTGCTGTTCAGACAGGAGCCCCACACACTTGTGGATGATCAGGTGGGCTCAGGCCGCGCCCATGACCATGTCTGTGGACAGTACATTCTGCGGGGCACGTGTGGAGCAGGCGTGTCTTCCTGCTGGAGCAAGCGCTGCCTGAGTGTGAAGGTTCACTCACACCGCACACTCCATCCAGAGACCCCGCTTCCAATCTAAGCAGGTGCTGCGGGAGTCAGACGAGCAGGAATGGCCCTGCCTCCACCACCCCACTGTTCCCTGTCCCCTGCCCTGTCGCCGGGGCTCCTCCACCCCGAGCTGTTCAACACTCCCAGACACCCGGGAGGACAGATGTGCTCATTTCTTCCAACCGGAGACACCCAGTTACTATTTCCCACCCGCAGACCAGCCTTCCCTAGGCCCTGGGGTCGGGCTGCCACAAGGCTCGGAGAGCACCTCGGACTTACTTGTCCATCTCCACCTCCGTCTCCCACTCCAGAAGCGGCACGCCTCGCAGGCCCACGTGTATATCATAAATGCCCTTATTGAAAAAGTCCCCTGTCCATTTGGCCACCTGAAACACGAAGCAGAGACCTGAAAATGGGCCCTTCAGGGTGAACTTGGCCCTGAGCCCAAAAGGGGCCTGGAAGGGACGTGCTCACCATCAGGGTGACCATGATGGGAAGTCCGTACGTGATCTCGTTGGTAGACTCTATCAGGATGACCGTGAGACTGATGGTCATCCGGACGACCCCGCCCAAGAAAGCCGAAGCACCAATCAGGGCAAAGGTCCCTGAATATATGTGGCCCAGTCCGATGTAGCTGGTGGAGAAGGAGACCGAGAACGAGGCTTAGAATCCTCTCGGTGTGTGGTGGGGCAAGTGCGGGGCCCCAGCCTGCACACCCTGCACAGGGACCTACGTGCACACGCACGCGCACACGCACACGCACACCGCACCTTTTCAGGACATTGGCGACTAAACGTCCAAAAGCAGCTCCACACAGCAGAGAAGGCACAAAAAGGCCACTGGGAACAGAAATGCCGTAAGTCCAGCATGCAAGCAGGAAGTAGAGGACGAAGAACAAGCCCAGGGTGATGGGGCTGAAAGTCCCTGGAATGCAAGATCCAGCTGAGTCCCCCAGCAGGCGCCCGCGGAAGCCCAGCAGCCAGTCCCGGCTCCTGCCGCCCCTCGGCCCCCTCCCCGTCCACCCTTAGCACTAGAGGCAGAACTCTCACCTGGCTGCCGTGTTTCCCAGGAAGAGCCCTGGCCTGCTCAGAACGAAGCGCAAGGCTGCGTCCCCTGGGGGTTGCGGACACTCACCGTCCTGGTGGAAGAGCTGGAGGATGGCAGACTCTTGCGAATTGAAGAAGAGGGTAGCCATGTCATTATAGGTATCGTTGGGACAAAAAAATGTCTTGATACTTGAATTGACATCTTCTGCTGTGACCTAGGAAACAGGAACCCAAGAGTCAACACCAGGGCGCCGCAGGGCACCCCTGCTAGGTCAGTCTGGGAATGGCTTTGCCTGCCAGTGAAAAGGCAGTGACACCTGACTGCCATCCCAAGCCCCTGGCTGCCATGTGGGACCCTCTGCGTCCTGCAGGGGCCAGGATGAGGGCCTCCCCAGCCACGGCTCCCCGTGGACTTGGCCCGCTTCCTCCCTGGCACCGATTTTGTAAGTGACAGTGCTAGAAGCCAGGCCCGAGAGCCTCCAGGGCTGTGGGAGACGAGGCTGGTGAGAAGCAAGTGGCCGGGAGCTGGCGGGAGGCAGGGGAGCCGCCCGACCTAAAGCCCCAACTTTGGTTCTGAATGAAAAAAGCCTTTGCACTGGGTTTTCTGCAAAAGACCCAGCTCGACACCATCTCCTGGCTGCCTCTCTCCGGGCCCACCTGGAGAGCAGAACCCAAATGGGAAAAAAGGCTCTTTCTCCACATTCCAGGCCTCCTGTTCTCACCTTCATTCTGTGTGGGAAGAGGAAATTCTGACACCGCCTGACTTACAGAGGGGCGGACATCTGGAGAATGAGGCTTCTGGTGTTTTAACTGATGACTACAGGGGACATGCCTCGCACCCATCGCTGTCCACCTGGATGGGGTACCATCACAAGGACTAATACAGGACATGGGTCTCCTGGATTCAGTTCTATCGATGATGCTACAAAGGTGCCCTTGGCAGAAGTCAACAGGATGCTAGGGATGGTCTGTGTACTCCCACCAGGTGCAAGTGCAGCTGGAGACAGCTGCAGGAGGCAGCAGCACAGCGCCACCTGCTGGAAGAGCCTGGCTTAGGCCAAATGCCTGCAGAGCCCAGCATGGCAGCCGAGAGCTGCAGTGCACAAGCCAAGGCGACAGCTTAGCAAGTGACACATGCAGGGCTTCCCAAGTCCTGTCTGGAGGAACGCGGGTCCTGAAGGCTCTCTCTCTGGAGAAGGTTCTGTGGTCAACTGCATTGAGAAGCCCACAGCACTTCTTAGAAACCAGCGTGTCTGCTGAGCAGAGCGACTCCACATCAGAGGGCTCTGACTCTGCCACTCAGTGACCTCAGGAAGGAATTTCCTTTTGTGAAACTTCACCTTCCTCATCTACAGCACGGGAATATCATCTCTCATGCTACGTGTTACTAGCCGAGGGACTGTGGTCAAAACCTCACTTGGCCTCAGTTCTCGTCTATAAAATGGGGATGACATGATTAGCACGGTGGTGGTGAAGAAGTGATCATGCTTGTACAATGGTATGGAATATCCAGCACACAGTTACTGTGCTCAACTTTCACAATACTTGCTAGAATGGCACAGGCCCTAAGAAGTCCTGTATTAACCTATTATGTCCCACCACCTTATACATATGACGCCTATAAAAACCTAAAGATTTTAATAAGAGGGGGCTGGGGTTGTGGCTCAGCGGTAGAGCACTCGCCTAGCACGTGCGCAGCTCGGGTTCGAACCTCAGTACCATGTAAAAATGCATTGTGTACAACTAAAAGCAAATAAATAAATATTTTTAAAAAAAGATTTTAATAAGACACTTATAAAATTGCTCAATTTAAGTTTTTTATAGGTGCCCTATATATAGAATGATGGGACATATAGCTTAAATAAACTTATTTAATTCTGATTAATATCTTTGACTACAAAACGCTTTCTTGTTTTTGAATCATGTATCAACGTTACATAACCACACTTTGAAAACCACCGTCTGGTAACGAGGCAGCCCTGGGATTAACTAGTGACAGGCCAGCCAGCTTCTCCCTAAGGTCCAGAATTTTAGACTCTGCCAATAACATGTAGCCTCCGTGGCACCTTCTTCTTTTCTAACCCTTAGCCTGGGCTGCACAGACCAGCAGTTCCAAGGGCCAGACATGGCCCAGGGCCTTAGTTTGTTGACCCCTGAACTAATACATTCTAGGCCTTCATGGACTGTTCCTGGGGAGCCTCCCAGGTACCCCCATTTGAGACAAGGGACCCTGAGGGGCTCTGAGAGATTCGAGTGGCTGCTCAGGAGCAAGAAGAAGGCAGAGCAAAGAGCACGCTCACCAGTGTCCAGCAGAGGCCAGACCCAGCAGCTGCCAGACCCACTGGAGTGGACTAAAAGCAGGGACGGATTCTGGAAAATGTCACCCCTCAAGGAGGGAAAAAGAGACACAGAAAGGGCACATGCCAGTGCGTGAACCCAACCCAGCAGGACCAGAGGATGCTGGAAGAGCTGGGATTGCAGCCAGGCGCAGTGGTGCACGCCTGTAATCCCAGCGGCTTGGAGGCTGAGGCAGGAGGATTGCGAGTTCAAAGCCAGCCTCAGCAAAAGCAAGGAACTTAGCAACTCAGTGAGACCCTGTCTCTAAAATACAAAGTAGGGCTGGGGATGTGGCCCAGTGGTTGAGTGCCCCTGAATTCAATCCCTAGTACCCCCCCGCCCCCCCAAAAAAGAGCTAGGATCATGGTTCATTCTGACAGACACCCCTCTGTCCCTATGCCAGAAGGACTCATAACCACGAGGGTGAGGCAGTGGGCGAGGAGGCCACACAGCCAGCTTCTTGTTTCCTAGAGAGCAGCAACCTCCGCGGCCTCAGGGTCACTGGCAAAGGCGAGGTTAGAGGCGTGTGGCGCACGTCCTCCCTCCCTCAGGTAAGAAGGCTTTCCCACGGCTCCTAGCAGTCTGCACAGGTGTGGAGCGACGAGCCTGCACGTCCATGAGCTCTCAACAGGCACATTTCTGGATGCTTCTTTGTGGATGCAGGACAAGGGCAGCAAGAGCACTGGGTTACCTGGAGCTGGAAAGAGCTGTTACCCACTTGGCTCGAAGAGGACATCTGTCGGCACTCTCCTAACACCATCGAGGCCACAAACACCACCACGGTGGTTACCAGGGACACCAAGAGGCTCTCCAAGACCCTAGGAGGCAGAGCACCGCTGTCACAATACAATAAACAGCCTGGCCCGGACAGCCCACCACACGCCTGCCCACCCTCCTGGCTGACCCCAGAGGAAATGCACAGCAGCCCCTGGTCCATCCACACATGCATGCACGCGCACGCGCATACACACACACACACACACACACACGCAGTTTATTACAGACACGCCAGCAAACTGTACATGAAAAGTGGGTGTTCAACACAGTGGGCTGTCCACGCTCTTTGAGGGACTGAGCAGTTATCCGTGCTAAGTCCTGGGGCAAGAGCATCTCATGACCACCAGCCCCTCAGCAGGGCCGCGCTGACCCTGCTGACTTCTGTCCCACGGGCTGGCGATGGGTCAAGAGAGGGTGGGAGTCAGTCAGCACCCTGGAAGTAACTAAGCCCAGATGCAGCCTTGGCCTGTCTGATGACGGGGAGATATACGACCTCGTTTACATTCTCAGTCTTAGACGAGAAGCCAAAGCTGGTGTGGGGAGCAGGGTGTGGGCACGCGACGTGTCCCTCAGGACAGGAGCCCGGCCCACACGAGCTCAGGGAGCCGTGTGTGGGAGGCAACTGCAGATACCTGACAAGCTTAGGCTTCGGGTGCACATTTCGCATACGGTACTTTGCAAGCCTCTTGTTCAGGCAGTTGAATGTGGCTCCCAAGAGGCCCCCAATGACCCCCATCACGACGAAGAAGCCCAGATCCATAGCTGTCCAGAGATGGCACTTTTTATCAGAGTCAGAGCACTGAGAGAAGGGGAGACGGAGGGAGAGAGAAAACCAGAGCAGCCATGAGAACGGCGGGGAGAGGAGAGCAGAAGACAGAAGCAGAGCCGGCCGCCGGCCCTTCTGACAGAGCAGAGCCCCCGGAGGCCCGCTCGGCGAGGCTCACGGCGCGAGGCGGCCCCGCCAGAAGCCAAACTTCTCTCTAGTCCTTTACTTAAGAGCAAGTTTCGTGGGTCAAGTAAGAAGCCCTGGGAGCAAGGACAAGACATACCTTAAACTCGCCAAAGTTCAGCAATCCAGGGAGCTGGAAGGAACCCCAACTTCCAAACTGAATCCCAGAACGGAAGAAGTTGAGGGTGAAGGTGGCAGACATGGAACAAAAGAGCTAGAGGACAGGGACAGAAACCAGGAACACGCGATGGCACCAGGTCCTGCTTTCTCCCCGACGGTTCCTCCTGAAACCCAGGGCGCTACCAGGGACCTCAAAACCCGGGCTGCGTCCAGGGATCTGCAAACCACTGTCCACCTCAGGGGGGAATAATTAAAATCGGGTTCTAAGACCTTGTCGCTCGACCAGCCTCTCACGGGAGACCATCTGTTTAGGGCCTCCTAGGAGCGGACCCCGAGCCAACAAGGAGGGTGGACGTGGGGACGAGCCCTCCACCTGCAGCAGGAGGGGGCTCGGGGAGACCTCAGGGACAGCCTCCTCACCACTTTCCACGTGAGCCCCTGGTTCCAGAAGGACGAGCCCTCCTCCAGGCTGAACAAGGTGCCCCCAATCGGGGCCCCGAAAGCTGCAGCGACCCCAGCAGCCGCCCCTGCTGACACGAAGTCTCGCTTGTCTCTGAGGGGGAGAGAGAGATGGTTTATTCAAGAGAGAGTCCGCAGCCCAAAGGCTCTCTCCCTTCCCGTCTCCCTCATGTCCACTGTCCCTGGCCATGACCAGCCGGGGCCCTGGGAAGGGCGGGTCTCCGGCTGCCAGCTGGGCAGCAGCTGTAGTGCACCTGTGGGACAAGCCTCCCGTCAGGTGTCCTCGGGGCAGGCCCCCTCCTGGGAAGAGGAGATCCCGACACTGCGTGTTCCGTGAACCCAGGACTCGCAGCCCCAGCTCAGGGGACAAAGGCTTGCAGCAGGCAGTGTGAGCCTCGTTCCCCCCAGAGCTTTCTTCCAGAAAACCACAGCACCAGAGAGCGAGAGCGAGTGCCTGCTGGCCGCATGTGGCGGAGCAGGTGACCAAGGACTGGCAGTGACACAAAGATGAGAGGCGGCCCACGTGCTGAGCCGCGGCTCCTGCCCAAGGCCCTCTGAGGTGTGCAGGTGGGTGACGCAGTCCACAGGAGTCTCCCGAGGACAGCTCCCAGCCCGCGAAGGCGGCGGAGGCTTAGCTTCACATGTTCTTTCAAAACAGGGTCCTCCGGTGTTGCCCAGGAAGGCCTTGGAATCCTGGGCTCCAGAGATCCTCCTGCCTCAGCCTCCTGAGAAGCTGGGACTACAGGCATGTGCCATCACACCTGGTTAGTAAGTGGGCACGAAAACATGCCTGCCTGTGCCCTTCCTTGTTGGGTTTTCAATCTTGGACCATCTTCATTGCCCGAGATGCCTCCAGGCCTGGTGGCACGGCAAACCAAACCCTCGATGCCAGCTCAGTCCTTTTGTTTCTTATTTTCAGAAAAAAAATGCAAAGGCCCCTGGTCTGTTCTGACAGCTGGGTTTCACGTGCAGCCTGCCTGGCACAAGCAACGGGAGCCAGGCCAGAGCAAGCAGGGTCGGCCGGCATTACCATGAACGCCCGCGGGCGCCTCCCCCGCGCCAAGCACGCGTTCCAACCCTGCCCCCAACAATTTTGTTTTTCATAATTCACGGGCTGGAGCTGGAGCTTACCCAGCACACACCATGCTCTGGGCTCAACCCCAGCTCGCCAACAGCAAAACAAAACAAACAAATGAATCCCTGCCGTTTCCCTACCTGTCACTTCGGAAATACGGGAAGTTGAACTGGATCTTCCGTAAGGAGATGCTCTGAAACTACAAGAGGAGGCGAAGTCAGAGAGGGACCCCGGGCACCGACGCTGCAGGAATCCAGGAGGCCCCTCAGCCCGAGCACACCTGGGCAGGTGTGTTGCAAAAAAGAAGTGTCCAGAATAGCAACCTGGGAAGAAGGCAGTCACCTCCCTCGGGAGGAGCTCAGCTTTCCTGACTCAGAGTGCCTAGGCCCTTCAGAAAGGACCTTGTGCAGAGTCAACAGGTCAGAAAAAGAAGGGACACGGCAGAGCAAAAAGACTGGGAGGAACCGGAAGTGCCCGCAGGGGAAGTCAGTCCCGCTCAGGACGCCAGCAGGAAAGGCCCAAGGGCCAGGCCCCGTCGCTCCACACATCCTCACACCAGTGCAGGCACCCCGGCCTCCTTCCCTCTCTCAGCTCATTTCTGGGGACCTGGTACTCGAGGCAGGAGTGAGAGATGAGAAGATGAGCCCGAGGGAGAATCCTCCCTCTTCTGCCTCAAAACCTCGCCCTCACAGTGCTGCTTTGCTCCGGGCAGGGGAGGGTGAGGCCTGGGAGGGTGAGGCCTAGGAGGCGGTCACAGGACCCAGACTTCTCAACCACAGCCCAGGGGCGAGGAGCGGACCCTGGAGGGTGGGCAGTCTGGAGTCCTGAGCTGGCCTTCTGCTCTCTAAGCTGGGTTTCCTGAGGACGGGAATGACCAGGAAACACGCAGTGGCTGGCGGCAGCCAGGGGCTGGGGCGCAGGTGTCCGGCACACGCCACACTGCACAGGCCACCGTCCCTGTGTTGCGCTAGTGGACTCGGGAGAGCTGGGCCTGAGGCCATTGCAGCCGACACTCCCACCCCTGGTGAGGCATGTGGGGGCTCAGAGGCCACGTTCCCCCATGTGGAGGCGCTTGGCACTGGCAGGGAGGGGCCAGGGGACTTGCACTGCCTCTCCTCTCTCCCCTCCAGGTCCCAGCGCTCTCCTAGGAGGCGGCAGGGCATCATCAAAACTCTGAGGTCTAAGTTACATGCTCTGCTGGGAGACGGGCCACCTTGTTTTCTTAACCCCAAACGGCACCAGGTTCCAGGTGATGTTAGGGTGATTTCAATGGCTCTTTCCAAATTCAACCAGAGGCACGGCCCTGAGCCGATCCAGGAGGCCCACCGACCCTTACCTGAGGGAGGCCAGCTCCCACCACGGCCCCGCTGTGGATCATAGGGCCTTCCTTCCCCACAAAGAGCCCTGGGAACAGTGACAGAGAAGATCGTTAGTCAGCACAGAGGAGACCTCTCGCTCCCTGACTAGAGAGTGGAAATGAGGGGGCTGGGGCGTGGCTCAGTGTCGCCTAGTATGTGTGAGGTCCTGGGTTCAATCCTCGGCACCACATAAAAATAAGTAAACATATTGTGTCCAACTACAACTAAAAAACAAATATTAAAAAAAAAGAAAAGAAGGAAAGTGGAAATGAGCATTCTCATGGGGATCACACCCAGGGCCAGCACCCACCACAGCCGCTCCCCGGCCCAAGCATGACCCCCTAAGAGGAAGAAAGCCAAATTCCCATCAGACAAGCTCCAGTTAAAGTCCTGCTCCTTACATTCTAAATCTGGGTTCAGCAAACCACAGCCTGGGGGCCCAGACCTGCTCCCTGCCTCCTTGCACAATTCGAGAGCCAAGAATGGCTTTTATATTCTTAAATGGGGACATTCTTATGGGCTACACAAGTACTTACACCATATCCTCAATTGTGCCTCATAGCTCACAAAACCTATCTGTACGTTTACACAAAAAGCTTGCTGATTTTTATAAAAGCAACTCCACATACCACTAGATGGTCGTTCTAGTTCAAAACAGAATGGTGCGTCTGTCAGATGACGCTGAATGATCACAGACTAACAGTGTCCACACTTAACCACCCACAGAAAGCACAGACATCTGATTAAGGGCAGGCCCTCAGTCCAAACCAAATGCATTTACAAACAGAACGCGCCTCGTCCTCTTTGCCAAGAACTACTTGGAGGGAAAGCAGAAATACCCTCTCACCTCCAGCCACGCTGAACAGCACTCCAAAGACTTTACAGAGCAGGGTTCGGAGCCGGACGATTCCTGGCACCTTCACGCCATTCAAATAGCATTTGATCTCAGGTATCCCAGAACCTGCCGCCACTGGCTGGTGGGGGACAAGAGGCACACCTGTAAATTCAAAATCCACTGCTTCTTCGGTTAACCAGCAGCATCAGTGTGACCCGACGGCTTGCCATAGGTGCTGGCCTCACCCAGACTTCTGACTCGGGAGGTCTCAGGGAGAACAGGAGAATTTGCATTTTTTTTTTTTTTTTTTTTGGTACCAGGGATTAAACCCAGGGGCTCTTAACCACTGAACCACATCCCCAACACGTTTTATTTTTTATTTTGAGACAGGGTCTTGCTAAGTTGCTCAGAGCCTCACTAAGTTGCTGAGGCTGACTTTGAACTTGAGATCCTCCTGCCTCAGCCTCCCCAGTCACTGGGATCACAGGCACCCAGCTGAGCAGCTGCATGTCTGACAAGCCCCCGTGAGTCCCAGGAGTCTGCAGCACCTGGGAGTCTTTCAACAATGAATGCGGAGCCCACTCCCAGAGGTTCTGATCTATGCGTGTTTTTATAAAGCTCTCCCATTGATGCCAACGTGCTGCCAAGGTTGGAACTGTCATCCTAATCTAGATTTTTCCTCTTTTCTCCCCGGAAACTTAAGCCCTAACTTCCAGAAACACCTCTAAGTAATCAAGAGGGCCCTTCCGCAGGACCTTATAAGCTACGCAGAGCGGCGACCCGACATGTGGAAACGGAGATGAAGCAAGGAAGTGCAGGACTCGGAACCTGAGAGCAAGGAGGCCATTCCCAGAGCACTCACCTCAATGAGGACCAGAAGGCTCGCCAAGAAGACGAAGGTCAAGTTAAAGCCCAGGAGCTCCAGCAGGGACAGGGCCAGGTACCCCTTCTGGCTGTACTCCTCCACCGCTGCCGGGCGGGTCAAGGAGCATGCGTTCTTGGCCACGGCGCAGTCCCCCTCAGTCCCGCCAGCTGCCTAGCACACACCCTCCCGTCCTCCAGGGGTGACAGCAGGAACACTGCTTGGGTCACTGTGTTAACTACTCCATGAGGTGACATCCTGTGAACATGCTGTCTTCCACGCTTGCACCTGGAGACACCCTTCTTGCTGTCGCATGGCAGTAATGAGCACCAAGGGCACGTCTAGGAGAGAAACTTCTGAGGCAGGGGATTGGCCACCATCCTGCCTCTTTCATGGGCTCACCAGCCGTTCAGGGTTCCTCCTCTAAGAACCACCTCTTCACGTTCCCTGCCCATTCTTCCACTGCACCCTTGGGGGTATTTCCTTATTAAGCTGTAGTGTTCCTTCTATATTCTAGAGACTAACTATTTGCCTCTTCAATGCCTAGAAAATGTCTTCCAGGCTGTAGACTTTTTTACTTTATTTATTGGGTTTCATTGCTGTTTCTGGGTTTTATGTCTGTCTTTGTAAAGAGAATTTTTACTTTGATAGTGTCAAGTTTACAGCTGGGCTCCATGGCACACGCCTGTAATCCCAGCACTTGGGAGGCTGAGGCAGGAGGATCGCGAGTTCAAAGCCAGCCTCAGCAATGGTGAGGCACTCAGCAACTCAGTGAGACCTTGTCTCTAATAAAATACAAAAGAGGGCTGGATATGTGGCCCAGTGGTCGAGTGCCCCTGAGTTCAATCCCTGGTACCAAAAAAAACAAACAAACAAAAAAGTTTACTGATCTTTTCCCTAACAGCCTGTGCCTTCTGGAGTTTTAAGAAATTATTCCCTCTTGACATCATCTAGTCTCTTAAAGTTTTGTTTTGCTTATTTACATCTTCAATCCATCTGGAATTTAGCTTTATTTGTGGTATGAGTGGGAATCTAATTTTATACTTTTCCGTAGGGACAGCTAATGTCCCAGCATCTTTTATTAAATAATCCATCCCTCTCTCACTGATTGCTAAATTAACCATCACTCATCAGATTTCTCTATGGATGGGCCAGTTCCTGCTCCTCTATTATCTTCCCCGTTAGTGACTGAGTATTATTGCACCAATATGACACTATTTCAATGACTACATCTTAAATTTTTTAAGTCTTGACCTCTACTAGGGCAAACCCACCAGTTTGTTGTTCAAAACCATCTCAATTACTTTTAGCCCTTTACTCTTCTATACAACTTTGAAAAAAGAATTTTTGAGTTCCATGATACATTCTGTTTGAATTTTTAAAAATATTTTTTAGTTGTAGATGGATATAGTACCTTTATTTATTGATTTTTATGTAGTGCCACGGATCAAACCCAGTGCCTCATATGTGCTAGGCAAGCACTCTGCCACTGAGCTAGAACCTCAGCCCCATAAATTCTGTTGGAATTTTGATGGGAACACTGAATTTACAGACTGGGGACACTGGTGCCTAACCAACTGCAAACATGAGCATATCTACTGGAGTCTTCTTTCCCTTTGTGTCCCTTGATGATACTTAAAAATCTTAAAGCTGGGCTGGGATTGTGGCTCAGCGGTAGAGCGCTTGCCTAGCACGTGTGTGGCCCGGGTTCGATCCTCAGCACCATGTAAAAATAAAGGCACTGTGTACAACTAAAGCAAGTTTAAAAAAAAGCAAAAAAACAAAAAAAAAACCTTAGAGCTGAGGGCTGGGGTTGTGGCTCAGTGGTAGAGCACTCTCCTAGCATGTGCAAGGCCCTCAGTTTGATCCTCAGCAGCACATAAAAATAAATAAATAAAATAAAGGTATTGTGTCCAACTAAAAAATAAATTAAAACACTTAGAGCTGAATGGCTGGTAAGGAGCCCTGCAAATACTGTGTTCACCGTTCAGCCCGTTTCTAGGTAAGGAGGCAGCTGGGGGGCCACTAAGTCTGGAAGCATCGGGAACCAGGTAAAGGATACACGTCTGAACCACTCCAAACTTGAGCTGGGTGAAAAGTCGGACAAAAAAGTCCACAAGGAGGCCCACCTGCAGAGAGCAGAGACCCCGTCAGACTCTACCTGGGGCAGCGCCTTCCCTGCCGCATGGATGTGGCTAGACAAGTTACACACCAGCAAGGTGCCAATGAACTTGGTTAGTCACTCTGGCTCTGAGGACAGCTCTGCGCTGGCCTGGCCCCACCGCCCCAGGAGAGAATAGAGAAGGGCTGTGGCTGAGTGGAGAGAAGCAGAGCAAAACAAAGTGGAGAGAAGATGCAGAAAAAGATGGGAAGCCAGGAAGACCACCCCGAGGTTAACGAGTAACAACACTGAGTTGCCTGGGGACCACTGAGCTCTTTCCAAAGGCAGTTTCAAAGGAGGAATGGCCAAAATGTCTAGTGCTGCTTGGCTGGGTAGGCAGGCGGCTGAGGATGCTACTTTAAAAGAAAACAATTTCTTGGGCATATGGAGTTTCTGCCAGTTTGTCATCAGCATTTTCTCTTCGTCAGCCGTTCTTTTGACTTACAACCATCCTACAGTCCCTGGCTACCTGAGCAGAGGAAACAAGCCTGGCTCTACTATTCCACTCGCACTGCTTAAAGGAGGCTCAGAACCTGACCACGAGGAGACAGGGTCAAAGGCTCTGCGCCTCCAGCTCTGGCCTCCCCTCAAGTCAGTGCCTGGAAACTTCTATGAATACTGGAGTAGGAAGCAGTGACAGATCAAAGGAGAAGAGCCCAAAGCCACAGCTGCTGCGTGCTGCTTTATAAGGGAGGTCTGCCTTCCCTGCATCTAAGAGTGTGAGGAAAAGTTGCTAGTAGTAACAACAGAAAGTTCAAAGGAGTTTGTATAAAAGGAGCAGAAAGACTAGTAACTGTTTAGCTAATGACTGAGCTTATTGCAGAAAAATCTGTACCCATAAATGCATACAGCAAAATAGATACTCGGACCTCAATAAAATAAATCAACCCAGGTGACCCCCATGATGGTGTCCAGCAGAATGTTAGCAAAGAGGCTTCTGAACACCATTCGTCTTACCTAGATGTTCCCTGCGAATTTACTACAGTAAAAATCTGATGAGTGTCATGAAAATAGAAACTGTGGAAGTCCTTGGAGCTGTATTCTATTCATTACAGGTCTACGCTGCACGGGTCTACCATGGAGAGTTAGGCACGAGACTTGTGGCCAATTCTAGAGAAAGGAGACAAACAGACTGCTGCTCAGGCCCAGGCACACCCCTGCTAACACTGCACTAGTGGAAAATCAAGAACTGACGTGTGTCTTTTTGGCTGGCTGCTGACGCTGCCAGCTTCTCTTTTCCAGGTTTACCAATGTTAAGTCAGCAGTTCCGGTCCCAGACCTTTGGCTGGTCTAGAGTCTTTGGCAAGGCTTCCCAATGTCCTTGTCTGGTCTGCCCGTGAACATGCAGAGCCCAGGAACCCTGTTCATTCAGGCGTACCCCACCCACAACTGCCGGCTCCACCCTCCAGACAAAATTAGCAACGTGCAGGGAAAAGCCTGGGGCAGCATGACCTCAGCGCCTACAGTACGCGTGCACTCCACCTGCTAGGTGCACTCCACCTGCTAGGTCGCCTGCTATCTACCACAGATGCGCCCCCAGCTTATCAAGCAGATTAGGGGCTATGACCTGTAATCATATCATAAAAGGGATGTTTTAGCCGGGCTCGGTGGCACACGCCTGTAATCCCAGCACTTTGGGAGGCTGAGGCAGGAGGATCGTGAGTTCAAAGCCAGCCTCAGCAATGGCTGAGGTACTTAACAACTCAGTGAGAACCTATCTCTAATTAAAAACACAAAAAATGGCTGGGGATGTGGCCCAGTGGTCAAGTGCCCCTGAGTTCAATCCCCAGTATCAAAAAAATAAATAAATAAATAAAAATAAAAGAGATGTTTTGGCCAAACCTTTGAGTGCTTAAAGAGCCCTGAGTTTTAAGTATCACTTTCATTTCACAATGCAATAGCAAGAGAAGCAGGAAAACCTGGGCAGCATTATTATTTAAAAAAAGAAAAAGCAGACTTGGTTATCATGACAACTGTTACAATGTTATAAAGGCTACAGTGACAAATGACAGAAGTCATTAGCCAGGCCAGGCCTTCCCCTCTGACCCTCCCCCACTCCGGCCCACCACCTCCCCCCCCATCCTGCCGCTCACCAGCCCAGTGCAGACTCCAATGGCGAACACCACCATCCACTTCACCGCTTCATACCTTCGACCTTTCTGTTCACACGGGAAAAGAAGGATTCCCTCGTTACAGGGTTATGCTGTCAGTGGGGACGGAACACACCTTGACCCACCAGATCTGGACTCAACTCCAGAGGACAGCAAGCACATGAGGAGGAGGCCTGGCATCTCAGCTGCTTCACAATGCAAGAATGACAGACCCTATGGGGCTGGGCCAGGTGCCCTGGCTCTGGGCACTCTAGCTGGCACAAGGAAGGTCTAGAGACTCAAATGCCAATATCTCATGAAAAAGTCAAAAGATCAAGGGGTAGGTAAGGACGTTTACTGGAGCATTTGGGAGAGAAGATAAACCGTCCAAAGACCCACTCAGTCCCAAGAGACCAAGAACCCTGGGACTCACCTTATTATCCATTGTCTCCAAAACCTCCAGGTAAGGGTCATTGATGCAGCGGTCATAGTCCAAACTCTGGAAGAAAGACATGCGAACAAGAAAGTCACATCCAGGGAGGAAGAAGTACCAAAACCTAAAGTGGGACAAAACTTCAGGTTCCCACTCGTGACCCAGAGGCATCTGCAGCCCCGGGCGGGGCCTGTCCTGTGGCGGTGCAGGACCTCAGACCCCTTCTGACTTGTGCTCAACCCGCGCTCCGCAGGGCAGGAGGCTTGGGCAGCGCTGCTCCAGGTTGACGCTTCCCGCTCTGGGAGGAATCCAGAGTCGGACTGCTGACCTTTCTGCTTCTATGAAATCAGGACCTCAGCTCCCTCCAGCCTTGCCCAACTGACTCCATGTGATGTGAACAAAAGATTCAATTAATCAGAATCAAGTTACTCCAGAAAGTCAGTCCATTTTAATCACCTTTTGTAAGTAGCTTCTGTGAAAATGAGGTTGGTCACAAGACAAACTGACATGGAGACTATTTTTAGAAGGAAATTCCAGTTTATGTTCAGAAGAGGCACAGATTCAGGGCAGCTCCTACAGCTTCTACATCTAAGGCAGTGTTCCTGAAGCCACGCTCCGCAGACATGATTTGCAGGTGTGCATTGGACATTCCAAGAAACATTTCAGAGGAAATTATTTTGGTTTTATGTCTTATAAAAGTGGCAGCAGTGTGTCAACAAAGAAAAACAGTCTGCCACGGGCTGTCTCCTTCCATCACCTGTTCTGCAGCCACGTCAGCAAATGAACAAGCTGGACATTGGCCTAGTGGCCACAGTGCTCAATAGTCTTGAGTCAGCCAAACACAGGTATGACGTGTGACAATTTATCCCGTTTATATGACTACCTGGAGCAAGTCCAAATTCCTTTTTTATAAGAGCCCTGGAGTAACAACAGGTGACTGGTTAAATCGATTATCATACATCCAAATATAGAAAACTATGTAGCAATAAAATACTTACAGTAACTCCATGAAACAGATATAGGAAATACCCAAAACTTGTTAAGCAAATAAAGTAAGAAGCAATAAAAAATAAAAATAAACCAAGAGGTAGAAGAAAATGTATAATATAATCCCATTTTAATTAGACAAAATTAGGACTTATATGTCAGGATAAATAATGCAAAATATCTTGGAAAACATCTGTAAGGTGACATTTTAAACATTCACATTTAGGTATCATTTGAAATTTTCACATCTCACATGGTGTGCTTTTTATATTAATTTTTTTCCTTTTACTACAAAAAAAAAAAAAACCAGCAAAGAAATTCCTCTGTCAGGAAATTGGGCTCATCCGCGAATGATTAAACACACAGACACATAGACACACACACACACACACACACACACACACACACATGCACACATAAACACAGACACTTTCTACAAATCAACCAAGTGACATCGCATTCTGGGAACAAACGGAAAACTTATAAGGGGACCATCCTTCTGTGACACTGTGAAGCACATACGTGGTCTTTGTCCTGATACTGGCATCAAGCTCCTAAAGCCCCTGGCATCTCCAGAGTGCAAAGTGTCTTTTGTGTACTGATGAAAGGGTGGCTGCGGCCCTAGATAGCTTTAGGACAAGGCTGGGCACCGGAAAGAGACAGCAGTGATGAGAAGCCTCTCCCGCCCCTGTCTCCAGGGAGCTGAGGGACTGGAGGTTACGCTGGTCACCAGTGGCCGCTGACATGGTCAGTCCGCCTGCGTGATGCAGCCTCCACAGAAAACCCAGAGTACTGGGCCTGGAGAGCTTCCTGACTGCTGCGGCTCAGCCAGGGCGCGGGAGCCCCGCCACCCTCCCACGGGCCTTCTGCTGCACACCTCCTCTGTCTGGCTGTTCATCCGCACCTTTATTACATCCTTTATTAATAAGCTGGCAAGCAGTAAGTAAAGGGTGTTTCCCTGAGTTTTGTGAGCAGATCTGGCAATTTTTTTTTAAATATTTATTTATTTACTTTAGTTGTACACAATGCAATGCATTTATGTTTACGTGGTGCTGAGGATCGAACCCAGGCCGCGCACTTGCGAGGCGAGCTCTCTGCCGCTGAGCCACAACCCCCGCCCAGATCTGGCAAATTAGTCAAACTCAAGGAGGGAGTGGTGGGAACTCACTACCTACACCAGCATCTGGAGGAGGTGCAGTCTGTGGGCACCTCCAGCCTGTGTCTGATGCCACCTCCATCAAGACGGCACCAGGACAGAATTCGAGGACACCCTGCAGCTGGTGTCTGCGGGAGAATTTTTACTCACTTAGTGTGTGGGGAAACAACCCCCACACATATGGTGTCAGAAATGTGTGCTTAAGTCTAGTTCAGTGGGGCCCGCCTATATCCCAGCCACGCAGGAGTCTGAGACAAGAGGATCACAAATTCAAGGCCAGCATGGGCAACTTAGCAAGGCCCTGTCTCAAAATAAAACGAAAAGGGCTGGGGGTGAAGCTCAGTGATGGAGCGCTTGCCTAGCATGCCTCAAGTGCTGGCTCCAATCCCCAGCACAATCAACAAACAAACAAATGTCTGTGCTGAGTTGGGGCTAAGTAAAGGGAAGAACACTGTTTTTTTAATCTCTTATCTTAATACCAAAATCTAGAATTTATTGATCAATTAATTATTTGCTTAATCGTTTTATCTATGAATGTTGCTGGCGCCACTTTGGACTTTGACCGACGGAGAGGAGAGCACCGGAGAGTGGAATGAACAGCAGTGCAGAAAAGCGCCTCCTCGAACGCTCCTTGGCTACCCAAAGGCTAGGCTGTCTGGGTGACAGTCAAGCGTTGTCAATTCCTTCTGGCTAACTCACGGGTGGGGAGATGCCAAAGTCTGACACACACAGCGGGAAGAAGACCAGAGCTGATACCCTCATAGAGCCCAGACAAACTCTGTCCCAGGCTACCGTCTGATCTGTGGGCTCACACATCACCCCTAAAAACCACGGACTAGGGGCTGGGATTGTGGCTCAATGGCAGAGCGCTCGCCTCGCACGTGCGCGGCCCAGGTTCGATCCTCAGCACCACGTAAACATAAATGCATTGCATTGTGTACAACTAAAGTAAATAAATAAATATTAAAAAAAAAAAAAAAAACCACGGACTATTTCTCTGAAATTGCCTACACCCCCGTCCCTCTCCCAGACTCACAGGGTAACTGGACACTCACCCTCCTGCAATGCGCGAACACTTAATAAATCTCTACACCTCGTCTCCCACTCAGTGTCTACCACCAGTATATTTCTCAGACTCAGGAACCGAGAAGGTCTTTCGCTCCTACATTAAGGCTCCATGGACATTCACAAGGGTTTCAGTTGTCCAAAACAGGCAATCTCTTAGGACAGAAAGTGGATTAGTGATTGGAGAGTCGGGAGCAAGGAGAATGGGCCCCAAACAATAAATGGATACAGGGTTTTTTTTCTGAAGTGATGAAAACGCTCTAAAATAGATTGTGGGGATAGCTGCCCAGTTCTGAAAATAATGAAAAAAACCATTGAATTATACATTTAAAGTGGATTAATTGTATATAGTGCATCATAGCTCAACGGTGCTGCCTAAAAGGGCATTTAGAAGCAACTGCAGCCCAGAACACCATGTTGTCGCCTGAAGCGATGGCCGCTTGGAGCTACGAAGCCGCGGGAAGAAGTTCAGAGGTGAACTGGAAACAAACAGCTTTTTATTCTGATAACTTTTCTCTCTGGCTCTAACAACGACTAACACGCACCACACACCACCACAAAATGGCGCTGACCCGATCAGCAATCTCTGCTCAAGTCACTCGAGATCCCGGGCCAAGTCCCGTGAGACTACGGAAGGCAGCAATGCCCAAAACTCCATGGCCCATAGTCAACCACAATTTAAGCCATCTCCCCAAACAGGGCTCCTGCAACACCAGAATCTTCTCTTTTTTAAAAATAAATTAGTTGTGTGTGACATTGTAAATATGTACCAGTGGAATATATGATCTAGTAAAACCAAATCATTCCTTCTCCTTTGCTACAATTAACATCTTTTTATTTCTGCTGTATGTGTTGCTCATTGGTTTGAGGAACTAACAACATTTTTTAAAATATGTTTTAATTGTTGACGGACCTTTATTTTATTTATTTGTATGTGGTGCTGAGAATTGAACCCAGTGCCTCACACATGCTAGGCAAATGCTCTACCACTGAGCTACAACCCCAGCCCCTAACAACTTTTTTTAATAAAATTTCTGCAGGTGTCCTGTGGGGCTACTGCTCATGGCTATGGGCAAAACACTATCCAGCCACAGGAACAAGTAGGGGCAGACACGCAGCCCAAATCCAACTGGGAAGGGCCACTTTTGTCTCACACAAAACACCTTCAGCAGGCCTGAGCTAGGGCCGTGGCCATGTCTGAGAGGGGACGGCACTGACGTCCAAATCTGCTCTGAAAAGAGCCTTTTTCTAACTCAGAAGAGCAAGACAGACTAGATGACCTACATGAAAATAGAAAATAGCACCACTCATGACAGGAAATTATTATCAAACCATCCATGAGAATGGATGTCAAAATGGGATTCTTAACATCTTGTAAGACACCTAACTTACAAAGAAAGGAGTCAAGTACACACTCTACAAGCTCCCCCAAAACAGGAGGGAGAAGAGCACACTCTAGAAAGACCTTGAACACAGGGTTTCTAGCTGACCCTGAAGTAAATTCTGAGCACTTTCCTGATTAAGTGCCTAGCTGAATTTGCTCTTACAGAAAGCAAATGCTCTCGGAAGCGCATGTGCAGAGATGGCTAACTGGGGAACACTAAGGATCCACATGAAAGAACAGCTACCCATGACATTCACATGCTGGCACCTCCGCTCAGGGCGAGCACATCACAAGCACAGGTGCAGTCTAGTGGAAGGAGAGATGGAGCCTCAGGAAAGGCAGGGTGGATGGAGGAGGCTGGCCCAGCTCCCAGGTGCGGGAGAAGGCGGCAGGACAGTCAGGATGCTTGAGGGGGCTCGGTGAGAGGGCAAGGTGACAGCACAACACAGAGTATCTTCTGGTAATTTCTCACAAACCTCAACTACATACAAGGACCAAATACTTAAGAAGTGAGAGAAAACACACCAGTGAATACAGTGCTTTTGGATTCATTCAAAATCATCCCACCAGAGTCAAATGTTAAACTGTACCATGGGGCACAATACGCAAAATCCAGAGGGCAGAAAATTCCAGAGTCCTAATTATGTTGTAAAACAAATTACAAGGGGAAAAAATTTGAAGGAAGAAAGTATAAATGAAAAGAGACTTAAGAGGGTCAAGGATATAGCTCAGTGGTAGAGTGCTTGCCTAGTACGCCCAAGGCCCTGGCTTTGATTCCAAGCGTGCACACACACTGGGGGTGGGGGTGGGGGGTTAAAAGATTTCCAACAAATGCAACATGAGGACTTTATTTGGAACCTGTTTCAAACAGATCTAAAATACACATAACTATCATATGAAAACTGGGAGCCAGGCGCAGTGGTACACGCCTGTAATCCCAGCACCTGGGAGGTTGAGGCAGGAGGATTGCGAGTTCAAAGCCAGCCTCAGCAATGGCAAGGCACTTAGCTACTCAGTGAGACCCTGTCGCTAATAAAAATACAAAAAAGGGCTGAGGATGTGACCCAGTGGTCGAGTGGCCAGAGTTCACTCCCTAGTACCAAAAAAAAAAAAAAAAAAAAAAAAAAAAAAAACCAAACTGGGAAATTCATACACTGGATATTTGATACCAAGAAATTACTAATCTTTTAGATGGAATAATTGTATTATGCTTTTTTTTAAAAAAAAAAAAAGTCATTATCCTTGGGAGCTGGGGTTGTGACTCAGAAGTAGAATGCTTGCCTAGCATGCATGAGGCACTGGGTTGGATCCTCAATACCACATAAAAATAAAATAAAGGTATTGTGTCAACCTACAACTAAAAAAATAAATGTTTAAAAAAATAAAGATATTATGTCCACCTAAAAAACTAAAAAATTTAAATTAAAAAGAAAATCCTTGGGCTGGGGTTGTAGCTCAGCAGCAGAGCGTTCGCCTAGCACGTGTGTGGCCTGGGTTTGATCCTCAGCACCACATAAAAATAAAGGCATTGTGTACAACTAAAGCAAATAAATAAATATTTTTAAAAATCCTTATCCTCTGCAGATGCACAAATTATTTACAGGTGAAGTGATATGATATACAGAATTTCCGTCAAAATAACATGGGAAAGGAGAAGTGGATGAACAGAGATCAAACAAGGTTGAGCCTGAGCTGACAGCTGTTGAAGCTGTGTGTGAGGACAGGGTCTTCAATACACAGTCCTGGCCATTTTTGTGCATGTTTGAAATTCTCCATAATAAATGTTTACAAAATTCCAAACCATACTACAAATCCAAATGTTTACACTCTACAGCAAAAGGAAGGTGCAGTATTTAAAGTAGTCAAGTATGTTACTGTCCTCACATATGGGATCTTTAGTCTACATGACATTTAAAATAGCACTGAACAGGGCTGGGGTTGTGGCTCAGCGGTAGAGCGTTCGCCTAGCACGTTTCGCAACCCGGGTTTGATCCTCAGCACCACGTAAACATAAATGCACTGCATTGTGTACAACTAAAGCAAATAAATAAATATTAAAAAAAAAAAAAGCACTGAACACACAGGGCTGGGGTTGTGGCTCAGCGGTAAAGCGTTCACCTAGCACGTGAGCAGCCCGGGTTTGATCCTCAGCACCACGTAAAAATAAAGGCATTGTGTACAACTAAAGCAAATAAACAAATGTTAAAAAAAAAAAAAGCACCCTTCCCCTCCCACACATGATTAATTCCACTTCTCAGCACTGATCCAAGGGAGCAGCTAAGGATGGAGAAGAAAAGACAGACGTTCACCATCAAGCAGTTAGTTCATGACAAAGAAGGTGAGAAAAACCAAAGATGGATCAAATAAGTCATGACACAGTAAAAACTTGTTTCCCTATTTAAAAAGATATTATAGAAGAGCAGCAGTACAAAAATTGTTATCAAGTTGGGCTGGGGAGAACGGGATAAAATAGCATATTTATTAGAATTAGGTTTTTATCTTCTTTTAAGGATTTTCTATACAATCATGGCTTGCTTTTGTCATTTCAAAAGTCATATGAAAACTCATTATGAACTGATTAAACAATAACAAGTCAATTTCACTCTAGCAACACTGGTCTTACAAAAAACATACACTTGTAAGAATCCCATACATGAAACTGGAAACTACAATCAAGAACATTTTAGAGAGAAGCTGCTTGGGCAAGAAACTATCATTTGAAAACTAAGTTCTCTCAGAAGAAAAGCAATGCTTCCTTAACAAGGTATGGGCACATGCCTATTGTGAGTACTATAAGTAGCTTTGGCTATGGGTCTCTGTAAGTTGTAAAAGTAGTTTAATGGCAAATGCATAATCTAGGGTACTACAGATCCATAAAAGCACAGACAGAAGACCTTGGGGATTAAGGTGAAAAAAGGGATTGTTAAACAGTCCCTTTCCTAGAAGGACATCATTTCTTACCCACTCACTCCCTAGGACAGACGGTCAAATAGCATCTCAGGTTGGAATCATCACTTTGGTTTGAAGTGAGCAGCCCATTCACTACTTTAGTTACCCAACATAGCATCTAAGAATCTCACCTCATAGTCTTTCCTTGGAAGGATCTCATCCTCCTCTTCCTGTGTCTCCCCAAGGATGGTCTAGAAAAACAGATCCACATTAGGGAGACCTTTTTAGTGGTTAAAAGTGGAAGGAGACAAGCTGGGCACAGTGGCACACCTGTAATCCCAGAGGTTTGGGACAATGAGACAGGAGGATCAGGAGTTCAAAGTCAGCCTCAGCAAAAAGTGAGGCGCTGAGCAACTCAGTAAGACCCTGTCTCTAAATAACATACAAAAATACAAAGGGCGAGCACCCCTGAGTTTAATTCCTGGTACCAAAAAAAAAAAAAAAAAAAAAAAAAAGAATGGAAGGAGGCAGAAATATTTACTGAAATCTGATCAGTTGCTAGTTCTAAATCAGCTGGAGTCACCATCAAAGTGGAACAAGACCTCAAAAAAACCTTTTGGGATGAGGAGTCATGTGGGTGGAGATCTAGTCATCCAGCTGAGCTCTTCATTTCTAATGATACATTCTCCAAATAACCACTCGCATTTTTAGGACACCTCAAAGATGACCAATGCCAGATTAGAAGGGGGGGCGGAGGATTCGGGCTCCATCTGACAATGCTCTGAACCTGAAATCAGAAGGGCCTGTCCAAGTAGCCAGGATAGTTCAACTGGGAGAATGTTAGACTAAAGAAGGAACATGTCAACTCTGGGGACACAACAACTCAAGTTTCCCCGGGTTGCTTTGCAAGGGGAAGCTGGATTGCCAGTGACCCAGAAAGGGTGAGAGAGAATGAAAAAGGGCTGGAGAAACTAAACCAGCTGTATGATGCGCACAAAGTCCTGTGCAAGGGGCTCATTCTGAACAGGCTTGTTTTATTCAAAAATACTTTCAGATGAAAATAAAAGACAATACAGATGAGATTAATTGGAATTGGCCTGGATTCTCCTTCAGATTCCAAAGAGGGGCTATGAGAAAAGCCCTGCACATTAAGCAGGGCAGATGCTTCCCGAGCACAGGCTGTAGGCCCCACCCGCTGCCACCTGCGGGCCCATTTCGGCTCGGCCCCACCCCCGGCAACGCCTCTCGCCATCCCTTAGCAACCGCCCCCTCCCCAGCTCGGCCCCGCCCGCTTCTTACCAGCTCCTCGGGGGTGCGGGTCTCACGCTCGCCGCAGCAGCAGCACCACCTGCAGCAGCAGCACAGGGACCCCCTGCACCCCGCCATCTTCCTCCTTTGCTGCCACTCCGGACCACTCTGCCAACCCCCTCCCACCCAGGATCCGCGCCTCACGTGACTGGCCCCGGGAGGGTCACGTGGCCTTCTTGAGCTTGGGGACGGAGACAGGGAGTGGCTGCAGACGGGTGGGGCGAGGGCCCGCGTCACATGACGGAAAAGGGACGGCTTCCAGCGAGACCTCTGGGCGCGGCCATGTTGGAGGCGGAGCTTCCGGTCGCGCGCTCCAGCGGTTCCGCCCTCGCGTCCCGCCTCCTTGGCAACCGACGTGCGCGCCCCGCCCCCTCCACGCGCACCGCCGGCTGCCAAGCTGCGGCGTGTAGACGACGTTCCGAGCCACCTGGGACTGGCGGGTGAGTGACGGCGCGGCCGGGGTCACCTGGGAAGGGAGCTCCGGAGCTCGGGAGCACCCCTGGGGCCTGCGTCGGAGCGGGGAGCGCTGGAGGCCGCCGGCCCCCTCCGTGGGGCCCCCTCCGCGCGCCCCCTCCGCGGTACTCGGGTAACCCCCGGTGGCTCCCACCGCAGCGACCCCAGCTCTGCGGCGAAGGCTTGCTCTCAGGAGGTTTCCCCGGCATGGAGGGACCCTGAGCCAGAGGAGATCCTGGTTCCCGGGACCGGCCTGGCCCCGCGTCCCCGCCAGTGACCCAGTGACCCGGTGACTCTATTCCTGTCACTCAGGCCACCCGGCGCCTAGGTGGCTTCCAGTCCTAGCGAACACCTGCAGAAGCGAGGGATCCCCGGGCCGCTGTCCCGGTGCCCACTGCGTCGTGCTGCGCACGGACGTCCACGCCACCCTCGGGGTGGTGGGCTTCGTGTCCCGCTGCTGGACACAGTCTGAATGCTCAGTAAGTGGCAGAGGGGCGTTTTGACAACCAAGTGAGTACCTGGCCCGGTGGTGCTCCGTGAGTGCTGCTTGTTACTACTGTGCGACAGTCGCTGGGGATGCCACGGGCTGGATACCTGGTCCCCATCTCCAGGAACTAGGGGTGTTTTAGTCAGCTTTTTCGCTGATGTAACCAGAAGACCTGATACGAACCAATAGAGGAGGAAAAGTTTGTTTGGGGGCTCACGGTTTCAGAGGTCTCAGTCCAGATCAGCTGGCTTCATGCCTCCGGGCTCCAGGTGAGGCAGAACAGTGTAGTGGAACAGAACAGAAGAGTGTGGTGGAGAAAAGCCACACAGGCTGTGGTCAGGAAGCAGAGACTCCATCCACTGTATACAGAATACATAGCACAAACCCAGCGACCCACCTCTTCCAGCCACACCCCTGCCTGCCTTCCTTGTCCCCCAGTTATCCCTATCAGGGGCATAATGCACTGATTGGTTTAAGGCTCTCATGACCCAATCATTTCACCTCTAAGCCTTCTTGCTTGTCTCACACATGAGCTTTTGGGGGACACCTAATATCTAAACCATAATAAGGATGAAGGACGGGAGACAAACCTGTTACCTAGGTACTATGGGAACCCAACTCAAGATAAACGGTGGGGGTTGGCTGAAGGAGGGCATCACATGGCGCATGCCTGGTGCGTACTAGGGATGCAGTTAGTCTGTAAAGAGCAGATCATCTGCAGATACCCCAGCTCCCTCCTCTCCAGGCTGTGTTCCAGCAGGTGGTTGATAAGGCCCTCCCTTGACTGCCAGCTGGCTGCTCGGCCATCCCCCTTTCCCACTCCCCACTGAGGATCTGGAGATTCAGGTCAGAATCAGAATGAGCATGCCCGGTGGGGGTCGGGAGGCTTTGCACAAGGGTCCCTAGTGTGACCTGTGTGTATGTCCCACACTCTTGTGTCTCAGGAGAGGAGCAGCGATTTCGTCAGGTTCTCCAGTCCAGGATCCAAAATGGTCGAGTACACTGGCTTAGGGGTGGACATTCCCCAAAAAGAATGGATCTGACCCGGGCATTCCTGTCACTTCATGTCACCACACACCAGTTTCACTGTTGGGCGTCTGTCCACTGCTATGCAAGAGTAATATTTTGTTTCATTTTAAAGTATTTGTCTCATTTTCCCCACCAACCTGCCGTATGGCACATTGCCCTGTTGGCCTGTCTGTGGTTGCCCGGGCCATGGCTTCCAGTGTGGTGGCTCTGCAGTCACCTTGGATTCAGTGGACTTGAGTGGTGTGCAGGCAGGCACACAGCCTTTGTTCTGAGTTGGAAATAAATGTGTGTCCTTACTGAACTTGGGTCAGGCTCCTTTTAGAATAAAGCCAATGTCAGGTTTTAACCCACAACGCAGTGGTTGTTTTGAAGCAGCATGAACTCAGGGGAAATCCAGCTGCCTCAAGCCCAGGCCCCTTCCCTCTTGTGCACACACTGGAACTGTAACAGGAGATTTCCAGGCAGGGCCAGCCAGCCCAGCCAGCCAAGCTGCTCCTTCTTTGGAGGGGGATCCAGTGACCCTGAAGGTCTGGGGCCTCAGCTCCGCCGCCCCCTGCCTTCTCCAGCCTGTGTGCTCTCCTCCCAAGGTCCCCTCCTTCTCCGCCTTCTCACTAGCGCCTCAGCTCTCCCTAGAGCCTGGAAACCTTGCCCCCGCCCCTTGACGGCCCCAGCTTAGCTCAGGGCTCTTCCTTTGTCACAGCTCCGCCCAGTTGGGCACACCCTCTACGGGAAGGTTTCTCTGTTCCCGTCCCTCCTCACTCTGGGTCTTAGCTGACACAGATGAAACACTGAAGCGGCAGAGTCCTCCCAGCTGGCTCCGCTGCCCCTCGCTAGGAATGTGGGCATCAGAGGCTGGCAGCGTGAAGTTTTCTGTGCCACCCTCCATCAGGTAGCTGTCACCGAGGATCCATGGGCTGAAGGAGTATGTTTCAGCGTGGGGTGGGTGTTGTCATGCAAGGAGCTGGGCAGCAGCGGAGAGCAGAGCTTTGAGTGAGGCAGTGCAGACAGTGGCTGTGGAGCCTAGAGCCACAGGGCAGGGGCAGGGGCAGGGCCAGGGCCAGTGGCAGTGGCAGCCTTACTCTCCTTCCCACATAGAAATGCAGCCTCCCTTGCTTGAACCTGCCACTCAGGTGCCTGGATGTGCCTGGCACTTGGCTGCCTGCCCTCTGAGGCCCCCTGCTCCCACCCTGTGCAGCAGGAGACGGGCCATGGAGACCAGAGGATTAGGTGGCCCCAGCCCCCACTTAGATGGCAGCGGCAGTGGCAGCGAGAGCTCCAAAGACAGTTCGAGATGCTCCACCCCCAGCCTGGACCCCGAACGGCACGAGAGACTCCGGGAGAAGATGAGGCGGAGGATGGAGTCTGGTGACAAGTGGTTCTCCCTGGAATTCTTCCCTCCTCGAACAGCCGAGGGAGCTGCCAACCTCATCGCCAGGTGAGCTGCGGGGAGGCTGGGGGTGAGTGGGAACTGTGAGCCCTGCAGCCCAGCTGCACTTTAACCCGGCAGGAAAAGGCAGCCAGAGGGGGCAGAAGAGAGCAGAGGCAAGAGAGGTCGTTTGATCTGCGACTTCTCAGTTGTCTAAATGCCCCTCCCCGGCCTCAGATAATTTTAGACACACTCCCCAGTGGGTTAAAAATGTTGATTCCCTCAGACTACATTTCTTGGCAGAACTTGGGGCTGGATCATGAGTGCTTTAGGAAGTCACAAAGCAGCAATTTAGAGAATGTTTTCAGCAAATTGGGAATTTGGATTATGCTGCTCAAGCTACAAATGCCAACTTAATTACGCTAGCACTTTATGAATTTCAGTTCCTTTTTTAAGTGTGTGGCTTTTACTGTTTGATCTTTGCATGTGTCGCTCCAGGGTTGTGAAGTTTAGAGGCACAGAGATGTGTGATCACACTGTGGTGGCCTCTGACCCAGGTGTCCGTGCAGGCTTCCCGTCTCGCAGGCTTGGGCCTCGCTCTCCAGGACTCCTGGCTGCTGTCCTGCGGCCTGGGAGGCAGCACAAGAGCATCCTGTGTCTGCTGACCCCTCGTTCCTGTTCCTAGAATGAGGCTTTGCCTGCCACTGAGCGTCGCCTTGTCCTGACCATCCAAATGTCTAAAGGCTCCAGGGTGGCGAGCGTGGCTGCCTGTCACGCAGCGCTTACGCTGGCTGAGGGCTCGCTGTGCACCCAGGCTCCCGCTGAGTGCTGTGGAGCCATTTGCCATGTTTCTCAGGGTGCTGTTATGAAGTAGGTACTGTCACCTGCCACATCTTATAAATGAGGAAACTGAGGCTCAGAGAGATCATGTCACTTGTCCAGGATCACGTGGCTGTAAGTGGCCACGCGGGAGGTAAATGCAGGCCGCTCTGACTCCAGCTTGCATGCTGTGCTTGCATGTCTCTCCCAGGCCCCGTGGAAAGGTGGCGAAGGTGTGCTCCCCCAGGAACCCCTCTTTAGAAAGAAATCCCCTACAGGTTTGACCAGATGGCAGCAGGTGGTCCCCTCTTCATTGATGTGACCTGGCACCCAGCAGGGGACCCTGGGTCAGACAAGGAGACCTCCTCCATGATGATCGCCAGCACTGCTGTGAACTACTGTGGCCTGGAAACCATCCTGCACATGACCTGCTGCGGGCAGCGCCAGGAGGAGATCACGGGCCATCTGCACAGAGCCAAGCAGCTGGGCCTGAAGAACATCCTGGCGCTGAGGGGAGGTGTGGAGCTGCACCCCGCACTCTGGGTTCTTGCTTTCCCAGAGGCCTCGCCTGTCCCTGGAGCAGTCCTTTACTTTCCCTGGGACCCATACTGAGCATGCTCAGGGGCTCCTCCTTGCCCACAGCCTCCGTGGGCATGGCACAGTGTGGCTGCCTCTTCCACCTCCCGACTGGTTGTAGGAATCCAGTTGGGAGAGCCGCCGGTGCCAGATAGCCCTCTGCCCTGGCTACACAATTCTGTCGATCACTGGCTGCACCTGGTCCAGTCACAGAACACAGTGCTGGCATTTGGCCAGGAACACCTGCTGTCATCAGGCCACCCAAGAACAGGAAGAGGGACCCTGATGGTTGGGAGGAATCTTGTGGCCTCATGCTCCCCATCACACGACCACTTCTCACTGAGATAAATAGACAGTTGTCCCAGGAGGCAGAGCTTCAAGACAGCAGGAAAGAGCAGGAGGCTCAGGAGAGGGTGCCACACACACTGGGGCAGCAGGGCCAGGCGAGGGACGCTGTCCTCTGAGCTCAGAGGAGAGCGGCATGCAAAACTCACAGGAGGTCGGCACTGGGCAGACGTTGATGGCCGGTTGCTTCCTCCTCCACCGCTTGCCAGGTACTAGGCTGGGAGGGGGAGACCCAGAGCTAGGCACCGTGTAGCCTCTGCCTTTGAGAGCTCACAGCCCTGGGCATGGGGGGTAGTTAGAGGGAGCAAAAGGCTTTTTGGAAGTCAGGCAAGAGCCGCTGACCCTGACCTCTATCAACCCTGCAGACCCCATAGGTGACCAGTGGGAAACTGAGGAGGGGGGCTTCAGCTATGCTACAGACCTCGTGAAGCACATTCGAAGTGAGTTTGGGGACTACTTTGACATCTGTGTAGCAGGTAAGTGGCTGGCGCATCCAGGTGGGTAAGGAAAGAGGGGAGGGGTGAGAGGCCGGGAGCCTGCTGCATTCAGTCCAGGACACGCCACACTGGTTGAAGGACTTGCAGAGGTGAATTCCACACTGTCCTTAGCTTATCCTGTCACCTGCTGCCCGCCCAGGCCTGCCATTACCCCCTGAGCTTTTGTTCCTCTACTGTGCATGCTCCCAGCCTGCGCCCCAGCCCTCTTCTACTTTACAGCAAAAGAGAGGGATTTATTATGAAGACTCCAGGGGGACAGGGAGTCCCAGAACCCAAGTTAGGAAGGGGCCCCGGACCTCACTAGGCGCTGGGACCTGATCAGGAATCAGCCCTCCAGGAGGAGCTGCAGGGTCCGCGTCTCGGGCTCCTCCCGTAGATCCGGGGTTATGCTTGTCCGTGCCCATGACCTGATTCTGAATGTATGAGGTGTCACTTCCAACTAGTGTCCCAGACTGATTCACAGGTCCCAGGGTCAGCTCCAAAGTTCCAGGAGAGGGAGTGGGATTGGTTCAACCCTAGCTCCGTGGGCTACAGCCAGGAGGCCAGATGCCCTCCCCGCCACTTGCTGGAATTGGGCCTTCAGCTTCTCATACAGGGATCAGGTGTGGTGAGGCCATTTTGGCCAGGGACACAGGAGGCCCCTGGGCTGACTTGGGATGTCTTCTGGGATGACAGTTTTTCCTAAATATTTTTTTGGAAAAGAATGCTATTTTTTTTTGGTACTGAGGATTGAACAGAGGGATGCTCTACCACTGAGCTCCATCCCCAGCCCTTTTGATTTTGAGACAGGGTCTTCCTAAGTTGCTGAGGGTGGCCTTGGACTTTTAATCCTCCTGTCTCAGCTTTCCAAATTGCTGGGATTACAGGTGTGTGCCACCACACCTGGCTAAATCAAACCATCTTTATATTAACATAGCATGGCTATGCTATGGAGTAACATCTCAGGTAATCTGAATTTTTTAAAAACAGGCCATGTGGCTTTAAGCTTGGGCTTCTCTCTGGTGGCCCACGTGAGTCCCTAGGGGTCTCTAGGCAGGCATGACTGGGAAGCCCTGGTAAGGAGTTAAGAAGAGAAGAGGCCTCTCCATCTGTTCCTGGTGTCACTGCTCCCCTGCCCCAATGCTGTCGGTGACCGAGCCTGTCCCTGTGCAGTCGTGGGTACTGGGTGATCATGGTGGAACCGCAAAGCTGCGAGCGTACAATGGCCGAGTGGCTTTGTGCTTGGCTGATCATCACGCGGGTGATAGGAACACCAGTGGGTCAGACAGCGCCAAGCTGCTCACGGTGGAGAGAGAATGTGGTGAAGTGAGCAAATCCCAGTGTACCTGAAGGGCAAAGGAACACACCTGGGACCGCTGTGTAGTAAAAGGGATTATTAATCTGCCGAGGGACACGTGGAGGGGGAAGGGAATGAGGAAAACCAGAGGGAGGGGAGGAAAGGAGACAGGGCAACGAAAAGAAAAAGAAGGGGCGAGTTTCAGTCTGGAGAAGGCTTAAATAGCGAACCGGTGGTCAGAGGGACCCCCCCAGAGATACCCCCAACTCCATAGGCTGCCAGGGGTCTCAAGGGGAACCCGTGTGTGTCGTAATTGACTCAGTAAGGCACCTGAGGTGTGGCCAGCAGCACGGCCAGCTTAGAGTGCTCTGGAGGTGTGTCTTGTCTTAAGGTACCTGGGAGGTGTGGCCTGGTTAAACTACCTGGGAGGTGTGGCCAGTCGGCCAGGAATCTAACAGTACCCACGTGCTAGGTTGGGCTGGTGATACATTTGCTTTATAGCCACTGGAAAAGTAGCTTCGCTATTGAAAACACCCCCTTGCCCCTTTACTCCTTAAAACAACACAACTTTTATATTGTTTTTTCCTTTGGTTTTGTTTTTTTCAGTACTGGGTGTTGAACAGGCATGCTCTGCCACTGAGCCACATCCCCAACCCTTCTTATTTTTTATTTTGAGACAAGGCTTACTAAGTTGCTGAGGCTAGCCTCAAACTTGTGATCCTCCTGCCTTAGCCTCCCAAGTAGCTGGGATTACAGGTGTGCACCACCGTGCCTGGTTTTTATGTCCATTTTTTATGACTCTGGGTTGTTTAAGGAGCAGGACTGCTTATCACAGCAGAGCAGCTTGGCTTCCCAATAGCCCAGGTCTCGGTCTGCTCCCTGCTTGGCTCAGGGTCCTGCCTGGGCTCTCCCTCATGAGTCTGTGGTCTTCCTGCCTTCTGGTTGCAGGCCACTAGCGGTGCAGTCATGTAGGAAGGGGTCAGTTCACAGAACTAGTAAGGATCCCAGAGGGCATCTGGTCCCACCTCCCAGGCAGTTCAGACCCCGTCTTCTGCACACTCAGCACGGGCCGTCCCGTGTCCCCAGGGTGTTCAGGCTCAGGAGCTTGTCGTAGGGTTGGCATGGATGCTGGTTCTGCCATCAGGAGCAATCAGGATGGTGCGAGCTTCACCCAGGTGAACCCCTTTCCCCACAATGGACTTAGACATTTGAAAGTCGTTACTGTGTTCTCTCTCCACTTCTCCAGTGACACTTCTCTACTTTTTCTTTTTCTTTCTTTTTTTTTTTTTTTTTTTTTGGTACCAGGGATTGAACTCAGGGCACTCGACCACTGGGTCACATCCCCAGCCCTTTTATTGGTATTTTATTTAGACACAGGGTCTCACTGAGTTGCTAAGTGCCTCGCCATTGCTGAGGCTGGCTTTGAACTCGCGATCCTCCTGCCTCAGCCTCCCAAGTGCTGGGATTACAGGCGTGCGCCACCACGCCCGGCGAAACTTCTCTACTTTTTAAAATTCTTCTTTGTGTAATGTTAGCTTTTCGTTGCTGTGACCAAAATACCTGATAGTAACACTTTAGAGAAGGAAAAGTTTGCTTGGGCTCATGGTTTTGGAGGTTGCTCTGGGCCCGAGGTCATGGCAGAACATCATGGCCAGAGTGTGTGGAGGGGGAGAGCCTCTCAGCTCCTGGTAGCCAGGACGCAGGAGGAGAAGCCAGGGGGACTCCCTCGGTGACCTGCTTCCTCCAGCCACGCCCTGCCTGTCTGCAGGTACCACCCCACACAGAGGTCGTGCAGAGGACTCCTCTGTCAAGTGGCTGGAGCCATAGTTAGGTTACAGCGCCTCCTCACTCACCTCTGGCATTGGCACGGGATCTTTGGGGACATCTCATGACCAAGCCACGGCTCTTAACTTTTCACTATTTTGGACTCCTGACAAATTGTTGTTATGTTAAAAACAATATATATATATATATATATATATATATATATATATATATATATATATACACATATACATATACACACACACATATATATATGTACATATATATATATATATTTTTTGAGTACCAGGGATTGAACTTGGGGCACTCGACCACTGAGCCACATCCCCAGCCCTATTTTGTATTTTATTTAGAGACAAGGTCTCACTGAATTACTTAGCTCCTCTCTCTTTGCTGAGGCTGGCATTGAACTCGTGATCCTCCTGCCTCAGCCTCCTAAGCTGCTGGGATTACAGGCATGTGCCACTGCGCCTGGAAAAATCAATATTTTTTTTACAAGGTCAAGCCCAGTACCCCAGAAGCTGCTCAGCCAGTGCCGAATGTGACACCTGTGCCCCGTGGACACAGCGTAGGCTGATTTGTCTGCTGGTCAAGGCATTTGGAGCAATCCACCCCCACGCCTGGGACAGTCCCTCCAAGCTACCTCCCACAAGAGTCAGCTCCAGGGTCAGGTGCACATCAGTTGTGACCCAACTGCCCATGTCACCTGTCCACACTGTGCTGTTGGAAGGTGCCAGTGCAGAACTGAGGCCAGGTCATGCTCCCAGGGGCTCTGGTGTCTCCATCACGCACCTTGAGCAGGCACAGGCAGTCTCTTCCTACAGTTGTCCCTTTTGGCAGGTTACCCCAAAGGTCACCCGGACGCAGGGAGCTTTGAGGATGACCTGAAGCACTTGAAGGAGAAGGTGTCGGCAGGTGCCGACTTCATCATCACCCAGCTCTTCTTCGAGGCCAACACCTTCTTCCAGTTTCTTAAGGCCTGCACTGCAGTAGGCATCACCTGCCCCATCCTCCCTGGCATCTTTCCCATCCAGGTGAGGGTCCAGGAGGCTCTCGGACTCTGCAGCGCCCACCGTCCCAGCACAGGCCCGGGCTCTGGGGAGAGGCGCTGGGTTCGTGCTCAGATTCTCCCTTGCTACTCCGAGGCTGTCTTTCCATCAGACAGCGTGCCTGTCCTTGCCCCCCGCTGGCTGGCCGCCTGGTTTGGTTACCTCTAACCCCCTTCCCCTGCACCAGCATCTGTCAAGGGCCCTGTTATATTTTGACCTGCTGACAGTGTCACCAAAAGGGACACTCTCATAAATTTTACTTAAATCAGTGTTCCCCAGAGTTAGCTGTTGTCAGACCCATCGGATAAGCTTTCCCCAAAGCCAGGTTCCAGGCCCGCTCAGGAGTTCTGATGTCGCACACCTGGTGTGGGCCTGGGACTCTGCATTTCACTTCTTGGGAATGGCTGGGTTAGATGACCACATCTGGGGCCCGGGGGCTGGCCAGGCTGGTGGCAGGACTGCTGTGGGCAGCTGCTGTACTCTGCAGAGAGTGGAGGAAGCAGGACTGGCTGAGGCGTGCCCTGCTGTCCCTCAGCACGATGCTGCAGTTGCAGGAAGCCTGGTGGGGTGGGAAAGGGGACAGGTGTGTCGGGTGGGGGGGCCTGGGAGATGACCCCGCAGCCCCGTGTCTTGGACAGGGCTACTCCTCGCTCCGGCAGCTCGTGAAGCTGTCCAAGCTGGAGGTACCGCAGGTGATCAAGGACATCATTGAGCCAATCAAAGACAACGATGCTGCCATCCGCAACTATGGCATCGCGCTGGCCGTGAGCCTGTGCCAGGAGCTGCTGGCCAGTGGCCTGGTGCCAGGCCTCCACTTCTACACTCTCAACCGCGAGGTGGCCACCACAGAAGTGCTGAAGCGCCTGGGCCTGTGGACTGAGGACCCCAGGTGAGGGTGGAGGCTCTGGGAGACACAGAGGAGAGTCAGAGTGGTACCAGGGCAGTGTGGCCCGTGGTGGCACAGAGGCCTTCCTGCACCAGGTGGCCCTGGCCTGACACTGTCCTCAGAGAGCGCCACGTGTAGCTCAAGGTTCATTTTCTTTCTCTTTTTTTTTTTGGTACCAGAGATTGAACTCAGGGGCACTTGACCACTGGGCCACCTCCCCAGCCCTTTTTTTGTATTTTATTAGAGACAGGGTCTCACTGAGTTGCTAAGTGCCTCACCATTGATGAGGCTGGCTTTGAACTCACGATCCTCCTGCCTCAGCCTCCCAAGTGCTGGCATTACAGGTGTGTGCCACCACACGCGGCTCTCAAGGTTCATTTTCTTATATTTTTGTGATACTAGGGACTGAACCCAGGGGCACTCTACCTCTGAGTTAGACCCCCATCCCTTTTTATTTATTTATTTATTTATTTTTTAGTTTAGTTGTACACAATGCCTTTATTCTTATGTGGTGCTGAGGATTGAACCTGGGCCGCGCACATGCTAGGCGAGCGCTCTACCACTGAGCCACAATCCCAGCCCCCTGTTTATTTTTTGTTTTGAGACAGGGTCTCACTAAGTCACCCAGGCTGGCCTGGACCTTGGGATCCTTCTAAGTCAGCCTTCTGAGTCAGCCTTCCCAAGTAGCTGGGATTACAGGCGTGCACCACCACGCCCGGCCTCACTTTTAATTTCTCATACAGTAAATGTGGATAGATAAAAGATCACAGGATCTTCAGCCTTCAAGAATTTTTGAGGAGCCGAGCGTGGTGGCGCATGCCTGTAATCCCAGCACTTTGGGAGGCTGAGGCAGGAGGATCCCGAGTTCAAAGCCAGCCTCAGCAATGGCGAGGCACTTAGTAATTCGGTGAGACCCTGTCTCTAATAAAATACAAAAAAGGTCTGGGGATGTGACCCAGTGGTTGAGTGCCCCTGAGTTCAATCCCCGGTACCACAAAAAAAAAAAAAAAAAAAAAAAAAAAAATTTCTGAGTGCAGGGTGATACCACCACACCAATTTGGTAACTCTAAGACATTGGTTTAGGGCTCAGTGTTGTGGCTCAATGGTAGAGCGCTTGCCTAGCATGCGTGAGGCACTGGGTTCAATCCTCAGCACCACATAAAGATAAAAAATAAAGAAAGATATTGTGTCCACCTATAACTAAAAAATAAATATAAAAAAAAAACATTGGTTGCATAAATTCAACTACACCCCTCACAGGGATTATTTGACATTCCATGCCTGAAACAACTGGTTTTTTTGTTTTGTTTTTATTTTGAGACCAGGTCTCACTATTGCTGTTGCTCAGACTGGCCTCAAATGAGCCTCCTGCCTCAGCCTCCAAGTGCTGGGACTCCAGGAGCTGCCAGCTGGAGGCCTAGAGTCGGGTCGGAGAAGCCAGGCTCAGTAGTGCGCCCTGCCTCCTGCTCCCTCTGCCAGTCCCTTGTCCTTTCTGTCTCCATCCTCACCAGGCGACCCCTGCCCTGGGCTGTCAGTGCCCACCCCAAGCGCCGGGAGGAAGCCGTGCGTCCCATCTTCTGGGCTTCCAGACCAAAGAGCTACATCTACCGCACCCAGGACTGGGACGAGTTTCCCAATGGCCGCTGGTGAGCCCCTGCAGACACTCCTGTGGGAGATCCCGTGCCAGGGAGGAGTCGGGCAGGATCCACAGGAGCGTCCTCCTGGGCACGTGGTGGCACCTGCCCTGCCAGGAGCCCGGGACAGGAATGTGCCCTGACCTCGGGGCCCCTCCCTGCCAGGGGAAACTCCTCCTCGCCAGCCTTCGGGGAGCTGAAGGACTACTACCTCTTCTACCTGAAAAGCAAGTCCCCCCGCGAGGAGCTGCTGAGGATGTGGGGGGAGGAGCTCAGCGGCGAGGAGAGCGTCTTCGAGGTCTTCGCTCACTACCTGTCCGGGGAGCCAAACCGGCAGGGCCACAAGGTGAGCGGAGGAGGGTGGGGGCTCCGGCCCCCCGACCTGTCCCCAGCACCACCCGCTCTCCACGTGGTGGACGTGGTGGACGTGAGCCTCAGCTAGGGGAGCAGGGCGAGTTGGGGGAGGACCCCGGAGCCCCCTGCTGCTGTCCAGCTCACCCTCCCCGCCAGGTGACCTGCCTGCCCTGGAACGACGAGCCCCTGGCGGCCGAGACCAGCCTGATGAGGGAGCAGCTGCTGCGCGTGAACCGGCAGGGCGTGCTCACCATCAACTCCCAGCCCAACGTCAACGGGAAGCCGTCCTCCGACCCTGTCGTGGGCTGGGGACCCAGCGGGGGCTACGTCTTCCAGAAGGTGCGGTGGTGGTGCCCCAGGCTGCCCCGCCCTGGCCAGCACCTGTGGGTTCCCTGGAGATGGGACACAGCCCTGGTCTTTCTCTCCTGGGCCCTTGAAAGACAGTGGACAGACAGGCGTGGCCAGGCGCTGACACCTCCAACCAGACGGCCCTGGGCACCGAACCCTGGGCCTCGCAGCCTCATCTCTGTTTTGTAACGGGACGTAGTTCATGTTTTGGGGATGAAACACGACAAAGCATGGAAAGTGCCCCGTCCCTGGAAGGCATGTGGGAGCGGGAGCTGCTCGCCCGAGGCTGCGGGGCACCTTCCCCACCCCGGCTGCTGCAGTTAAACTGCATTCTGAGCTGCGGCCGGCCGTGGGCACTGGACCCTGCCCTGGGCCCCAGCTCCGCTGCTCGCTGTCAGTGCAGGCGGCCGACTTCCCCAGCTCTCGCGCCTTGGGGTGCAGTGCCCACCTGACAGCGTGGTGAGCTGCTCAGCTCAGTCCTTGGTAGCTGCAGGTGCTACAGGACACGTCAGTGTCACCGTCATCACCCAGTGACTGGGGAGGGCGGGACGGATCAGGCCTCTCCCACGCCTTAGCCTGGTGAGGGTCACCTCTGCTCATCTCCTGAGATGCTTGTCCCCGAGTGGCTGGACAGGTGGCAGGTGTCCCTGGATCCGCCCCACCGAAGCCTCGTGTGCCGTTCCCTCCACCTCCGGCTGCACCAGCTCCACAGTTCACACTCAGTCACGGCCCCTCCAGCCCTGATGCCCGCAGTGCCTTGCACATGCGCTGTGGGGGCCCTCCCTGGATGGTCAGGGCAGGCTGGAGCACGCGGAGTACGCTTAGTAGCACCTGCGAAGGGCGTCTGGTGAGGAGGGGTTGACGTGACAGGCGCCACCTCCCACAGGCCTACCTGGAGTTCTTCACTTCCCGCGAGACCGTGGAGGCGCTGCTGCAGGTGCTGAGGAAGTACGAGCTCCGCGTCAACTACCACATCGTGGACGTGAAGGTAGGCCTGCTCCAGGCCAGCGCTGGGCCCACCCGCCTGCCCCGCAGCGGCACGTCACTAGCACAGCCAGGCGTCCTGGGCAGGGCAGGGACACAGGCAGACCTTGACGCAGGGGCCCCCATCCTGGTGAGGGAGACGGATAAATGGCAATGACAAGTCAGGGCAGGGGGTAGAAAGAAGCCCCGGGTAGGAGGCTGCAGGGTCGGAGGAGGACGTGAGACCTGGGAGGCCAGGGAAGGAGCCGGGGAGAGGTCCGAGTGGCCCAGGTGGCCAACAGGGAGAAAGGTGTCCCAGGGAAAGCGCAAGGACGTCCCAGGCCTCAAGCTGCACCGTCCTGGGGGCCTCCGGGCGTGGGGCAAGGAGGGCCAGGTGCTCCCTTGTCCTGCTTGGAACTTGAGGCTTCCCTAAAGGCAGGTGGGAGTCTTTGTCCAGGGGTGGAGTGGCTTGGCCCGGCCCCTGTGCCATTTTAGGCAGGTCGCGGTGGACAGCTATGGATGACGGGCAGGAGGTCAGAGCCAGGTGCTCACGAGGCCTCGGGGTGGCCCAGGTAGCGGGCAGGCTGCCCGTAGACGGCGGCAGGCGGAGCGTGAGCAGGCCAGGCAGCGGGACGCGGAGGCTGCCTGGGGGACAGCAGGAGAGCAGCTGCCCGGGATGACCTCTGGGTTTGTGGTTGGCATGGACGGTGTGCCCCTCAGCTGCAGGCCTAGGAGGGCAGGTGGGCGTGGAGTGCTGAGCAGAGTGGTCCCAGGAGCTTGAGGGTCTCGGGCAGTGAAGGGCTGCAGACGCTTTGCCCAGACCTGCCTGCCTGATTCGGTGCCCCTTCAGGGTGAGAATGTCACCAACGCCCCTGAGCTGCGGCCCAACGCCGTCACATGGGGTATCTTCCCTGGGCGGGAGATCGTCCAGCCCACAGTGGTGGATCCTGTCAGCTTCATGTTCTGGAAGGTAAGGGAGTGGGGGTGGGGCCGCCCCGCCCTCCTCGAGGACCCTGGGCTTCCCGATCTCAAGTGTGGGGCTGACAGCCACACCCAGGGCCAGCAGACCCGGCCTTCCAGGCCACGTGCTCACGCGTGCTTACTTCTGAGCCGGGCGGGAAGGGGGTTGGAAGGGGCCTGTGCTGCTCCTGGCATGTCGGTAGGGCAGGAGCCCTTGGAGTGCTGCGCAGGGGTCCCTGACCTGAGGGCAGCCCCGTTGACCTTGCCTGTGTGTGTGTGTGCACGTGTGCGCGTGCGTGCGCACTCACGCATGCGTGTGTAGGACGAGGCCTTCGCCCTGTGGATCGAGCGGTGGGGCAAGCTGTATGACGAGGAGTCCCCGTCCCGCATGATCATCCAGTACATCCACGACAACTACTTCCTGGTCAACCTGGTGGACAACGAGTTCCCGCTGGACAACTGCCTGTGGCAGGTGGTAGAGGGACACATTTGAGCTGCTCAACAGGCCTACGCAGAGCCAGAGGGAGACGGAAGTTCCCGACCTTGCATCCTGACAAGCCATGGCCTGGCCACTGGTATCCAGCCGTCCTCCCTGCCCGTCTTGGCCTCTCTCCTTTGTCCCAAGCCTGGGCCTCCACTCCCCATGTGATGATGGCGACTAGGCTGATGTGAGGCTTCTGGGCTCTGGCTGGACCTGAGCAGCAGCACACGGGAGCCTAGTGCTCCCAGGGTCAGTCTCTGGTGGGAGCACGGGGGGCACACACCACCTCCCTGCGAAGGGGGGAGACTGGCGGTTGCAATTGAGCCCTCGCACCAGGGCAGCCCTTGGAGCCAGCCCAGGACTCCAGTGAACTTATACTTGGGCCTGTGTAGGTGGGCAGAGGGACCACAGGTGACAGGCACTGTGGCACTGATGAGACCTGGCTAGGTGAGGGGCTGCACCTTGCTCCTCCCAGTGCTGGCAGCAGACCCCCCTGTGACTATAGGGGAGATCAGTGCCTGCCTCGCACGCGGCAGGCCACGCCAGGCCCCTGGACAGCCTTGGGCTGACCCTGACAACCGGGCACTGGCTGCTCTTGACCTCCTGCAGAGCTGCTCTTTGAAACACCGTCTGTGTTCTGAGGGCTGGAGGAGAAAAAGTGCCCTTGAAGGGTTCAAGGCTGTCCTAACCCTTGTGCTCTCTGGGTCCCTGGCCTTCTCTCCCGTCCCATTAGCTGTCAGAGGCGAAGACGAGCTGCCTCAGGCCCCGCTGTCTCCTGCCAGCTGCCCTCCCTCTGCTCCCCCTGGCCCAGCAGCCAGCCCTGGGGCCACGTTGCCTGGGGCAGTGACTGGCAGGTGCAGATGGGTGCTCCCTGTCCTGGCGGCTGCCTGCAGGGCTTGGCTGGCTCCGCGGGTAGGGGGATGCCTGCACCCAGTGGGGGTGCACGCAGAGCAGCTGAGGGCAGGGCGGGGGCTTCCCCTTCCCTCTAAGCCCAGCTGACAGAGATGAGGGGGGACAGCCTTCTAGAAAGACTGAGCCAGAGAAGCCGCAGGGACCGCGGAGGCCTTTATTGTCCTTCAGAGCTCCCTGCCCTGTCTGTGGGCGCTCCGTGGGGGGGGCACCACCCCTCCCCAAGAAGGCTGGGCTCCGCCCTGCTCCCCATGAGGCTGGACCCCTGTTCTGTCCAGGCCCGCCACACCAGGGACTGAGCAGCTCCCAGCCTGCTCCCAGGGCCCTGGTGCCTGGCCGCGCAGGGCACTCGGGCTGCTGGTGGCGCCCCTTCTTTGGCTTCTGGCCGCGAGGCACTGATGCCACTTCTCGAAGGCCTGGAATCAGAGGAAAGACTGTTGTCTCAGACGCCCTCCGGGGCCTGAGCCGTGCCTGCCAGAGTGACACCTGTGCTGGCTCTTTCTGTCCCCATTGGTCCCCTGCATCTGCCCCAGGCAGCCAGGCCACCCTGCCCCGGGCCAAATGCTCAGAATAGACTGGACGTGTGACCCAGAAGCCATGCTCAGATGGCAGCAAGTGGGGTGGTGGGTGCCCCAGACCTGATGGGCTGATAGGGGCAGCCAGCGTGCCACGGGCCAAGCCTGGCTGTTCCCCAGTGAGTGACCTCGACACGGCCAAGCTGTGGCCACAGTCAAATCTCGGGCTCCAGCCTCTGGGCTGTGTGTGCTACACCAAACCTACCCCTCGCCTGAAAATGAAGGGGCCCCAGGGGTGGCGAGCAGGGAGGACCTCAGCTCAGCCGTGACCAGAGCTGGTCCTGGGCGGGGAGGGCTGGCGGGTGAAGTGAGGTGGCCCCAGCCAGTACCTGGGAGAGGACCCAGCCAGCTTGCTGCTGCTGTAGCCTCACAGCCACCCGCAGCTGCAGGGCCCGCCGACGCCACGTCCTCCAGGCCTGTCCCAGGTGCCACTGCCTGAGCTGCGGGGAGAGGTACGGGGAGCCCCAGCCTTTCCCCTACCCGACCCGGGGCGAAAGGGACGCGCCTAGGGCTGTCATCTTGGGCGTGTTAGTAGCTGCCCTGCCTTGGCCCGAGCCCCGCCCTCAAACTCTGTGGGTCCAGAGCCCAGCACTGGGGGACGCCGCTTCTAGGTCAGCTGAGGGCAGGGTGGACAGGGAGGTGCGCCCCAGGGCTGCCGAGGCGCCTGCAGTGTGGGGTGGGGCGAGGGAGGGGCCCAGCCGCTCACCAGGGCCTGAGACAGCTGCTGCACCCCCTGAGCATCCACCCAGCACCTCCAGGTCACCGCCAGGTGCCTGGCACTCCGGGAAGCCTGGAGCCTGTGAAGCCGAGCCTCCAGGCGCCGGCGCTGCAGGTCCTTCCTCCTGGTGACCAGGAGCATCGGGGCCTCTCCGGGACCAGGGGCCCGGGGCTGCTCTTCCGGGATCCTACAGGAGGGGGCACTGGCCAGAGAGCCCAGCTGAGCCAGGGCACAGGCTGGCCCCTCCTCCCGCCCTCGCCACAGCACGTACCCCAGCTGCCTCTGGGGGGCCTTCCCTTGGCTGTGAAGGACTCTGGTGTCGGGGGTGCGCGGTCCCGAAGGCAGCCAGCCGGAGGCCCAGCTGCTTCGTCCAGGCCACCGCACCCAGGACCGGAAGGTGGGGCAGAGGGGATGCTCTCTGTCACCTGGGAAGGGGAGTCAGAGAAGACACTTTGGCTCAGAATGGCGGGAGCTCCCTCCCTGCAGAGGCCCCAGGGGCTGAGTTAGCGCGGCACCCCCACATCTCCAGGCTCAGGGAAAGAGCAGGGGAGGCGGGACAATTGGGGGGGGGCAGGACAAAGGATCTCTTTCCTGGACCAGCTGAAACACTTGGGAAGAGGAAGTGGGTGAGGAAATGCACAGGGGGCACTGGCCAAACAGGTCATTTCCAGGTCCCTGAGGACTGGTGACCACCCAGGAGCAGGGTCTCCTTACTCTGAGCCCAAGTGGTTTCTTTCTGTGTCCTCTCTGCTCCATGGCTGAGCTCCCACGTTGGCCAGGGCAGCACAGGCCCTGCGGCCTGTGTCCAGCAGCTGCGGGTCTGCGGGAGCAGCCAGAGAGGAAACCTGAACCCGGGGGCTTGGAGCTCTCCCGGCAGCCGACCAGGTGGGAGTCCCTGCCTGTGGCATTAGGGCCAGGGCCTCCCACTGGCATGCTTACAAACAGCCCCGAGGCCCCTAGAGGAGAGAAGGGTCCCAAGAGCAGTGTGGCTGCCAGGTCAGGCCACTGCCTCCCTCCGCCCACCCTCCCACTGAGCCAAACATCCAAGCAGAGGGGTGGGCCAGTAGCTCTTGGTGAGCTGGCTCCCCCTGCCAGGCCCAGCCCCGAGGGTGCCAAGTGCAATGACTTTTCTGTAGGGGTCCAGCCCAGAGCCGGCAGACCAGGGGCAACAGGGCACTGCACAGCACGAGGTGGCTCACAGTGTCATGGGCGAGGGCTGCCTGGGTGTGTGCTCCCGTGGGCAGGGAGGGGCTGGGGTGGAGCAGCTGGTGCTGAGTCCTGCCAGCACTGACTTTGTTTTGGGGTTTTTTTGTTTTGTTTTGTTTTGTTTTTGGTATCAGGGATGGAACCCAGGGGAGCTTAATCACTGAGCCACATCCTAGCCCTTTTTATTTTTAATTTTGAGACGGGTTCTCAGTTATTTAGGGTCTCTCCTAGTTGCTGATGCTGGCCTTCTACTTGTGATCCTCCTGCCTCAGCCTCCTGAAATACTGGGGTGAGAGGCATGCACCACTGCGCCCAGCTTCTACTTTGTTCTCTAAGCCTAAGTTTCTCCATCAGTGATGGGAGGCCTTACCTTGTTGACAGGTATGCAGTGAAGGTATAAAATACTCTGATTAAAAATTTGTCCTAGCCAGGCGCGGTGGCGCACGCCTGTAATCCCAGCACTTTGGGAGGCTGAGGCAGGAGGATCTCGAGTTCAAAGCCAGCCTCAGCAATGGCGAGGCACTTATCAACTCAGTGAGACCCTGTCTCCAAATAAAATACAAAAAAGGGCTGGGGATGTGGCCCAGTGGTCAAGTGCCCCTGAGTTCAATCCCCGGTACCACAAAAAAAAAAAAAAAAATTTGTCCTGTAACACATCTAGAAATGCCCTGAGATGCCAGATCTGCTATTGCTATAGTCTCATGTGCAAACTACCAAAGTCAGTCTCAATTACATTTAAAAAAAATTTTTTGTAGTTGTAGATGGACAGAATGCCTTTATTTTATTTATTTATTTTTATATGGTGCTGAAGATCAAACCCAGTACCTCACACATGCTAGGCAAGCGCTCTGCCACTGAGCTACAGCCCCAGGCCCCTCAATCAATCACATTTTATGTTTTATTTTTTAAAATATTTTTTAGTTGTAGGTGGACACAATACCTTTATTTTATTTTTATGTGGTGCTGAGGATTGAACCCAGTGCTTCACACATGCGAGGCAAGCACTCTACCACTGAGCCACAACCCCAGCCCTCAATTACATTTTAAAAAGCAAAAAACACTTTAATGTTTTTCTTAGAATTTCTAAATTGGTCATATTCTTACTGGAATTTCAAAACAGGACTTTTGATGATACCCAGAGATCTTTAGGAATATTAGTTGGCCTGCCAGTGTCTCTGGACTGTGTCCCCAATGACATGTCCCGGACTGCCATGCAGTGTCATGTCTTGTGTTTGTAGCGGCCCTGCCCTCCTGCAGGCCATCAGCCTCTTATCATCATTTGCTGTGTCAGAACTAACGGCTTCTGGTCTGAGGAAGGCTGACGGTTACCTTCGGGTAGTAAAAATTATGACAGAACTTTTTTCTACTGTATGTTTTTCTAGTTTTTCTGTAAAGGGCATATTGAGTTTTTCCAATAAAAAAGTTAACATAAATTGTGCTGCCCCGTGCACTTTCTTGACCCTAAGCTGCACGTGATACGTGATGAATTCGGGTGTCTGTCGCCCTAGCAGACCGGGACCCCCGCAGGTTCCACTCTGCAGCCAGGCCTGCACTGGGCGAGTGTTTGCAGATGGGCCCAGAGCTGTCTGCCATCCTGAGCCAGGAGGGCATCCAGGAACCAGGTAGGAGAGCTGTCCAAGGGGGTGTTGGGCCTTTAGAGGAGCGTCTAGCCAGCTGTCACCATGGACTGGTGATTCTAAAAATCAGTGGTCAGAGGGTCGCTTCTGCACCTCCCACCCCCGCCTGCACCCCACCCTACCTGCTTCCAAGGGGCTGGAGTGTCCATCAGTGCGAGGCGCCCTCTGCTGGCCAACCTGGGCCAGTGCTCAAGGTCCATCCGCTGGGCCTGGGTCCGTGGTTCCTGCCGTACTCTGAGCAGCACCATCTGCCACTGGGCCCAGTGGGTCCAAAGGAGGCGCCTGAGTCCAGCCTGTTGGAGCTGGGTGTGGTGGCGGCTTGCTGGACATGGCCCTGGGCCACCGACTGAGCCCAGGTCGTTAGGACCCTGGAGGAGAAGGAAGGGGGCTATGCCAGAGGCCGCTGGGGCCAGGATTCCCAGGCAGGCGGGGCAGGACCCCTCCCCAGTGCCCTCTGGGAAGGGCCTCCAGGGAAGGTCCCGGCCTGTCCCCCTCCCCCATGCCTCTGTGCAGACTGGGTTAAAATGCGCGTGGAGAGGGGCCTGGACAGGACCACGCTTCCTGTTTATGTGGCAGAGAGGACAGTCCTGTCAGCTCCTCTTTGCTGTGTCCGGCCCCACGCTGAGCGCCAGGCTGCAAGAACAGTTAGGCCCTTACCTCTCCAAGGGAGGGTCCCGCGGCTAGTGGCAGACCTGCGCTTTTGCCACTGGGCTTGGCTCTCTCGTGGCCAAGATGGCCGCCCCCTGTCACTCTCCTGCACCCCCTCCTGCCCGCTACCAAACATGCCCTGCTGCTGGAAAACCAACCCCAGGCCTGAGCCGGAGCTTGGCAGGGGCTGCCCTCAGCTGCGCCACTCCTGGGCACTCAGCGGGCACTCAGCTTCCAGGCCCTGTGGACCCCTGTGCCCACGGGGTTGTGCCCCTGGGGTCCTGCCCAGAGCCACCTGGGCCTGGGCCTGCACTCTCACTTCTACCTGATGCTGGGCCTCACGGCACCAGCCAAGGCCACTTGCCATGCCACCAAGGCCCCCGGCTGCCTGTCTGCCCAGCCTTGGTGCACACAGCCCCGCCAGCGACAGCCGAGGTCTGGGCCACTCACTGCTTCTGTGCCCAGGCGGCCACCCCTGGGCTTCCTGCCAGGTGGCAAATGAGGCCCCCAATGCCCTTCTCCTCTGGCCATCCTGAAGGCTCACCCCAGGCCTGGAAGTAACTGCAGCACAGGAGTGGAGAAGGGGCCCTGCTGGCTCAGTCTAAAGTCACGTCTTACTCATAGTGACACCTGCTCATCACCCATATGTCACATGGTTCACACGATTTGGGGTACACAGCCCTGTGCCTTCAAAATGCCTTGGCTGGGGCCGGGGCTGTGGCTCAGCGGCAGAGCGCTCACCTCGCACGTGCGCGGCCCGGGTTCGATCCTCAGCGCCGCATATAGATAAAGAAATAACATAAAGGTACTGTGTCCAACTACAACTAGAAAATAAAATATTTTAAAAAAAAAAGTCTTGGGGGCTGGGATCGTGGCTCAGCGGCAGAGTGCTCGCCTAGCACGTGCGCGACCCGGGTTCGATCCTCAGCACCACGTACAAATAAAGGCATTGTGTACAACTAAAAGCAAATAAATAGATTAAAAAAAAAAAAAAGTCTTGGCTGACAAATGGCAGGGGAAGCTCTGACTTTCCTTCAGGGACCTCGACACACAGGGACCCCGTCTTTGAACCTTGGGCTTGGGGAGCAGATGCCGCCAAGGGAGGGGTGGACAGCCACGGCTAGCTCGCCCTCGCCTGCCCAGGCTGCTCAGGCGACTGCAGAGACAGCAGCCTCTGTGTGGCCAGCCCGAGGGTTCGCTGCCCTGTGGGGACACGGGGGAGGTTTGCAAATCTGGGCTGCACCAGGGGAGGAGTCATTGTCCTTGTGGCTTAATTTTAGGGCATCGAGTCCCACTAGAATGTCTCCGTTCGCAATCTCTGTGTGAGGCCCTTCGTTCCGTGCCCAGCACCGAACAAGATCACGGTCACTCTCGGGCCACTGTGGGCACGCCCCAGGCTGCGCTGCTCGCCCTGCCCCCTCCCGATGGTGGCCGTCAGGGTGCATTCTGCCATCCAACTGCACCCTGTGACACCACAGCACGGACCTGGCCAGCTGGACCGCTGGCGTCTCAGGGCCGTGGGGGAGCGCGGGGGGGGCTTGCCGCCACCCCCAGAACACATGACGAGAGGCTGGTGGTCACAGCCTCGTGTCCAGCCTGGGCCACCTGAGCTTCCCGGCCCCTGCTCCCTCCCTGCTTCCCCGGGGTGGGGATGACCAGCGCCCCTGGCCCAGGCCACCCACCTCTGCTCGTGTCTCCCGCGAGCTGCTGCCTGCCGCCAGCCCCAGAACACGGCCCTCCGCAGGCCCTGCAGGTGGCCCCGCGTCCACCGCTGGTACTTCTCACGCAGGACCTGCTGCCCTGGGACAGAAAAGCTGCAGTGTCACTGGCTCATCCTGGCCTCTCCCCTGGCCCAGCCGCTTGCCCTCCACCCACATGGGAGCAGAGGCGGCCGCTTCTGCGACAGCTGGCCGTCCGCTGGTCACCAGGCCAGCCGACTCAGGGTGGTGTTGGTCTTTGTCCTGTACTGGGGGTGGAACCCGGGGCGGCATCTTGCTAAGCACACTCTGCCACCGAGCTGCACGCCCTGGCTTTCCAAGAGCGTTTCTGACGACGTTCAGGCATTGGGGGGAATTCAGATTTTAAAAAGTGTCTGCGGCTCATTACTGGGGAGCAGGGCGGGGCGCGGCCCTGGCACAGCACTTGCCTGGCACGCGTGAGGCGCCGTGCTCCAAGCCCGCCACTGAACACACACAACAAATAGCACCGGGGTCAGCTGTCACACAGCGTGGATCACACAGGCTCCCAGAGCCCTGACCGGGCCGGGGCTGGGTTCAGGCACGGGCAGAGGAAACAGCCCTCCCCTTTCCCCGGAGCCAGGAGGTCCCCAGGGCAAGTCTGTCTTGGGACCACGCCCCCCTTCCCTGGTCACACTCCTTTCTAACAAGTCTGCAGCCCCGGCCAGCTCAGCACACCCAGGCCTTCCCAGCCCCCTGCCCTGGCCCGTGCCAACCCCCTGCCTCCACCGCTGAGCCGCCCACCCTCCCCGTTGGGTGCCCTCCCGACTCCTCCTCTGGGCTTGAGAGCACCCTGATTCCGCCCACCTCTCCCCGACCTGAGAGCTCCGGCCAGTGACTCCAGAAGGCCAGGTGAGGGTGACAAGGAGGAAGATGAAGGTGGTCACAGGGGAACCGGGTAGGAACTGGGCCAAGCTGTGTGGGCAGTCCCCTAGGTCCCCACGGTCACCCCACGAGCTGGGTACTGCGCTGTACCCATTTTACAGATGAGTAAGCTGAGACTCGTGGCCGAGCCCCTCGGTTAAGTCCACCCAGCCAGGGGCGGGAAGGCAGTCCCTGCTCCGCCCCGCCCGTCCGGGGTGTGCCCTGTGGCAGGTGTGGGACCCTGGGCCCCGCTGCCCCCGACTCACTCTGCCAGCTCGAGTGCCAGCAGTGCAGGGCCTCCCGCGCCAGGGCCCGGCCCCGCTCCTGGGCCCGCTGCTCTGCCTGCTGCCACTGCGCCAGCCGCTGCCGCCACAGCCCCAGTGCAGCCCTGCAGCTCCGGGCCCAGGCCCAGTGGGCAGCCGACTGTCTCCGGGCCCCTTGGGCTGCTGTCCAGTGGCTCCAGCTGAGGAGGACGCTGGGAAGGGGAGTGTCCCCACCCCGGGGACAGTTGCTGGTCATTGCCACCCTGGGCCAGGCCAGTCCCCTCTCTCCTCCCTTCAGCAGCAGGGAGGGCCTAGTGACTCCTCCCGGCTTCCATCAAGGCTGTGTGGGCCGCTGGGGACTGGAGGGGGTCATATGGCAGGGCGATAGGGGTAGGCAGGGCCCCAACCTCCGGTGCAGAGTCCCTGCTCGGCCAGAATCAAACACAGCTATGGCCCGAGCGCTCTCCTGCGCCGGGGATGGACGTGCCCCTGGGTTGCTGGTGCCCCATTGGAGTGAGTACTATTATTGCCCCATTTTGCAGAGAGGGAAACAGAGGCACGGAGAGTTTAAGCAACTTGCCCAAGATCACACAGCCCTTGAGGTGCCAGTCTGGGATGATGCCCCGGGCAGAGCACTCCTGAGCACTGTGCTCTGAAGGGATGAGTGAATGAGCCCAGCCGTGACCTCTGGGAGAAATGACAACCCTGCAGGGTGCCCGCCCCCCAGGAGGCAGGGCAGGAGGACCTGAACTGATGGGGGTGGGGGCCAGGAAACAGGGAGCCCACCGTGCACTGATGGGGGAAGGGTCCCCACCGCCTCTGCAGGCTGCGCTGGCACCACCTCACCGCGCCCCGGGACTGCTGGGCCCGTGCCCGCCAGAGCAGAAGGCCCTGCCTCTGCCGTCGCCGCCCAGCTGCCCACAGGAAGCTCACCCGGAGGGGCTCCAGGAGGACGGGGGTCCTGGGAGCCTGGGGAGGGACGCAGGCGCTGAGTCCTGGGTGCCCCTGCCCCACCCACCCTCCTTCCCTTGCCCATCCCCCACCCTGCCCTCACCTGCTCCAGGGACCCTGGGGGGGGCGCCGCAGCCCAGCCAGGCCTCCCCTCCCGGGCCACTGACCCCTGGCCCCAGGGCCGAGGTGGCCTTGCTGCTGCCTGACAGGGTGCCTTGCGCCCAGGCCCTCAGGCGCCACCAGCGCAGGATGCACCGCAGGGTCCGCTCCCGCAGGCCCTGGGAGAAGGAGCTGCAGGAGAGGCGGGAGTCGGTGGCCCGGCCCCCCGCTGGCCAGGGCAGGGCTGCCCAGCTGGGGTGGCGTCCTGGCTGCTGAGAGGCCAGCAGGAAGGGGCTCGCCGTGGGCAGACACTGGGCCAGAGCCCTGCCCCTGCCCCCAACCTGGCCACACCAGGGTCATCAGGGGCTTCAAGAAGCATCCCACCTAGCGCCCGGGCTTCCAGGCCTTCCCACCCACCCCTGGCACCAGCTTGCACCCACTGACTCCCAGGGCACGGTGGGGACGTGGCGCTGGTCAGGGGTGAGCTAGGCCCCGGCCCAGGGACCCGACTCGAGAGCCCGCACACGACCACAGGACTTCTGCCTGCCTGGTCGCAGACAGGAACACCCAGGCCTGGGGAGGGAGGGTGACTGGGGAGGCAGGTGCAGCCCAGGAGGAGAGCGCGGCCCAGCAGTGCCAGGCCCAGCAGTGCCAGGCCCGGCTTCGTCCCTAGCACCACACACACCAAAAGTAGATTTTTTTTAAAATTTTTAGATGGACACAATACCTTTATTTTTATTTATTTATTTTAATGTGGTGCTGAGGATCGAACCAGGGCCTCATACGTGCAAGGCAAGCGCTCTACCTCTGAGCTACAGCCCCAGCCCCCCGAAAGCGGATTTTTGAATTAGGACATTATGATTATACATTCGGGTTTGACAAAATCATACATGCAAGAAATTCGATTTCAATCTCCCCTTGCCCTCCCCACCTACCCTGGCCTCCCCTCCCCTCTGCTAGAGGATTCCCGTTGGTACCTTTTTATATGAATATAACATGATTTTGTCAAATTCATGCCATCGATCTTCCCCCTTCCTTCCTCCCCCCACCCAGTTCTTCCCGGTCTCCTCTGATCTCCAGTAGCTTTATGAAACCTGATCGCTCCCCCACCTCTTCCCTTTGTTTTGCTCTAGTTTCTGCATGTGAGAGAGAACATCCCACCCCTGATTTTGAGTCTGACATTTCATTTAGCATGATTTTCCCCATTTCCATTTCATCCCTAGCCCTACATACACACAAAACATAGCTTTCTAAAAATTAAATTAAAAAGATACTGAGGGTCCAAATGGGCCCAGTGGGTCGGGGGATGATTGACACCAGGTGTGGCTTTCAACAACAGATTTTTTCGAAATGGGGTCTCTCAAGTTGCTCAGTTCATGATCCTCTTGCCTCAACTTCCTGAATAGCTGGGATTATGGGCAGGTGCCACTGTGCCCAGTTAAGGATGTGTGTGGTGCTGGGCATAGAGCCAGGGCCTTACCCAGGCTGGGCAAGAGCTCTCCCACTGAGCTGCACACCAGGCCCGGGAGGGGACTCTTGCTCCTGCAGTCCCTGGGGGCAGCAGGGTCCCTCCTGACCACCTCCCCTCCCTCTCAGCTGTCAGTCTGGGACCTGAACCCTGGCACCTGCTGTCCTGGGAAGCCATCTCCACCACCCTGGCCGCTCCCTGCTCAGGGTGGCATAGCACCTCCCGGGGCCTGGGGCCTCCTGTGCCCGCCCCAGGATGGGGCCACAGGGAGGAGCCATGCGGCCTGTGGGACCCTGTGCTCCTGTGCCACCCTGTGCCCACGCCAACCTTAGGCCACGCTCCTGGGCACCTACGTGGCCTGCTGGTGCTGACAGAGCCGTGTCCTCCAGAGCCGCAGCGCCCGGGACAGGGTCAGTCTCCCGCAGGCCTCCTGGAGGGAGCCCTGGCCTGGCTCCTGGGGTGGCCCCTGGGCCTGGGCCACTGTCCCCAGGCCGTGGGTTGAGCCATGGACGGCCCTGTTACCTGAGAGGCAGGGAGCTGAGTGAGCCCCTGCCCACGGGCCTCAGCGCCCCAGGGCCTCACCCCTCATGAGCTGCCTCCGAACCCTCCCCTCCAGGGCACCTCAAAGACCAGGCGCTTCCTGACACCAGGGACCAACCACGTCCCTTCCAGGTGGGACATGGGACAACCCAGCACCACGTGAGCTTGTGGGGAGGAAGTGGAAGAAAGTCCCTGTCACCAGCTCAGCTCATGATGGGGACTGGGAATGTGGCCCACGCTGAGGTCACCCCCACCCAGAGCACCCCAGGCCCGCAGGCCGCGCCCCAAAGCCCACCTCCATCACCTCCTGTCATAAGAGTCCCCACGTCCCACCAGGGCCCACAGAAAGGGAGATGGTGACAGCGTGGCCGGGAGACCCTTGCTCTTGCCCGCCGCCTGCTCACCCGCCTTCTTCAGGCAGAGGGACGGCTGGGTCACCTTGGCGCCCTCTGAGGCTCGGAGTTGCTTCATCTGCACCCACCGTCCCAGGCACACCCTCAGGGTCCCCAGCCTGTGGTCAGCCGGGCTGTTCTGGGCCTGGGCTCCTCTTGGTGCCAACGAGCACCTAGGAGAGCCAGCACGGCGGTCAGCCCCTGCCCGCGGACACGCGCCCCTCGGCCCTGCTGAGCTTCCGCTTTCTCATCTATGAAATAGGACTTGTGTCATCCCAAGAGAAAAGGGGGACAGCAAGACACCGTGTCCCTGCATGCCCCTTTCTGTTCCCAGAACACCTCGCCACAGTAAGGGAACAGCGAGGGCAGGCCGGGGCGGGCTGCAGACCCAGGCCATCTTGAAGGCACCCCGGGAGCCGGGGGAGTCGGGTCATCGGCGGAGAGCTGCTTCCTTGCTCGTGCGCGGGGGGGACAGTGCTCCTTGGGGTGCCGCTCAGACCAGCAAACGAGCAAGCTCGGGCTGGCGGCGTCACTGCCTCTGCGGCCTAAGGTACAAACCTCAGGGGCAGAGGTGGGACTGGGGCACTGGGAACGGAAAGGTGTCCCTCATCCAGCCACCACTGGACGGGAGGTGGCCCAGGAAGAGCAGCCGCAGCTCAGGGAAGCACGGTGTGAGGCTGGAGGTGGGGTCCCTCAGCCTGTCGCCAGGGGACTGGGGACAGCCGCGCACCTGCTGTGAGCTCTCCCGGAAGGTCCCTCACTGTCTCCAGCACTTACTTTGGCTCTCTGGCAACCTACCCCACTGTCCCTGCACGACTGAGCTGTGGACACGCTAAGGCTGCTGTGAGGACCTGAGGGACTGTCGCCTCTGGGAGCCCAGGTGGCTGCTGCCGCCCCGCGCCACTAAGCTCTCCGGCCTCAACGGCACCATCCGACTCTGCGGCTCATCCCTCCAGCGGCCGCCACCTTGCTCTTAGGATAAAATGTCAGTTTCCTCCGTGGCCTAGGAGGCCCTGGTGACCTGCCCCACAGGCCTTTCCAACCTCTTCTCCACACACCTCCTGGTCCCTCCCGCCAAGGTCCCGGAGACGCTGCTCCTGAGAGTCCCTGCACCTGTCACAGGCTCTGCGCCCTCTGTTCCCTTTGCCCGGCGAAGGCCCTGCTCTTCCTTTTCCTTCCGCTAGTCACTAGCCACCCTTCACACCCCTGCTGGACCCCGGTTTAGGTCACTTCCTGTGTTAAAAGCTCTCAGGAGCCGGGCGTGGTGGCGCACGCCTGTAATCCCAGCACTTTGGGAGGCTGAGGCAGGAGGATCACGAGTTCAAAGCCAGCCTCAGCAAAGGCAAGGCACTGAGTGACTCAGTGAGACCCTGTCTCTAATAAAAGACAAAAAAAAAAAAAAAAAAAAAAAAAAAAAGGGCTGGGGATGTGGCCCAGTGGTCGAGTGCCCCTGAGTTCAATCTCCGGTACCACCAAAAACAAAAAAAAAGCTCTCGGGAAGTCCCCACCAGGGAATCACACAGGTTAAAAGGACCCCAACAGCACAGCCATTTCCCAATTCAAAGGCACCCAATGTGTGCAGACTTCAAACTGAGCATCGGAACCCCGACCAGAGCTTTGTGGGAAGAGCTTTCTGTTAGTAATCGGAATCACTGTTCATGGTTTTAGGTGGGGGAACGGTATTGCGAGAGGCCCCGCAGGCTGGGGGCGATGGTGGCACCTGCAGTCCCGGCTATTCAGGAGGCTGAGGCAGGAGGACTGCTTGAGCCCAGGAGTTCAAGACCAGCCTGGGGAACAGAGCAAATGTTACCCACGAGGGGAAAAAGAAATGCTCAGATCGGTGACCCTTCTCCTCAACCGGGTGGTGTTCACGTACACCCTGTGACGGCTCAGTCCCCCTCTGCCCCCGCAGCCGTGGCCCTGCTGGGGTGGGGTGCAGGCGGGACCGGGAGCACCCTGGCTGGGCCGGCGCGTCTCAGGCCTGCGGCCAGTGGCGGCCGCCGTTTCATTTCTGATTTGCTTCCTGTCTCTCAGGGCTGGAAAGTGTCAGGAGCTGACTCAGAGGCCAGGGTCCCCGCTCCCCTCCCTCCTCCATGTCCCCTACCTGGGCAGCCAGGCTCTCCACGGCTGGGGGCCACTGAGGCCCCTGCAGCAGGTGGGTGCCGGGCCTGTGGGGGGCTGGCCATCCTCCGAGTCCCCTGTGAGGCCTGAGGTGCCTCCTCCAGGGCCTCTTGCTCCTGCCTGGCCCTGACCTTCTGGGGGCACTGCAGGAGGAAGACTGGGAAGAGAAGGAAGAGAGAGAGCGGAGGCAGGACCTGGCCAGGAGGGGCCGCTGACATCTAGACCTGCTGGCTCCCCGCCCGCTGGGGCCTGCCCAGCTCTGGGGCCACCAGTGAGTGAGGGATAATCCCTCGTTCAGGCCTCCAGCCTTGGCCCGTGTCAGCACCAGAAGCACAAAAAGGCAGTCCGCGCCCCTCCTGCTGTGTGTCCTCAGGCTGACTGCTTCCCTTCTCTGGGCCTCAGTTCTCCGTGAGTAAAATGGGCACAATGCACACCCGAGGGAGCTCACCGTGAGGACCACATGAGACCGCGTCAGAGAAGTTGCCAAAGCAAACAGTCAGCGTTCGTTCACCCAGCACCCGCAGCCCGCAGGCCTGCCCGGGGGCTCTGTCCCCAGCGCCCCTCTCCAGCACCCCCATCTCACCTGCCAGTTGCTGCAAGGCCTGCAGGACCTGGACTCGCCCGTCTCCGTCTTCTGCTCTCTGCCCAGGCTGCAGTGGACGAGGCCCAGTGCCCTCCTCCTGCCTCGGCCTCCCTGGACTGAGAAACAGATGACCCGGGTCGAGGGAGGCGCGGGTCCCCACTGTCCTCTCAGCTGGAGGCGGGAGCAGGGAGCAGAGGGCTCCGAGCCCTCCCACCCCCCAGGCAACTTGTGTTATTCCTGCTTATAGAAGCTATTTGGGAGGGGCAGGTTCTGCTTTTGCTCTATTCCATATATATGTATATAAGTTGTTGATGGACCTTTCTTTCTTTTATTTATTTATATGTGGTGCTGAGAATCGAACCCAGGGCTCACACATGCTGGGCTGGAAGCCGGGGCCTGCCCTGTGCTAGGCAGACGCTCTACCGCTGAGCGACAAACCCAGCCCTGGGTTCTTTTCTTAAAATCAAGCATGCTTGCTGTCACCATCGGAGATAACACCCGTAAAGAGACTGAAAGGAAGAAATAGGAAAAAAGAGGGGAGACGTGTTTTAAAGGCCTCGTGAACAGCACCCCGGGGGTCACCTGACCTCGCGCCACAAGGTGAGGCCGGATGTCCCGGCTCACTGCTCCCAAGACTGCGCGACCAGAATGACACTCCAAGATGGCTTTGTGCACAGACCTCTGTCCACATCTGCTCCTTCTGTCCTCCCCTTGTCGGGGAGGAGGAACGGGACAGCAAGGCGGGGAGCAGGGGTGGGGGTGCCAGCTGCCCGGGCACACGGACCAACCTGGGGGCTCCAGCCGACCTGCTCCTCTGGGCAGCGTCCACCACTGCCACTCTTCCCAAGGAAGGGCCGTGACGAGGGGGTCTGGACACAGGGTGGACATGGGGTCGCCCTTGCTCCCGCCGCAGAGCCAGGCACCTCCACTGGATCGAGAGAGAAGGGACAGGGGTGTCGGCCACGGCCCTGAATGAACCTCCCCCTGCCCGGCTTGGAGACCCCTGACCTCTTGGAAGCTCCGGGCTAGCAGGGCCTTGGTGTGCCGCCCCCACGCCGCCTCCAGCTGGGCCTCCCGGAGCCACAGGGCCCATCGCAGCGCCCGGAGGCCCTTTCGCAACAGGCGCCTGCGGCTCAGAGCCACTGCCGCGGTCACTGCCCACCGCCTCCACGCCAAGCGCCTCCAGGCTCTGAAACATCTGGACAGCAGCTGCCAGCTGAGGACAGACCAGGGCTGGCTGGGGAAGGCCCGGGCCGCCCACCCCCAGGGAGCAGCGGGCAGCTGAGGCCTTCCTGTGCGGCCTTCGAGCAGTGGCCAGGGGGTCGTCCTGGCTACGGCTGACAGCTGTGCAGGAAGTCCCAACAAGAGAGTCCGGGGACCAGGGACTGAGAGCAGCCCTTGGACTTGGTGGAAGACACTTCCTCCTCTAGATCTCTCCACTGGCTCCGCCATCACCCAGCCTAGCTCAGGGAGAGGCACCATCCCCGAGTGAGTCTCTGCCCACCCACCCACAGCCATGGCCTCACCGGGCTGCCTGGGGCTCCGGGGTCACTCCGTTGTGGGCCTTGCTCTGGGGGAAGCAAGAGGACACCACACAGTTCTTCAGGTGGAGGAGCAGGAGGGCACTGGCCGCCAAGCCTGCCCGCTGGGGGCCCGCCCTGTCCCAGCCTCCTCCAGCCTCCACCTGCCGGGCGCTCCTCCTCACAGGGGTGGTAGCCGGTGGACAGGAAGCCATCCTCTCCGTCCTCTCCTCCTCCCCGCTGGCCTGCACCCGCAGGGGCTGCCCTCCTCCTGCCTGCCCAGGTAGGACGGCCCCAGCTGCGCTGGAGAAGGCTGAAGAAGTGAGTCTGGCCTCCGTGTCGCCTGTCCTTTGAGGGAGACTGGGGGTCCCCTTGGCCTCCCTGCCATGCGTAGGCTCCGGGGGGCACTTGTCTCCTCGTCCTGGGGGCCGGGCGGGAAGGACCCCCTGCTCAGGGTCAAGGAAGCCCCCCGTGAACGTCCCTAGCGTGGCCAGGGACGACCCTGGCTGGCTGTGCGCTCCAGAGTCTGTGGGAGCAGCCTGGAGCCCCCGCGTCTCCAGGAGGCCCCGTGGGGGTCTCTTCTCATCCCAGGAAGCAAGAACAGGCCGGCTGGGCAGGGGACAGGCAGGGCACGCCTGGCCTCGGCGTGTGCGGGGGCCCCACCGGGCATGGCCAGCGGGCTCCCGGGACATCCTGCACCCGAGGCGCGCGGCCTCCTGCTCCAGGCGCTTCACGGAGGCCAGCAGCAGGCAGGTGGCAGTGTGGGGAGGGGCCTGAGCCTGGCGCTGGGCAGGGACAGCTAAGTCCTCCAGGGTGAGGGGCTCCCCCACCAGCCTGGCTGTCCGGCGCCCCAGGTCATGCCAGGCTCTGGGCCCTGGCCGTGGGCATCCACCCAGTGGGCCAAAACCTGTGGCAGGCCTGAGGTCGGGGCAGGGGACCACTGTGGCCCCGGGCACCGGCCTCATGCAGAGGGGCAGGTGAGCCAGTGGCCTGTGGCTTTCCCGGAGTGGGGTGCCGCCCGTGCCTCCCCCCCACAGGTTCTCCTGCTGAAGAGCTGACTCCTGTGCCTTCCCCTGGGGCCTCCCGGCCGGGGGACCACAAGTTGCTCTGTTGCTGGAAGCCTGAAGTGACCAGCCGGCCAGTCGTGTCCCTCAGGGCCAGGCCCAGGCGGGGACGAGGGCCGGCCAGGTTGGTCTGCACTCGGCAGGGCTCCTGGGGCAGTGCTGCCCCTGGAGAGGGTGTGGCAGGCGGCCTGCCCCTTGTGACCTGGCATATGGGCACCGACTGGCCATGGTCATGGCCCAGGCCAATCTCCAGGCTCCTCAGAAATCTCCGTTGCTCTGCAGAGAGGAGAGACAGCCATGGGAGAACTCAGGCGGCCAGTGGTCAGGTGGCCAGCCTCAGCTGGGGCGGGGCAGGGTCCCCGCTCTGCCTCCCTGGGTGGCCAGTGGGGTCTTAGAGCCAGGAGCTGACATGAAGTCTGACTGCACGGAGCGTGGCCAGGGGAGGGGACAGAGGGACAGACGGACACGGAGGCGGCTGTTGAGGCTGGTGAGAGGTACCATGGCTGGCACCAGAGGCAGGAAGATTCAGATACGCTGGGAGGGAGCGCTCAGAAAGGGGGCAAAGGAAAGAATGGAGGGTCCCCCCTCAACGTCCGGCTCAAGTGGAGGCAACGGGGGCCACAGGCAGGGGTCACAGGCTGGGGAAGCGGCTGAAGGCAGGCTGCAGTGGGGTTGGAGCCCTCCCAGTCCCCAAGACCCCTCTTCAGCATCAGAGTGTCCTCATTTTCTCACAACCCTGAGCCAGGAGGCCCCTGCCCACCGACCCTGGCACAGACGGACCTGTGAAGGCGTCGCAGCCAGCGGCACCAGCCAGGCCCACTCCTGCTGCTGCCCGAGACGCCTCTCAGGCCCCAGGCTGGGGGACTTAGTCACAGGCCCAGCCAACCCTGGGAAATGGATCTCTAGGACGAGGGAGGCCCTGGGCAGGCCTGCCTGGGGGAGGGGCTGTGAGTCTGTCACTAGAGGGGACCCTGCCCAGGCCCACTGAAGCCTCTTGCCTGGCCTCCGGGGGGTTGCAGGCCCTGGGGGCACATTCTCCTTATGGCTGGTGACAAGTCTTGGCTCCATGGGCTGTGGGGACCGCTGTGTCCTCAGTTCACATCACAATGGACGGTCTGGGCTGTTCAATCAGATGGGCTGGCACGGGGGGCTCCGTGGTAGAGCACTTGCCTGACATGCCCAAGGCCCTGGGTTCCCCAGCACCCCAACAAGCACAACAATCCAATGGGCTCTGCAGGGACAGGACAAGGTGCCGTGGCCGCGAGGGCTCTGGTCCCCGCCTCCACCCAGGGCAAGGCCACTCACTGCTGGGGGCCCTGGGGTCTCCTCTCCTGCCCATGCGCCTCCCCCTCTCCACTGCCATTGCCTGGTGTCCCCTGGACCCCTGCTCTCACACTGACCACGGATCCCTTAGGGACTCTGCTTCCAGGTGGCCTCTCAGCGTGGCCTGGAGGAGGCCAGCCCCTCTGCTTCCTGGTGCCACCTGCAAACCACTCCCCTCCCGCCTCCGAAACGTCCGGGCTCCGAGCTGAGCGGCCAGGGAAGGACGCTGGGTCTCACCCCAAGGCTCGAGTTCAGCTCTTGGGTCATCGTCACCTTCTCCAGAACTCGCCTGTCTGAATTCTTGGAGATGTCACCACCACGCAGAGTCCCTGACCTCCTCTCCCACCATCCTGCCCTTGGCCTGCTCTCAGCCACCTGCCCCCCGAGTCCCTGTCCTTTCCTTCTTTCCAGCTCACCCCCTCGAGCGTCCCAGGCCTCACAGTCCTTCCTGCCACGAGAGACCCAACCCTCTGACCCAACCGCCCTCGCCCTTGTCCCTTTGACGTCTTTCTCTCCTGCTGATCCAGCTACTGCTCAAGCATGTGATTCCCCTCCTGCCCCTCCCTCCTAGTGTCCCAGTCTTTTGGCAAAAGTAAGTGGCTGGGTAAAGGCGGCCACCTGCAGCCCAGGGTGGACAAAGACCTGATGGCCTCGCTCAGAGTCCCAGCCTCCAGCCTCCAGCCTCCTGTGGATCAGACTCCAGTCCTCTTCCTGCAGGGCCCTGCTCCTCTCTTCTCCTTGTCCCCTGCACCCCCTTTAGCACACGGCTGCAGCCTGGCTCCCCTGCAAGGACCAGCCCGACCCCCCACCTTGCACTCATGGTGTCTTCCTGTCTCGCCCACCCACGGGCAGCATCCAGGCCTCCAGGGACCCTGCTGTGAGTCAAGAAAGGCACCCAGGGCACCCAGAGGCCCCTCGCAGACTCATCCCAGCACAAGGGCACAGAGCTGGGGTGGTGGCTGGAAGGGAATTACATGCTTGATCACTGGATATGAAGGCCGCAATGTCAACCCCCACTGCTCAGAAGTCCCCTCCCCGCCCTCCAGCACTGCCCCTGCCTTACCGAATCATTTCTAATGCAGGTGATTATTTCTATCTTTTTTTTTTTTTTTTTTTTTGGTACCAGAGATTGAACTCAGGGGCACTCGACCACTGGGCCACATCCCCAGCCCTTTTTTGTATTTTATTAAGAGACAGGGTCTCACTGAGTTGCTAAGTGCCTTGCCATTGCTGAGGCTGGCTTTGAACTCACGATCCTCCTGCCTCGGCCTCCCAAGTGCTGGGATTACAGGCGTGCACCACCGTGCCCAGCATTACTTCTATCTTTAAAAACAAACAAAAACTAAAATAGTGCAGAGCCCTGGGTTCAATCCCCAGCACCAATAAAGAAACAAATCCAGGAGCAGGGTGTGGTGATGCACGCCTGTAATCCCAGCACTTGGGAGGCCGAGGCAGGAGGATCGCGAGTTCAAAGCCAGCTTCAGCAGTGGCGAGGCACTTAGCAACTCAGTGAGACCCTGTCTCTAATAAAATACAAAAAAGGGCTGGGGATGTGGCCCAGTGGTCGAGTGTCACTGAGTTCAATCCCCAGTACCAAAAAAAAAAAAAAAAAAAAAAAAGATCAAAAACAAAGAAAGAAAGAAATCCAAATAAATAAACAAATAAGTAAATAAACACACACACAAATACCCGTCTAGAGCCTCCAGGTCCTGGGCCGCCTGCTCACCTTGCCATCGCACCCAAGCCCCAGTTTGCCTCCGCCCACCCCGTTGACCTCACTGCCATCTGGCCTCCCCCGGCCCCCTGGCCTAGCTGTGCTCCTCCAGGTGACCACCAACACCTCAGCTCTCAGCATGTGGGTTTTTCTGAGGCCTCAGGGGCATGGGGCAGGGTGGTCGTTTCTGGAGCCCTCCCTGAGCTGACCCCGGGATGCCTCCTCTCTGGTCCCCCTCCCTCCTCCCTGCAGGCCCTTCCCAGGCTCCTCTGCGGGTGTCTCCTCTTCTCAAGTTCTTGGTGGCGGAGGCCAGGGCTCAGCCCTCTGACAAACTCCCCACAGTCTCAGCCTTAGGGTACGCACAGCCTCGCCTAGCCCCAGGCCTGTCCACTGGCCAGCAGACCAACCCAGCGAGACCCGCACCCACTCCACACCTCCACCAGGTGTTTTTTTTTTTTTTTTTTTTTTTTGGTACTGGGGATTGAACTCAGGGGCACTCGACCACTGGATCACATCCTCAGCCCTTTTTTTTTGTATTTTATTAGAGACAGGGTCTCACTGAGTTACTAAGTGCCTCGCCATTGCTGCAACCGCATCCTCCACACCAGGCGTCCACCACCAGGTGTTTAATGGCCATCTCCTCATCAGGAGGCCCAAGTCCCAATTCCTGGGTACCCCCAAACAAGCTCTCTCCTGGACCCACACGGCTCCCCTCCCTCTCACGCCCTCAGCTCATCCAATGCAGTCCACCTTCCACGGGCATCCAGAACCTAAGCCTGGGCACAGCCTCCACCTGCACCTCCCTGGAGTAAGCCTCCACCACCTTCTGCCTCCCAACTGGGCCTCCTGCCTCTGCCCCATGCCCTCCCCTGACAGTTTACTTCTCTCAAAACAGCCAGAGTGATCCTGGAATGCTCAGATCAGATCTACCCTGCCTGACTCCGACAGCCCAGGGCTCCCAGCCCTCTCCAGGCACTGCCAAGGCCTTCCGGGCCAAGTGGCAGGAGCTGGCACACTGTGACCAGGGCATGACTTATGTTACACATAAAGTTATACTGCAACAAAGCCATGTCCATCTGCTGTAATGGCGGAGTTGAATAGTCATCACAGATACCTTAAGGCTAACAAAGCTTTAAAACATTTTCTGTCTCTCTCTCTCTTTCTCTCTTAGCTGGGTGCAGCAGTGCACGCCTATAATCCCAGCAGCTCAGGAGGCTGAGGCAGGAGGATTCCAAATTCAAAGCTGGCCTCAGAGCCGGGGCGCGGTGGCGCACGCCTGTAATCCCAGCACTTTGGGAGGCTGAGGCAGGAGGATCGCGAGTTCAAAGCCAGCCTCAGCAATGGCGAGGCACTTAGCAACTCAGTGAGACCCTGTCTCTAAATAAAATACAAAAAAGGGCTGGGGATGTGACCCAGTGGTCGAGTGCCCCTGAGTTCAATCCCTGGTACCACAAAAAAAAAAAAAAAAAAAAAAAAAAAGCTGGCCTCAGCAATTTAGTGAGGCCCTAAGCAACTCAGGGAGATCCTTTCTCAAAATAAAATATAAAAAAGGGCTGGGGGTGTTGCTCAGTGGTTAAGTGTCCAGGGTTTCATCCCTGGAACCAAAAAACCCAAAACAAAAATATTTCCTGTCTGACATTTAAGAAGTGCGCTGGCCCCTGCTGGCTGACTCTCACCTCCCTGACTCAGCCCTGCTCCTCTCCACCTTACTCAAGTCTGCTCCAAACTCACCAGCTCCTGGCTGTTTCTCCAACATGCCACACATGCTCCCAGCACAGGGCCTTTGCACTTGCTGTTCCCTCTTTCTGGAACTCTCTTTCCCTCATGCTTCAAGTCCTTCCTCAAACGTCACAGCAAGTCTTTCCTGCACGGACGGCTCTCTCCCCAACTGCAGCACCCTGTCAGCTCCTGCTCTCTTCACTTGGCATTACCTTCCTCCATGGCAGGGGCCACCACCCACAGTACCGAAGAAACTATTGTTCTTCTTCTTTTAGTGCATGGAGCCACGTGAGAACATACCATGGTTTATTTCCCCTGCGGTATTGGTAGGACTAAGGATAGCCTGGCACCGACGGCAGGGCTTGTATTCAATGAATGAACCACACTAAGCACTGCACAGCCTTCAGCAGGCACAGAAGTCCTAAGACTTATGTTCTGGTTTTTAGAAATGACCTTACTGGAACTTAGCAGGCCTGCCGCCCCAGCGCAAGGCTACAGCCAGCTGGTCAGCCCTGCAGAGGGGCCAAACCATGTCTGACCCCGAACCAGGTCCGCCCGGCCCCCGCCGCTTGTCAAAGTTGACTGCAAGACCACTCAGTCCACAGGATCCCTTCCTACCCGCCCGGCCTGGGTCCACCTACCATCTCGGATCCCCTCTCCACGCCGCCCCCTCCCTCTCCGCCTCAGGACACTCTGAGCCTCCTCTTCCCACCAAGAGACAGCAGGCGGTTTCCTGCCCTCCTGGACCCGCCCTCACGCGCAGCAATCTTCCTCCTCCGCCAAGCACGGTTTTGAACCTGAACGGGACCTCGGCAGCGGACCGCTAACGACCAGGACAGGTGTACCAGGAGAACTCTGAGAGCAGGTTGCCCGGCCCCGCCCACCACCGCCCACGCCGACCAGGCCCCGCCCACATTGCCAGCCCCCCAATCACCGCCCACGCCGATCAGGTCCCGCCCAGGCCCCGCCCCACCCCCGCCCAGTCACCGCCCACAGGCCGCCCGCCCAGGCCCCGCCCCACGCCGCCCCACGTACGCCCACGCAGCACATGCCCCCGGCCCCGCCCACTCCGACCCCGCCCCGCCCGCCCAGGCCCCGCCCACAGCGTCCTCGGGAGTCCGCCGGCTTCCGTGCACGTGTGGGCCCGGGTTAGTGCACGGTGTCTGCCAACCGCGCAGTCTCTGCACCAGTTGACTGGTCCAGGCTCTGTGCATACCGTTGAGAGGCACGCGACCCGGAACAACCTTCTTGCTCCCTGCCTGAGGTCCCTCCAAAACGGATGAAATCCACCCTGTCCCCACCTCCTCCTGCGGTGAGCATGGCGCAGTGACACGTCCCTCAAGCCTCCAAACCCTCCTCCCGAGTTTTCCATCTGCCAAGTTTTTGGCCGCGTTGTTGCCCGCTGTGCCCTGCCATGCCTTTCTTCCAAACACCCGTGGGGAGAGGAAAGAACACCGGGACTAAAGACTTGTGCTCCAGAGGCTTGGGCTGCTGTGTGACCTCAACCTCTCTGAACTAAAGTCTCCTCATCCCTAAAAGGGTGGTGGTAATGCCTACCTTACCAGCCTCCTTGGTAACATCTGGGAGTCAGTGTTCAGCAAATAAATGCCAAAGAACCTTTACACTCTAGGGCAAGTTTTGAATGAAGGATTGATAGATGGGTTACCGACCCCACCCCCACCCCAGGTTTCCGTGTCCTGAGCAAAGCAGCCTTGTTTCATCCCTCCCCCCCCCAGGCAAGAGTCAGTGGGCTTGGAGGTCTCTCTGTTCTACCGACAGGATGTTCTCCCCCCCCCCCCCCCCCAAAGGTGCCAATAGGCTTAAAGGTCCCCCTGTTCCACAGGGCAAAGAGCCAATGGCGGTGGGGTTGCTCTGGTGCACCCCCCCACCAGAAATCCCTATATAGGGTCCCGTTGGAGAGACTCACAGACACAACCACTCCTCCCTGCGGAGAGGAGGAAGCCACTGCACCAGTCTTAGGCCCACCGATTCTGCCCGATGGCAGCTGCCCCAGCCGACAGCTCCAGCCTCCAGCCCGACAGCAGCTGCCTTAGCCCACTGCTCCAGAGACCACAGCCAGCGTGACCAGGCACCCACCTTCCCTTCAGAGCTCACACACTCCCCTCTCCCTGACTCCTCTCTCCCACCAGAGCTTGCACACTCCCCTCTCCCTGACTCCTCTCTCCCACCAGAGCTTGCACACTTCCCTCTCTCTGACTCCTCTCTCCCAGCACCTCTTTGACCTCCGACCAGCCATAAAGGCTGGTGAATAAATATCTTGGCTGCATGGTTGTCCCCGGTATGATTTTTGCCCTTCAAGGATAATTACTGCTTTCTTCTTTAAAACTTATTTTTCATTTTTTTGGCACTGGGGGTTGAACCTAGGGGCTTGCACAAGCTGGGCAGGCACTGGACTACATCCTTGCCTCTTTTTATTTTGAGTCAGGGCCTCACTAAATTCCCCAGGCCAGCCTCCAACTTGTGATCCTCCTGCCTCAGCCTCCTGAGTTACTGGGATTACAGGAATAGACCAGTGTGCCTGGCCACAGCTTCCTTCTTCAGTCTTTGTGTCAAATCTCTCTTCCTAAACCTGGTGGGTGGGACCTTTTGTTACTTAGGTTTTGTCCCTCTTTTACCTCCACTAGTGCTTTTTGCCTTAAAGTCAAGTTTGTCTGATGTTACTTTACCTACATCAAAACTCTATTTTGGTCTTTATTTGCTTGGTATAACTTTTCATACTTGTGGCCTTCCTGGGTTCATACAGTATAGATGTGTCAGTTGTAAACACAATATATCTGGAATTAAAAAAAAAATCTGAGCTGACAATACTGTATTTTAAGCAGAAAGTTTAATTCACATACAAATGTATGATTAGGACTTACTTGTTAATTTATTTGGTACTGGGGTTGAACCTAAGGGATGCTTTACCACTGAATCACATCTCTAGCCCTTTTTATTATTTTGAGCCAGGGCCTAAGTTGCTGAGGCTGGCCTTGAACTTGCAACCGCCTACCTCAGCCTCCTGAGTCACTAGGATTACAGGCATGCACCACCCAGGGCATATTTAACTTTTTTTTTTGCTTGCTAATGGTCAATTTTCTTGCATTCAAAATAAATTTTATTTAGTTGTACACAATGCCTTTATTTATTTTTATGTGGTGCTGAGGATCGAACACGGGCCATGCACATGCTAGGCGAGCACTCAACCAGTGAGCCACAACCCCAGCCCCTTTCTTGCATTTTTAAGAAATGATCAGGATTTTCCTTTTTTTCTGTTTCCCCAACACCACCACTGGGCTTGGAAACTGTGCATTTGAGAGAAACCCTGAATGAACCCTCTAGAGGTCACCTGCTCTTAGTTACTTGCTTTTGAGTTGACTATAGATGTGTGGTGGCTCAGGAAGGTAACAGTTGATCCCTGAATAACCCATCAAGCCTGCTTTGCCTGCTTTTTTTTTTTTTTTTTTTTTTTACTGGGAATTGAACTCAGGGGCACTCGACCACTGGGCCACATCCCCAGCCCTTTTTTGTATTTTATTTAGAGACAGGGTCTCACTGAGTTGCTAAGTGCCTCACCATTGCTGAGGCTGGCTTTGAACTCGCGATCCTCCTGCCTCAGCCTCCCAAGTGCTGGGATTACAGGCGTGCGCCACCACACCCGACTCATAAAACGGATTTTTAAAATCACTGATCTCAGAGCTCAAATCTATGATTCTGATTTTTGATTTGGATGTTTTATAACAACCCACAGATTCTGCAGTCTCTGGGCTGGAGGCTGTGCACGCAGCACCCAGGCACCTGGAGACCTGGACCTCAGAGGTCTACCTTGGCCAATGAGGATGGCCTGTTTTACTTCCTGAAGATATCCCTCTCTTCTGAAAGCTTGTAGAAAAACACTCGATAAATGTTTGTAAAATTCGGGGCTGGGGCTGGGGCTCAGCGGTAGAGTGCTTGTCTTACATGTGTGAGGCCCTGGGTTCGATCCTCAGCACCACATAGATAAAATAAAGGTGTTATGTCCACCTGCAACAAAAATAGATAAAAATAAATGTTTGTAAAATTCATAATAAATGACTGGATGTTTGGACAAGCAGATAGACTGCTCACCCCCTTCCTCGCTCTGAATAATTACATGGTTGCACAGGCGATGAGACAGACATTTATTAAACATTTACACACCACCACTTTCAAGCCTCCCTAATCCCTGAGTTAGGCGTATTATCCCCATAATTAGGAAACCAAGGCACAGCGAGGTTCAGAGACTGTCATCTCTTCCGTAGCTGGTCTCAGGGGACATTTGGGATTTAAGTCAAGGCCTTGAGCTCCAGAGCCAGTTGGAGCCAGGCCTGAGGTGGGGCTGCTCCAGTCTGTCCAGCAGGGACCGCAGGAACCGCCTGGGGCAGTTTCTCTGGCTTCAGCGGGTGGGTGGCTCAGCTTTGTGAAAACAAGGTGTGCAAACTGGACAAGTGACTTCAGCTCTTCAGGAGTACACGTCCCCTGTGCGTTGCTGTGACCAGAGTGCCCGCTAGGAGCGACCTAGAGGAGGAAGTCTGCTCTGTGCCCGGGTGTAGGGCCTTGGTCGGCCGACTCTATTGCTCTGGGCCCAAGGTGAGGCACCACATGGCGGGGAAGGGGTGGCAGAGGGAAGCCACTCAGCTCAACGCAGCTGGGAAGCAGATGGAGAGGTGCAGCCGGGACAAGATATAACCCCCAAGGCTGGCCCCAGTGACCCTCCCTCCAGCCACGCCTCCCTGCCTGCAGGCGCCACTCAGTGCGCCATCCCGTGGGGCAGTCTCCCACCTCTGAACAGGTTTCAGGAGACCAGCCAGGGTGAGAGGTGGCCAGAGAGGCAGGAGGAGTTTGCTTTCTGTGGCTGACGGCTGCTAGAATGGCGGACACTGGGCTGGGGTTGTGGCTCTGTGGCACAGCACTTGCCCTGGGTCCCACCCCCAGCACCTGAACAAACAAAAATGCCAGTCACCCTCCCCACCACCAGGGATGCCCTGGTATGGCCGAGAAAGCCCCGCTCCTGGCTCTCCCCTCGGTCTGCTTCTGGGGAGCCCCTCCTGGGACAGCAGGCCTCCTGGGCCCTTCCCCCAGAGTGGATCAAGCTTGGGGGACAGGGACAAGGAACTGCAGTCTGTTAATACACTGTCCCCTCTGCTGGGCACAAGCTGATCCTGCCAGGCCACGCCTCTCACTCATCCTTGGAAGCCTGCCCCACTCCTGACAGCACGAGGACACTGCAGGCCTTCCTCCTGCCAGGGACCCACGAGACAAGAGGACAGCACTCGCCTTTGAGCCCCACTCCCCTCAGGCCACAGCGCCCTCCCCCAGGCCACCGCAGCCATGAACTGGAGACGCGTCTCCTAGCTCATGTTTCTACACCTTCCTGCGCGCACACCCAAGAGCAAAAGGGGCGCTGGGTGGTGTTTCGGGGCACACTAGCCCTCCTGTTGCACATGCCTTCTGCAGCCTGCTCACATGGGGGGGGGGGGGGACAGTGCTGACACATGGCCAGGTCTGTTCACTGCAGCTGCCAGTGGCCGTCAGGGCGGTGGGTGGGCCGCGGCCTTTCTGCTCTCTCCTGACGGGCTCTTCTCGGGCTTTCGTGGCGCGGGCCACTCATCGTCCCCAGGCCTAGAGCAGCCTCAGCCGTCGGCCCAGAGGGCTCCTTCTTGCAGGCCCTTGCCTCAGTCTGGATCCTCCTGAAGCCGCCGACGCCAGGCATGTCTTCCCTGGACAGCAGGCACCAGGGCCCCTCTGTGGCCCCAAGCCCTTGCCAGGTGCCTGGTGGCTACGCAGCCTCTTTTGATTGACAGATGGCTGCAGGGGAATGGTAGGGCCATGCGCTGGGGATGCCCAGGCACTTGGGCCCAGGGGAGAGGACAGCAAGGTGCGAACGGCCAGTCAGTCGAGTGAGGCGGGCCCCGGCCCTGGGGTCTAAGGAGCTCTTGGACGTGAGTCAGCTCTGTGGCCAGGACACTGGGGCCGCAGGACAAGGCCACCCCTTCCCGCTGGCTCACCATCATCCCTGGCTCAAGGAGAAGCTCCACCGTGAATAGCACGCTGTCACTGAGGCCCCTGCCGGGCCGCTCACCTTACGCTGAACCTCATGGCTGGCTCTGGACCGGCATTTCTAGCCCTTTCCTGGGAGACACTGAAGTGGCAGAGGAGGATTGGAGTCACACCAGGTCCTCCGATCCAGGTCCTGTGCTCTGCCCAGCCTCCTCTGCTGTGGCCTTGGCTGGGCCGAGCGGGCTCCACCGGGTAGTCAAGGAGACACTTTCTGCCCCAGCGCAGCCAGGCAATTAAGCGTGGCTCAAAACAGCCTGGCTCCGCGTCCTCAGACCCCTGTGCCTCGCTCTGAGAAGCTGCAGGCTGCGGCAGGTGCTGGGTGCTGCAGACACCTCCGGCCTCTGGGCCCAGGCCCCAGCATCAAGTGACTGAGCACAAGGACCTCGGTCCCACTCTGGATGAGGATTGAGCGTGACCTGAAGTAATCAGCATTCTGCAGAAGGGTGACACAGACTTGGGGAGGCCTGGGGAGGTGGCCATCACTGGCCCTGAGCGGCCTGACCTGGTCACACCCAGGAGTGACGTGCCCCAGGGTCTGTGTGGTACAGTTAGGGTGGAGGTGAAGAAAGCCACGGTTCTAGCCTGGGGACAGGGGAGACTGAGGGGAGGGGAGGCCTTGGAGGTGAGGACAGGTGTGCTCACGGGCTGGAGAGCCACGGGGGCTCCTGGCCTCTCAGAGCACCTGGTTCCAGCAGCCCCTGGGACGGGGCATGGGTGACACATTCCATGTTAGGTCCCAGGAAGCGAGGCCCCAGGAAGCGAGGCCGGGGGCGCCCTAGAAAGACGTCCGGGTACCAGGAAGGCGAGGCAGCAGGCTGGCACAGGGCTGGCTTCAGTACCCTCGGGCGGCTTGACCTCTGCCCTCTGGGACTGCAAAGGGGTCCGCAGGTGGCTCTGGGGAGTCAATCGTCTGGTAGGCGCTGTGTTCCTGAGGATGTCCGAGGAAATCTGGGGGCCGGTGGGGGGCGGATGGCAGGAAAGGAAAAAAATGAGTGAGAAATTGGGACGTTCTGTTGAGCCCAAACCGAGATCCAGCCCCCACCAAGGCCAGTGCTGGGTGTCCTGACGCCAAGGAGAGTGGACAGTGGCGGCACCTACGAGTCGGCGTGCCATCGTCCACTTGTCCCCCCGCCTGCCCCGAGCAGGTGTCCACTGTCCTCGCTTTGCTGAGGAAGCCGAGTCAGAGAGGCGCCTGACGGGCCTGGAGCCACACAGCCCGACGGGCACGGCTGGGCCTCGCACCCGCGCACAGAGGCCCTGGAGCCCGAGCTCAGGCCTTCGTGCCACACGCTAGGAGCCTGAGGGACACCCAGCCCTGGGCCTACGGACTTCTCTCCCCTTCCCCTCCAAGACACAGGGACACCACATCACTGTACCCCAAAGGCTCAGAGCTAGTGCAGCTGCTGCACCCAGAAAACCAGAGCTGGCGGCACCAGGCGGGCGGGGGCCTCACTCCCACCCCTGTGCACATCTGTCCTGGGGTCTCAAACAAGTGGGCCTCAGGCTCCTCGTGTGTCCCACGGGAGGGCTGTCCTGTTCCCCTCTCCCGGGGCAGGTCTGGGCGGTGCTGAGGCCAGCGAGGGCAGGTAGCCACGGGCCATTCCTGCACTTGCCCAGTCCCCCCACCCCCCCAGGCCACCCGCACCTCTTCCCAAAGCAAAGACAGAAGCCCTCACCCTGCCTCCACCGCAGCTCGGGGCGGGGGCAAAAGAAGGGTGTCAGAGGGGACAGGAAAACAGCTCAGCCCCAGTGGGAGACAAGGGGTGCAGGGCTTCTGGGGGAGGGGGCTGGGCAGGAGGCAAGGCGGCTGTCCACAGGAAGTGACCGCCATTCGGCGCCAGCTTCCCTGAGGGCCCCAGGCCCAAGCAACTCTAGCTGTCCCTGGACGCCCACACTGTCAAGAGACCTGCGCGGCAGGACAGCAGGGCTGGCGGGCGCAGGGCAGAGGCTGTGCCCTGCCTCACCTGTGCCCTGCACCAAGGGAAGGCCAGCCTCAGGCTGCTGCCCTCGACCCTGAGTACAGCCCGACAGCGAGGAGACCACCCCAGACTGTGACAGCCGGGGCCCAGGAGCAGTGACCAGGAGAGCACACCCAGCCTGGTGGGGAGGCCACGCCACACGCCTGCCTGCTCCTGGAGCCCCAGGTCCTTGGGGCAGGGGCCGTGGGCAGAGGAGGGTTGGGGCTGGCCGGGGCGGGCTCACCGTGGGACAGCAGGTTGCCCCCGCGCTCCCGGTACATGTGGTAGACCAGGAAGCAGGAGAGGGGCTTGAGCAGCAGGCTGAGGATGGCCATGCCGGCGCTGAAGCGGCCCGTGTCCGAGGTGGCGACCAGCGGGTAGAAGACACTGATGAAGATGATGTCCAGTAAGACGGTGGCCAGCAAGCCCCCCAGGAACTGCAAGACACACAGCCACAGGTGTGGGATGACCCCAGCACCACCATCACACACTGCGGCTCCTCTGCGTGTCGTGGCCCAGGGCCTGGCGCCGCCCTGCTGGTCCCCGGGGTTGGCTGGTGGAGATGGCGAAGCCAGCAGGCAGGGCCTGGAGGAGGAGCTGAGCCTCCCGACTGGAACCCCCAGCACTGTGGAAAGGACACTGGGTCTGGGCCCACCCAGCCTGCGGGCTCCAGCAGCACCACCCCACCTCCCTGGGCCACGACGGGGGCCATCTTGGTCTAGAATCTCCAAGGTGGAAGATCCCTTGGGGTTCGTTGGACACATGTCCACCACAAAGGAAACCTCTTCTCGTCACCGAGAGGCCGCAGCCTGGGCGGGGAGAGCTGGGCTGGGAGCTCCTGGGCTGGGTCAACCCAAACTTGAACAAAGCAGTGGCGCTCCCGGCTGGCCAGGCCTCCCAGCCACCTGCGTCCCTCCCCCAAAATGAGATGCCCCAAGGCTATGGTCTGTGTGTGAAATGTCCCCCCAGAGCGCACGTGTGAAGCAATGCAAGAAGGCCGAGAAGAGAAATGATTGGGTTTCGAGAGCCTCAACCCCATCTGTGCACCAATTCCCTCAGGAGTGGTAACCGGAGGCCGGTAGGGTGTGACTGGAGGAGGTGGGCACTGGGGACGCGGCTTTGGGTATATATTTTGTCCCTGGTGAGTGCAGTCTCTGCTTCCCTCCCACACCTTCCCCACGCCCTGCCTCACCTCCAGCCCCAGGAATGGAGCCGGCTGTCTATGGGCTGAGACCTCTGAAACCGTGAGCCCCAAATACGTTTCCTCCTCTAATTGTTCTTGTCAGGTCTTTCAGTCACAGCGGTGACAAAGCTGACTAACAGAGGGTCAGCCCACCCTGGGGCAGTGGCCCACCTGGGGCACTGTGGGCCCTCCCGGGTCTGTCTTGGGAAAAGCTCCCCAGGCCAACCCAGCAGGGAGCAGGCCAGCTGGCAGGCATGGGGACAGGCAGCCCGGGGCTGGTTACGAGACCTCGGAAGACTGGAAATGGGGGAACCAGGGAGACAGAGACGACTGGGGCAGACGACAGGACGGCCAAGGCCGAGCCCACCCCCACGCCCTGCTCACCATGCTTATGGCGTCCACGGAGTCCCGCTGAGCCACGGCCCACACGCCCAAGGCCAGGACGGTGAAGTTGGCCCAGGCGTAGGAGCCCGAGAACCCCATGCTGCCCCTGTGGGAGAGACGGCTCCATCGTCAGGTGGCCACGGCCCGCGGCTGCCCGCCCTCCCGTAGGTCACCTCCCTCTTGCTCCAGCGTCCCAGGCCTCCTCAGAGAACAGGCCCCAGTCTGCAAGGCCAGCTCACTCTGAAACATCTGCAAGCCACCTCAGCCCTCTTGACTGGGCCACAGCCTCCCACGGGGTCTCCATGCCGCCCCTCCTGCCCGGTGGTCGCTCCTCTGCTAAAAACCCTGTTTTCTCTCCCATTTGAAATAAAATAGACCTTTCGCCAGGGCCTGTGGGGTTGGGGCGAGTGCCCCAGGGGGTTCAGCCAATACCGCCACCTCCACCTCCCAGCCCAGCCCTGTGCAGCTCCGGGACACTCTGCCCTGGTCATTTAGCTTCAGCTCAGATGTTAACCCCGAGACCCCGTCCCTTACTGCCCGACACTAAGTATGACTTCCTTGACACGACATCCGCTCTGCTTTTTAGGGTGCTGCTGCTAACTGGCATTGTGGATTCACTGGTTTGCTTCTTAATCCAATGAAAACCTGCTCACCCAGGGCCCTCCTGGCACCCTGAATGGTTCTGCGCCCTTCCGTTCAGCCCCGGGGGGAGACACGGTTATTATCCTCGGCTCTCAGAGACTGACCGCCAGCCCGAGGTCACTCAGCGGCTAAGGGGTGGGGCTGGGGTGTGAGTGGCCTGGCTGCAGAGGCCCTGCTCATCCCTCCTCCCTGGCTGTTGATGGCCTTAGTCTGTCTCCATGGGCCTCCACGGCCCAGCAAGCTGCGGGCACTTCATAAATTTAAATGATGTTCACACAGTGTCACATGCAGAAAACCTGTGCAGAGCAGCCGGGGCAGCAGCTGGGCTCCGGGAGCCGTTGACTAAATCATCTCATCTCAGGGTGTCAGGAAAACAGGTGCCCTGACTTCCACCCGGCTCGCCCGCTCAGAAGCTCAGGAGGGTGACAGGAAACCTGCACTGAGACGCCCTCGCAGGTGCGTGCCCATGCGCGGCACTTTGAAGTCTGCAAACTTTGAAGTTTGCAAAATGCACATGTGAGCTCCAGGGTTTCCTGTCGTGGTTTGGCAGAGACATCCGCGGAAGCTCCACAGACACAAAAGAGGTGACAGCGAGTGCCAAGTTGACCCCACTGGAGCCTGGCGTCTCTGCAGGCCTTGGGGGTGCCCAAGGAGCTGCGTTGTTGCTCCCACTCCCGCGGGGCCCTGTCCTCAGGCCTTGGGGAACCGCAGCTTGCCCCAAGTGGCCTAGCTAAAAGACAGAACAGGACCCGCCCAGGCTGACACGGACCTGGGGACACACAGACACAGCCCCTAGGACGTGCAAGGGCACACACCCGCAGACACGACAGAGCCTGGAGGCAGCCAGGCTCCCGCAGTCACTCACCAGGTTGTCAGCAGCCAGTGAACCAGGAGGATCACCTGCGGCACAAGAGGGGCAGGGAGCAGGCGTGAACGGGCGTGACCACCACAGGGGCAAGGAAGCTTCTGGAGCCAGGTAACAGGAGCCCCTGCCTGGCACCTATGAGGGCATGGTCACCATCTCAAAGGAACTGCAGCAGCCCGGGGTGGAGGAGGGGCGGTGGACACCCACACCCTCCCGCTTCTGAGGGAACAGGCTCTGGAAGCTTTTGGTGGAAATGGTGGGGATGGCGGGGGACCCGAGAGGGGCAATTTCTGGGGACATGGGCTGGGGTACTATGGAGGGTAGAGGGGAAGGTCACCACTGTGACCAGGAGGAAGAGCAAGTGGGGAGGAGGCCTGAGCGCCTCAGGAAGAAGCCTGGTTTTCAAGCCCAGGGCAGTGAGGGGAGCCCTGGGGACGCGTGGCAGGGAGACATCGTGGTGTCACTTCTGACAAAAGAAAACAATCCCTCTGAGTTTTTTCTGGATTGTGCACAGCACTGGGATTAAACCCAGGATGCTCTACCACTGAACTACAGCCCCAGCCCTTTTTATTTATTCTTTTTGAGACAGGGTGTTACTAAGTTGTCCAGGCTGGCCTGGAACCTGCGATCCTCCTGCTCTGGCCTCCGAGTCACTGGCACTGGGATTACAGGCGTGCGCCCCTGTGCCCAGAAAACCCCACCCTTTCATTGCCCTCTGCGTCCTTAATCAGTAGCACTGGCCTCTACTCCTGGTCATCCAAAAGGCCCTTCCTGGACAGCAAGTGAGGAAAGGAGGGGCGGGTGTGCGGAGGGCAGGGGCGGTCAGCCAGTGTCCGCAGGGGGCGGCTCCCAGGCCGAGTGCCGACAAGCAGGAGGGGCCGGCCCGACTGGACGGAGGGCGTGGCTGTGCTGAGAGGGGTGGGTGGCCAGGATGTCCGGAGGGCAGATGCAGAGTTGGGGGCTCCAGGGGTGCTCAGTGGGGGCACGGGGCCAGGCTGGGAGGGAGAGGCTGACCGCCTGGGGCGGGGCCAGCCTGCTGGGCGCGGTGAGCAAGGGAGGCACTGCAGGCAGCTCCTCTTCGCTGCATGCCTACTATGTGCTGGGCTTGCACCCGCATCTCACACGCCTTATCTGGGCCTCCCGACAGCCTCTGGAACACGTACACTTATTATTTCTGGACAGAAAACTAGGCCCAGAGGCAAATTAAGCTGATCAAGACTCCACAGATATTGAGAGGCGAAACCAGAATGAGATTCAAATCTGGCTCCTGCTGACCAGAGCCGCTGACCGCCACACTGGAGGCCCAGGCCTTCAGCCAGGAGGGGCTGTCTGGGCTTTTGAGAAATGTGGACGTCCTCCACCCGGGGGGCAGATGGCACCCAGAGCAGAGGCTGGGACGTCTCGCCTTCACCTCCGGGGCCCAGTGCAGGGTGAACCCAAAGAGTCCAGGCTCCATGGCCCAAAAGAAATCCCTCTCCCAGCTACAGAATCCCAGGAAGGGGCTGGGGTTGTGGCTCAGCAGCAGAGCGCTCGCCTCACACGTGCGTGGCCTGGGTTCAATCCTCAGCACCACGTAAACATAAATGCTATTAAATTGTGTACAACTAAAGTAAATAAATAATTAAAAAAAAAAAAAAAAAAAAAAAGAATCCCAGGAAGACAACTCTGCAAGGATGGATGGGCCCAGCCCTACAGAGGTGGCAGGACTAGCAGGCAGGACTGGTGTATCACAGACGG